>VZDJ01007754.1:24409644-25009644 GCA_008694505.1 Cyanoderma ruficeps
GGGGGGAGAGGAGAGGAGAGGAGAGGAGAGGAGAGGACCTGATCCATTATGTCTGCAGGTGGGTCTAAATTCTATTGCAAGGATTGTGGAGGCACCCTGGGAGACTGGAAATGCAACAGCTTTCTTATGATGATGAAGTAATACCTTTTATTATTAAATGTGAGATTTGAGAATAGATAGGTGGAACAGTTGGCTTTTTCATTTGGAAAAAAAAAGCAAATAAATTTTAAAAATCAATGTTTCTTGTACTTCATATTTTTATCCACAGTTTTCCAGTTTCAAGCATAGATATAACTAAATTGTCTACTACTCTGGCACTATAAATGAGAAGAAAAGCTGAAAGCTCCAGTAATTGCATGGCTTCCTTTCTAGCATTCAAGGAGTTCAGAAAATGGCTTTGAACTCTTGGATAAACATCTATTCTAATCTACTAGGATAATTTTTCATTCACTAATGTCATGGGGAGGTGCAGAGAGAGGCTGAAAAGGAGACCATACCATATAACTCTGGCAGTAGGTGAAAATGCCTATAGAAAAAGCTCAATAATACAAAATTTCCCATCGACATGAGGGAGGAAGAGAGATCTCAGTTATCCCAGTCTGTACCTAGAAGAAAACATTCCTCTTCTTTGGCTGTGTAGTCCAAGGAAAACTCAGCTGTTGGCTCAAGCAGATCTATCAGATGCCTAAAATTAGGTAGCACAATTTCAGACTTTACCTCCAGTCTTTGTCAGTCATCCACCTTATTGAATGAGTTTAGAGTATCCTTCCTATTTCCTGAAGCAGGACTGTTGCTTCAGCTATCTGCAGACTCAAGAGAACAATACTGCATTCATTTCTTCTGCATTTGATTTTCACTGGACTGATAGGAAAAAGAGGTTCCATTCAAAGCAGACCCCGAATACAAAACAGGAAGTTTTATATACTTTTATTTTAATCACCTGACCCTGTAATGTAAACTTTACCTCCATCTTTCACTCTATTTCAATATTATATTCATTCTGTATCAATATTATGTACCTAAAAAATAAAATAATTTTTAAAGGCAGTTGAATTAAAACATATTTTCAGATTTCAGAATCTCTTTGAATAATTTCTTTTTTGTTGTTGTTGAAATGTTAAATGGAAGGGATGTTGAAAAAATGAAATAAACTAAAGAAGTATACCCAGCACCCAAGACAGTGAGGAGAATGAGAAGCCAAATCAGTTAAGGTCTCATATGTAATCCTCTTGGCAGAGGCTTATATTTGAAATATAAAATGCATGCAGAGGAAGTTTAATCTGCAGACTTTTGTCATTTGGTTGTATTTCAGTAAGAGTGGAAGTATTTGAACAAGTCAGGTACTATCTATCATCTGATGGCATATCCTCCAGGCAAACGAGTTGTGTGGAGCCTTCCAGCAGCCTCCCCACCCCTAGATATTTAATCCTCCAAAAGACCTTCTTGAGGCTTGCCCAGTTGCTTGTGCACTGCTTAGTGTCAGCGTTTGAAGGCTTTGTCTGGATAAAAACAGGTATCTGGAGTGGATAAGTCTACCCTGAAGCAGTTCCCCCAGTGATCCCCTTTATCCACTCGAAAAAAATAAAACCACAGTTTGCCTTGTCCTTAGCAAATATCTTCAAAGATTCAGGTGACCTGCTCCAAGTGAGCATACACTTCACTGACCATGGAGGGAGTCTGGAATGACTAAGTCACATAAAGATGTCTCTGAAGTTAGGTGAGGA
Source organism: Cyanoderma ruficeps (assembly GCA_008694505.1). Classification (NCBI taxonomy): domain Eukaryota; kingdom Metazoa; phylum Chordata; class Aves; order Passeriformes; family Timaliidae; genus Cyanoderma; species Cyanoderma ruficeps. The sequence goes on from VZDJ01007754.1 coordinate 24,411,369, forward strand.
GGTTTCATATTTTTTGTTAACATTGGTACAGTTGAACCACAGATACTGCCACCACAGTACCTGAGTTTGACACAGGCTTTCAACTCACTTAATGGACAATTTAATTATTATGTAAGTCATTCTTGACTTACATCAGAATAGAGAGAATTTAAAATTGTTGACAGGATTTTGGTGGGGTTTGGGAGTTTTTTTTAATAAATGAAATGTCATACACCCCATATGCTTTCACACATCTGTTGTGTGGAAGTTCCACTTCCCAGTGAGACTGACCACTCTCCATTTTCTCCACTGGAAGGGAGGAAGAGAACAAAATAGTCTGTATATTTGATTAGAAGCTATTTAGTACATAATAATTTAATGATTTCTACTGAACAAATAGGGGCATCACAATTAATATTACTTAGACCATTATTTTCAAAAATAATGGTCCCTTATTATGTTTTAAGAGTATCTGCAATGTTCCTGACATTACTAAAAACAAGCAAACAAACAAGCAAAATGCACAAACCACCCAAAACAAACGAACAAACAAAAAAGAAAGAAAAATACAGTCCTTACATCAAAGAGTTAACAGTGTCAAAGTAGTTTACTTAGCTGGCAAAGCATGATTTACTCCATTTTTCATTGCGGTGTTTTCTAAGGTCTTGGAACTTACGAGACCTTCACACACCATAATCCTTCCCTCCTTGCTCCCAACACCGGGATTGTTTGGGTGATTGAGGCTGATCTATGACACCGCTGACAGTCTCTGCCGCAGGCCAAGAGGCGTTTCAGGCGGCCAGAGCCAGAGCTTTGGGAGGCTTTGGACATTCCCGGGGGCGGGTCTCGGGTGCCGGCGGAGCGCCGCCCGTCCCCGCGGCTGCTGTCCATGGTGCTGATGGCCCCGGGCTCCTAAACTGCGAGAGGGAGTGGTGGGGAGCAACAAAACGAAAGTAAAGATAATAGTTTGACTGGAAAGCCAGTGAAATCTTGGTGTAAATTTTAGTGAGAGAATTTTATTGTAAATTAATTTAACTAATCTATAATATTTCTTATAGACATAAGAATCTATAATAACCATTTAGTTATTATTCTGTCATTATAAATACTAACATAATTCTTTGTGCCAGTTTATATGTCTTGGAGTAAAAACACAAAGCCAGTCTGTAAATTACAAAAAACATGCTAAAAAAAAGAAAAATTAATTCTTAAAGAAAAGTATATGCCTTTGGCTTTTTCTCTTTTCTCCCATGTGTTGGTATTTTTGATTACCCTACAAAAAGGAGACCACTTAAACCAGTATATAACCATATTTGCTGGTTGAGCCAGTACATAAGCACAAGACACTCTACTGAAACACTAAGTCAGAGTCAGGGGGCAAGCAGGAAGGGCTGCTGAGTTCCAGAAGAGCCTCTAATTCATTGATATAAGTTTCATCAGTTTTGCAAGTAAATCCCTTCCATTTATATTTTTTGAAAGTTACTCCAGGATTGCAATCTTCTGCTAAAGTGCACAAGGTCTTTTTCCTGCTCTCATTACTTCTAACAGCTGGATAAATAGCCTGTATACCACAGTGTGCAATAAATAATGAATCACTTTGAAACATTGCTTTCATGAAAAGTCACATACAAATATGATGCTTACTTGTAATTTGTTTAAGTTATAAAAACACTAGCTGAAAGGGTGACTTCCCAATAAATCTGCTAGAGTACTGGGTAATGGAGCCTAGCTTCTTTCCTTTTCTTGTTTTTTTAATTTTTCACCTCAGCTAATTTATGACCCCTTTCCAAAATTATACTCTTAAGGCACCTTTTTTAGCAAGTTCCCCCAGTGAAATGCATCTATAGAATTGTCACAAGTTCCTCCAATTTTTAACATCAGTTTTTCCCAGTTTCAATTCAATGAGCAACAAATAATAAAAAAATACCAGCTTTCTTGATATTTACATTTGCTTCCCACATGTGTCAAAGCACTTGTGTTATAAGGATCAGTTAGTCAGCTCAGTTCTTTCTTTCTTTTTTTTTCTTCAAAAATAAAAAATTAGAAGTAATTACTCTTATTAAAAATTGAACTAATCAAAACTGCTGAAGAATGTACTGAAAGTGTAAGTTTTATTAGAATGTTAGTAACATTCACACATTTTAAACCAGATACTTAAGCCTTTTACAGATTCACAGACTGGTTTCACAGCTATGCAAGCTTCCTTTTTTCTTGACCTGCTCTGACCCAGGTCTGCAGAAGCCACAGATCTTGAAAGGTCGCATTCTCCATCTCTTGAGCACATCTAGATTAGCAACTGGCCACAATTATGATGATGAAGTGGGGGGTTTTGATACACAGAGTACCTTGAATGCCTTGCCAACAGCACCAAGGGCCCAAGAATTAGTGGTAGGTACAAGGTTTTCTGGTCAATATTGGCCATTCTAAATTCAAACTCTGCTTTCAAAATCCTTCTTTCTGTGATCAGATGCTCTTTTGTCAAGTATTCTCTGTCTCACAACTTCAATAATTTGGTCATTTACACTCTGCTTTGCAGACCAAGAGTTCTGTAACAAATCTATGGCATTTGGGGACTCCATTTAATTGCTATAATTCACCATTTTTTTACATACTGATACAAGTTTCCCTGAAGTCAGTTACAGTAATTCCATAAGGCCCTGAAGCAGCCTCTTTGAATTGGGATTATATACTTACTGATATACAGAAGACACAAGATATTATTTGCAATTTTATCAAAATAGATTTATGTGCCAAAATCTTTCTTTTTGCATTTTTAATACATACTCAGATTGGAGAAACACAGAAACAAAAAGATGGGGTTTGGATGAAAGCATTCCTGGATGAAAGCATTCCTAAATTAAAGAGGAGATAAGACATTTTTGTCCACAGTCAAGAACTTTTCAGTGAAAGCATTTTTCAGCTTTTACTATCTCTTTCAATATATCTGTAGGTATTGAGATTCAGAGTTAAAGAAGTTCTTAAATCTATTAGTAGAACCACTAAAATCCACAGGATTATCATGATGAGCAATTAGTTATCCACAGGAGAACCTGAATTACTGAACGTGGAGCCAAACTGCTACATAGTGAAGCAACCACTAAATAGTGATAGCAGTGGACATATAATCAGATAACTCTATTTTAAATAGATGTCATCACAGATACTGTAAACAAGATATTTATATCTAAGCAGCACAGACTAAAGCAAATGACACAGTGATAAACACAGAAAAAAGAGCAATGCTTTGAGTCAGATACATCTGTGTACAAGGGCTACAAAATGCCCAAACACTTAAATTCCTTGAACTGAAATAAATTGAACTGAAATAAATATGTTTATATTATATCCTTTAAAAGGTCCAGATTATCCTGTTAATCCAGCTGTCTTCCCTTTCTGTTCCAAATAATTCGAAACTGTTTCAAAAGGAAGAGTTTTTCTTGAAATTGGAGGAGCTTTTTTAAACCCATTGATTTAAAATTGTTTTAAAACAACAAAAAATATTCCAGTCACCTTCAACTAAGTATTACAGTTCTGTATTCGATAACATTTCTGAATGTGCATTAGTAAAATTTAAAAATAAATAAATAAATAAAAATCTACTTCTCTCAAGAAGTTTGAAACCACTCATAAAACAATAACTTGCAACTAGAAAGGACTGGTGTCGCTAGTGTCCTGGTGAAACTGGGCTTTATTTCAGACTAGAAATATTGACTTTGTGAACCTCATCATTAAATGTGTAGTTTTTCTAATTTGACAATTTTACATAAATTCAGAGAAAGTTTAATGAGATTTAACTACCATACATCTTGCACTTAAACACTATCTTTATAAATTCCTGAATACTCTGCCTAAGATTATGACTAAACCAGAAAATCTATCCACATTTCCTTCACACTCCAAGGATGTATCTACTATGATACCATTTTCCCACACTGATTACAAGCACTCTTTTCAAATTTCTGGTAGCAGTATATGTGCTTTTAAAATCACCTCCTATCAGTAGACGTTGATGAGAGGAATTACTTCAAAGATGATAAAATCGGAATAATTTTACTATTTTCCTTCAATTTAGCTGCAAGTGCTATTTCAAGCTCTCTGACTTAACAGTAGAGAAATAATACATATTCTATTTTTATTTAGACAGATTATTTAATTTGAAAATTACAAACTGCATTTCTTGTAGATCACTTATAAATTAGATCACAGAATTAAGAAGCAGTTCTGAAATGTGCCCTGATGGCTGTATGCAGCTTAGTGGCTGCTAAAAAGCTGACAGTTTTTTAAATATTACTGGCTTTTGCAGGAAGGAGTTCCATTTTTGTTTTTCCTCTGTTCATCCATGCACTGTTTCTTGTTCACATTATATAAGACACCAGTATGTACATACAGACTTTAGTTTTCTTGAAGGAATGGAATAGTGGAGTTAGAGAAGTGAGATGAATGTTTGAAGAGACACCTGGCCAATTTTAAAGACAGAAATTAGATGCTCTGTAGAAGGCAGGTATCATGTTTACTCTGAAAACTTTAGAAGCATGAACAAGCACAGTAATATCATGATTTATTGGGTTTCTCCCTGTCAGTGGCTGACCATCTATACATTCTTAATTTTCATTGTGGAAAAAAAAACATGTTAGTTTAAATTACATTTTATGTGGCTTTCACAATAAGCTAAGCAGATGTAGACTTTCATTAGGTTTCTGTAAATATTATACAGGAGATTTAGGAATTGTTCTGACAAGAGTTCTATTAAAAACTAGTTTAAAGCTGATACATTTCTCTTCTTTCTTGAGATTCACAATTGACTGACACTAGTTTCAACTTTCCTGTTATTACAGACCATGCACATAGCAACAGTATAATTCATTGCCCCAGTAGGGTCATCTGTCTTGTGTGGATATTTCAGCTCTATTACTCAAAAAATAGTACTTTTAAAAAACATTTTAAAAGATTTGATTCCTCTAATTTTAAAATCCTCACAAAATCCAGTCAACTTTTCAAGATTTTTTCCTTGAGAAACCATTTATTCTTTAGCCAAAATATATAGACACGAGTGAAGAGAAGCTGAGTCCAAAGAGTACCAGTTTTTGACAAAACAATTTACCCAGTGCTACAGAGAAAATGAATTTTTAATGCTTGGGATCAGTTACTGATAGTGATACCTGGAAGGCGAGTTTGTCACGTTGTTCTCACTAGATATTTCCAAGGAAATTGCCACAGTTTAATCACAATGGAATTTTCTTCAATTATTTTTGTGAGTTCCTTGTTCATCAAAATTATGCACTGAAAATCATGTTTGTCTTAAGAACATGAGCAACATACCTAATAATAATAGTGACATCTAAAGTAAAGATCATATAGTATCTTTGGATCATAGTTAACAAAATTTAGTTTCTGTATTGTTTAGTTTACTGCTTAGGATTTTTGCTATTTGTTTTTATTTTTGTTTAGTTTTAATTCAATTTTATTTCTAATTTCTTAGTAGATAGTGATATTCATGGATTTATAAATATTATATTAGTCATCTGAAGTTCATCATGAGAAAGAACCAGTCGTCAGAAGCTTTACCAAATTTTTTTAGAAGTTTTCTATAAAGACAGAAGTCCTATTAGAACAAAGTTCAAAGCATAATGTTGATCAGTGCAGGTTTTCTGGTGAAGGTACAGAAGCACGTTTTTCTAAACTCTTCTGAAATTAGTCTTGTAAAGGTCTCTTCCATGCTATCACCAAAAAAAAAAAAAAATCTTTCCTAAACTTAGTTTGAAAACTTAAAGTCCCTGAAATGCTTTCTAAATTTCTATATTTTTCTCCCCAATGCCACAGCAGAAAATTTTCTAGTAAATAATGCACCATTTGAATCCAGAAAGGTTAACATCAAGCCCTCATGACTGGCACAGCAGAGCCAAGTAACAAAATGTGAAAAACAGCTGAGCATGGATTAAACTCATCTTTTTTTTTTCTTGCATTCCTTTCAGTTCAAATCTAAACTCACTACAAGCCATCTTCACCATGGTTTCAGAATGTTCATATAGTCAGTAATGGCTCCAAAAGTGAAGCGCTTCAGAAACTTCTCTCCTTCCTTTGCTTTCTCCTTTTAGTCTGGGATCTCTTGTGATATGAGACTTGGTTGTCTCCAAGATCTGCAAACAGACCTATGGCCCACAGGTGCTTCAGTGTGCTCATGATTGTGTGACTTTATTTGCTGGGGTGAAGCACTGGCAGCCTCCACTCAGCACAATTCTCTTTCTGCTCTGGGGTTTACTCAGTTTTCTGTTTCCACTCAGCACAATTCTCTTTCTGCTCTGGGGTTTACTCAGTTTTCTGTTTCCTGTGTGAATGAAAATTACTCATGTGGTTTCAAGATCATAATGCTCGTGTAGGAATGTTTCCTCTTTCTTGGGTATGTGGTTGGTCACTGGCACACTGTAAGTTGTCATACAAGGTGAATTATAAATGGTAGAAGTGCTAGCCCGTAGCTGAGGGTGTTCCTATGCCAACTGCCCACAAGTTCAAAGGCCCTTTGCTGTGAGCTAGATAAATGGTGGGTCTCCATTCGGATACGTTTATTGCTCAGAGACAGATTTCCCCAGAAATCCAATAAGCATTTCAATCAACTTGATCTCATTTAGTTCATGGTATTCAGAGAAAGGTGGATCTCTGGTTTATCTGTTCCCTTTTACTGAGTCTAGCTCACTGTATTTTTTGAAAAAGTCAAAATAATGATATGCATTACTTTTGAATAGCTTGCCAAACAGATATTTATCATTATGTCTTATATTAAGAACCCATAGTTTACATTCTGGTTTTATTTTGTTACAGTTCTTTTGCTTATTTCTCATCTTGTTCAGTGATGCTCATCAGCAATGCAGGAAAGAATAAAGGAAAATATGCAGCTTCTGCATCAGTGTATTCACTCTACAACACAATTGCTTAACACTTACTGCAGTTTTGATGGAGTTTTGATGTCACTGGCTTCTGGAAACAACTGGGAATATTGGTAGTCAATAACTATATTAATGCAGAACTTCCTTACTTTCTTCATTTAAATTAGTATAATTCAAATATAAGAATTCACCATAAAGCACTATATCTTTGATCTGCTTTGCTCTTATTTACAAAGTAAAACAGGAAAAATGCAATACAGATAGTGCTAGACAAAGAAAAATTAGAACACATTCTATTTTGTCTTTCAATCCCTTAATTTCAATTTTTTAATGACAGCTTTCTTACAACAGGTATTCAAAATCTAATTCAGTTCAGGTTGCCTGAAATTTCTCACAATAAAAGACTTATTTTTAATTCTATACAACTTTGCCAGGCACCAGGCTACAAGTTGAAATTTTTCATGCCAGATGTCTGACTTAGATTGAATATTGATTTTCTTTTCTTCAGAACTTCAGAAGAAAACAAAGCAAAACAAAACATTAGTTTCTTCTGAAATTTGCAGCAACACAAATTGACTGGACCTATCTTTTAAATATATAAATCTATACAAAGGTGTCATGTAGTCCCTTAGTGTGCTCTGTAGATAAAATTGTCTGTATTTTTTAAGTACTAATCCTTTGCACCACAGAAACCTGAAGAAAATCACCAGTTTTATTTTTATTGCAAAGTTTGAACTGAAGTGCACTTGTAAGACCACATGGTTAATGAGAAATATAAAAAGAAATAGGGAAGATTAACTCTTATTGGAAGAGACAGGCATCTCAAAGGAAAATTAGCATGGGATTATGCAGTTAAAGGCTCAAAAAGTACATGGACAAGAGGACATTAAGATTTCGCACACAGTCCTAACTCTGCTTCTCTTATGTTTTTAAGTACTAAACTTTAGATTCTTATAATTCTTTGTTTTGTTCTATTTGTTGGTTTTATACTAAAAACTGTCTGCAGCTATAGCACACTATTAAAAAATATATCACATAGCATTTGTCACAGTACAAAAAAAGCCCGTTTCTTTGACACTTTATCCAGTTTACTATCAAAAGAGTCACATCAGTGATCTACACTGTCTGGAATCCTAAAAGCTGAGAACTGCAGCTGTGTCTTCCCAGCTCAGTAACCAGGGACTGCAAATAACTATCAAATGTATCTTCCAAAAGAGTTCTCATCCAGGTGGGCTATTTGTGAGCTGTTGAGCAAATAAATGGATAATCTCTTTGGGAACTCCATGGTAATCAAGAAACTGCAGAAGGAATCTGAGATGGATATTACTCCAAAAACCACAAGATGGAGAGGCCCTTTTTTTAGAATAATTCTACATAAACCTTTCTTTAAGTGTCAGGAAAAGTCTAAATACAGGCCTTAAACTAAGCTGTAGTAAAAGCTTTTTTTATTAAGGGAGCACACCTCAAAACCCTGGAGTTGGTTATTAGTTGTTGTTGTTGGTTGGTTGGTTGGTTTTTCTTAAGAATAATAGTGTTTTTAAGTAACTCTGTAATCCAAAATCATAGTTACTTCATAATGCATAATTACTTCATGAAGATGTTAAACATAGAAATCTATGAGAAATTAGAATTTTGCCTCAAAAATTTATATAGCCATATAGATAATTATTGTTTAGGTGTCCTACATCATGACTTAAACCTTTAATATTGTGAGTTACAGTCCTCCACATAAATGTTTACTGTCAATAGACTTCAGTTTCTGTCCCTCACATCTCCTATTATTCAAACTCCTCTGAGAGATCAGCTAGCAGGAAGCATTAAAAGACAAAGCTGGGTGACTGTTTAGCCTAATTTTCCCTAAAAAAATGTTTTTATTTTTTTATCAGCTCAGTTAGTTGTATCCAGGGTGACCTTTTCCCAGGCAAAGTCTTGGGGATGGACATAGATTTAAAAATTTTAAAAGTTGTGTTATTACCAAGAGTCCAAATAACCATATGTGGGCTTGATAAATCTTTATAAATGTTGTAACACGTCTGCTTAAAAGACAGGTATTGTACATGAAAGCTAACTTGCATTGTTTCCACGAAACACTCCTTAATAGCTGTATCAAGAAATGTGATTAAAAGCAGGACTCCATGTCATCTTTCATAAAATTGTAGAATGGTTTGGGTTGGAATGGACCTTAAAGATCATTTAGTTCCAATCCCCCTGCCATGAGCAGGGACACCTTCCACTAGATAGCATGTCCTTTCTCAAATATAAATAAAACTAAGTTTCAGGATTTCTTTTCAAACAGTGTATTTTCAAGCAATGCTCTTTTAAAAAAAGGAAATTATGTTTAGATGCAGTGCAATTGCTTTAGAAGACAAAAACTACCAATGTACTGCCACTTTTCCTGGAAGAGATGACCTCAGTTCTAAGTGTTTCATCAGCCGAAATAACTCTCTTTGGAAATGTGGTCAGGTCTCACATGGACTCAGTCTTACAGTTGCATGAAATGTCTCTAGAACCAAAGCACATCTTTTCCCAAGGGACATAGAATTTGCTGTACTCATTTGTGTACACCCTCAGATACCATGAGAACTGAGCTCTGTGGGCTGTGGCTGATGGAGGCTGTTGGGGTGAACTGGCAGAATGCACAGGGATCCAGTGTAGCACAGTCCTTTCCCAAAAGAAAACACCAGAAATCTACCTGACATAGTAGTAGTAGAGAAAAGAGGGGATTGTACATTATTAAATCAACTAATATTCACTAAAATAATTGTCTCAGTCTCTCTCAGCTACATCCAAGTGAAGGCAATTTCAAAGCCCGAAGCCATATCACTTAAAGGAACCTAGAGCTTAAATGGAAATTGCATGAGAGGGTGTGTAATTTAACTTATTTGTAGTTAAGTAACTACAGGAGTAAAGTAGACATGTAAGGCAAAACTTGGACAGAGTTGATTCATTGAGTGGACAGCTGTAAATCATGCTAGAGCATCAAAGAGACAAAACTTGTAACAAGAGTCTACACAAATTAAAAATAATAGGTGTTCAGGATTTGTTTTAATGAATTTCATTAAAATACAATTCATTTAAAATTAATCATTTTCTGGAAATAATTATAATAAAAATAATTTTCCCATTCCAGTTTTATAAAAAATATTAATATAACCCACTAATACAAAAGAAATTTGTTATCGTCATCATTGAAGATCAGAGTTGGGATATAATTTCAGAAAGGATTTTTTTTTCCCTTTGGTTAATATTATTTTAATTTGCCTAAGACAGGCTTGAGCCATGCTTTGCACTGTCATGACATTTTTTTTGTATTAAAGCTGAACCAAGCCAGACTAAAATGTAATTAAAACTTTGTGTGAATTTAGTTTAACATCCATTTTAGCATCCAAGCATTTTCTATTATATTTTAATTGCTAGAATTTGGTTTTTCCTTCCTGAGACACCCTCATTGTTTCCACGGAAATGTATGATTTCTACCTACTATTTATATATTAACCATATATATAAATATATTAAAAATACCTTTAAATACCTATTTGTGTTTCCTCCATGGCAGTGTTTCTGTTTAGGTGATGATGCCTTGATGCTCACCTGTGTCTAAGATATGTCTCAGCTGCCTGCTACTGGGAGGAGGTTTTTACTGCACACTCCCAAGGCAAGCATTGCAACAGTAAAATCACTGAACAACCCATGAGTCTGGCTGACAAAAATGGTAACATTACAAATCTTTAATTCTTTGGCCACCTTTATTTGGGTTTCTCAGCTGAGGCCAGACCTGAAAGCAGTCTTATGCACACAATCAATTTATGAGTGCACAGTGATAATTTATTGCCCATGAGGCACGTAATAAATGGCTGGGGCTAACATGGTGTGATGCGCTCAGCAGTTCGTGAGCAGGCAGGCAAAGCTGCTCTGCTAGCCAAACTGGCCAGGCAGTTGGCAAATATGCAGGAAAGTGCCAGCCCTTGGATCATTCTTTGCAGTGGACTGAGCTTTTATGAATTGCCACCTTTCTCTTCTCTGATCTTACATCTTCCCTTATTGCTGTTTTCCTCTCGAATCTAGGATGATTTCAGATTTTTTGCTTCAAGTTAGTTCTTTAGCCAGTAGAAGTTCTGTACTCCTGTGGGCTTTTCATTCTACTTTGCAACTTGCGTGCGCCAATGATTCATGTTAATTGCCTCTCAAGAGCTGACAGAGAACACCACAGATCAGCATCATCTTCCCTTTGTCAAAACTGGGGCAAGGGCATATGTGGGTCCACTTTGCAAGTGTACCGTTTTTCTCAGCACTTAGAAGCTCACTGTCCAGCATCATTTGGAGACAGAGAGCAAAAGTACAAGCACAGGAAAGCTGGTAAGACCATAGCTCTGCAGGTGAGGTTAAAAAAAAAAAAAGAAAAAGTCTCCCAAAGAACTAGCTGTCCCAGATCTGGGAAAGGCCAATGCATGTTCAGCCAGGTTTGGAAGGGAGGTGTGGCAAAAGATGTTCCTGACCAGCCTCTCATAGACACACCTTGGCTTGGTGCTTGCCAGTGCTAGGCCCAGGGGTGACAAGGAAAGGCTGTCAGGGAGGGTAAGGGGAGCACAGCACTCATCTTCCCTCTCCCTACATCTGCTCTCTTCTCTTTCTCCGTCACTCCTTTCAACATGTCTTTTTAGATCAGCCCTTTCTTTCATTCCACTTTCCCGTTGGTTCAATATGATCCTGTTCCTTCCTGTCTCCCCTCATTCCCTTTTGTCTTCTCACCTCAATTTCACTTCCTAACCCTGCTTCCCTGCCATGACACGACAATCAGTCTCCCTTGAGTCATCCTTACTTCCCCCCAACGTCCCCTATCGCTCTGACGTCTTTCCCCCTTCCTCCCCCCAGCTCTGACGGACGCGGTCCTCTCACCCCAGTGAACCCTCCTCCTTTATAAAGGGATTTTCCTCTTTTTAATCCACGAGACCCCCGTCGCAGCCTCAGCGCTCGGCGCACCGTCGGCACCGCCGGGCAACAGACGATCCTTCCTTCGCTCCTTCCCTCCCCCCGCCAGCGGGAAAGCCCCGGGCGGGGACAAAGCCCGCGGCGGCTCGGCCCCGACACGGCCCCGCGGGATGGGCGGCGGTGCCCCGCGGGCTGCGGGGCGGCGCGGCGGCGGAGCGCAGGTGGGCGACGGGCGCGGGCTCCTCTCTGCCCGACGGCGCGGGGCGGGCGGGCGCTGCCGCCTCGGCGGAGCCCCCGGGAGGTAGGGCTGGCTCGGCCGGCTGGCCCCGCCGGCGGAGCCGCGGAGCCGTCGGGAGCGCGGACTGCTCTTGCCGGCGCGGCTGTGCGAGAGCGAACGCGGAGCGGCGGGGCCAGGATGGGGCTCCGGGAGAGGCTGGGTACGGGGCTGCCGCTGTCTGCCTCGCTCGGGAGTTTCCCCCCGCTGTAGTTCGTATACTTCAACATTTATGCCTTTCGACAGCTTTTAATTTCCGTTTGCTTCCCATATTGTGAGAGAACAGATTCACGCGTTTCATGCTGGACAATTAAATGTTGCAAAAAAGAAGTGGCAGATTTTAAAATACGGGAGATGTTACAAGGGGGACAAGACTCAGCATTCCAAACTCTTAAAAGATATGGTTTGTTGTTGTAGCTATTACTTATACATAGTTCTACTATTACTTAAAGCAGTTTTGTCTTCAAAACAGAGATTTTTGTAATAGTCCACATGGCCAAGATCTTCTATCTCGTGTAGCAAACTACAAGTCTGTGACTGAAAAGTTCCCAGACACTGAGGACGTGGTGATACCAAAATAATTCAATGCTCAATAACTGCCTTCTAAGGATAACGTAGCTTTCAGCCAGTCATTCATTCCCTTTTGTGTTCAGAGACTATAACCACTGGTTGTTGCTCCATAGGCGTTTTAATTGGCATGTGACATTAATCTCAATTACATCTGAAATTCTCATTTCGTAAATTCACCGGAATAGTCTCTTTAATAACCATCTGAGGGTTTTTGTACACTGATTCTAAAAGGCGTGTTAAAAGCAGACCTATTATTGCATTCTCTCCAGAGGTCTTAATGAAATAGCGGTAAAAGAAACAACTGGGACTTCAACATGGCTTTCCATGTGGAGGGACTGGTGGCCATAATTGTCTTCTACCTGGCAATCCTGGCAGTAGGGATATGGGCTGCTTGGAAAACCAAGAACACCGGCAGTGATGGAGATCGCAGCGAAGCTATTATAGTCGGTGGAAGAGACATTGGGTTGTTAGTTGGTGGATTTACAATGACAGGTATGTAAAAAACATCTTTTTGTTTCCTAGCCAACATATAACTTGTCAGTTTTCCATCTAAATGAACTGCATGTTGAGTAATACAAAGTGGGGAAAATGTATATACTTTTTATCCAATTGTTTAATGAACAATCCAAATGTAGCATCCTCATGAAAACAACAAATTATTGTAAATCTTAGAGGAAGAATATATTTTCATTAGTTTTCATATATTTTCATTCCATATGAAATTTCATTCAAACATATCTGTAGATATGTTTGGGACAAAAGTATGGAATTAATATAGGTTAATTAGAAAGTTTTTAAATAATTGTTATTGTTTGTAAAACCATCTCCATATTTGTGCAGGATGCTTGGGTTTGTTTAATCTGAATAAAACAAAGTTTATAGGGAAAAAGATTGGTGGGAAGGGGAGGGTGTACTACGTAAGTTAACTTTCTAAAAGAAAATTGGCATGACTCCAAACTTGTAATTGTGCAGGTATCAGCAAACTCATTTTCTGGTTCCTTTAAGCTTCTTTTTCAGCAGTTGGACAAAATAATGCATTACTCTCAATAGTAGTATCAGTAAGAAAAGGCTGGGTGAAGGAAGAGCTCTTCACTGATTTTGTAAACAGTGCTCTCTGACTCCCAGAGCCAGTCAAAAAATCGGCCATCTTACCTAGGTAAAAAGGATAGTCACAATACTGTCCAAAATCTCAAAATTTATATTATGGTATTGGAACAAAAATACATCAAAGGATGAGTGAATTATCCCACTGTTATATTAAGGAGAATTAATTTTTAGGCATGTTTCTTTTTTTTTTTTTATTCTTAATTTAATCTAAATCCTATTCAGGCAAAGCCCTTTCAATTGTCAAATTGAATTTATCTGACTACATTTATGTTTTACTGTTTTGCCATGTTCTGTTTTCACAAATATCTAATAAGGAAGAGTGAGGTAAAACTTGGGCCAAAACCCTGCATTCCTAATTTGAGATAAATCCACATTCTTTTGCAGGGACATTTTGCTCATTCAAAGACCCATTAGATATTGAGTAAATAATGTTTTTAAAAGTCAATAAAGTTTGAATACAGTCAGATGTTCTACTTTTTGCACTATGCTGTAATTTACTGTATCACAAATCCATCGACTACTGATGCATAAGATGTGACAAGAGTCTGCTCATAGCAAGAGCTGGTTAGACTGCTTTCTGCTGGATGAAATGTTTCCAAGAGCACTGAAACCAGAATATTTTGCAGAAATATTGGTTACCACAAAACAGTAAGCGTTAAATCAGGGGAGTCAGGATGAAAAAAGGTATTTCACACAGAAGTGGCTACGACTAACGGCTTTGCGTATATAAGATACAAATTCTGGTGTCCTTAATCCTATTTTGCAGGAAAATTTTGTGTAACAGCTGAAGCACAGATGAGATTGAACTGGGATTTTCTATATCTCAGGCACGTTCTGTAGCCACCACAATTCACACCCCCACATGTTCATCCCGTATTGTGCAAGCTCTAGAGATGGCACAGTATCTCATCCTTGCAGCAGAATATCAGACTGATCCCAAAGCCTTCGGGTAGCTAAAACTATCATGGACTTTATACTGTCAGGGCTGACACTCTTGCTCCCTTACGCCTTCCTTAAATCTGGCAATTAAAGCTTGATGTGGCAACTAACCTACACTTTCAGACATAGCGAGCCACGCCTGGCGCATAAAGCAAGATCTGGGCACAAATCTACTGAGCCAGGGTTTAGTCCGAGTGTTGTCTCAGTCAGAGTGCTTGGGGCACTCGGTTTCTAAAGTCATAACAAAACAATTATGAAAGTAAGCTGATGAAAATCCACAATAATTTTTACAGGTTGGTAATTTTTTACAAAATGGACACATTATTCAAGGCCATATTTGCTTTTCAAAAAATGGTCGATGCTGATTTTGCACCTCACAACCATGACTATTCGCAATACATGACTATTCCAACACTGTCTTTGTATTTTTCAGGTTTAATTGTCTAAATATAAACTAGAAAGAAAAGCCTACCCCACAAATAAAAACAAGAATCATTTTAAACATCTCCAGAAAGGTTGTTGTTTGTATGTACATGAAGCATTTTGGGTTATGAGATAAGGCCTTATTCTCTTTTTTGCCTGAGACAAACTCTACAGTGTTCTACGGGTATTGGCTATGAAAGTGGTAGAAGTTTCTAGGGTTATTTAGTGGAGAGGATGACAGCACTTAGCCTATAAATTTAAAACAAAATTAGGAACATAAGCATCGAAGTCAAGATTCCAGAGTAATTATAGCTGATTTTCTAAACAACATTGAAAAATTCTTAAAGCACTACCTATGAATACCAGCTGTGCATATTTTTGGATATATTCTATCATCTTGAAGAAGAAAAAGCTATATCAACCAGCTACTGAACTGCTGAACACAAAGCCTATTGAAGGTTGAGTGTGTCTGCAAGTAAGAAAATAGAAAGAGTGAAAAGGTTGAATTGTAGATGAATCACAGCAGCTCATATTAAAATGAAATAACATTGTACCATAGTACACACATTTAATCTGTGTATAATTTTTACATAATTATAGATAAAATCTTGCGTTAAATACTAGTCTGACTTATTTTTGTGAATGAATTTTTTAAGAAGTGATATCTGCAACAAAATTGAATTTAATTTGATTTTGATGATTGAGTTTAAACCTCAAAGGAAATAGTTGAGATTACATAGCTAAATGCTCACAAACATGACCCGAAAGGTCTAATAATCCACTGATGTAATTTTTTCATTTTAGTTGGATACAGCTACGTACCCGTTCAAACAAAAAAGAAATATTATGCAATTCTTTTTTATTCAAATCCTTGGATGAGAATTTTCATTTTACAGAACTTGATGAGTTTATTAAATAATTTAAGTGGTCATACAAAGAATTGTTCCTGAGGAAGTGTCAAAAAATTTGGCTTCCTAATATATATCAATATATACCAAGAACTCAGAGATCAGATTCTGTGTCTCACAGGAACTAGAAGAAAAATTGCACTCCTTATCCTCAGTATTTGTCTGATCATTTCTTACGGTGCGTGTTTTAAAAGGATGTTGGTATTTGCTGCATTTTTTTCTTCTTCAGATGGCAGGCAAAGAGAAGATTAAAATAGATTACCACATTAATGCTTCCTTAGATTATTAAATATTGTATTCCTTTTTGCTGATTTAGGTAAAAACAAAAAAAAAATTCACCAAAAATAAAGGGATTAAACTAACTTTAAATTGTAGCTTAGCAAATGAGGATCAGAAAATTAATATCTAAGGTTGAAATCCCATCCTATCTTATCCCTTTATTTCATTTCTAATGTGTTTACCTGTGTCAGTGTACGTGCTGACTACCCATTCATCCCCTCAGAAAAAGACATATAACACCTTCCTAAAGCTCTGTGGTCCTTGACAGATGCTCCAGAACAGTCATGTGCACAGAAAAATTGATTAGCAGCAATTTTTCAAACCCCAATCCAGAAACCAAGATATAAAATTAAAAATAAGCGCTAAATCCTTCATGGCACCTTACACAGCAGTATCTGTCTGCAGAGCAAACAGTGGAGGGTAATGACCCCTACAACCATCACACAGAAGGAAATTGACTTGATCTCCTACAAAAGAAAACAAGTGAGCTAGGCATGGCATCCAAGTGCCCCTTGGAGAACCTCTGTAGCAACTGTTGACAAATAAATGCTGGAACTGAAAGCCTCTTCACCAGAGCTGCAGAAATGTTGGACATCTGTTCTTGACTATGGGATATTATTCCCACCTGTAAGCAAGTATATAATTAATGTAGAGTTCATGCTTATGCATTTTCTGGGGAAAGAGACAAATATGCTTCACTTTCTAAATATTTACTTATTGATATTGTATACAGTTGCTTATTCCATAAGACTGTGCTGCTTGAGACACAATAGGCAGTACACATCCCAGGTAGTCACGGATTTTTCTGTAGAGAGTGGTGTCCTTCAGGGGTCCATATCGGGGCCAGTACTATTCAACAGCTTTGTCAGGGCCATGGACAGTGGGATTGAGGGCACCCTCAGCAAGGTTGCAGATGACACCAAGACGAGTGCTGTGGTTGATACTCTAGAGGAAAGGGATCTCATACAGAGGTACCTGGCCCAGTGTAAGAGGCCAAGTGTAAGATCCACCACCTGGATCAGGACAAACCCAAACATGGATACAGGGCAGGTGATGAGTGGATTAAGAGCAGCCCTGTTGAGAAAAACTTAGAATCACAGAATAATCATCAGAATTGGAAGAGACCTTTAAGATCATCAAGTCCAACTGTCAACCCAACACTACCACTGTAACCGCTAAACCACATCACCCAGTGCCAGATCCAGACACCTCTTAAACACCTCCAGGGACAGTAACCCCACCACCTCCCTGGGAAAGCTATTCCAGTGCCTGATCACCCTAACAGTCAAAAATTTTTTTCTAACATCTAATCTGAATCTCACCTCTCTCAGCTTAAGACCATTTCCTCCTGTCCTTTCACTGCAGGCATGGTAGAAGACACTGGCCCACATTGCTACATCCTCCTATCAGGCAGTTGTAGAGAGCAATAACATCCTACTCTTCTCAAGACTAAACATACCCAGCTGCCTCAGTTGTTCCTCACCAGACATTTTCTAGACATTTCATGAGCCTTGCCACCCTTGGCTGGATCCACTTCAGCACTCAATGTCCTTTCCAAAGTGAGGGGCCCAGAACTGGACACAGTACTAGTGATGCTGAGTACAAGGGGATGATGTCTTTCCTGGTCCTGCTGGCTGCACTATTACTATCCTGTACAGGCCAGACTGCCATTGGTCTTCTTGGCCACCTGGGCACACGTTGGCTCATGTTCAGCTGCTGTTGACCATCATCTCCTGGTCTTTTTCTGCTGGACTGTTTTCCAGACATTCTGTCCCCAGCCTGTAGCACTGCCTGGGGTTGTTGTGACCAAAGTCTAAGACTCAGCACTTGTTCTTGTTGAACTTCATACAGTTGGCCTTGGCCCACCTCTCCAGCCTGCAGATCAACACTGACCCAACTTCATGTCATCTGCAAATTTGCCAATGGTAGACTTAATCCCCTCATCCAGATAATCAGTAAAGATATTAAACAGGACTGGGCTCAACGCTGATCTCTGGGACAGGCTGAGAGAGTTGGGGTTGTTTAGCCTGGAGAGGAGAAAGGTCTGTGCAGACCTGATAGCAGCCTTACAGTACCTAAAGGGGGCTTATAGAAAAGATGGGGGCGATCAGGGCATGTAGTGATAGGATGAGACGTAGAGGTAGGGAACTGAAGGGTAGATTTAGATAATATATTAGGAAGAAATTCTTTACTGTGAGGATAGTGATGCACTGGAACAGGATGTGGATGTTGTGGATGCCACATTCACAAGGGGATTAAGTGTTTAAGGAGTGTTTAAGGACAGGTTTGATAGGACTTTGAGCAACCTGGTCTAGTGAGTGGCATCCCTACCCATCACTGAGGCGTTAGAAATAGAAGATTTTTAAGGTCCCTTTCAACCCAAAGAATTCTATAATTCTAGAACTCTGGTAAACAAAGTATCATGCTCCCTTCTATCTTAATTCACACTGTCAAGAATCACAAAATCCCAAATGTTTGACTTTTTATGTAGATTATGTCTCCTTGCTCTTCTCATTAAGAATCAGCCTTAACCCTTCTTCCGCAAGTGGTCCCATATGGGCGTCACCCACCCCTCCCCTCTGTACACAATAGCCCTTGATACCCAAAAGTCTACTTGTAACAGGACTCCTTGGGTCAATTCTTTTGTTTCAGTCTTTCTCTGCATGCACACCCCTCATAAAAATCCATTATACCATTTCCAACAACAGAATAGTCCATTGCTGTGCTTCAAATTGCTGAAAGGGGCACAACTGTAATTCTCTTGTTGCTGGAGATCTTTGATTCTAAAACCATAGTGCAATTCAGCAAAATACCCTCTAGTAGTACTTGAGAGATATCACAGTGAAGCGGAAAAGAGTGGTTATTTAGCTCTTAATGAAATTTCTTAAGGAATTTTATTAAATTTTCTTAATTCGTTTTTCGCTCCGATTGTTTGTCATAAACACAAAATCAAGTTTGCTTGTACTATGGTGGGTGATGGGAAAATTCTGAGTAATGTTTAAGGAAAACATATTTCATACTATTATGACTTTTTACACAGAAACCCTAACTACTCTCATATGAAAAAGTAAAGGCTTCTGACACAAACCAAAACATCATTACAAAATTCTAGGACTTGTAATGGTCTGTCTGCCCTCATTCAAACTGCAAACTTAGTTTTATAAAACTTACTCATTATACAGTAGAGATAATTTAATTTTTTTTTTGCATGAAATCTGCAAATCGGAAGATGTAAACTTTATTACTTGATTTGTTATGAAGTATTTTTGCAGATGTAATCACAATACATTTCTATGTTGGAGTTTTTCTCTCATATATATTGTTGATCTCAAATTCTCAAATGTAGAAACTTCCCTTAAAGGCAGAGAATCAACTCATTAAGTGTCAGAGGTTGGTATATTAAAAATACTGCTTTTTGGAGAGTGAGATAAAATCAGAAATATTGGAGATAGCACATATCCCTTATGGAATATGGCTCAAGGGAGCATAAAATAAAAGAATCAAAATTTAGAACTTATACAGCAAAAAATGAAAAGCGCCACAACTCTATAGAGAATTATTTTGAGAACTTAGAGTTTATTAATATGCTTCATGTAGCAACAATTAAAATTCAACAAGGTTTAAAAGGATTTCTTTTCCATGAAGGTCCCAGTGAATAATGTGTTCATTAAACTTTTGCCTGATTTAAATGTTCTTCTTCACACTCCCCCTTATACCTCTCCTTTATTTGTACTAACACAAACAAAAGGGTAAATAAGTAATGAGGGACTCAGCCCTCACATCTTCATGGACTATACAGAGACTTAGACACTTTAATGAGTGCCTCAGTCCATTTGACTTCTTTTTTCATATGCTTAGGCTGTAAATTCAAATTAGGGCTGCCTTTAATAGAAGGATGCCATGCCTGGAACTTGTATTGTTCATATAATAAAAAACCCCCATACATAATGACAATTTTATTATATAATGTGTGAGCTTTTCTTTCTTTGTGGACATTAAAGACTTTTCCATGTCTTCCTTTTCAGCCACATGGGTTGGAGGAGGTTACATCAATGGGACAGCAGAAGCTGTATATGTCCCAGACTATGGTCTAGCTTGGGCTCAGGCCCCTATTGGATATTCCCTCAGCTTGATTTTAGGTAAGCAAAGACTAAAATTAATAGTCCCTCATTTTAAAGAGTTCTGATGTCAGGTCCATTCTTTGAAATGAAAAAACTAGGGTCTGATACAAGGTTGCTGATATAAACTGAATCCCTTCTGCTGGGATGTTTGGCTATTGAAAAATAAAACAAAACGGAAAATCTCTATAAATGGTTTGATATCTCAAGTCTCCTAAACTCCTTGTCAAGACCTATTTGGTTATTACAACCATATTCTTTGGGGGGGGGGGGNGGGTAGGGGAGGGAGGTGTGTTGAGATTATAAATACCAAGTTTTATATATTTAAGTTTTCTTTAATTGCCTATATGATGTGGAACATGACCCAGGTGCCCAGGTATCAGTGGATGTATAAATCTTGGAATTAGACAAATACCTTTTGGGTTAGGAAAGTGCTTATACTTTGTAGATCTCACCAAGAATCTAGGTAACTTTTCTAATTTTATGTAGGAAGTATGTATCAATATTTCCTTAGACTGGAAACTATTTCCTTAAAACTGGAACATGCGACATCTTAAAAGTAGTACAAAACTCTAAATCACATGTCAGGATGCAAATGCAGAATCCTGATATATGCAGGGTCAGAGTGTAATACACAGGCAGCATTAAAGTGTTAATGCTGCAGTAATGATGCAACTGTTTAAAAAGCATGTTGTTACAGAAAAAAGATCCTGTGTTTTTCATATTTCCTTAACATGACTGATATACTCACCTTGCTAATATTACTTGACCTCTCAGTCTATTCTGAGTGTGTTCTCAGGGTTCTCCTACCTAATCTGTCCCTTTGTTTCCTTTGGTTGCTTATCCAGATCCTCTTTCACATTTTACTTCTTCCTATACAACTTGTTTTCTTTCCTCTTTCTTTTTTCCCATTGAAAATGCTTTCAAATGGCCTGTCCTAGTTATCCTCACTTCCCAGGCAGAAACTTTCCCCACGGGAAATGTTCCTCTCAGGCACGTGTAGGCCAGGTCCATTTCTGGCAGTGGTTGCCATCCCTGAGAACAGCTCTATCTCCTGTGAGGAAGACAGAGACTGTAGAGGTCTGCCTGGAGATCAGCTGGTGTCGTTATGAGCTCATGAGGGTCATGATCCATCGATGTCATTAACCAGCTGTTAGGATTGGAATCAAAACCATCTTCCTGGCTCTCAGCCTCTGCAGAATTGACACAGATTAACAATAGTGTAAAAGAGTTAGCCCCTCTGCTTGTTTTCAGATGTTTATAGATACCCAGTTTTGTTTTCCTGAAAATTATAATGGCCACTGCTGAGAAAGAAAGTTTA
Source organism: Cyanoderma ruficeps (assembly GCA_008694505.1). Lineage (NCBI taxonomy): Eukaryota > Metazoa > Chordata > Aves > Passeriformes > Timaliidae > Cyanoderma > Cyanoderma ruficeps. The sequence continues at coordinate 24,433,097 of VZDJ01007754.1, forward strand.
TATGTGTAACCATAAATCTCTCTGCAGAGCACAGAGAGGAAAGAATTTCTATAGGCATGGCTGTACATGAATGTTTGAGGGGACGAATTCTTTATCCTTCCTAAAAAAAAAATCAAATTTGTTAATACAAGGCTGGGAGAAATATTAATGCTTCAAACAGGAAGCATTTAAGATTGACGTAATCTCCCTCTTTGTTCTCCATACAATTTTATTTTCCTTATTTTTTCAAGCAATTTAGTTTTAAAGGTTAGGATATCTCTTATTTCCTTTGACAGATGTTTGAACATCCTAATAGATTATGTTGTTTTCTTCTTTTTTAATTGTCTGGTGAAATGGTGGCATAACAAGTAGAAAAGGAAAAGGTTCCATTACCAAACCAAGAATCACCAACAAAAAAAAGCTGAGGGGTTTCTGTACCTATCTGCCTGAACACAGCATTCGCATGAGCACCATAAATTGGGATGACAGTGTGTGACCTGGTACCTTCTGTTCAGGCAGCTTGATGAAATGAAGAAATATGAGTTATAAAAGGCAATATATAGAAATTTGGAAAATCTTCTGCACAATATGATGAATAAATGACGTATCTTGTCATGAGGAACCTAATTAAGGGTTGCCAAATGCCATACAGTGTATCTTGTTGGGAACTGACAGGGTTTCCAGTTCATTATTATACTTTATACAGCAGTTTTCCTGTGGTAGAAATCTACTTGGATATAGTCATGTGCAGATCTCAACTACACAGGTTTCCATACCCGGGTTCTTTCAGCTTTCCTGAGTTAGGTCCTTTTTTTTTTTTCCAAAGACAGAAAGTATTTGATGTGGGGAGGCCTTTGCACATTTATGTACATATCCAGCCCATATATCAGCCAGGCTGAGCAGAATTGTGACATATCAAAATTCCCGTACATACATAAGTGAAATAACTGTATGACAAATACTCATGGAACCTGACACGGGCAGAACTCAGAAGACCTCTGACCTATCCTGCAGGTGTAGTAAAGTTGTTTCAAACATATATAATAAATCTGAATTGTCCTGAAAGAATCAGATTTGCTGTGTGTACTAAACCACATGTGAAATTCTATTTCTGATCCAGGAATCTCAGACTGTTTTATTTTTAGAGTAGGACTATGTGAAACTTCATGCGGGATTCTGGTCAAAGAAGCAAGAGGATTAGGTGGAAAAGCCTTTCCCTTAGATTAATCCAAAATTAGACAAAACTCTGACAGGATCTATAATGGGAGATTACGTAAACTGAGCCAGAAAAAATAAGAAAAAAACTTTTTTTTTTAAATTATCAGACTATAGGTATTAATGGAGTGTATGTGTTTAAGTAGTTCTGTAGACATATGTAAGAGTTTCCAGAGGATATTTTAACTGTACCTTTTACTTACAAACAAACAAACAAACAAACAAACAGTATCAGTGAAATTTTTGTATCTTTAACTGACAATGAATGTTTTATCCCTTAATGGTAATGCATTTGTAAACTGCATCTGGTGTCTTATGCTGCATTTTCTCTGTAGGTGGCCTTTTTTTTGCAAAACCCATGCGATCCAAAGGCTATGTGACAATGCTGGACCCTTTTCAGCAGACTTATGGAAAAAGGATGGGAGGACTACTGTTTATTCCAGCTTTAATGGGAGAAATGTTTTGGGCTGCTGCCATCTTCTCTGCCTTAGGTAAGGAATAAGCAGTATAAATATTAATTTATTACAGGTAGAAATTTTTAAGAATATCAGAAACTCAGTAAAATTCTGGGTCCAAATGGTAACTATTTAAGCTAAAGGATTCAGACTGCAGCATTTCTAAGACCCATACTAACTAGCAAATAAATCAAGTAATGTTACCCCTTTATTATTTTGATAAGGCAAAGACATGCAAAGTATCTATTTACTTTCACACATCTTTAAGTTACCCCTTTTCAAAGAGCATGAAAGTATTTAGGAACAAATTTCTGTTAATAGTGAGGATGATGTAAGTGATTGCAAGTGCCTCTTTTGTGTCAAATCTGACCCAACTTTTATTATACATCTCTGGGATGACAGAAGCCAGTCGAAATTTCCCTTAAAAATGCTGATATGTAACAGCATTTCCAATGCATCTAAACAAAATAATCCTTTGCATATAGGAGATCTACACAGAGAGAACATTTCATAACACAAATAATAGAAGTAAACCAGATGCTGATCAATAAATTGAAGAATTCTGCAATTCTAAATGGCTTTCTTCTTGACAAAAGGAAGAAAATACTTCAGATCCAAGAAAGGATTTGGAGAATTAGTGAAACTATGACTCAATAGAAAATCACTCAACTACTCATCCAGTCCTGAAAAACAAATCAGCTTCCAGGGTTTTTAATTATATTTCAGGCCTGAATTTAGCAACCCCTTTAAGAACAGAGAAAGCCCTTGAGTTGAAGCACCAGTAATTGACTTTTACCAACTAATCATACTAATAATGCACATGCATGTGGTAATGCCTCCTAGCATAAGCTATTTTAAACAAAAATAAACTTTGAAGGTACTCTCCAACTGCGCTCTGATGAACTGCAAAGCAATGGGGAGCTTGTTTACCACAATTTCATCACAAAATTCTTAAAAGACTAAGAAAAATTGCATGCTGAGGTGATAGGAGTTGAATAACTTGAAGAACACTCAGAGTATTTGGAATATTTTTGATTAAGGACAAGCCATTCTCTTTTATTTCAACACAAGTGGTGTGAATACCTTCCTAGATTTGTATAACAGCCAACAGTTAAAGATTGTCAATGATTATAAAGATCATTGAAGATTATGTTTTTAGCTAATCTATGAATAATCTAGTTCCTTTTTCACACCTATCCTCACTGGTGAATGTTTAATCTCAGTACTCTTCACTGCTTGCTTTTCATCACAACTCCTCGCTTGGCAGGGTTCTAGATGGGAAACACTGGTCTTAAAGCTGTGGAAGCGGTCTGAGCTTGTAATTCTTAAGCACACGAACTTTGAGGGCTCATTGTGCAGCAAAAGCCACATCTGTCTGCTCCCAGAAGCTCTTATATATCACACATCGTGTGGTCTTCTAAGGCCAAAACTCTTCCATATATGTGCTCCAGAATATCCATCTACAATAACTGCAAGCACTGAAAGTTGTTGCAAGATGTTTCATTTAAATCATCCCAGTTAGAGGGAGGTGAATTTTTTAAACATGGTCTTAAAACACTGGAATCCCTTGAAATAGCTAATACATCTAAGGGAAATGTATAACCATCCTGATAGGTGCTGGAAGAGCAGTGCAGGAGGACACAAGCTATTCAGGAGGTTTCTTGAGTGCACTGGCGACAACTTCCTGACACACATGATCAGGGATCCAATGTAGGGAGGTGCTCTGTTGAACCTGTTACTTAGACCAAGGAAGAACAAGTCAGAGGTATAAAGGTCAAAGGAAGATTTGGCTGCAAAATTCATGAGATGGTGGAGTTCATGGTCCTGAGACGGGGGAACAAGGCAAATATCACAACTGCAACCATAGACTTAAGAAGAGTAGAGCTGGGCTTCTCCAACATTCTGCTTGGAAGAATCACATGGGAGACTGTCCTGGAGTCAAGAAGAACTGATTGATATTCAAGGATCACCTCCCCCATGCTCAGGAATAGTTCATCCTAACAAAAGGGAAAATGTGGACTGCTGTTGAATGGGATGGGGCACCTGGTAGCAAAAGATGTGGAAAAGGCTGAGGTATTCAGTGCCTTTTCTGCTTAATTCTTTGCTGCTAAAACCAGTTTTCAGGAATCCCAGGACCCTGAGAAGCCTGGGAAAGTCCAATGCAGAGAAGACTTGCTGGAAAAGAACCAAGTGAGGAAACTTTAAAATACACTGGACAGACAGTTTCATGGGACCTCAGGTGATGCATCCTGCAAATGCTGTGGCAGCTGGCTACTAGCACGGAAGGAACATTCTCAGTATCCTTCTGAAGACTGTAGCAATCAGGGATGTGCATAGCTGGTTTTAACACACAGTGCTTTGCTTTTCCCCTTAGGTGCAACTATAAGTGTGATCATTGACATTAATGTCAATATTTCAGTCGTCGTTTCTGCCCTGATCGCCACTATGTACACACTTGTGGGTGGGCTTTATTCTGTGGCCTATACCGATGTAGTTCAGCTCTTCTGCATCTTCCTGGGACTGGTAAGTTTGGGTTTTTTTCCCTTATTTTGTCAAAGATTTTGCCCTGAACAGCTAGAAGGGTGAAGTGTGTCCTGGGGTGTACCAGGCACAGCATTGCTAACCAGTCAGACTCACAAAGTGCTGACTTGGAAAAGGCCGCATTGCATCAATGTACAGCCTGTACTTTGGAAATAGTGCTGTCCAAGGGGTCTGATTCTTTGGCTCTTTTCCAGCTAGTCTGGCAGTCCAACCCATCTTGGAATTTTCCTCTTGAGTATACACCTAACTCCTCAGAATAGGACTGGTGCAGACTCCTTCCCTGTCTGTCTATAGGGCTGTAACTCAGGTACTGGAAGGAGGCATCAGTCAGAGGAAGTTGTTGGTAAAGTAGTCCAGAAATGCTGTCACTGGACCTGCAGAGTTGACACTCTACTCCTCTTTTCTGTGGTTGTCACCTACACAGCTTAGTTAACCTCCTGTTAATTTAGTTAATTTTCTTGGTTTTTCCCTCATTTGCCTCCACCACCCTTGGAGATCATAATATAAGAAGTCTCACCAGATGTCTTGGCTATTTTAGTGTGGTAGTGTGAATACCCCTCATCAGCTATCAATGATATGCTAGTGGGTAGCCTTTTATTTACTGCTGTTCTTTAAGCCTCATATTGAAAAGCATCAGTGTGATCACAGGGTCCAGATCACAAGGGTGCAATCAAAGAAGCTGCTGGCTTTGCCAGTGGCAGTAATAGACAGTCACAGGTGTGCAGAGAACTGCAATATGCTAAAATAAATGGAGTGGCTCAAGATGAAGGAGCCAAAGGGCACCTTGGGGACCTGGCGTTCTTTGCTTTCAACAGAGTTCTTGTGCAGCTCCAGGGAAATTGCTTCAGCCCTGCTTCAGCCAGTGTTTACACAGGTGCTCACTAACCAGCTCTCTGTGTATGCTTACTCTGTGGCATCTTACTGTGAGGACTGTGGCCTTTAAGTGATGTAATGGAGATGGTGCTAAATAGCCTGAAAAAGCAAAGCCAAGTTCCAACTGGCCACCTCAAATGAAAAGTCATTCCAGACCTACTTCTCGCGTATCTTTGTTCTTCATTTGAACAGTAGGGAAAATACTGTCTCTTTCCCTAACATAAATGTTAATATTTGTGAAACATTAAGTTTCTACAGATGGCATGCATTACAGAAGTTCTCAAAACTGGAGATAAATTAAAGTACAGAAATTGTCTTCCAGTGTGATCAACTCATGAACCACTGGAGAGCCTGATCCCATGGGAATAAGATTAAAATCAGCATGGACCTGATGAGGGAATGGGAAGAAAATTAAGGTTGTACAGAAGTCTTCCAAATTATTAGATTTAAAGGTAGTGTTTAGCTAGTATAGATAGTGCTTTGTTTAATTCAGATTGGGCTCTTTATATAATTTCCCATTTGAAATAAACAGCAATGATGTAATGCTGAAGAACCCATATTCACGAACTCAAGAGTGTCATCAGTGTGGCTGAAGAGTCAGTATCTAAATGGCCATGTTCTAGAGAGGCAGGTTTAGATGAGATGGGACACTCTCACAGTAGGTGTCACAGCAGAGGATGGCACAGGTTCAGTTATCCCAGCTTCTCCTCCAGACTCTGGAGCAGTTTTTACCCCCACTGTCACAGCTTTGCTGCTCCTTCCTCTAATGTGTGGTTTCTCTCCTGTTCTTATCCAAGACAAAAGGCTTGTTGTAATCACCCCTGTTCCTCCTTTCAGCCACAGCTTTTTCCTTAGGCTTCCATAACCTCTACCCCAGCCACTCTATGTGCATCCTTGTTTTTCTCTTTATGGTCTCATGTAGTGCCTCTCCTTCCTGTGCCTCTTGACCTTCCTGTACCCGCACCTGCAATTCTCATCTCTTCATATTTTTCTTGCTGGTGAGACTTTCCCTGAGCCTGTATCCCCACTATTAACTATCTCTTCAACTCATCTGTATTATTAATTCCCCATTCTAAACTCTGTGGTTTTCCAAATAATTCCCAGGAACAGTTCAGGGATGTCATTTTTGGCAGGAAAAGGAGTCTAAATATATAGATGTAAATGATGACATCCCAATAAACTGCAGGGCCAAAGAAAGTGTCTTGATTTGTTTTATTTACTAATGAAAAGGTAGTCCTTGAGACCATAAAGAGCTAGGTTACTGCGAGGAACTGGAATGGTTTACAAAAGCTCATAAAGTATTTGCAATACAGTACTGATTAAATCCTGGGCAGTGGCATGCAGACTTCAGATGGACTTTTAGACATTTAACCCTACTGAAAATCTCAGCAGAGTATGGCCAAACTACGTCTGTTCAGAAGCTCATCACTTGACATTTGAGATTCAGAAACAGGAATAAAAAAATGCTTGTCATCCTTGTTTCCCCTGAATTTCTCAGGAAAGAGAGTATTAATATCCATTAATTTTGACAATATGTTTATTTGTCTCTCAAAATATCTTGAAGACATTTGAAAAATGTTGGAACTCTTTCACAAAAAAAGCTCAAGCAGAAATTGAGAAGGGAGTCTTTCTGTCCAACTGCTTAAACTGGCAGAGTTTAACAGAGAACAGAATCTTATGGTACAGGATAAACAGCCTGAACAACAGGCAGTGTTACAAAATATTCTTCATGTATTATTGCAATAATTGTGTGACAAAATAGAGAAAGATATTTGACTTTTCCCCTCCCTGCTCCTGTTGCTCCTATACACTTAACTGTGATCAGTTGTGATTGTGGCAATCTGTGTGGTTTTGGATATCACTGGATCCTTAAGGATGCTGTACTTGTGATGATCTAGTCCATATAGTGCAAAGCCTGGTTTTCACCTTGGTTGGAGCTGCTGAGTTTCTCCTTCACAGAAAGTCAGTGACTTGCAGAATCGCAAAATGACTTTCCAAATAAATGCACATAAAGTCAGTCAATGAAGGAATTGGACCTTCTGGCAGAAACCATCACTGGGAAGTCTTTTTGATTTAGATAAGAACCAAAGAGACTGAAAATTGTTGAGAGACCCCTAGAACACATCTGCGAGGCACAAAAGTGATGTAACACTGGGCTAATATTAGGTCTAGAGGAAGAGAGATTAGGCTGCACCAACAGCAATCCTGTCTTTTCACAGTCTTCCAATACTTCATTTAGTATTGAATTAATAACAAATTCCCAAGCCTTCCCCAGATGTGATGGCTTATGCCTGTATGCTGCCAAGTCCTGATGCTATTACATGAAAATTTGATGTAAATATTTTTCTGCTGTGTGGTCCAGGAAAGAGCGTAAACAATATATGAGGAGGTTAGGTAAAATAAAATGAACTTGTATAAATGTGTCTTTGCTGCTGATTTTGCAGTTTCCATTGATTAATCCTCTGCTCACACTCCCCAGGACACAAATGAGCTATCCACTACCAAGCCCTCTGGATTTCAGAGATGTTCCACCTGCACGTAATCTGACTTTTTGCAAGTCATTTTGATAATTTGGTATTCAATCTGTAGCAAGCAAGAATAAGAAAGCTAGATAAGTGTTAACAATAAAATTTCACAGATTGAGAATATCTTCTTTAGATCTGAGCACACTGTTTCTCTTTGATTACAGTGGATCAGTGTCCCCTTTGCCCTGTCCCATCCTGCAGTAACGGACATTGGGCTCACGGCTGTGCACCAGGTGTACCAAGCACCTTGGCTTGGATCTGTCAACTCACTTGACATTTACACATGGTTGGATAATTTCTTTTTACTGGTAAGTGGTGATTTGTATGAAGGAGTGAAGCACTTAAGCACTTACACCAAGCTACTGTGACAGCTGAAAATAATAGAGTCTAGTTAAGAGTTTCTAGCAAACCGAAAACTTTTGCCCTCTTGACTCCTGCTTAATATTTCTGCACATTTGAATGATTTCAGTGACATATCAGCCAGCATTGCCAGGAATGCAATTTAAATATCATCGGGCTGAAAGAGCTGACATGTTAAAATTAAATAAAAGTGTGCAGCTAATGCTTAACTGATGTCATTGTTGGCAGAGGAATTCATATATTGCAGAAGGCAATAAATACATTATACAGATGATTAAATATGCCTTAGGTATAGGTGAAGAAAAAGCTGTGCAGAGATGGATGGCAGGATGGATAAATTCATACATGCACACATGCCAGAATGAACCAAGGTCTTTCATTATTTAATACCTATATATTACACATGGGATCAGTGGTTATTAAGTACTTCCCATTAGAGGATCTAGAAACACATGCTAACATTTTCCATTCTCAGTGTCCCTATGCAAATTTACACTGGTTTTATTATCATGTTTTACTTTGGGATTACATTTTCTGGCTTTTTTTAAAATCCTCTCCGCCAAAAATCTTCAGGGTTTTTTTATAATTGATCTATTAAAACAGGTTATTTTATTCAGCATTCTCTCAGAGTTCTAAAGTATGACATTAGCTCAAGTGGCTGTATTATCTCCTGTAAGCCAAAAGGTTTCATTTCAGCTGGTGACCAAAGGAAAATTCTGATATTGCCAAATTATGACACATTTTCTTTTCATCTTGTCTGTTTCATTATAGCTCAAGAAATTTACACATTCTTGGAAAGTTTTGTTAAAGGAACATTATTATCAAGGCAGCAAAGAAAAACAGTCATAAATAGCAAGTCAAAAACCAGACTTGTCTGTGAAACATTAATTTAGTCCCTATGTGTGCATGAAGCTATATGAAACACCTGTATACACACTTTCTGGCCCAAATGCCTCCTGCCTCATTTAGTGTATAGAACTGGGTTATGAAATTTGCTTGGTTTTCTTTCCATGCTGTTTAGAGACAGACACTTGGTTACTTAGTGGAGACTATTCAAATCCTACTCTCAAGACAGAATTGTTAGCACTTGAGTTTCCAACCTTTGGTAATACTCTTTTGTGTCATAGTTTGCAGAAATAATTTTAAGTCCAATCAGGATCTTCATTTACATATCCAAATGAAAGATAAGGGGTTTCACCATAAAAGAAAACTTTTCCTTTTTTTTGGCTTTCTCTTCCATTTCTATTGGTATTGTATTTGCTTAAGGCAATGGGAGAATAATTTTTCAGATTCCAGAGTTCGATGTATATAGAATGTCTTGCCTTCTGTAATTGACTACATGCATTCACAAAGGAAGATATCAGAGCCTAATCTAATTTTAGTGGAGGTGGAGTATTGGAGGGCAAATTCTTCAGCTATGAAATATGAAAATAGTACTGTTCATAAAGCTTTATCAAGTCAAAAGACTTGGGGGTTACAGAGACTATGAAAGTGCAAAGTGTTGATGCTAATTATATAAAAAAAATAACTTGTCTAAAAGAATGGGATTTAAGTGGACTTACACAGGTTTGACATTGCTTGTGAGAATGAAAGTTGTGGTTATTACTGGCTGCCTGATGTTCAATAAATAAATTTAAAAGTAGCAATATGGCTTTCAGCATTCAAGTGATCCCTGTACATTTTCTCTATATGGTGATAGTAAAATGGTTCAGCTACCTGCGAGTCACAGCATGCTGTTGTGTTTGCAGACATTAGGAGGAATTCCATGGCAAGCATATTTCCAGAGAGTTCTTTCCTCATCTTCTGCCACATATGCTCAAGTTCTGTCATTCCTGGCTGCTTTTGGCTGTATTGTGATGGCTATTCCTGCAGTACTGATTGGTGCAATTGGAGCATCTACAGGTAAATGATTAAAAATCAGTAGTAAGATAAATGGAAAATGAATAGTGCAACAAATGTGTGAAAATAAGTCTTGTGTTAGATGTAGGTGACATATAGGTTAGATAGCCAGGTGGCATCATTTCTGAACCCATGACTCCTTCAACAGAAGATTGCAGAGAAAAATAATGTTATAGAATATTTCTCCCAAAGGAAATTTTTCCTACCACAGTGGATGAAATTAAATAATATTGTGCATTCTAGATACAGACACAACACTTCTCTTCAATGTTTGCATTAGATTCTGGTACTTCTTTTGGTTGTAACCGTAATAATGGGGAATGGCTGAGGGAGCTGTGATTATTCAGCCTGAAGAAAAAGAGACTGAGGGAAAATATTTTGGTCTCTACAACTACGTGAAAGAAGGTTGTAGCAAGGTGCCTTTCCCACGTAACAAGCAATAGGACAAGAGGAAATGGTCTCAAGTTGCAGCAGGGGAGGTTTAGAATGGATATTAGGAAAAATGTGTTCAGCATAAGGTTTGTCAAGCACTGCAACAGGCTGCTCAGGGAAGTGGTGGATTCACTACCTCAGAGCTATTTAAAATATGTGTAGATATGTGTTGCTCTTGGGAATGTGGTTTATTGGCGGACTTGTCAGTGCTGGGCTAATGGTTCAACTCAATGATCTTAAAGGTGTTTTCCAACCTAAATGATTCTTTGATTTATCAGAAATTTCTTACCTTGACCAATATATCCTTGCCAAGGTTTTCATTGTCATAGTAAGAGTTATCCCCATCACAGTGACTGTGTAGCTGAACTGTTGAAACTATTCTATTAGAAATGTTTACACTGCTTTGAGCCCTGTCTGTAATCCAAAAGAGTAGTTGAACACATCACAAAAATACATGGATCACAGACTTATTTTATTGAATAAAACTACATTTATGAGCAATTTAAAGTTTGTTTTAGAGACAAGGAAAAATGCTGAGCAGAATTGAATCTGCTCAACAGAAACTAGTGTGACACTGCCTCTCTGAAATGCCATCGGTCTGGCCCTAGTAACACTTTGTTCATTGAATGTGCATGAAAATGTGGTAATATGAATACCTTGTTACACATGAAGTCAAGAGGTGCTGTGGCTGCTACTATTACTGATAAGATACCGGTGTCCATATTGCAGCTTGGAACCAGACTGAATACGGTGTCCCTGACCCCAAGACCAAAAAAGAAGCAGATATGATTTTACCCATCGTGCTGCAGTACCTTTGCCCAGTCTATATCTCGTTCTTTGGCCTCGGTGCTGTATCTGCTGCTGTGATGTCCTCAGCTGACTCCTCCATTTTGTCAGCAAGTTCAATGTTTGCTCGGAACATTTACCAGCTTTCCTTTCGGCAAAATGTGAGACAATGTTTTCATTTTTACTTTTAGAGAAAATTTTAGGTGAGACCTTAACTAGGTGATACATGGGCTATGATTTCATAATGGAATACCTCTTTCATGTTCCTGCCTATAACTAGAAAAAGAATTTAATTACTAACAGTATGTTGAACAAACTGAAAATCATAAAAATAATTATGGTTGTGACTGATGACAGAAGTGAAAAAGCTGGCTTGGTGAGGGCAGCTGTCAAGAGTTCTTATGGAACTGCAATTCATCTGAACAGCTAATTACTGTTGCTACAAGTGTAAGTTCTACTTAAATTCTTCACAAAATGAGACATTTTTCTAATCTTTCATTCATTGAGAAATCATTTGGCAACTGAATGGTGTAATGAGTTGGAGTTTTTCTTAAGAAACAGAGAAGAAGAAATTCTGATGCTGACATTTTTTTTTCTAGTTGACCATATTGTGATTCTATTTAAAAGTTATTTCTTACGCTGCTGGTTTTCTCTTTGACTCATCATCAAGCTTTTTGCTATGTTCAAAGAGTAATCGGTTTGTAAATGGCAGCCATAACCCTTAGGGTTTTTTCTCTGAGCTTGAGATTGAAATAGAGATATTAGTTTGTAATTATTATTGAATGAATCATGCAAAACTTTCTTTTACAATTCAGTATTTTATATTGACTGTATATAAATGTAGACATACATGCATCCACATGAAAAAACCACCTAACACTGCCCTTTTTTTGCAGGCTTCAGACAGGGAAATCGTGTGGGTCATGAGAATCACTGTTCTTCTGTTTGGAGCATCAGCAACAGCAATGGCACTGCTGGCTTCGTCAGTGTATGGCCTCTGGTACCTCAGCTCTGACCTCGTCTATATCATCATATTCCCCCAGCTCCTGTGTGTGTTATTTATAAAAGGAACCAACACCTACGGTGCCATTGCAGGATACCTCTTTGGCCTTGTCCTCAGAATCACCGGAGGAGAACCATACCTCTACCTTCAGCCCTTGATCTTCTACCCTGGCTGGTATCAAGACGACAACAATCTCTACATCCAGCGATTCCCATTTAAAACACTTTCTATGCTCACCGCCTTTGCTACTAATGTCATAGTCTCCTATTTAGCCAAATACCTATTTGAAAGTGGAACTTTGCCTCCAAAGCTGGACTTTCTTGACGCTGTTGTTGCCAGATACAGTAGAGAACACATGGACAAAGCGACTCTTGTAAAAAGTGACAATATTGTATTAAATGAACTTGCACCTGTGAATCCACGACACAGTCAAACTTTGAGCTCAACTTTCACAAACAAGGAAGCCTTCAACTACGTTGATTCAAGTCCAGAACTGTCCAACACTGAAGATAATTAAAAAATCTTGTAGCCACAGGCAAAACAATGCGAACCAGGATATTCTACAAAGAATAGTAAGAAGCATTTTATCAGAAGAAAAGCAAGAATTGGGAATAAAATACCACTGCACGTTCTTTAAGTTGTTTCTAGGAGCAAGAGCATCCCATGGGAGGAACTCTTTTCTGCTATTATCTAATATGTTGGATTAGATCACAGAGTGTTTACTAAAGGATACACTCAATCCCATTCCTTCCATCCAGAGCTACATACTGTACAATCAAAAAAAATACTAAAAATTTTAAATATAGGTAGAAGAAAATGTGCAACAGTTCTTAGTTAGGATATCATATGAAGAGATTATAATACAGCAAGTCTGAAATATTATCACTCAGCATTTTATTGGCCTTAAGTGAAAATATATTGCCACAGCTATAAGTGATTTATTACTAAAGACCTAGTTGCTTGAGCAAAGACAAATAGATAACTTCCCTGGGGTTTTGGTCTAGTAATTTTTTTCCTCATAAAGAAATTTAAATAATACAATCTAGTATTTTATTATTTGTATGAGACAGCAAAATGCACAAATAGTAATAAATTCCTTATAGGAGTGCTAAACATTATATATTAATTTTTAAAAGTTAAAATTAAATCACCAGTTTAAAATTGTTATATCTGATGTAAGACAACCTTAAGCAAAATATGTTAATGTAGGTGTTCTCTTTCTTTTTCTGTGGTTAGTGACTGTCACCAAAATTCTTAGAGCAATAACTGGAGTTGAAATTCAGTTTGTGAAAAATGACTCTTATAGAAAAACTCAAACTAAATAGAATTTTTCCGTCTGGGGAGAGGAAGCCTTATCTTGATTTATCATCAAAATGAATACAAGCAAAGCAGTCTGACCCCAAGCAACTTCACCAATGAAATAAATATTGAACAGTAAAGAGACTCAAGAAGGCTTGAAAAGAAAGATGAGAGGGTTTTCCTTGCAGAAAATTCCCAATTTTCACTTACTAAAAAAAGCTATTCTCAAAGATGCTGAAAAGTCCTTTGGCTTGGTCATGCTGGAATTACTCTGGGAAAATCCAAATTTTCCATATAAAATAACATTTCCTCAAAAAATTCTCAAAAAAACCAGGCTTGCTGGACAGCTTTCCACATCTCTAAGTGTTTGCCTCTGAGAGCAGCTTGGAGAGGAGCTGAAAGGAATGCTGAACCCACAAACATAGTGAGAGGCACAGTGGTGCCTTCCACTAAGTGATGGACTCCTCCATTGAGCCCTGTCCTCCCGGCCACCACGAGGAGCCTGCAGAGCAGCAGCAGTGGCCAGGTGCAGACAAGACCTGGCTCACCAATGGAATGCTGGCCAGAAGCAGCAAAGGGGCGAGATGAGGCCTCTGCTGACCTTGCCTGGGCCGGCAGGAACATGCAATGTCGTTCCCACTCGCCCACGGCCAAGATGATTGTGTCTGTCCCCACTGGTATGTGCCTTTCTCAGTGTGAGCTCTAGTAGCTACATTTCTCTACAATTAAGAGTTATGCTCCAATAATTCTTTTTAAAATCTGCGTTTGGCGCAAAATGTTCAGTTGAAATCCAATATCCTCCTGTTGCTGGTCACCGGCGCAATTTCTTTTTTTAACACTCACAGCACGAGGTGTTATACTGGAGGATAGGAGATGTAAGAATAGGTTTTGCTGCTGAAGGAAGAAGCCATCGACTTGTGCATTCAATGTTGACATAAGCTTTCATAAGGTTGAATCCTTAGATATGTTTTGCTCCTTTTGTGGAGTCTTAAAGCATATGTATATATTTAATATGTAGAGAAAATTCATTTCAAAGATAGTGATTTTTTTTCTCCTTACACTGCATTTAAAATCAACATTGCAACTCAGTTCTGAATATGCATTGTGACCTGCAGTACTACTGTACTTACCAATGTACAATGTACCAAGATTGTGCTCTGGGTGGAGGGAATCAAAACCAGGATCTGCACTAAAAACTCAGAAGAGCCAATAGAGCAAAGAAATGAAAAATTCCTGCAAGGTGAATGAATAGGCTACCAATGAAATTCAGAGTGTTGAGTATCACAAACCAAACATGAGCCTAGCAGTATTAATTCCCCCATGAACCACAGAAGAGAGATGAGGAAATAGACTTTATAGAGGGAAGAACAGAGCCACTGCTGAATTATTCTCCATTTTCAGCCCAAATCCACTAGTCTGAGTCCCTTCTTTTGGGAAGATACCAAGTCACAGTCTTACCTGCTTACATAGCCAATGCCTTATGCTGCTGTTCCAAATTAAGTTAGAGGATCCCATTTTACAGTCACCTGTAGGCCTTCCTAAAAACTTTTCTCTTACCTCAGTTTTGTCCAGGAATTGCTAGAATTTCATTATGAGATGCTGCATAGTGACTAGATGCTTGGAATACAGCAACATTTCTATATTATTTATTTCAAAATTCCCAGCTGTGGGGAAAAAAGGAAAGAGAAGGAGATTGAGCTGGAATAATTTAAGAAATTTTGATTGAAAAATAAAAATATATTTCTTTTGTATTCCATTTTTGCCATAAAAATGTAAATGGTTTTAAAATGCTCAAAAAAGGTAGGTAAAAAAATGTTAGTACAAAAATTTCAAACCATATGCTATCAACATTATCAGAATGTTTTACACATTCTATCCTATAGATTTTTTTTAATTGATGTGATTTTATGCAGTATTCCTGCTTAGATGGACTACAAAAGCCAAACCAAACAGCCCCATGCAAAGTCTGTTTATAGGTTCTATTGCCTTAACTCAGCTCCCCTACCATCAAATTTGTACAGAGCTGTTCATATAACCAAAGCCCATATCTGTGATTGATAGCTGAGGGAAAAAAAATCAACCCAAAACCAAAAACTAAACAAACAAAACAAACAAAGACTATGTTATTTCTGCAAGCAAAATGCCAATGGGACGTGATTCTTTAAGCAGATTTTATTTTCAGAGGAAATATCAGTCGTTCTCCCCTTTTGCAACTTGTGGACAGTAGTACTGTGCAGTAAATTGGCTTTATAATCAGTGAAGCAAACAGCTCATTTTCAGACACTGAGGTTATTGTTTCTGAGCCTACAAAGTTAAGATAAAATATTCATGATGCAATCATACATTTTACTTTCATATTCTTAACATTTGTGAATAACATTTATTTGACAGGGATTTTTTACCTCCTTTGCATGAGATGTGTTCATAAAATTGAGGTTGATAACATAGCTGACATGTCAAAAAATTATTTCGTCTCTACTTGTTCAAATGGGATGATACATGTATTATAAACAAACCATACTTTTGTGAACATGAACTGAATGTAAACATTAAGTGGATCAAATAAAGTCAGATTTAGTCATTTATTTTCATATAGTACAAGAATTTAGGATTTCAAATAGAAGTATCATAGGAAAAAAACTGTTATTCATTTTTCCTTCTGCCCTTAAAGTGTATTGGTCAAGTTCCATGTGCAGTTAATAAGTTATTGTAAGTCTGCTATTAATCAGGGCAGTATTTGTGGATGTAGTTTAAAAAAAAGTATATTTTTGTCTGTGTCAGAAATGCTATATTAAGATTATACTTAAAGCAGATAGGAAGCATAATATAGATATATATGTTTTAACTTAATTTGTATTGTATTCAATAACGTCCATGCATTTCAGGAAAATACTGTCTGGTTTTGGGTCTGTTTTGTCCATCTATTAAAAATAAAGACGTTTATTTTATTATCACTCAGCATCATCTGAGGTTCTGTCTCACAAGCACAGTCCTACAGAGATGAGGTGGTCCTGACAAAATGGGGTCTGGCCCTCACCCAGGCAATCAGCACGGTCACAATGGCTACAGCCCTACCCAAAACCTTGCTTCAATATTGGAAATAGAGCTCTCATTTCAGTAATCTCCTCCTTGTCCTCAGTCACAAAGAAGAAGAGAAGCCTCTGAGCTCCAGGATAATCTACATCCAATGGGATTCCCTCCTGCAGACCCCTTGACAAGGACCTTTTGCTTGGGGGTGCCACACTGGGTCAGGGGCTGTGAGTTTGACAAGGAGCACAAAATGCACTATGGGAGCAGGAACTCCCACACCTGGGGACTGCAGCTGTGATCCACTTCTGTGTGGAACCACTGGAGAAAGGGTCTGACAGCTCTTCCCTTTGTCGAGGGACAAGAAGTCATACTGGCATTGAATATATGTTATAATTATTTAGAAATACAAAAATTAGTGGATTGAAAACTAAATCTGTGCTTTTATACTCCTATTAAGAGCTTGATCATCACAGGAAAGGTACGAATGGGTGGTGTTCCAAATGCTAATGGCATTGCCAAATAATGCCACATGCCAAATATACAGAATATTTATCCCCCAAATGCTTTGAAAAAATACATGAACAATACTGTCCACGCATGGATGGGAAAAATAAGGCACACTGGTTTGTTTTCCAGGGCACTAAGGTGTTCCCTTATGGAATAAGCACAGTTTGAGGTTTTCAAAGAGTGTCAAATAGTGTAGACATTTCCCTGAGGCCATAACCCTCTGGTCTCTTTTGCAATTAGTGGTTTAATTCCCACCTGCATCTTTGAAACACTGAAGCATGTCTTAAAACAAGATCCCTGTTATCCTGTAACTTTTAACGCAGAAAAAAAGCAAGTCCATAATCCTACAGATTCAAAAAAAAGAAGTAAAAGCCTTAAGTAATGTTGCACTAGCGATTGCAGTGAGGATATTTATGAATGGTTTTGCCATATTACATGATCGAGAAAATGCCATGTGCAGGCCAGCTCTGGCCAAAAACACAGCAAAACCCTCCCTAGGAAACTCTGCTTAGGGACTTTGGGGATTTTAACATTCAGGAAACGTTCCCAGAAAGAGCATAGTTCCCAGGGGTGAGTTTGCACCTGACTGACTGGAGCACTGACCTTCAGCAACCAAGACCAGAAAAACAGATAAAGAAAAACAGTCATCTAGGTTGCAGGGGACATGTCACTGAGAGAGACATATTCTGGTGTTAATAAATAAAACAACTGGTGTTAATAAATAAAAGGTAAAGTCAGAGTAAATGAGGATGTAGTCAGATATAAGGCTATGCTAGAGAATAATGTAGTGGAGAGCACAGAAAATAAAGCATTTCTGTGAATGAAAGAATTGATCAAGTTGGCTATATTCAATTGACCTAGGAAACACTGAGCTGTGAGGTCAAAAGGAAACAAGGATGTTGTTTGTGGACTAATGCAGGAAATGTGGGTAATGAGATGGAAGAACTAGAACTGCAAGCAAGATGTGGAAACCTCTCATGCAGAGTAGAGGAATGACGATAGAATGGCTCTCAGGTTGGAAAAGGATTTGAAAAGACCATTTTCTGAGGTTATATCGCCCTAAAGAATTTAAGATGATGTGGAAAAAACACACATTAGTATTTTTAGTGAAAGAATTCCCACTTCAAACTGTATGAACCTGTAAACATTTGAAATCTGACAGAAACTGGGAAAAAAAGATTCTTGCAGTGCTCAAAAAATAGCAGGTTTAGTCCAGTGGGTAATAGATTTCTGCCTCAAACAATCAAAGCACAGAAAAACAACGCCAGTATTTCAACTTTGTATTTAGTGCAAAAACACATCATTGAAAAATATCTGGTGGTAGAAAATCACTTTGTATTGGAAGCTAAGAGTGATAAGATTATCTTTACATATAAAGATCAATGAGAGGAGATATTTAAGGTGGAAATATACTAATTAAGAGACAATATTAATTATTAGAAATAAATTAAGTAAAAGACATATGAGTATACAATACTATAGAGTAGATTTGCAATGGGAATTAGAAACAAATTCCTTATCATATGATTGAATTTCTGAAATAATTGGGATATTGTAGACAATAAACAGAAGTAGTGCTAAAATAGATTGTGTGGATAAAACAGGAATGATGGTCAGGTCCTGCATGTCACAGACCTACATCTCATGTTGCTCCTGGTCCTAACGTGCATCATTCTAGGAGTCTAAGCACACCTGAAGTAAGTTTGAGTGGCATCCTTCAAAATATACTGCCACGTAGCCACTTGTTAATTCTTCCAAGTACGAGTTTTCCACGATTATGACTGAAGCACTAAAATTCACTTACTTCTTTCATAATGGAAAAGGTCATTTTTTTTGCCAAGCTAATTAATTTCGTTGCAAGCAAAAGGAATTGAATATATCCTGCCAATTTGCTAATGGAATATAATTATTATCCATGTATTAATAACAGAGGTTAAAATGCTGAACTGCACTTTGTGTTATTCAGCAGTTCACATCCATCAAAACTTTGGACACAATTTTCAAAAAGACTGAAAAGGAAAGATGTTCCCAAAACTTATGTGTCACTGAGGGTGTGCCAGTCAAGGCACGGGTCAGCTCCAGTTATCTGGTTTCTAGTGGTTTCAGCATATTTAGATAAAACAGATTATCTTTGATCAGTGCTATTTTGACAATTTTTACATTACGCCACTAAGCACTGCAGAGCCATGACTGTATAAGGCTTGTCCTCCTGTGAGGCTGGGCAGGAGCATGGCCATGGTGAGAGGAAGGAAGAGGTGCCTGCTGCCCACCAGCCTCTAGGTCTTTTTGCTGTCTCTCCATCCTTTGGTGCAGTGGTCTGGTGTCTCTCGGGACCCCTGTCCCACGTTGCCTGGCCAGCCCTGGCACCAGCCGCAGTGAAAGGTACGGTTCCATATCCTGGGATACGTCCCCAATCCTGTGGGGTTTTGTCCCGCAGAAGCATGAACAGTGATGAGGAATAAAGGAAGGTCTCTGATGAGGAACAGCAGCTGGAGTTTATTGATGTCCATGAGGGACTTCTTCTCCACCAGGGAGTCTCCCCATGAGAGCAGGGATCCTCTCTGTACAGCACCTTATAAACAGGGGAGGAGCAGGGGGTAGGGTACAGCTTGGGACCAATCCGTGGGGTGAAGGGAGTGACCCTGTACATAAATGACAAATATTATAACAAACCAATAAGGCAAGGGAGGGAATAATGGGGATCGTGCCCAATCACTCGATGCCCTCACTGGAACTTTCTAGATCCAGGGTGAGGCTTCAAAGTGATTGACTGGACCCATATGTAACATAAATGATGACTGATTAAAAAAATAACTGGGGCAAATCATAAAGGGGTAAAACATGGGGTGCATGGAACAAACCATTGCAACTTATAAAAAATGGTATAAAAGCAAGGAACAAATGCATACACAGAACTGATAAAACCAAAAACACCCCGCTACACTTTGGTACTTGCATTGTTATGGCCTATGGTCAAGCACAGTGATTAAGTCTGTCCTCAGCATCACATGAGTTGTCTGGGTATGAGCTTGCATACAGCCTACCAACAGTCAGCCGAAAATGGGAGAGAGCCATCTGTAAAAATCACATCATCCCACAGAATCACACACAAAAAAATATCATCATCAATTAAATTCTGCTGGGTTTGATTGCATGTTATGCTGAGCAGTTCCACTTTGCTTGTGGAATTGCCCAGCGTAACATGCAATTTCTCCTTCAACAATGTTAAGGTTTCCTTCTTTTCTTTCCCATATACCAGCATCTTTGGAATCTGGAGTATCTTAATTTGTCTTCCTCCACAGTGTGCTCTTCCCACTCCAGTAATGATCAACAGCTACTTTTGCCAACACACAAAGTGCAAGCCTAGTTGCTCAGCATGTAAGAGGAATGTAAGCAGTTAGCAATAAAAAAGATTTCTATCCTCTACAGATTTTCTCATACCCACAAAGATGAGGTGAAAGAAATATGACAGTGAAGTTAACTGAACACCAGAAGTAATACAATTTCCCAGGGCTTGTGTATCAGAGAGCTATGTAAACTTTATTATTCTCTGAGACTGTTAGAAAATATCATGATCCAACAGAGCAATGAACTAATAACTTCTGCTTCATTCTTGTTTCCTGTGCAACAGTAAAGTAATACTTGAAGACATGATATTCTTTTACATCAATTATCTGTTCTGCTGGACATTGTTAAATGTACATTTTAATTATTATACACTCAAAACCATAACTTGTAGATGAGTGATAAACTTCCATACCTAAAGGTAAGACAGCCAACCTGAAAAGGATAACTCTATTCCTTAAGTTTTAAGGTAGGCTATTAAAGTTAATTATTTCATCTGTAAAAACTATACAGAACACCAGTCTCCGGATTATGAAAACAGGAAAGAAAAATAACTGTGGTTCCTAGTTAAGACAGGAGATTATTTTACTCAAAATAACTCCAAGAAAACTGACAATAAAAATGCAAATATCTGGAAAGTCATCTTATACAACCTCTGAATTGTAGCCATTGCACAGTAATGACACTTTCCTGGTGTTACATGTGGGAACATGCTGTTGAGCAGGATCAGCTGTGTGAAGGCAGAAGGTGCAGAAACACCTATCACAGGAGACAAGGAAAAGAACATTTGGACTCAAGGAGTTAAATCTCTAATTATCCAGCAATCACGTAGTCGTTGCTGGTAGAGACTGATTGGTATTCTGCTGTGTATGTTAATATGATATTTGCATATTGTCTGATATTTGTGAATGCACTCATTACAGCATCTATGCACATAAGGTGTCTGTGTTGAGGAACAAGCACAGTTACCCAATTTTAGGACTGAAAATAAAATTTGTGTTTTCCATCAGTTTAAAATCAAGTTTTCTACTTCTGGTGAAGCATCCTCAGGGATTCACTTAATCAAAACTGCTTATAATATAAGCAGTTTTGATCAAGCATAACATATTATTTGAATAAGGAAAATTAACTAGTTATATTTTCATAAAGAACTTATTTATCCTCTTAAAAAAGGAAAGATGAATCTTTCTTTCCTGAACAGGACCTCTCACAGGATTTCAATGCTAACATTTTAAGGGGACCTCATTTTTAAAAAGAGTTGGATGTTTGCTCCTTGAACACTAAATCAGCTCAAAGCAGAAATACAAACTTAAGAAAACCTGGATTGTACAATCCATTTACTCCCATGCATGATGAACTGACTAAAATATATGTTTAGCTTATCTTGCATGAATGCTTGCATCAAAATTTGGGAAACTTGACACTGCCTTTTCATAACTAATTTTCATTCACAAGCAGTTTCTATTCAGGTGTACTATGAGAAAAACACAGGCACCAGAGCAAGGCAAAACCAGAAATTAGTTGTCTTGTAGCCCATATGTTCAGAAAGAAAAGCTTTGTCTGAAGGATTTCTCATGTCATTCCCTTTTACTTAACCTAGCAAAGCATTTACAGCTGCACTGCTCATCCATTTCCCCCTCAACATCTCCTGTAGATTTATGTCTCTTTCTAACAACCTAAGGAGTACGGCAAAGTTTTTTAATGAATCTAGAGAAACTGTCAGCAAAAAGATTTATTTACCAACATGTTTTGAGTTTAAAAATAGGGACATAAAAAAGCAGAGGTCTCGCAGCTATTACAGTATCTACAGTCATGAGAAGAAATGTTAGAAAAAATAGGCATTTGGCAATATGGCACTGAATAACAATACCAGGACAATACAGAGCATTTCCATTACTCATTTTAGTAATGAAGGTTAATGGTCCTGTCTCTGCTGTCACTGTATGCCAGGGTAATCCTGGAAACAAGCAGTGGGGATGCAATTAAAGAGTTACCAACTATAACTGAATATTCAAAAGTAAATTCACATTAGTAAGAGATCCTTGTTAATCACAGAATGAGCCATTGTGACAGGAATTATTGGTGAGGAAATTCTTGTTTACAAACCCACTTGACATGCACGGTCTGGGATGGTTCTCAGCCTCACAGAACACCGTAGCAAAGCAAGTTGGGAATAATGATAGCTACTAATAGCAAGCTAACTTTTGCTTCTAAATCAAGCAAATTTGGATGGAAATGGATTAGATGTGTTCGTCCTGCGCCTCATCACATCTATGCTCTAGCCAACAATGACTTGTGTACAAATATTTTGTAAGAAGAGGTACTAAACTCTAGGAGAAGGGAATACAAGTGACCTTGCCCCTGATAAATAACAGCTGTGTTAATTACCCAGTAAAGCCTTGCCCCAACAGAGTCACAGCTATATCCAATGAAGATAAGTGTGATAAAAGGGAATGGGTTAGCTGCTGAGGGGAGAATCATGGATTATGAATGTGATCTGGAAGAGGATGGAGGAGGATCCTGGGGAGAGAGAATCCCTGCTGTAAAGTCAGTCTGGGTCTGCAGTTAGAGCCTGTCATTGGAACCTGCAGCCATAGTCTAGCTGGGTAAAAGCCTGCATTCCGAATCTGCAAACTAATACATGCAGTGAGAGTTTAGCAGGAAATAACCAGCAGTCAGAGGCTGCAAGGGAAACCTTTTCATGTTTTGATAAATAAGTATGTGTCTCAGCTCATTTGTACCCTCTAACAAGAGGGCTGCTGTAACACAAAACTTCTAGATAAGTAGCAGAGTCTTTGTAATTAGCAATTATTAAGCTAATGAGAAATTGCTTTTCTAAATGCAGGTCCACCGCCTCATATATATGCAGGTGGAGCAGAGGGTCTGTGACATGGAGGACAAGAATAGAACTTGCATAGGTTGTATAATTTGGATTCCACTACATGATGTATTAGAGGAAGCTGAAGCAGACCTTGGAAGTGTGTGACCTCTTCAAAGTCTTCATTCTGCTTCTTTCTCATCTTTTTCTTCCTGATCTGTCACTAAGGGCATGAGATAATGAAAAGGTTTGTATCTGTTTGCTGGATTTATTTGTTTTATCATAACAAATGTTTGTACCAGACTATTCCTCTGGGTTTGTCCAATTTCTCCTTATATAATTTCTCCTCATGAATTTATGTTGGTTTTTACAATTATTGCAATGGTCAAATGGCTGCAGTTTCACTGCACTGAAGAAAAACACAAATATATAGGGAGACAATCCAGGCTCTGGAGAGTTATTCCTATATGGCTGAAGAAGAGGACATATGTAAAGCTACCAGGAATTAAATGGGAAGATAAGGGAAAATGTTCATACAAACTGGGTGGCCACGCAACTGCTGAGGTTCAGTTTATAGGTTTTTTTAAATTAAAAATAAAATAATAAATGCCAAGTTAATCTACATGTCTGTTTAGTGTCCTGTCTTTTAATCTGTGCAGTGGGATCAGGAAGGGAATGCCATTGTCTGTAGAATCAGCAAATTGGAAGGGTGGCAGATCCATCCAAAATATCTTCTTGGGTGTTCCAGACCATCTTGGGCACTTTTACACAATGAGCATTTGATGTTGCTGTTCTAGTTCAGGCCAGCTGGGCAAGCAGCAGGGCAGAGGAGGTGAAGTGGGGTGTTCTCCTATCTCTCACCCCTTGCCTGGTCAGGACTTACTGCACCTCTTTGCTTTTGTTTGTCCTCCACTTGCTTATTTTGTTTTGCTTTAAGTTCTCTAAGGCAACATCTCTTCCTATGTGTCTGCAATGTGCCTAAGAAGGCTTAAAGTTGTCTAGAATACTTATATGCTGTTATAATATAAATAATGATAGAAATAATGAATACATCCCTAGCCTTCTGCTTCGACAGCCATTTCCCCAGTACATTATTAGCAAAATTAATTCAAAAGCTGGCTGTTCTTTGACTCTCATTTGTTCTGAGTAATGTCTGGCAGGTTTTCTATGACCTTGTGGTGCATGCAGTGTGGTGTTAGCAATTTGACGCACAGAACTATCTCCTGTAGTAGAGGATTTATAAAACTGTTGTGTTGCTGTGCAAAGACGCTCCCTTCCAGCCAAGCACTGTGTTTAGCACAGTATTTACTGCTAAACTAGCAATTTCTAATTGTTTATGATAATATTATTGTTTAAAGAGTCATTTCATTTCACACGAGCTGCCTACTGGTTTCCAACATTTCTGTAGTTCATAGGAAAATTAGAAACACCTCAGAGGCTTATAAATTCAGTGCTCTGTCTCAATGCCTGAAATGATCTCCTCTTTAATGAAATGTGAATCCTGAAGGATTAGAAGGTAATGAACTTCATAGTTGTTCATTTCTCCAGCCTGTTTTTAAGGTCTGTGCTATGGCTTTTCTAATTTATTTGTGCTTTTATTATCTAAGGCTCAAGGTTTTACACCTGATCTAGAAGATACTTAAGTTTCATTGCTGGCACTTTCAGAATAAACAACTCTCTGCTCTTTCACATACTGAAATATCTCTTTGAAGCTAATTATTAAAGAAATCCTAGAGTAATAGCACATGCTCTAGACAGCCTGTCAGACATATACTGCCAATATCATATATTTATACTAATCCTGTGTTAGAAAACAACCATTCCTTGGGTTTCATAGCACAAAACTCTAATGGTAAATTAATTTTCCATGCCTATGTAGGTAATTTTCTGAAGGGCTTTAAACTACAAGCTCTTTAAGCTAGGACTTATGTTTATACTTGTCTCCTGTTCTTGGCCAAATATTTTTACAAGACCCCAAACCCTTAACACAATACCATTTTTTGCATGGTTGACAGATTAGTTATCCAACTAGCTAAGATTAACTGTCTCCTCCTGGTAGGCTTTGCTTGAGTTTTGCAGATGGATGGCAATATAATATCTAAAAGACTTAAGTTATTTATTAAAAAGTGCAGAGAGAGTGGTAAAAATTAACTGCATACATGCATGTAACTTTGCAAGTACATATACAGTGAAAGAACTTAACTTATATATTTAAGTTCCAGTTGTTCTAATTATCTTTAAGAGACCTGAAGCATGGAATCTCTGAAATACACAGACTTGTAATAACAAAGAAAAATATTTCATTCACAGTCCTTTCACGGCATAGTTCTATTTCTTATAGACTTTTAAAATTATCTAAAGAGCAGTATAAGTGTACGTGGAACTTCAGAGAGACCTTCATGACAACTGCCAGAAATTCCATAATAAATGTGCTGTGTTTGAAGATGCACAGATATATATAGGATATATTCCTCACTTTAAACATTCTGTTTCATTGTTGCAGTATTTTCTTCCTCTGAAATGATATGAATCATATGCAGATACTCTTTTTAAAGCAAAAGCTCTTAAATTAAAAGCTTAGAGCAAAAAGAGCAGTTGTCTTCACTCTCCAAGGCCCAGCTGAAGAAGAAATACTTTGCAAGTCAATCATTTTGTGCAGACACCAAAGTGAAATCAAGAAGTAGAGTGAAGTAAATCACCACCATCAATCCTGATTTTGTTGCAGTCGAAGCCCCCAATGCAAGGTCATTACTTGGGGAAATGAAAAACTTTAGATGCTGAAGGTCTTTCTTCCAATAAATAAAATTCCCAGATGCATATTGGTCCCTTTCCACTTTAGCATGTAATGACTGGCATATTAGGGGAATGCCACCAGCAATCCATGAGATATTTTGAGGGATAGTTTAGTTTCTGCAGGGCTTTTGTCTGACTGTACTAATATTAACCAGCTCTGCCAAACCCTGGCCTTTCAGGCAGGTAAAGTTAAGCAAAAGAAAATCAAAATCCTTCTGAGCAAAACAGTGACCATTGAAAGGGCCACTGAAGTAAGGAGGGGTGTCAGCATAAAGGCTACCTGTAACTTGCACAGAAAGACAGTGGCCTGCTTAAGATTCTGGTTCAGTTCACTGCCTCCCCCTACCTTGGGAGGCAGTCCAGAAGAGTAAAGGAGTCCAGGAAGGTTGGATATTCTTCAAGGAGAAAACCTTATAGGCACCAGAGCAGCCCATCTCCATGGGCTGGAAGATGAGCCAGAAAGGAAGACCAGCCTGGCTGAACAAAGAGCTTTGGCTGGAACTTGGAAAGCTTTACAACCTTTGAAGAAGCAGCAGACAACTCAGGAGGACTACAAGGGTGTAATGAAATTATGCAGGAGAAAATTAGAAGGGCCAAAGCCCAGTTAGAATTTAGTCTGCTACTGCCAGAAAAGATGACACAAAGTATGTCTACAAATACATCAACAACAAAAGGAGGGATAAGGAGAATCTTCATCCTTTATTGGAACCTTAGTGCCAAAGGATTAAGAAAACTATGAGGTGTGTAATATCTTCATTGCCTTGGTCTTTTATAGTTGTCCAGGTATCCAGGTACTGAAAAAAATTTGATAGGGAGTAGAATAATGCATCCATAATCCAAGAGGAAATGGTCAGAGACCTGGTAAACCACTTACACATGCACAAGCCCATGGGGCTGGGTGGGATCCACACATGGATACTTAGGGAGCTGGTGGAAATGCTCACTGAGATGCTTTCCCTCATTTATCAGCAGTCTTGGCTAACCAGGGAGATCCCAGGTGTTTGGAAGTTGGCAAATATGATGACCATCTACCAGAAGGGGTGGAAGGAGGATCTGGGTAAACAGAGGCCTGTCAGCCTGACCTCAGTGCTGGGGAAGGTCATGGAGCAGATCATCTTGAGTTCTGTCATGCAGCACGTACAGGACAGCCAGGGGATCAGACCTAGCCAGCACAAACATGAGTTTGTCAAAGGCAGGTCCTACTGGACCAACCTGATCTCCTTCTATGATAAAGGCAATTCTTAGTGATGCAGAATTACAGGCTGGGGGCAGAGTGCCTGGAAAGCTGCCTGGTGGAAAAGGACCTGGGGTCCTGTTCAACAGTAGCTGAACATGAGCCAGCAGTGCACAGGTGCTCAAGAAGCCAAGGGCATCCTGGCCTGTATCAGCAATAGTGTGGCCAGCAGGACCAGGACAGTGATTGTCCCCCAGTACTCAGCACTGGTGAGGCCACACCTCAAATCCTGTGTTCAGTTCTGGGCCTCTACTGCAAGAAGGATGTTGAAATGCTGGAGACTGCCCAGAAAAGGGCAGCAAGGCTCATGAAGAATATGGAGTACAAATTTTATGAGGAGCAGGGGGTTGGGGAGTGGGAGGTGGAGTTGTTTAGCCTGCAGAAAAGGAGGCTCAGGAAGGGACATTTCTACTCTCTACAACTACCTTAAAGGAGACTGTAGCCAGGTGCGGGGTCAGTCTCCTCTCAAAAGTGACACATGAGAGCAAAGGGTTTCCAGTTGCACCAGGGAGGAATAGATTGACCATTGGGAAAAACTCCTTTAATGAAAGGGTGGCTAAGCATTGGAACAGGCTGCCCAGGGAGGTGGTGAAAGATACCATTCCTGAAGGTAGCTGTGTCTCTTGGGGGCAAGGTTTGGTAGTGGACTTCAGTGTGCCATGTTAACAGTTGGACTCTACAACCTTATGCTTAATGATTCTATGATTCTGTGAAATAGATCAGAAGGAAGTTAAAACAATACAGCAATCTACTATTTAATGAAGATGGGATTGTATGTTTGAATGAAGCACTGAGGAAAGGTGAAACTATGTTACAGCTCTGGAGCTGCCCTGTACTGAATGGGTAAAGGGAATGAAGGCTTTCAAGGTTAAGGGTTGTCTTGGCACAAGTGTCATATCACCCAGTACCTTTTTTGGTCCTAGACTATAAAAGTACTGTGATGTCAGTATTTATGTAGGGCAGCAAAACAGATACTAGATCACGTCACATTCATATAGCTAAGTACTAATAAATCAGAAGAGAAAAAAAGGGAGTTGTCATAGTCACTTCAACTTTTCCCAGTCTAAAGCTGCCAGGATATTTTAAAGTGGGGGGGGGAGGGGGGGGTGTTGGTGTGTGTTTTAACAAAAGAAAAATCATTTAATGTTGCTAAAACTTTGTCGTTTGTCAGGCTGGCTGATCCAAGGTACACTCAGCTATGACAGCTTCTCAGCAGACACCACAAATTGCCTGTTAGCTGAAGCTGGAAGGATACTTAATGTCTCATTTTTTTTAAAGAACTAACAAGACCCTGAGACAATGCATAGATATCAGTACACAGAATAAATAATGTATAGATCCATCCTTTTTTGCATATTCTGATATTTAGATACCTTGCACAGAGTTTCATCTCAGATCTGAAAAATGGCTTCTGAATGAGTCTAAATTTAAACATAGAACAACATGAACAGTAAAGTTCTGTTTCAAAAGACTTATTTATTAGGGAGAATGGAATGGAATGGAATGGAATGGAATGGAATGGAATGGAATGGAATGGAATGGAATGATTCATCATCTTACCACAGACAGAGCTGCAAAAGTGAGCTATTGGAATGCTCAGTGAAGAAGACACTCTGAAGCACAACTGCAGAACTACAAAAACAGGCATGGAGAATGTGTGGTATCAGGAACTCAGTGATGATGACAGGGTCATCATGTTGCATTAAAAAAATAAAAAGTTATTATTTGTAGCAAGCATTTACCGCAGCTTAGTTTTCCCCATCAGTGAATGCCTCTAGAGGTAGCTTCCTAGGAAGTCCTGTAAGGACCAAAGGCAAGCTGCCTAAAACTTTGACATGGCTATTTTAACATTAGTTAAATCCTTCATTCATGTTCAAGATAGTTGCACTCTCACAACCTACTTTAATACAGGTCCCTGCATCTGTGTCTTCTGGAGCTCTACAAGCCTGGATGTACTGCTTACTTTAAACAACTGCTCTGTTCCCAGTCTGTCTCAGGATGCTTTCAAATCCTTTTTTTTTTGGTGCTTTTAAATTCCTTAACATAAAAAATACCTGAACACATTATCTACTATTAACAATAGGAAGATGGAATTCTTCTTGTAT
This sequence comes from Cyanoderma ruficeps, assembly GCA_008694505.1. Classification (NCBI taxonomy): domain Eukaryota; kingdom Metazoa; phylum Chordata; class Aves; order Passeriformes; family Timaliidae; genus Cyanoderma; species Cyanoderma ruficeps. The sequence goes on from VZDJ01007754.1 coordinate 24,462,296, forward strand.
AAAATTGTCTTTTTGCTTTTTTTAAGTTAGCTTTCTGTGTTTCTTAGAAAAATGTGCATTCTCTGAATGAAAATATCATCTGATACAGGAGACTGCCCTAATTAGGGAATTAGAAGAGGAGAACTATTAGAATGCACTATCATGATAGAATATACTTGGCATTTATAAGCCTTGTGCACCAATTTGAAATTATGGCAGACTTGTGTGCAGAACTTCTATTGCAGGCAAAAGTTTTGATTTTCTCTTAAAAACCATCTTTCCAAATGCTTTTGTTGCTGCCATTTTCCAAGGTTTCTGATTTCGGTTATTTTATTCTTATGGGTCCAATTTCCTAAGCCACTCTCCATCCCTCCTTAAAACTGCCCCTCACGGGTGATCTGCACATGCAAACACTGGCCTCAACATTCTCGTAGCCTGAAAGAAAATGTCACGAGTAGACAACTGGAAGTACAATTGTGTTAAAGCAAATAAACTGTCATGCAAACAAAAGTGGTTATATTATTAAAAGTTCTGGAACTATTTGTTTGATTTCCAAAGTTGATTGGTTAACACGGATTAATCATCGTCAGGAAGATATATGTGTTATAAGTCCAAGGTATTGATATTATTCTGATAGTTGAGTGACGACATTGCAGCAAATTTTTTTGCAATTACAGACTATAAATACAGAATGGCAAACAGACAAATGTCCCTGAGGGGCTTTTAAGAAGCAGAAATCTTAATGAGCTCATCACTTACAAAAACTGAATACCTGCCTGGGGACAGACAATGTGAATGGTAGGGGAATCATGTGGTTATGTTTCTCTTCAAGCTTAGCATCCAGCTAAAGCTCATCTTGTGTCTGCTCTTGCACAATGCAACATGCACTGAAGCAAGACTGAGCTATATAGGTTATATTAACCCAAGGTGATATTTTCTTTTCTAGTCATTCCCGTAAAGGACGAGAATGAACCCTCCTCAAACAAAACAGGTTTTCTTCTTCTTTTGAAGTTGTTTACCCTATTTAGTCTTTAACTGCAAATACAGCTTTTAGAAATCCTAAGTGCTTCTGCAGGAGCAAAGTGAGTGGGTAGATTTTGGTTTGTAACATTTTATCATTCCTGGTCAGAAATGCAACATCCACTAAAACACTGACTTTTATCACCTCTCGAAACCTATAAATGCAGAATACTGTCATTTTGGAGTTTGATTCTTCACCAAAATCAGATTATTCTTTTCTTAGTGGCTTCTGGGAAGTATTTATAAGCTCTTACACATATAAAACTAAAAATATGCATGTGTGTCTCCCAGTTAAACAACTTAATAAATGTCTGTGACAAAAACTGTTTCTGTCTGGAATATTTCAGATGTCCTCAAGTCTTCCTTACAAATCCATTTATCCTTATAAATGGGATATGTTTTATAGGTTTTCTGTGAGCATCGAGGTAAATCTTTCAAGGGCTTGGATAGATGTTCCTCCAAGGGCCAGTTTAGCCTGCATGATGTAAAACTGGTTTTGTTTTCTTTTCTTTTTAATTTCTGCTCAGCTACCCTGGGACTCAGTAAGTCCCTTTCTCCGTGAGATATTCAGGACGGTGCAGTCATAACTGAGGTGTGAGGGAGGGAGTCTTCTTTTCCTAGTAAAGAGACTCAGGAAAGGGAAGGCTGTTTCCTGTAGAGAGCAGGTAAAGATCTTATGACTTCAATGCCATTTCCCAGCTGTGTTCAGCCTCTAAGCCAGGCCAAAAAAGAGGATTCACCCTTGCCCAAGCTGCTATGCATTAATGAAAGAAATGTGACTGCACAGAATACATCTTGGAGAAACCTCTTGTGGCTAGTAACATGCAGCCTCAGTGTATGCCTGGCTGTTTTTCTTCTCCAACATCACTTACCTGTGGGTAAAGCAAAACCATGACAGACCCTCAGCTCAGAATTCAGTGACCAAAATCACTTTCATTTTCATGCTACACATTTTCCTGATGGCTACTGGCCTCTTATCACAGTAAAGCACTAGTTAGGCATTTCACCACTGCTCAGCCTCTCTGTGTGATACCCAGCCTCCCTGAGGGCTGACATCAGCCAAAAAAGCAGGTGTCTCATCCTGTGGGTAAATCACCATACAGTCAGCATCCTACAGACATCTCAGACATCCAGGAGCAAACAGATGGTCACTGGTTCCCCAGCTTTGTGCTGAGTGGTACAGGAGCACTCCAGGCATGGCTAGGCTAGAGTTCATAACTATGGTCAAGTGTCATGCAGAGGCATAAACAGTCTGGGGTTTTCCTTTCTGTAGGGTTATATGGTACAATTTTAAATTGGACTCTGTCAACAAAAAGAACCACATCTGCTGATCAAAAAAAGAGAAAGAAGAAAAAGATATATGGGACAGAGCAATCTACCAAATGAACATGAACATGAACACCACTCTAGGCACCAAATATGCATTTCAGAGAAAAAAACCAAGAGAATAAAGCATGTTTTGTGTTAGTGCTGAGGTCTGTTTCTCCAGCTGCTTTCTTTGTGACTTCTTGGATTTACAGCAGTGTTGCATGCAGCATTTTTTAATTTTTTTTACCTCCCCATCTTTCCTATTCTCTTAGCCTTCAAACTCCTTTTACAATTTCAATTATGTGGTCCAGCTGGAGACCTGAGCTATCAATGACTAACAACCATAGGAGCTGCTTTCACATAAAGTAGGCAAAAGTCCAGCATGTGACTCAGAAGCAGTCATTCTACCAGAGTTCATGACCTGCAGGAGCTCACAGGCTCCACCACTTGTACCTACAGTACTCCGGTTATTACAGGGCTGAATGCTGTACTCCAACACAGGACAAATTGGCTGAAGCTTGTCTCCCTTCATCCTACTTAGAGCTAAATGGAATAAACCAGCAGAGCTGGAGTAAATGAGCCATAGCAAAACTGATCTTAACCTCCACCCCCCTGATTTGGCAGCCAGGCACTAGGGCAGGAGACAAGATAATTCCAGTCAGCTCCAGCGGGCTTTGTAATGCAATTTGACAAATCAAATAGATAGCTTTTATTAATGTAACTAAATGAATTATTGCAAATGGGAGATGTGGACATTGATCTATCTTCATATATGCATTCTGCTTTGGGGGAGGGGAGATAGCCTTTAAATTCAAGCTGCTGCTGCCTGAGGTAGGAAATTGCTGTAATGAATCTGTTCTGCAGTCTCCTATCCCCAAACTGCCCATTTAACACCAATACCAATAAAGATGAAAGGGAAATACAGAGGAGTACTATGCAGGAAGGGCTATCAATGTTCACACTTGGACACACAAGTGACAATTTGGGGCCAGATTTTCCTAAATATGAATGTCTGCTCTGATTTTCTGGTGATGAAATGGGACTAACAAGGCTTGTTGAAGACTATGATACCAATGAAAAACAAGGATAACCTGACTATATTCCTTAATAATAACTCTTCCTACATAAACTGCTTAAATAATGTATTTCACAGCACATACAGTGCAAATACACAGATGGCTTCCTCAATGAAATCATCCAAGTCCAGGTCTTTCAATTCAGGCAAATAAATTCAGAACCTAAAGAAACCTTAATATTCTTGCCCTATTATCAGGCCTGTGATGGAAGAACATCCACTGGAAAAAACTGGATATTTTATTTGAAACACTACTCTCTTATGTCTCCACACTCTCCAGAGTTGGCTCTGAGAAAGCTAGAGGGTGATTTGTGCTCTTTCTCTCCTCTCTTGTGTGTATCCAGAGTTAAAATCCTGCTGTGCAGACACAAGCATATCTATGCTGGCTGAAGCATAGCATGGAAGACCTTCCAGTACTGGAAGAAAAAGCATGAAATAGCATAAGCAGAGCACAGACTTGATTTAGCATACAGTACAGGAGTCTTCTTGGAATCATTTAATGTGATGAACTTCTGGGAAAGCAGATTAAGCAACTCCTGGCTTTGTATAGACACTTTCAAGATAGCAACATATTTTGTTGAGCCACTGAGCTGAACATGTCAGATTCTCTCAAGTGGTTCAGCTAGAATGGTTCAGCTTTCTACACACTACAAACTGGGGATGAATTTTATTTTGTCACCATCCAGTAAAACACTCTCCCTATTCAGGTATGCAAGAGTGTTTGGGTTCTTTGGAGGTTTTTTATTCTTACCAAAACAGAGAGTTTTGGGTTGCTTTGCTCTTATTTAATTAATTTGACTAACAGTGAGTAGTTGGTTTAAAGTTCTTCTGGAATTTTTTGTAGCATTTATTCAAAGTTTTTTTAAAAGCCATTCTCTTAACATCATAGTGGAAGAGTGTTAATGCAAACTTAAAGTATGCCATGTACAACAAAACCCATGTGTCACAAGTATTAAGGAAAAGTGTGACTGAGACTGCAATTATAGTTTAGCTTTCTTTTACTAAAGGTGTTTGATTTGAAGGTATCTAATTCATCAACTTATTGCCACAAGGAACACTATCTATACACGAGAACAGAAACCCACATTTTCACCAGTTTTGGAAGTTCTGGACAACAATGGTGCATGTAAAGGTCTGCCACAGCTTTTTACCAATGCCAGTGCCCCCCTTTTAAAGCCAGAAATCCTGACTGCAGAGACTGGGAACATCACATCTATCACAAAAGCAAATCCTCTTAGTACAAAGAGACTCTTGGTAGTGCAAAGTCTCCATCAGCCTTCAGGTTTCAGATAATTTCAGTGGGAAGTTGTACAAAATGCCTAAGTAGCAGGTAAGCCTCTGAGAAGTAAACATTAGTTTCTTTCTTTCTTTCTCTGCCTTTCATTGGAAGGGTATTATGGTGAGAATTAAAATACAGACTTTTTGGGATTATAGTGGGAGAGAAATCACAGCTCTCGGAGTGGGTCCATGAAACAAACCTGAGAGTTGTCCTGCTTCCCCTCTTCTGCATTTCTGATACGGGAATAACAGTTCTGTCACACTCTTCCAATTTTGAGAAATATGTGACAATTACTTTGCAATTGCAGCTGTTTTTTCCAGAATGAGTTCTTGATATCTGTTTGCTGATCCAATATACCATGATATAATACACCAGAGACCTTGGATTACTTCTGACTTCATCTCTGCTTTATGTTCTATAAAGATGCCTCTTCCATCAGCAACCAGTGCTTACAGACCTTCCTAAAATATTGCTGGGCAAATTGCACAGCCTCCCAAATTTAATTAACTGTTCAGGTCAGCATATCTCAAATTAGTTTCTAAAAGGGAGCTGGGCAAACACTGAAGCAGCTGAATGACAGTGTTGCTTACTGCAGTAAGTCATCAATGTGTACAGCCCAAATGACCCCAGCTCAGGCTGATGGTACAGTACAAATCACTCTTGCTAGGAAGGGTATGAAGGAAAAATAAGAATGTGATTCTCAAGCACTACTACTGTTTGTTGTGGAAATAGGAATAAAACTATAAATCCATCCTCTTCCATCATGCTTTCCTTTTGGAGAGATATCATTTTAGGCACAGAGGCTCTTGAGGTGTCTTCATGTCCCAGAAAAATGATGAGCAGCCATTGAGCAAGACCACAGGAAGAGGAGTCACAGCAGCATTTGTTCTAAAACATAAGAGATGCAGTTTGCCAGAGCTGGCTTTGACTAAGAAACCCAAGGAAACACTAAAATTATAGAGATCTTTTGTATTCCCAAGTGCTGAAAGTTCAAGCAAGCAGCAAGGCTTTGTCTGAATTGGCAATTGCATCTGAGTAAAGAGAATCAGGTGCTGTCTGCTTTGAGCTTTGTCTAATACAAGAGCATGCAACAGTGAAAGCATAGGTAAACTGGATCTGCAAAACTTTAGATGCTTCTCTGATCTGTGGTGACAGGAGATTACTTCTTAGAACATGTACAGTGTTTTATGGCAGTGAATCATTTATTTTTCCTTGTGTTACTGAGTTTAATAAAAGAGTTCTAATCTTGAGCTGCAAGATGTGGATGGATATCTTTTTCCCCTACAGCAAAAACATTACTTCAGCAATAAATTGCATGGAAGACAGTGGTTTTGATGACCTGTTTACTTGGAAAAATGCAAAAAGCAACACCTAAGATTTTACTGGCTTTTAATGCCAGTCAGAATGAAAGAGCAAAAGGAATTGCTCTGGCTTTATTAACAATCTTTGTTGCTCAAAGCACGAGAAATTGACAGAGGACAGAAGCAATAATCTGTATTTTCATTGGTTTACAGGTTCTCTTGGGATGAAAGTATGCATGTGTATTTTCAGTGAAAATCCAGGGCTGAGCTCAGTGTGCCTAGGGAGGCAGCATCTGGATAGCTTTACTCCACCATATTCTTTCCCCTTGCTCACTCTTTCCCTCTGTAAATAACATGCACTATAAAAGTTTGCAACTTGCATTTGTCTTTTTGTTCTATGCTTTACTATGTATCACTAATAGTCTAATAAAGCATTAAAGCATATTACTCTTAATATTTAAGCTTCTGGTCCTGTCTTACCTGATGGACTTAGGAACCCTTCCAAGTATCTGTTCTCTGCTGCCCATGCCCTTGCATATCTGTAAAAGCAAGACTCAGGCACACAACCTGCCTGCCCTCCACCAAGCATGGTTTCCACAGAGAGAAAATAAAATGGTTCAGGATGGACAAGGATGACATACCCTTGTCCTAGTCCCAGTCCAGATGGCTGAGGACACTGTCTTCTGAGATGTACTTCAGCACACAGCCACCCCTCAGTTGTGATGAGAAAAAGGATGTGTTCATTGGCTTTAATGCAAACAGCACATCCTTAAACAGTCTGTCCTTTGAAATGTGAGGGATTTGTTTTCCTTAAGAACCTGTAGCCATTCTACATCAGCCCAAAGTTTTGGAGGGTCAGCTGGTGACATGCCAGGCCTTCCATTTGCTTTCAATCATTTCTTCTTACTCAGCTGAAAGAGCCAGGTATGTCCAGTACCTCTCTAACTCAGAGATCTTGGCAAAACCACTCTCAGCAAACTAAAAGATAAAAGAACATCACACTTGTTTGGCTTGCCCCCTGCCAGTTGTGGCTCCTTGACCATCTTAACCACAATTTCCACTCCATACTAGAACTACCCTGTAGCTTTCCAAGCAGTCAAGCAGCATGGTGAGCAGCAAAGCATCATTGTATTTCTGTCCAAACTAGTGGGATCCAGCCAGAATCCAAGGTTAGCAATACAAAATCTATTTTCTACCACAAAAACATTAAAAGGCCTAATACATTCTAGTATGTGTTCACTAATTGGTTTAAGATGTTTGTGAGTTTCACACAGAAATATAAAAAATCTCACACATCTGCTGGGTAAATATCCTTCTAGATATTTGGAATTCTGCCCAGTTACAAGTCTTTTCATGGAAATTTGCAGATGTGATTTGAGGGATGCTGAGGGGCTTTGGTTTCTGTTGGGCATGTCAAACCTGACAGGGACAGTATTTTACCACAGTGCAGAACCTGTCAGCAGAGGATGACATGGTCTCTCTGAGCTGTCATGTACAATTTTTGCAATAGGCCCAATTCTATTTATAAGTACAAAGGGCTCTTCTGTTGTTCCTATTGCATGTCCTGCAGAAGAGAAAGCACCTGAGGGGGAAGAGAGTGGTCTGAGGTTTTGATCTCTGTGGCATGGAGTTCCAGAGGGACTCAGTATAGATGAAGAGAGCAGCTTAGAAAAGCTGTTATTTTCCATTGTGAAGCAGAAAAAAGCAACCCAGAGGCTGTTTCAATATGGATGCTGCACTGACCACAACATGTTTTCAAAGCATAGCAATGTCACTACAGCAGGCACTTGTTTTGCCTCAGCTCTCAAAGAGGAACACAAAAAATTTGCTCCAAGGAAAGCAGTCACTTCTTCATGCAGCAACATTAGGGGAAATACCTGGAAAAAATGAGGAACAGAAGCGTTCCTCTTCTTTTTAGTTACATTTCTAGGCCTAGATTTATGTTTGTCAGATACTCACAAGCTAGGAGAGCCTTCAAATGCTTCAGTACCAAATAGATAAACAGAATGATATTCTTGGGCAAAATTCTTCCACTCATCTGCCTTCCAAACTGTTGGCATTAGTCCCAAGGAGGAGTCTAGACATGAGTCTGGAAATAGCTCTTAATTTGTACTGTATTGCTGCAAATATTAGGTCATCTTCATGTATTCAGATCTCTAACAAAGCTTCACTAATTTTGAATAAGCCTATTTTGGACAATGTGATGATATGTAGAGATGTTTCAGATAGTCTAAACAAACAGGTGTGACAACAGAAGCAATGCAGATGTACCTTCACAACCACAGCCTGAGCTAACTGTTGCTGGGTTAAGGTTGCTTTCAGCAGTCTTGCCAACTAATATCCTTCCATTATCCCTGGAGGTAAACTAAATGCTGTTACCCAAGAAGCAAGACTAGGCAGGGGACTAGGACCCCCAGAAGAAACAGTGGGATGACACCAAATGGTTGAGTGGAGCAGTAGAGGTTGCACACATGCAGCAGACAAAAAAAAAAATAAATCTCATAAGATCTCCAAGTGTTTCTCTGCAATACTGAGATGTAAGATGAAGACATTCCAGACAGGTCATGACACCATAGAACATAGAATGATTTGGGTTGGCAGGAACCTTTAATGGCCATCTAATCCAAACCCCTGCAGTGAGCAGGGACATCTTCAACTCAATCAGATTGCTCAAAGCCTCATCCAGTCTGACCTTGCATGTTGCCAGGGATGGGACAACTACCACCTCTGTGGGTAACCTGTTCTAGGGTTTCACCATCCCTCATCATAAAAAATTACTTCCTTGTATCTAGTCCCTTGGATTTCTTTCAAATCCAGTTGAGGAAGAGGATGTTTCAATAAGTTGAGGGTTAACCTCAATTCACTAAAGCTCACCTGTCAAAGGCTGGAATTCTAAATGTTTTTGTCTCTGTGATTCATTCTGTTGGACACAATACATCACTCATTACACTGACATAGTGTAACCACCTTGGAATCATCAGCTCAAGAGTAAAAACCCTGAAGGATGGAAATGTTAAAGTTGAAAAATTAGCCTTTATAAAGAGAACATTATGATAAAATTCAATGTTTAAAGTCGAGCAAATCTATTTGAAAACATAAAAAGTTTCAATTATGATCAGTCAGTCAGTGGGAATAATTATACTTCAATGGACTATGACTGTTACCATGCTCATGTGGTATCTGCAGTTCATCAGACTAAATTAATTCATTTACAGACCTAATGGATGGCACCATTGCCATGGACACACACAGCTGAGTGAAAGGAATACAAATCTGAGAGGGCCCAGGAAGTCCTTCTAACAGATACTCTTCTCAAACATCACAAATAGGGCATAAAAAGTGTCTAAGTAATCTTAGATTTGCTGCTCCTTGGACGGATTTCCTATAACTGGATCCTTTTTTGAATGTATGAGAGGATGAACAAAAAGAAAAGGGATTAGTTTATAAAGACTGTGTTGGTAACTGGTTTCCAGACTCCTTAATATAATGAGGTGTCACCTACCAGGTTTTCACATCATCCCATCTTGTCACCCACCAGGCTTAAACTCCTGAACCATTAAGTAGCCTGCATTCACTTCCACCACTCACTTCAAAACAAGCAGGTATTTCACAGTTCCTTATGGCAAGTGTGCTTCTAGGATTAACTTCATTGTCAGTGTACAAAAGCAAAATGCTTTTCCAGAAGCCTATATGAGCCACCTTACTGAAATGGCATATATGTGCATCCCATAGCTCTGTCAGACTGAGCAGAAGGGATTGGACACACTCATTTGATAACATCCACCCAGAAAATATAATAATGCCATTTATAATGCTGTAATACAAAGCTCCTGAATTACTTCAGAGTACACAGTGGCAACTCACAGGGGAAAAATGCATAAAAGTATTTTACTTTTAGCTCTTGCAGTTCGCTTTCCATTTCCTTTACACTAAAGTTTATAGACAACTATGTACATGTATCTTTGTAATAAATAATCTAATCCAACACACAACACCAACGTACAACACTACCATAATATGGAGAATATAATATTTCTCAAGCTTATCCTGCTAAACTTCAGGTTTCTATTCAGTCATAATAATGAAATTATTTCATTAGCAAATACCTGTCTCCCAAATATTCATGAGACAATCTTTCATCCTTAGGATCAAATACATGTCAGAGATACAGCTGGGATTTTCCTTGAAAATAAAGATGTCTAAGATTTCTTGTATTCATCTTACAGGGTTATTTTTCATATTTAATGATTTAACCCATTTCCAACTAGCAATTTGTCTCTCATGCCAACTTATCTGAACGTCAAACATTAAAAATAAAACTAATGTTTAATCCTGATAACATTTAAATATTACAGATAATTATTACATTTCTCCAGGTCTCAGCATTATTTTCCAAGCTACTAATGTTTAATTCTCTGGTTTTTACCTTAAAATCAGTACTTCTTGTCCACAACTAGAAACTTCAATTCCACTAAAATACTACTCTCAGCATTTCAATCCAAAATGTTAATGTTATCACTAGCTAGAGAAATAAGGAATTTATTCATATTACATTCATAATCAAGACACAATTTTATATCATATTCTCTTTTGTCATAAAACCATGCGACTTCATCAATTCATGCCTATCAAGGACCACTATAGTTGCTCTATTTTATTGTTAAAAGAAATGTGGCAACTCTTGCATATTCTAGATTGCAAGAAAGACAATACACTATCAGGTTTTGTGGCTAGTACCATTAGCATGAATAAACCATATGTAGAAAACAAATTATTAAAGTTTATTTCTTAAGAGTAAAAAAAAAAATCAATTCTGTGGTTTCATACATATTTTACATACATACATACTTATGTACATATATATATATATGTAGACACGCACACGCATATATGTTGTATGGCCTGTAATTTTCCTCTGTGTGAATAATACACCCCACACTGATCAGCAGGTTTTTGTGCTCTAGTAGCAACAGCTCCTGTCATTAAGATTTAAGTTGCATGGGGTACTTGTAATGGAATTATAAAATCTATTTCTAGAAGAATGATTGATTCAATTCATTACCGGCTTTCAGTATACAATAAAAATTTTCAGAACCTTAGAAAAAAAAGTCATGAGGCAAATCCAAGTGATAATAAATCACCTGTATAAATGTTAACAAAATGGACTCAAGACGCAAAATTCACAATGCATGGCCACAGTGAATGCTGTATAAATAAAACATACTTTCTTTTTCACTAAGTAACAATGCAAGGAGTTAAAATAATTCAGTGTAGTAGAAAATGGGAAAAGCTGGCTGTAGCAGAGTGCACAGTAAAGATCCTTATTGACTGATTAGCAATTTGTTTCTACAAACACCTCACAGCAGTTGCCCTACTTTGCAGCAGGCTATTAGAGCCTAATGAAAAATGTGCATTTTTGTTAGAGTTAATGGTCTTGAACTGAAGCCCTGTGCTCCTACGAGCCTTTATTCTGTACTTAAATTATGGATTCATGTCTGTCATTACAGCTATTGTCCCTTGTTTGTACAATATATGCACATTACACAGTTTTGCATTTACAGAGTGACTCCAGCGAAGATGAGGAATAAAACCCGTCACTCTCAGATGGCGAAGGCACTGTCCTGTGAGAACAAGCAGCAGACCTCTGTCACCAGATGGGCTGATGCCTGAAGAGATAGTTTAGCCGGGTGTTTGCTGCTTTTGACATTTTGGGGTCTCACTTAAACCTTTAGCCCAGGGAGTGGTCTGCTGTTAATGGCAGCTGAAGTTACAAGGAATAGCACTGTGGATGAGGCTCTGGATTAATTAGAGGCCAGGGCACTGGCTGGGGATTCCACTGCCTGGGAGAGCACAGAGCTGTGCAAGGTGCAGGCACCACAGCAAGGAGAACGGGACAGTGTCACATGGCAACCTCTCCGCTGTCACCAGGCATGGAGAGCAGGGTGCCAGCAGAGCCAACAGCTGGCCCTTTTGTACAAATCCACAGCAGCAAAAAGGATGATTGATATACATGGGCACACACCCTGCCCCGGGCCTGGAAGATACAGCAACTATTTCTTGGCCATAAAACAGAGGTTCCTTCCTGGAACAGACTCAGCATAAATCACTCCAAGAAAACAACAAAGAAGATGAAGACAATGAAGACAAAGACAATGAAGAAGAAGAAGACAAAGATGACGAAGAAGATGAAGACAACAATGATGACAAAACAGATGAAGACAAAGATGATAAAGATGAAGACTAAGAAGACAGAGAAGATGAAGAATAATTTAAAAATACATAGAAGAAGAATAGTAATAAGAATTTAAAAATACATAGAAGAAGAAAAGTAATATAAATAAGAATTTAGAAACACATAGAAGAAGCAGAGAAGAGTAGTTAGAACAGCGAACAAGAAGAGTAGTTAGAATAGCAAACAAGAAGAGTAATTAGAACAAGGACAATAAGAAAAAGAAGAATAATGAAAGAATACAAAAGTGAAGACAAAATTTAATGAATAAGAAAAACTAACAAATTCATTTTATTATATATTGTATATTTATATTACAGAATATGAGAAAAAAACATGAACATGAATATACAATGTAATTATGATACATTATAATTTCCCCAAAAATAACCAAAGAAAGACAGAATAGTTCCAATTACTGAAGAATTTCTGTATTTTCTAAAAAAGTTTGTAAGGCACAATAAAAGAGTCGCTGGATTCCATTTCCTGTCTCTCAGAGGTACTGATGTATTTTCACACTCAGTGCCAGTGCGTCCCCTGTGAGCAGGGACTGCTCAGCCCGCAGCCCCAGTGGGAGAGTTCCTGGCTGGGCCAGCAGGGCAGGGCTGTCCCTGCTCTCTCAAGGCAAACTAAAATTGCACATTGAGCCCACCTGAGAGAGAACTGTGCTGGGAGCCCTTCTGCAGCAGGGCTGTGCAGCCAGGGCAGCGAAGCCACCACATCCCCACTCCAAGGCTGCCCATGGCCAGGGAGCCAAGTTGAGGTAGAAAGGCAGCATTAGTTTGGCACGGGCAAGGAGCAACAGCTGCTCCTTCCCAAGCTTGCTGCGGCTGTAAAAGTGCTGCAGAGGCTCTTCTCACCATTTTCACTCCTATTCTGCACATAAAACATCCATCAGAAGGAACTGGCAGCTGACCCTGTGGCTAAAGCCTTGCACCCTCTAATCCCTTGTCCTTGCCCAGGCCATGCTCAGCAGAAAGCAGCTGTGGAGTCACTTCTGGAGTCCGTTCAACTTCTACCCCAACAGAGTGGTTGGGGTTGGCAGGGACCTTACAGCTCGTGTAGTTCCAGCTGATTATCCCCTGCTCTATGTCTCCCTCTCTCTGACAAGCGTTTCCTCTGTCTTTCTCTCTCCTTACCTCACACTTCTTGTGCAAATCCGTGTTGTTGAATGAAATGCCTCTGTTGCTGCCATCCCATGGCCTCATTTGCCTCTTAATCAGAGGTGTATTTGAAACAACCAAGTGAAAAGTAAAGCAATTTGATAAGACACAGACTATATTAACCAAAAAGAAAAAAATTCTCATCATCCTCAAGGGAAATTTAACACAATCTCCATACCAAGCAGGTCTTTTTTGAAATTCCTTTCCTGAAGGTATCCCACAGAGGAAGCTGTGACAAACTCAGTTACCAAAGTAACTTCAAGTGATTTTGATTAGCACCAAATTGTCTGATTCCTAAATATTCTGTGCTTAAACAAAGCCACCTCATCTTGGGTTGCAATGCAAGATGTAACCAAAAGTATGTATTCTATAGCCATCTGTTGAAACCCGTTGGGGAGGTGTTTTCTTTATCTCTTCTACGACCCATTCCTCATAACTCCTGCGGGGAGGGGGCAGGTGTCTTCTGATAATGGGCCAGCTGTTAAAACCACGTGGGGCATTGTTCTTTATCACTTCCAGGACCCATCCTCCCTCCAAGGGGATATCTGCCGTTAATGAGCTCACTGTATGACTAACAAAATTGTGAGATGCTCCACCCAGTGGGAGGAGGCAAGCATTCCTGCCTGGATAAAAATCTGAGAGTCAGAAAACCAAGGCAGCCTGTTTCCACTGGATTCCCAGAGGAATACTGGACCCATCTCACCACCACTGGACCTTCAGCAAAATCTACACCCTTCAACAGGATCATCTCTGCTCCAACAGAACCACATCTGTTACTCCAGGAGGACTTAATTGGACTGCTACCAACACCCTGACCAACAGGTTGTCAGGCTGTATTCTGACTGTCAGTGTTTTCTTTTTTGTTTGTTTGCTTTTTTGTACTACTACATTTTTATTTTTAAGATTGCTAGTAAATAACTGTTATTCCTTTTCCCATATCTTTGCCTGAAAGTCCCTTAATTTCAAAATTATGATAATTAGGAGGGAGGGAGTTTACATTCTCTATTCCAAGGGAAGGTCTGGCTTTCCCTGGCAGACACCTGTCTTTCCAAACTGAGACACACCAGGATAAGCAAACAGGCCCTGCAACCAGCCAAGTGCAGGTGGTGTCACTGTGTCAACTTGTGACTCTTCCAGCAAACTCTTACAAAAGAATTCACACAGTTTCTGTAAATATTTTGTGTCTGGGTGAGCTGTCTGTTTTCCTCCATTTTTTCCTTCTGATCATCCTGAGGGATGATTTTGGGACTGTTTTTTACTTTCTTGTCCTCTGTTTATTCATTTTGCTATCCACTTCTTTTGCTGAAATAGGGCTTGTGATGATAATGATGGTAACAACAGCAGAATTGAATGTGGTGATTTTTTTGTGCTGTTAAGAATTTTCTTCCTGCAAAAAATTGCTATTGATTGTTCATCAAGTTGTCTGCTGCAACCCATTATTTATACCCACGCCAGTTCAGACTTTTGGTAGAGAATTACGTGGCTGATGATGTGAACAAGTGCTCTGTATATGGAATGCTGTTTTTTGATTGCTAAGCTTCCTATAAGAAAATCCACTATTAACTTCTTAATTCTTGTGGGTTTTGCTAAGAATCAAATATTCCTAAAGCTATCCTCAATCAAATAAATATCTGTTTTCTTAAACTAAAGAATGTATTTTTATACGGAAAAACATATTCTCCCTGTCTGCACACACTGATCACCTCAAACTGTAACAGTTTCATGACTACCATCACATAGTTATAAGCCCATAAAAAAGTCCATGTACTCTAAGTTTGGACATTACAGAACAAACATCAACACCTGTTGATATCATACATCCTTTTGCCCTTCCATGTGTGGAAACATCCAAAACACCCATTTAACCTAAATTTTCTCAAGCCTGAAAGTGATGAACAGTAGTGGCTACACTCTGGTCAGATGGTTGGTAGTCCAAGGACTACTAACCAGGTGTACTGAGTTGTGGGGTGTAGCAACTTGTCAGTTCCTGATCAGTGAGTCACAAGAGTTTTACAGGGTTTATAATGACTTGCTGGCCTGAAAACTTGTACTTCAGGGCAAGGTCATTCATACTGAACACAAAAAACCCTGGGCCAAACCAGTGCACACTGAAAATACAGCCTCTTCACATCCCTCTACAGGCACTGTTCACTTCCACTACAGAAGGCTACTGCTTTTCTTCTGATTTTTGTACACTATTGATAATAAACAAAATACAGCAATTTCTCCTCTGAAGCTAGGATCCCCAAAAGGCTCAAATCTCCAGTTTTCTCATCCTGCTGCTCAGCATGTTACCACTACTTCAGATTCTACTCACAACAGTAATGGCTGCATATTTTTTCAGCAAGAGCCTATGCAAATATCATACCTTAAAAATACACTGCAGGCAGTTCACAGACAATCACATTAACTGAAAATATAAATTACATTGAGAGAACTGATTTATTCATTCTGATTGCCTAAGTATCACCTAGCACAGTGCTTCTCACTCTCTTTTAATCTCTCTTAATTAGAAGGATGACGGATCTTTATGAAAATTGCATAGGCCAGCTTATGCCATGCTGTCTCTGTAGTTTTTATTTACACCAAATGGAAATTAGATTTACATTTTAAAGGTCATAGGTTGCCTACAGTTGCTAGCTTACTTGCAGATAAGAGCCCACGTATGGAAACATGGAGACAATTTTATTGGTTCAGTCAGGTTGCAGACTGCCTGACAGTGTTTCATACAGTTTATTAAATACCAACACATGACCTCCAAAGGCATGAATAAAAAATTATTTACTGGTTCAAATAATTTGTGATAAGGACACAGGCACAGAGGTCTGGCAAGTACCAGCAAGACTACAAGAAAGAACACATGGTTGGAACATAAAGCATGCATATAGCACAAGCAAGAGTCAACATCTTAATTTGGGGATGGCAGAAACTACGACATGACAAAGGCATGTCAGTTGCCCCAATTTTTAGAATCAGCTATGAAGGTTGATGAGAAAATGCACACTTTTCTTGACCACTCCCATCTCATCAGGTTAAATCTAGTCCCACTATTGCAAAAGGGATCCTTTGGGTTGGCTGAGAAGTTGGGTTTGGTTTTACTCCAAAAACAACATCAAAATTCTGGTTTTTTACTTATTCCCTTGGGGAATAAAGGGAATAGATCTCTTCCAGGTATTACTATTCAGAGTTAAAAACATATGTATAGCCTTAGAGGGATATTAGGAGTATTCTTCTTTGCCAGCTTTAATGCCTGTTCAGAGTTACTTCTAAAGCTGACTTTGCACAAGCCACAAGGCTTAACCTTCTATGCCTAGGGAATTCTGTATTTCAATAAGTTTTTTAACTTAAAAAATATTACTAGAGGCATTTTTATTTTTCTGCCTAATAATTCCCTCGAGAAAACTTGTACAATTGAAAACTTTATGTTATCTTGAACTCAGTGTGATTTTAATGCTTCTAGAAGGAGAATCTCTTCAGCTCTACAATACCTATTCTTTCAGGGACACATTTTCCTCCATACTGAAGGCACATTAAATTTATTGGAAGCTGCACATCTCAGAAAAAACTGACATGATAAATCTGACTGTGCTGCTGCCCTTTCTGAGAATGTAGATTTTTTGTTTGTTTGTTTATAAGCTCCATTATTTTATAAAAAGTAAGAGGAAAAAAAAGCTATTGTTGTATTTTAACCCATTACATTTCCAGAAACTGAAATCTGGTTTCATGCTTTCTTAAAAGAACAAGAGTCACAGAATTATCTTCCCAGCTGGGCTGGCTTTCAGCAATGAACTTGGCTGACCTTAGAAGAAAAACAAAATTGCATTATGTCAGACAGAGTCCAGATGCCCTGCCTTTTTCCACAACAGCTCTTGTATACAGAAGCTTAAGGACATGAGGCTGTTAAAGGAAATCCTAGATATATATACACCTAGGTAAAACCTTAAAATATAGAGGAGGAATGAACCCACTGTAATTTTTTTTCACAAGCATATCTTCTGCTCAGTTGATATTGCTATAGTTCATCTTAAATTGCTACCATTAATTTAGTGAATTAGTCATCAACTATTTACAGCTAGGCACAGAAGCATTTGTCATAAACATCACAAGAAGAGAAGAAAAATAGCTTTCCTAATACTATTGTGTGTTTAATTTTGCCATATAACGTGACTGAAGTCGTTAGTCACTTATGCATTTCTTTCTGGAAAGGGCAAGAGATCAGTTATAGAGTTGTCCAACATAATCAAAAAGTGTACATATTTTCTGCTGCATAACACAAGCTGACAGGAGATACTGTCTTGCATCCTGAATCTGTAAATTTTATCAGAAGACCAGAAAAGGCTGCTTCCTCTAATGTGGTCTTTTCCCCTCTCTTCTGTCTTGTCTTCTCCAGGATGAACATTCCCAGGTCTCTCAGCCTCTCATCATAGAAATGGTGCTCCAATTCTTTAACCCTCTTTTTGACTCTTTGATGGAATAATTTCAGTATGTTTATGTCTCTCTCATACTGGAGACAGTACTCCATGTGTGCTCTCACTAGTAGTAAGGATGCCCTCCTTCACCTACTGGCCATGCTCTTCCTAAAGCAGCCCCGGGTACCATCGACTTTCTTTGCCACAGGGGCACAATGCTGGATCACAACCAACTTCTCTGCCCTGCAGGAGTCCCAGGCCCTTCTCTGCAAAGCTGGTATTTTAGGCAAATGTACGTGACTGTTTACTGTGCACCTTTTTCTTCCACACATACATGAAAACCAACAAGGGAAAAATTGACACAGTAGGCAAAAAATTCTCCTAATATTCACAAATCTAGTAGGTGATTTAAGTTGCACACAGCTTTTATTCTCTTCACTGTGGAAAAAACACCAAATATGTCATTTCTTGTGCATACATTTTATCAGGACCCAAGCTCAGCACCTGTGGCTAGAGCTGGATGGAGCTCTTTCATCTCTCAGTAAGTCATTTACGATGAGGCATGAGTGGTAATTTGCTATCTTAAATAAACATGTAGCTGAGTGATGACTGTGGAAAAAGGGTATGCAAGTTACAGTTTGCCTGGAGGGATTTAATTTCTCCACTGAACATTCTCATTCAGCATCTGAGCTCTGCAGCCTGGTGATTAATCTTCCTGAATACCAGACTGCTTGTAACAGGTTCTGGAGGTTCCTATTTGGAGTGTGCAGCCCCGCTAATTAGCAAATCCACAGAACATCTGACATGTGTGGTCCTAAATGAGCCTAACTTATTAAGTATATTTATTAATGCCTTTTGCAGTCAGATACACAGAAATATTACGGGTAAAGCTATTGGATGCACCTAGGAAGAATAATTAATCTTGTAAACAAGCCAGCAGAGAGTGGGATATAAATCAAGGCATCTGCTACCTTATGTCACCTTAAGTGTAAATGAAATTTTTGTTGCCTTTGGTTGGATGTGGTGTGATACCTTAGCAAAGCTCATCAGCATGTTCACAACAATGTCCAGGTACTGTGCAACAAAGAAGGAATTGATACCCAGGTATAAGAAGAAGTAAATGTTGTAGGGCTCAGATGACTGTTTTTTACAGACCGATGTCAAGAAAAACAGTGTGTTTTATCAAAAAATACCATTAAACCTTTGTCTCAGTGTGTGATGGATGTTCTGTCTGTGGGACACAGTATCTGGCCACTGATGGACTGAATTTACCCTTGCTTTTAATCCAAAGAACTACATAAGGATTCATTTATGCTAAAGGGTTTTAGAATGCCTCTGACTGAAAAAAACCCCCATAGAAACAAATAAAAATATGGGTTTATGTTAGATCATTAACATAAACAGATTAGGCAGACAAACATAATAACAGAAGTGTACAGAATATGAAAGACACAACTCTGACTGTCTCCCTTATTGCACTGATGAAATTGAAGTAGGAACCAAGGAGACTCTTTGGATTTCTTCCTATACAAGCTTCCCAGAATATGCCCATGATGGACCTTGAATTAGGTTCTGGTCAAGTTCCAAGGTATGCTCTGATTCTGATAGAAGGCAAAGTATTTCAGCTTTTCTTTTCAGACAAAACAGCTGGCATCTGTTGGCCAGTTGAGGCCATAAAAGACTAAACTACTTGTCAGTGCAAGATGGCTGCCAATGACAGTGCTCAT
The DNA here is from genome assembly GCA_008694505.1 of Cyanoderma ruficeps. Taxonomy (NCBI): domain Eukaryota; kingdom Metazoa; phylum Chordata; class Aves; order Passeriformes; family Timaliidae; genus Cyanoderma; species Cyanoderma ruficeps. The sequence goes on from VZDJ01007754.1 coordinate 24,481,786, forward strand.
ATTCAAACTATATAAAAAACCCCACTGTGATGCTTTTCAGAAACACTCTGAAAGTCCCTGAATTCTCACTGTCAGTGTGACTGAACTTTGGTTTAAACTGCAAAGAGCATTTGCTGTCTGCTGAAATCTGAGAAGGATGTGGCTTCTGAGCACAGAGGTGGCCAGTGCCATGCCTGCCCCTTGCAAGGAGATCATACAGCCCCATACCATTATTAAAAAGACATTTGTTTACTTTGGCTGCTTTAAACCAGTAAGCTTTCCTTGCACCCTGTGTGGGGACAGAGTCCAAGGAGACCACATGCTGCTCTCTGCCTCTTCTCACAGCAGCATAACTCAAGCTGTGTTCTTAAGCAGCTCATGTCATAATCTTATGGGCTGTGAATAATCTGGGACTAACTAGAATTTCAAGTGTGATTTAGGTATTGCTTTCTGGGAACTTCCTCTTTACTCTTACTACCTGCCAAACCTCCTTATAATTCATGGGGGTTTTCTTAATATAGTGACCTGAAATGGATGTTATGCATTAATATTTTATCTAGAAAACAAGACAGTAAATGTTTATTATTACAGTCATGACCTACATTAAAAGCATTAAATTGTATCTGTGAGGTTATTTTAAGTTTTGATAGAGTTTTTCACAGAACTAAAGCATTATATGAACTGTTAGAATCTGCAGGCTTTGGAAGAAAGAAATAATTTGTTAAACCAACTCAGCAGATGATTTCTAGAACTTTACAGTGGCAGGATGTAGTTTCTCCTTCACAGCCTGGACTCCAGTATCTTAGTGAAATGCAATGACAATTAATCTCTGCTCAGTATTCCCACAGCACACTATGTACATTGTCCACTACATCTCCCATTTGCAACTAAACAGCTTCTGTAGGACCCACTGTAAATGCATTGTTTGGTAAATGCAAACTTTTTTGTGATCTTTATGTAGGAATGATAGCACCAAGCCACTCAGCTTCTTCCTTTTAAAGTATAAAACTCCTTCAGAAAACACTAAGTGACAGAAACACGAGGAAGGACTGCTGCAAACAATTTTGAGTGGACTGCATCTCCTTTCCATTATCCTAAACCAACACCTTCAGCTCAGCTATAAAGCTCTTCTCATCTAGGCCACTCCTATGTCCAGCTCCTGCAAATCATCCTGTCATATCAGCAGCTTTCTGCTTGACCACCCACTGGAGTCTCCCAGCACAGATGAGCAGTCTCAGGGAAGTTCAATATGCCAAGCTCCTCTCAGCAAGGATAGGGGCTACAGAAGCCTGAGAAGCAGCATAGATCTTGTGTCAGTAATACCATGCAATGGTATTAGAAGTTTCCAGAAGTGGAAACTCTTTCGGAGTTGGATTGCACTCTTTGGGAGGTGGATTGCACTGTGCCTCCAAAATTGACTTTGCTTTCTCCAATGTCAGTATCTCATTTTCTGTACTCTTCAGCAACTCTACATTTTGTTGATGTCATGTCAATCTGAACAAGCATTTCTTGAAGTGAAGACATAGCACACAAAATTCGCTGTGGGACTTGCCTTGAACTCAGCCTCATTTATGTTTGATTTTAAAAGATGGCTTTCTACATTTTTAACAAACTCTGTGTTACAAGTTGAGATTAGATCCACAGGTTTAAGCACTTCTAACGTGTGCAGTGCAATTTAGAAGAACAAGGTCAGACATCCTGGCATCTTTAGATAACTAATGGAGAGAATCAGGCTCAGATCCAAAGGGCAATATGAAAATATCACATGCCTAATACAAAAAGCAGCCAAGAAATTTTGGTTAATTAAAAGTTTCACCTCCATCCTAGAGATTAGGCATGGGCCCTTTCAGTCTTGACTGAGGTACCCTCTCCCAGCAGAAAGTACCTTGAGATGCTCTGAGGAAAAAGATTTAGGTCCTGAATTGTGTTAAAAATACCTGTTTCTCAGGAGTAGGTCCTCCCCCTGTACCTATACAATGTTCTGAATATGAAAAACACCCACTAATTTCCTGCAGCTCAGCAGCCAAGATCAGAGCTTTTAAGGCTGAGAAGAGAAATGTAAATATCTTACTTTGTAGCCTGCAGATTATAACATTAACCTGAAGGATGGAAGAGTTGGGCTCTGGCTTGCAGGGTGACTAATTCCTAGTAGTTATGCCAAGTCATCTCAGAGTGTCTGGACTATACACACATTGTAGGGCAGAGTAAATTAAAAAAAAAAGCATTCTGTGGATCGTCACAACACCAGCAGGAAAGTTTTCTGCAACTCTAGGCAACACCTGATGTTCTGAAAATACCTTAGAATTCAATGATATCCCATTGTGGAAAAGTAAACTTCATCATTATGGTGCAAATGTTATGGTGTGTTGCTAAGGCTGCATAAAAATATTACCTGTACATCTTTTTACCACAGCAGTGCTGCAATAGGCTTTACAACCTGAAATACTTGCTTGAAATATTATATAAAAAATTCAATATCTGTATTACTCTCACACTTATCAGATGTAAGGAGAAAGACGGATATTTGGACAGTGGCAATTTATTACACTGCCAGTAAGAAAATCTAAAATTAGAAACCAATAACTGGTTTTCACAGGAGCTCCACAACTCTTGAGTTAAATTAGTCCTTGATTAAGTCTGCTGCATTCTTTTGGTAGCAGGATTGCAGGATTGTTCTGCTTAAATTAAACCTCCTCATTTGATAAGCTTTCAGCCAAAGCACTTTAAAAGATTTTTAAAAAAGAAAGAAGAAAAATAAAAGCACAATACTGTTGAAAGACCTGATGTTCTCTTTGTTTGCAATTGCAATGAATAACTAGCTTGTGTGTAGGCTGTAGAACATGTTTTAAATTACCTCTGCAGAGGCTAATAAAGCAGCATTTTTCAGTATAAGTAAATTTACATTAATCCAAAATCACAAAAATAATGATGCCTATTTCTTTCCTTTTCTCTGCAACCATCATTGATTTTTGATGTGTATGTCAGCAGCATGATGCAGGACACTGTTTTATCTTTTTCTGTTTGGCTTTGCAAAAGCATCAGCACTCAGATTCCAGGAGGGCACTGGCACTCCTCTTCATTCCATTGCATTCTTCTCTAAGGCAAGAAAATGGCCTATAAAATGTTTTGAAAGTTAATTTCGAACCAGTACCAGAATGGCTCTTAAAAGCAAGCCTTTACAAAATCCTGCTTCCAGCTACAATTTGCTGAGGTCTAATGGCCATCTGACAATTAGACACTCTGTACCCACATATGAAAGCAAGCAGATATACAAAGAACTCTCGGTATTTCTATATCTCAGCAAGAAAAAGCTCCAGTTCAAAATGTATCTCTCCAAGCATATGCCAAAGAATGGAGAGGACAGGTCAGAGGGCCAGTTGTTTGCGTCACCAGAGGTTTCACTAGACAGAATGCATTAAGAATATTTATGAGTTGGACGAGCAGAGTTGCCCGTAATGCAATTGCAGCTCATTTAATTGAAAAAAGGGAATGAAAAATGCTTACCTCAACATGTCTGCTTAAGCCGTCATCTGATTTACTCCATTTGTATCAATACAGGAAGTCAAAGAGGCAAATTGAATTTATGGACCAGTGGAAGATAAACCAATTTTCTCTGGAGAAACCCAAGTATCATTGCTCATACCTAAGTCTCCTCTTCTGTTTTCACATCAGTCATCGTACACAGCATTTTTACGCAGCAGTAAACCAATTTAAATGATCCATACATGCCAGCTATTGTACTGCTCACACACCATCCCTCCAATGCAACTTTGCTCTCTGTAGGGCTGCTGAAGTGGCACAACACACCACGCCCAGGATGAGGGTGCTAGCACAGACATCCCCACTCCCCTCAGGTCTTGGTGGCTCCAGTAGGGAAGTGATAAGATGCTGGACCCTCCTGATCCCCTCTTCTCATGTAAGTCTGTTCACTTGCAAAGTGGTGCCCAGCTGTCAGGGCTCAAAAGTGCTCCCAGCCACTGCTTAGTACCAATTTAGCGACAGTCTTGCTCCCCATCACCCCAAGTCCTTTTGTTATGGTTGACATAAATATGTGTGCCTTTCAAGGCTACTTGTTCTAAGCAGCTTTTTCAAATATCTCAGTTAATTCCAACTGAAAAGCAACAGCGTGTCAAAGACAAAGCTTTAATGTAAATAGGCATGTATTTGAAAATACAGCTGAGGTGGCAGAAGTTTTTCTAGACTTGGTGTTTCTCTGACAGAAAATGCCATACACTTCAGAACTGAAATGTTCCAGGAAATATGTTGACAAAACATCCAACCAACTCAAGAATGTTCCCATGGAAATCTGCTCTGTCATGTGACCTCATCTCTTCTGTCCCCTCATCTCTGCAATGACCAACATGGTGGGAAGTCAGGGAGCCAGGAATGAAGCAGCAAGCACCTCCAGAGTAAAGGTGTTCCATTTCTAGGGAGCCTATGATGTGAGTTTTGCTTTTTGAAAGACAGTATTTCACAGTGGTACATGATGGGAATCTAACCCAGGACTTTCATAGCTGCAGAAGCTTCCTCCCTTTTGATCCAGACGCAGAGAACTTTGGAATGGTCAGATTTTACTACATTTACCGAAAGCATGACCTTTTCCGGTGCATCTTCCCTCACTCCTCAGTATAAACTGTCTCATAGTAGGCTTTTGGCTGAAATCCTCCACTGTTTGAAAGAAATGGACCCAGACAACAACTACCTCCTTTGCAGGCAGGGAAGGTTGTCTTGATGACAAGGTCATTTAACAGGCACCTGTTGTAACCAAAACAAAAGTAATCGTGAAGTTGCCTCAGGGACTGGAAAATTTACAAGATCTGGGCTATTTCCCTGTAGTTTGGCCTCTTCTCCCTAGAAAGGAAAATAATGCAGGGATAACGAGCAGCAGAGTGCACTGAAACTCAGTAGGAAGGACATCTGTGAATCTGGGCCAGCCCCTTGTGTTTTCACTCTTGGAAGGAGTTGCTAAAGCAGAGCATGGGCCAAGTTCCCTAAGAGCTGCTTGGAGAGTTAGAAAAGCCTAATTTGACAAGGTCACTACAAAGCAGACTGACCTAAGCTACTTTGCAGATGTAGTGTAGACTTTCTAACTGGGGTTCAATGACCTTTGGCTGCCAGGCAACATCCTGTTTTTAGGATGGACTCCTATGCTACCTGTGTCTGAAGTTAGACAGGGTGCACACCACCCACAGTGCTGAGCACTTGAGTGTGCATTTTCAAACACATTAAAAGTGGGGTTTTTCCACATGAACATAAGATCATTCTATCCTTGGTATATCTGGGAAGAGTTCCACCAAAATCATTATAGAGATATGATTACATGAAATTCTCACTGTTCATTCTCCTTTTTTTTTCTTAGTCAAGATCAGGCATGCAGGATGGTTATTTTCCTATTTGATGAAGTGCTTTCAGATTACTCTGGGAGGAGATCTAGATGCTATCTCCTTGCCCTCAGGAGATTGTGCCTGCCTTCCCCACACCATGATGATACACAGGAATTTTGAGGAGTGCAAGTCTTGCCAACAATGGCCACAGTTTGGAAAATGTGCATTTGTGCACTCAATTCTAATCCTCTAAGTAAAACCCAGCAAATTGCAAAGGCCACATGATTATTCTTGGTGCTTACAGCTTAGTTCCAAGATAAATTACTAAACCACTGAATTTTACCACCATCATAAACTCACAAATGGCAAAAAGTGCTAATACACATGGCTTTCCACAGTTCATGATTAATGTTGAAGCAGAAAAGCTCCAGGCTGATTTAAATTGGTCCTCGTCTTGATAGACATTAACAAAGAAAGGGCTTTCTTTTCTGATTTTTTTTTGAGGGGGTGGTAGTGTAATTATATAAAGTTTTAATTCAATAACTAGAACTGCCAAACTCAGCGGGAGAAATAACGTGACAAGTACAAGTCAGAGAAGAATGATGCAAAAACCATCAAGGCTGGAGCTGTATCATTTATAAGCACTACACAGCCTGGAGAAAGATTGTGTATGTTCTAGGAGGATGACCCCAGAAACTAGACTTATATAGAATTAACAAACAAGCAAGTATAATCTATTTTTTATGACAGGGAACAAATAGACAGCCCTGACAACAGAGTTGTTTACCCGTGGACTATGGATAGCACAGGAAACACCACCAACAATAAACCATTCCCCACTTCAAACAGAGCTGTCCACAACCTAAATGTGAAAGGATCACACTTGAAAACAGATAACATGACTCTGTCTCAATGGTCCTTCTTTTCTGGATACTTATCGACTGATGATCAAGCTTACTAATTCAAAATTATAGTCTCTCCACTCATTCTCCATTTCCATCAAAGTCCAAATCTGGACTTAAATTATTTTATTCTTTTGTCCTTATGTTTGGATTCATCATTTGCAAAATTCAAAATTGGTAGGGAAAAATACCAACACACCTTCTGTATCAGAGATACATATACTCCTTTTCTCCTGTCACAGTCATTTACTTTTAGTAGATCCCATAGCTGTCCCATCTTTGAGGTGTCCCTTGCTTAGAGCTACCACTGTAATAGCTGAGCCAAACTTTTGTCCTTCCCATGTCCTTCTTTATGACAGTCTTCATGAAACAGGTGTCTTTTATTTGCTATTTTACAGCTCCATAGGCACTTTTCATGTACTTCTTTGTAAGATGTCCTGATTATGGAGGGATGATAGCTGGGAGGCTCTGTATCAGGCAAACAGAGACAGTAGATATGTTAAGATTTATTTTGTTCAACAAAACAACCCTTGAGAAAAAAATTGGTAAATTGCTGCTCTATTCCCACACATCCTCAGTGTACCCTAAACATGCCAAAATAAGTGAAAAACACACGCTGCTCTCACCCTGCAGAGCAATCAAGGTAGGGCTCTTAAACCTCTGAGAGGACATGGTCACAGATCAGATATACAGAGAAACATGAAAATTTCTAACCAAGTTAAACTAACTCTAGTAAGTTCTCAATTTCTCTTGTGCTTCCTTCAAAGTAAGTTCAGCCACTACAGGAAACTTTAGTTACATGAACTGAGAGACGGCAAATTAAATCAAAACCACAGCATCTTTCACAAATGCTGCCCTTAACTTGTTACCACTATAAAGTGCTCCCACTGACAATAAATTCTCATTTTTTAGTAGATTCTTGCTTTTGTTCATTTTTGGGTCGTATTTATAAGCAGTCTCAATATTTCTGAACAACTGCCAGTCCAAAATTTTCTTTTCCCTTCTATTTTGGTTGTGTAAGAGTATTTCATATGTTTGGCTCATTAACTTTATGCTGTCTTGAAAGTGAAGGCAAAAGCTCTGCTTCAAGGCATAATTTGCATGTAGCTGACAGCAGCAATTCATCAGGTTCTTGGACCTCAATATATATAAGAATACGGGCTTCAGTTTAATTTTCTAAATCAAGTAAATCTCCAAAGCTTTTTCAGACAGCATTTTCTAAAAAAACCCTTCTTAGTTAAAATACTATAATTGTCAAGGTATCACTGCATTACGTAGGCTATAAACAGGACTATATGCATTTAAAATCATAAAAGCCTCATTGCCTAAGGTAATCTGTGACAGAATACTATCTATAGATTCATATACACATATTCATGCTTTGATATCAGACCTCAAAGTCTACCTGGGGGGAAATCTCGGATTTCTCATTTGTAAGATATTTCTAAGAAGACAATTTAAAATTTCTATGCTTTATGAACATTTAAAATTACATATATTGGTTTATTAAACTTGCACTATTACTTTGTATTTTATTTAGGCAACCTTTTTTTTTCAACAAGGTTGAAATCACCTCAAAGAGAATTAAACTTTCCAGATGGAACATTAAATGTACAATAAAACCCAAACACCTGAATCACTCTCCCACATGAAGTTAGTGGAGGGGTTACCCTCGATTTTGATTCAGATACATTTTACTGTATAGAGCCAAATGCAGCCCAGAGCCGAAGTAGTAGGAGGAATATGGACTACTGAGAACATCATCACCATCTAGAAATGCCATCCAGAGATCTCTGTTTGACAGCGCTAGAAACTGTTTACTGTACAGCTGTCACAACTGCATTTGTGCTTTTGTCCTGTGCTGATTGTCAAAGTCCCTGTTCAGGCTTAATCCCATTTTGGCAGATGGATTTGGATCTCAGACCAAGGTCCCTCCACAGCTCAGCTCTGGAGGGAGCCCCACACACCTTCCTCCTGTCAGCCCACCAGCTCAAAACAAGTCTAGCACACACTGCTAGATTCAGATTTATCCTGAGGTCAGTGGAGTTAAGGCCACTTTTTGTCCAAGAGTGGTCCTGGTTTCTCACAAAACTCACAAATTTTACTTTTCTTGATTGTTTGCCTGTTTTGTTGGGGCTTTTTAATACACCTTATGCACTGAAGCCTAAGACCCGTGAGACCTGCATTCTTTATTTACCTGAAGTGCTTCAAATTCACATCAGCTGTCAGCTGAGGTGTTGTGTTGAAGATGTGCCTCTGTGCTGTGGCCAGATTCTGATTCTGCACTAGCCAGGGTTGTCCTAGGACATTTGATGAGAAAGCAGGTAATCCTGAGCACCAGCCACAGCAGCCAGTATCTATCTACTGAAATACACATACTGTGTCTGGAGCAAAGACTGGACTCAGCTTTTCATGCCTGCCTGCAGCACTTGCCACCATATTCAGAGTGTTTTTTTCCTTCTAACCGTATTCTCCTTTCAGCTGATTATGAAAGTACACACAGACCCTTCTCCAGAGACTAAGCTGAGAACATCCCCACATGAAACAAACTCCTAACTGTGGATATGGCACTTCTGGAAAGTTTTAACTTGCTACCAGCTCAACATAGGCTCAGCTGTGTTTGCAGGCAAGGGCTTTGGTCCTGGCCCACATTTGCAGTTGCAACAGGCCCCAGGAGATTTCTGTTATTTCAACATCTACCAAGGATTATCATGGCAAATGACAATTATGCCAGTTAGCTGAGGTTCAGGCTTGTGGTCTGAGATGCAAAGTGTACATGGCCGTGTCTCAATTGATTTTGCTAAGTTTTAAGAAAATTGTAATTCAAGTGTCATCGTTAATCAACCTTTCCCTTTAAAAACATCAAAACAGGAGAACTCAATGCTATAATCAACACAATTTGACAGTACAGTGTTTTATTGATTATCTGCTTCACTGACAGATGCAAAAAAAAAATTAGCCTGTCTGCTAGTTAATTCAATCCTTGACTAAGTTTTGTGTTGGGCTTTTTTTTTCCCATGTGAGGATATAAACATTGGATTTGTAATGGTCAGTTACAAACCCCACTGTTAAAATTATTAATAGTCTCATTTTTTCACCTGTTGCTTAGTTTTATTTAAAGAAAACAATATAAATAACAAATAATTTACTAGTAAATTTCAGTTTGAAAGAAGCTGAAATTAATACTTGTACAATTTTTATGTTCTGTAAGGCCTTTTTACTAAGCAATAGTCTGAAACCGCTGATTTACATATATTCTTTTCATCAAATTTACATTTAGAAAATATTTGTATCATTCCTATACATTTATATATTTTATGAAATCCAGAAGAGGAATTTATCTTATCTTGCAGTTTATTCTTTACTTCAGTCTATAATCTGAAATCACATTAATTTTCTTTGGCAATTTGCCTAAAAGGAAACAAACTAAACTTTCAGGAAATAGTAGGACAGCTCTTTGGGAGGACAAAAGTAAAAAGAGATGGAGGTGCAGCTTAAGGCACCATAATTAGTTGCTGGTATGAAATTAATTAACATCTGGCCGGCGTTGGCAACTACTGACCTTATTCTGGTGTCATGTTATGTGATAAGTAACAGAAGACAAATTTCTAGAAGATCTATTTCTAGTTGGTAGGAACAGGATGAAAACCACACAATGTATCTGTTGTCCAGTTCATAAATATTTCTATCTTGGATGATATCTACTTTTTTTCCTTACTGTTTTTCTGGGACTATAAAAACAAACCGAATGTACTCTGTAGTCATGTCTTTGTTTGCACTATACACTCCTATGCATATCCAATACCACTAGTGCAATTAAAGTTTTACTTGATGCTCAAATTAGGAATCATTGCATGTGTTTTCAGTGTTTTGATGACTGTGGTCTTGATTTGAAATAAAGTTATAAAATTCAGTCTCTGTTTTTCTCAGTATATGTAGTTTTCCCATATATCAGCCATCTTTCCAAGAGAGTTTCTAAAATTAAGCAGAAGCAAATATTACTATATTGTACACTGTGCTAATTATTAGAATTGAAGCTACTGTCATTGCAAAAACTGAATTTGTTTAATTAATTAATGTCATCTTTTTTCCATGTCTCACTCTTTTGTGATTTATTTGTGCATTATTTGTGGTAATCTTTCAGGTGACACTTTCCCTGCTTGCTTCCCATACACGACCTTGTCAGAAATCCAGACTTGGCAATGAAAGCAAAAGAATGAGAAAGCTAACCTGATGGAAGGAATCTGTTAATCACAGAAGTACACTTTTTTCTGTTTTATTGATTCAAAACAGTTTTTAAAGCCATCCAGATGTTACAGTTTCAGAGGAGCACTGAAGTAGAAAACAGTCCAGAGCATTTTAAGTCCAAGAGTGATTAAATGTAAAGGAGGTGGAGCCTTTATCAGTAGAATTAGTGTGGTTTATTTAAACATTAACAAGTCAAACTCTGAACCATATCAAGCTGTGCTTGTGTATTCCTGTTTTTCCTTAAGTAGATGCACTGTGATTATAAATTCATTCTAATTATGCTTTCTGCTTGGTAGCATGCCAAAAGGTCTCTTCTTCAGTTACTCTGCAATGTTCCTGCTTCCTTCTGTTCTGCCTCAGCAGCTTCAGAACCTGCCATCTAGGTACACACACAACAGCAGATGCATATAACTACACCCTGCACAGAAAAACTTCTGTCTCCAAGGCAAAAATAGAACAGATTGATGGGATCAGTATTAAACTGGTTCCCTCTAATGAGTTAAAGACTCCCATCTGTTCCATATACTAATGTGGTTGAAGTCTGCAAGGAGAAAAAAAGATCAATACAAATTTATGGGCTCTCCATAAGCATTAAATTAACAGCAGAAAAATGCAGGCTTGTGTGAAAGGGATGCTCATGATCCTCCACTGAGGCTTATAAAGCTAACTGAGCAGAAAATTATGTAATTATGGTGTTAAATAAGACTTCTAGGGTAAAGTATCTAGAGGATAAACAAAAAAGATGCTTGCTACAGCTTTGACAATTAAAAAAGCTTTTTCAAAAGGAAGTCTACACCATCAGTCTGCTTAGTATCACCTACCCCCTCACTCTCTCTCTTTCTGTTTTTCCAGTTTCTCATTTTAATCTTCAGCATTTCCATCTCCCCCATTTAATTCCCTGCCCCTGTGTGTTTCCCCAGATCTTTAATTCATCAAGGTACAATTTTTTGGTACACAGAGTCAAAGGTTTTTTACTTTTCGCCTTTGGACTTTTGACCGCTTTCAAAGATGCTTTTAAAGTCCTAATGATTTACTGTGTTCTCCAGCTGTTAAGTCAGACAGTTCTTTCCAAACTGCAAAGTACAAATGGTACATATTGAGTCTGTTGGCATGTAAAGCAACAATATTAAACAGACAAACTAAAAAAAGGCTCCAGTTCCTGCTGAAGCCAATCCAAATATAGACAAGCAGTAGTGCTGGGCCAGATCACCCCAAAATTCAAGTCCTCTGTCTTCGCTGTTTCATCCAAGCCTAGGAGCTGTCCACCAAGTCTGGTGGTTGTCCTAGACACATCCACAGAGCCTCTTTCTCTTCCTTGCAGGGCATTTTTAGTGAAGTGACCTGTTTCCAATAGGTGAAATAAATGAAAAGGTGGAATAAGTGAAACAAAACCTATAAGGACATCAGGAAAACACTGCTGAAAAGCCTCAGCATTCAGAAGTCTTTCATCTTTTCAGATGTTTGACATGGGTGAGATTCAGTCTGGCTAAGAACCACTATTACTTGCCTAAGAACTTTATCAACATTTTCCAGGTGCCCTCTAATACCCCATGGCTATAAGCAGTCTAATGTTTTTCTGCTGCTGAAAGACAATGGGTGAGTGAATGAGTCCTGTGAGCAGAGACAGAGGGAAGAGTGGAAAGTTTCCACATGCTGTTTTGAGCCATTACATGTGTCAGTATTTCCACTACGAGTAATGACTCAGAGCCAAAGAGATAACTGCAAAATATATCATCAAAATCAAATTACAAGCTGAACATAATTTGCTTCTGGCTACGGACATAATTTCTACGTTCTGGCTTACTGGGAAGCCCTTTGAATCAAGGCATTCAGACTCTGTATTGAGATGTATTTACAACCTTGAGTAAATTTTGGCGTTTAGAGATCTCTGACCAAGTTCAGAAAATTTTGTCCCTGTGTTTAATTAACTCTATAAAATTTTGGGTACTACTGTCATTTTCCTTGCAACTATTGCACATCAGCTGTCACCAAGCTGTTCCTATAGCTAAGATCTTAGGTCACTGTTCAGATCTTCTCAGCTGGGCCAAGATCTGAGGTAAGATTGTGAGACAGGTTAGCAGGCTGCACACCAACCCAGCACAGAAGCTTTGAGTGCTGCATCCAAGCAGGCTATTCCTGAAAGTATCACAGCTCATTCCAACCTGATTTAAAAGTCTTCCTCCTTCCAGACTGTGTCATATTGCATATGTCTTCCTCCAGGACTTGTTGAGGTTTAGAAATGTTCCAACTCCTTTTGTTAGGTCTTGTCTCCCCATTACAATTACTGAATAATAACAGACTTAAGAGGTGCTAAACAAGCTGGTTTGCATGCAAGCTCCAGGAGAGCTGCACAGACTAGCCCAGGCCTTGGCTGCCTGGTTCTCTTGTGCCTCCACCTGTGCTTCCTCCCCATTTCCCCTCACCAGAGCTAGACCAAGCCCTCTGCACAGTCTTTTCACTACAGTTTTCTTCTTGTTCCCTTCCCAGCCTAAAGTGGCAGCAATCTTCCTTTTCTTGATGAAGGCATCAGGGCAGAAGTGGGGAACAAGCAGGGTCACATGGGAATGTATGGGTGGGTGAGGGGGACAGCTAATGCAGATGCAGCCATTCCCATGCTTCAGCTCCTGCTGACTCCTGCTCCACCATGGGGTGAAGCTTCTATCAGGTAATGGCTGTGGCCCCTCTTGTCACCCAAATGAGACAGAGGAGTGGCAGAGACCCAAAAAAGGGAAGAGGTTTATGTCCCACGTCACATATCTAAAAATGTGCAGATTCCTGGATTAAAAAGTTCAGTAATATTGAAATATTAACCAGTGTGTGATAATACCATTCTCAGCACAGTCAGTGATGCTGACAGTGTCCCTCTTCACTAAAATAGGACATCTTTAAACATCTCATCAATGCTTGATTCAGAAGGAACCATTGATTTTTAGTCTAAACCCTGGAACCAATACTTCACCTATTGTACTCCATATTATCCCTTAGCTCTGGCTGAATCCAAATCATATATTTAAGAAATATGTCCAGCCAGGTTTCTCAAAATTCTACCAGTGAGAATACACCGCATCTACCTTGAATTGCTCCGGGAGGTAGGTATATTCACCATTTAAAATATCTGCAACCTGTTTAAATTTTTTATTTGCCTAGCAAAGATCCCAGTCCTGAGTTTTCTGTTGTTGCATTAAAGAGCTGCTGTTTTTCTGAAGCTTTTCCTACACGTAGGTATCTGTAGAAAATGAGGAAATCACACCTGCAACTTAAATAATTTGAGGTAATTTGTTCAGGTTTCTACCTGTTCTCTAGACTACAGCTTGGACTCTTTCAAAACCTTTTCAGCTTTTCAGAAGAATTCTCAAAATTAGGACCTCAGAGCTGAAGGATTCCAGTGATGGCCTTGCCATGACAGACACGCTGCCTTTCCTCCGGCCTGTGCCTTTGCTGACACCTCCCAAGGTCACACGAACTCATTGGCTAACTACCTCAATGGAAATTCTCCTAATTGTACCTCCCTCTTAAGACCTTTTCAGTGTCAGCAAAACAGTGTCTTATCTCAAAAGTGGGATCTACATCCTTTGTTTCAAAATCCAGTCTTCAGTTGTCTTCAAAGGCCCACAACTCAGATCCACCCACCTGCAGAATAATCCAACTCGTTCCATATGCCTAGTTTATCCCTCTCTGTTTACTTACCCAGTAGCTTGAGGTCAACTGCAAATTTTGCAAGTGATAATTTTCTATTTTCTGCCAGATGATTGATACAAGTATCAATAAAGGTATTAAGAATGCCTTTAGTTTACTCACAAGGTACATGCTTGATAAGAAAAAGCACATTTACAGGGAAGATTAGCAGGAAAAAAGACTGACATCTGCCTATAATCCAAACCAGTATTTTGATGTTCAGTGCACAAGAGAGAGGACCAACACAGAATTAAGCACACCCTTTTGCTTTTACTCTGTATAGACAATCCAATTCAGATAATGCAGACAACAAAACATTTTAAATTCCCAGCCCCTCCACCCACCGTGCATAACTCTTCTACCACAGTTCCTATTCAGAAATAGCTTTTTGTCTTCATAAGCTACAAATTCCTATATTTCATTTAAGAGCCAGAATCCAGTTTCAAAGCAGCAACTCTTTTCCATCTTCTTTAATCACAATGGAAACTTTCCAGATAGTGCATTAGATGCAGGATGAGATTAATGAGATCCTTACTCTTTCTTGTAATTTTCCAAATGTGCATTTATAAAGTGTGTACTAAATTTCAAAGTTGATTGTTTAAGCAGGTCTATTTTGGTATTTGTGGTCCCAGGCAGAGGTCCTGAGACTTTCATGAGCTTAAAGCAGGAAAAATATACAGGCAAATTCAAAGGCAGCTGAACTTTCTTTGTCATTTTTACTGTTGTGTTCAGCTAGTACACAGAAAGCTTGAAAAGCATTTGATTAGATCAAACAGATCAGCTCTGAAAGCAACAAGTAATTGTCACCATCCACTCCCAGACACACAGCTAACCATGTGGACCATTGGCAGCCCCAAAATGACTTGCCCAAAAGCGACCAACCCTTGAAAAAAACATCTTTCAGTCTTCCACCCTCCACATTTGCCCATGGTGCAAGCCAGCTTCTGTGAGGTTATCCTGAAAGTAAAACAAAAAAATGGCAATTATTCAGGTGTGCTGATGCAGAAACACACGGTTCTTCCCTGAAAGGAAAAATGAGACTCCAATCTCATGAAACAAGCAAGGTGCTTCTCTCATGGAATTGCAAAAAGAGAAATAAGGGGATCAAAAGAAACCTCAGCAGATGTTGAGTGCCACGAAGGGATAATTCATGAAACCCTAGGAGTATATTCTGTTAGAAGAATATACTGTACACTACACAGCAGAGTCACAGTACCCTACTATTCACATGGAAAGAAATCAGCTAATCCATCAAAAGCCAGCACGGTTATATATTTTATTCCCCTGCCCTGAGCTGAAAGGATTCAAAACACTTTCTTTTCCCCATCCAAATTTTGCATCAATATTCACAAATGACCTGGGGGAAAATCTAAAAAATTATAGAAATGTTTTATTTGAGCAAAATAGTGAAATGAATACCTGCAGTGAGTGGCAGGGAAGTTAGAATGAAGACAGAACACAAAAATCACTAGAATACTGCAAAACAGAAGGAAATAATTATGATTAAGCAGAGAAAAATACTCCCAGTAGCACACATAATAATGAAACCATTTACAGATTACTAACAAAACATTTCCTGGCCATAATTGAGGGTATCTATCATTTTGTGGGTGCAAAATTTGGAATATCTGCAGCAAAACCTTAAGGGGGTAGAGTTCAATCTCTTTTGAATTGAATGCAGTCTCAAAGTACCACATGTTCCTGTTATAAGCTGCTGGGAAAGCCAAACACACATTGCAAGCTTTCTCTTTTCCAAGAGAATGTTTCATTCTATACCATGGTTGGTAGCTCTCTATTTTGAAATTCTCTATTTAAAGTAAATAATTAATTTACATTGTGCTATAGTTCTGCTCTCCTGACATTTATTGTAGATTTGTATTTGGAGTGAAAAGTGGGGGTTGGGTTTGCATATTTTTATGCTTGTTACTTTACACAGGCTTCTTCTCTCTGTCATACATGATAGCTCTGGTCTTCAGTAGACTTATTTTGCCTGCGCCCAGAAGTGCTAGAAAACTGCCATGTTGTTTGTGAGAAAGATGGTTAAATCTACTCATGGCCCTACAGTGCAGGAGATATCATTTCTCATCAGGAGTACAGTTGAGTTGCTAGGATCACCAGCTGTTCTAAACATAAAACACACAGCCTCACCCTTGGCATGCATTCCTCCATTTCTCCTAGAGATGATGTTTTTTACAAATCAGAGTGGGAATTGTGGGAACTCCATTTGTATATCAAGCATAGGATTCGGTCAGCCAACCTCATCTCCCTTGCTCAACTCTGAGAAATCACCAGTGATTAAGAGACATTTTTGCAGAGAGATGGGGGAGCATCTGTTTACAATCTCACTCTGAAGCAACTCAGTTTCCAGTCCAAGCTTCTTTCTCAAAGGTATTACAGAAATTGCAAGTGTCAGAGGTTTGAACTGGAACAGAAAAAATAATTTCATTAAGTAATTTTTTCATTTATTAATTTGTCATAGGTGAGAATAGCAGTAACCCATTTGCTGCATTTTATATAGCTGAGACACTCTTCTCTCAACTGCTTTACCACAAACAGTTTGAAAGCAAGTTAAAGAAAGAAATGCATACTAGCAGAGAAATGCTCTAATCAGAGATTGTAAAACAAAACAGAGTGCCAGATGAACCAGGTCTTGTTCTTCTGTAAGGTCTACAGTTAATGCAGTTACGCCATTAGCTTTACCTCACTACAATTTGTTCAGGGGAACGGGGAGTTTCATGTAAAAAATCAATGGTTCAATCTTGCCCTATAAACATCAGGTAGCACAGCTGTCTGCAGCATTCTGGCAGATTTGGGACAAGATGGATGATTCTTTCTTTGAAATTTGCTCTCTGAAAGCAGAAAAATGACCAGAGGGTAGCATATTAAAAACAGCACAGTCTTAAAAAAATAAACGACAAAACTGTCTGGAACAATTAGAAAAGTCAAGTACGTTGTTTACTTTTTCCTAATGCAAACCGATAGCCACTCCCCGGTGTAATTTGTATTGTCCAAGCTCAAAGAATTATCAAGTAAAGCAGTAATAAACACAACCTCCACAGCAGAGATGAAGTTCCTCATAATAATATACACCAAGGCAGCTCTCTGCAAGCAAATATCAACCCTCTGGCTTCCAAGGCAAGGGAGGCAGCCCTGGCTCCTTCTGAGGAACTGGGGCAGATCATCATACGAGCAGGTATAGACTGCTGGGTAGAAAGAGAGATTATGGCATTGATTTGATTGTTTAAGCACTGACTATCACTCCACTCTTACTGAGAGGTGGAAACCCCTGAAGAAGCCACTGGCTGCTCTAGGGGCCCTGTGAGAGTTCTGGACATCACACTGTCACACAGGTTCCCTGTGTGACACCCCTTGATACTTGTAACAAGGCGCAGGAAGTGTTAAGTCTCGGCTAAACTCACCTGTGGCTGGAAAAGAGAGTGATGACCCCAGCTCCAGCCATAGTCAACCAGATGAAGTGTTCAGTACTGTGACTGACTTATCAAATCTTCCCAAAGAGATATCCCTTTTAAACTATGACCCTTCCCTCGCAGCATAAAGATGATAGGTGGTCCTCTGCCTGTTACACCCTCATTGTCTGAGATGTGCTACACAATTACTTCAGATTGATTTATGTACAGGTAATGGATTACAACTCTGTAGCCACTTTTCCCCTTCTACTTCTATTTAATGTCTAAACATTTCACACGGTATGTTTCCAATTTAATTGAAAAAAGTTACTGTTGCTCAAACTTTATAGAACATTGGTACATCATTTAGGTGCAAACTGCAGATTTATTCATAAATGGCAGGCACGATGGCACCTTTCTTCAAAATATGACTCACAATTAAGTCATGGCTCATAGACGTAAGAGAAATGCTTAAATGCCTTATCTTGTCCTCACAAACGTGCTACAGTCATGATGTTCAATGCACCAGCAAGGTCATTTACTTTGTAGCCAGACGAGAGTATTGCAGAGTGCCTGAAATAGCATCTGTACCCCCTTTTCACTCTGGCAAATCAAAAGGGAGTCTTTCAACACAGCATTGCCCTTCAGGCTATTGTATGCAGAGGTAAATCCAAAATAATGAACTTAGAGACACTGCACCTTTTAATTAGACCATTAAATACTTCATGAAGATATTGCCCAAAATCTTTTGTGTCTCAAAACCATATGTGGTTTAAATGCCCATGGGAATTCCGTGTAGGGGATGAATAAGTCAGAAGTGGAAATTTGACCCTTTCTGGAGTAACAGAGTGTAGCAGAGATCAGTCAGCCTGTAAGGAACTGCTACAACTCTGCATTCAAGGTCACCATAATGAAATTACAGTGTACATTTGAAGTAATCAGAAGGCCACTGCAATGTTCATTTGGCACAAGACATTCTCTTATCAAAAGAATCCAACTTTGAGAGCCCAAAATAGACTTCTCACATTTCTGTGCAGCTTCAGTTTAATATCCTAAATTGCTCATGACTGTCCCACAACGGCAATGTAATCAAATAAATAAAGCTTATTCTCTAATGTAATTTACCCAAAAAAAAAGTTCCATAACAACTCTTGCACTACAAGAGTATCCAAGTACATAGAGTGTCTTCTGAACCTGCAGGTGACTTTGAGTCACTGTCTTGATGTCAAAAATGGAAAAGGAAATTCATACTGTCTTGTAAATTAGAGAAGAAAGTACAAAAAGCATGATGTTTGTGTATCTATGGAAGCCTTTTACCAAATGATATCAATACACATGTGTGTGTCTAGGGGCAGAAGATACTTATGTGGCTGTGATTTTTTTACAAAGAGGCAATTCAGCACTAAGTAACTTAAACCTAAATATCTTTATTTCTCATGATGAAAACATAGGAATTGTCATACCACTGCCACTGGTGGGGTCAGAGGCAGAAAAGGCCTTGAGACTGTGAAACCCTGCTCAGTCATAGCCAAAACATCCTTTTTGTTGCCAACACTGCTTCCAGCAGGAATCAAAAATACAACGCCTTCATAGATACAATGAAGAAAATTAATTCTGCCTTGAGGAAAACCAACACACATACAGAGTTTGAAAAGTAGTCTTCTCTAGAGATTTTTGTTTCTTTCCATTTACAGGAGTCAGAGCTTCCTTGGGTGGTGAAGAGATACAGTAAAAGCTGTACATCTAGAATGAGTACCCCAGCTGATGAGCCTGGAGGTGTCCTGCACACATTAACTGACATAGCAGTCACTACAAAAGTGCCCTCATTGTGAAAGCTACTACTGAAAAGGCAAATTCCCTCTTCAAGGGAATATAAATTTTGTAATGTTTGACTTCCGGTTTAGGTAGGAGTTGTGTGTGCAGATGTAGAAAGAATAAGATTACTGTTACTTTAAAAAGCCATTAATTTTTACTAAAGACTAGGTAGTTTTAAGGTGTGTTTAAGCCTCAATTTAGCATTACTTATCAAGTTGTTCCCCAGAATATATTTATATAAAGAAGTGGAGTTGGGGGGCGGGGCGGGTAATGCATTAGTGCTGCTTTGACTTTACATGTTGGCACTTTATTTCAGCAAAATGACACTTCGTTTTCACTGATGTCTTTTTGTAAGGGTGGCAATAAAACAAACAAATAAACAAATTGGTGTTGGACTTGAGTCACAAATGTGTATTGTGTCTCAAATACACCCCTGTGACTTTCTTGTCTGGAGAAGAGATGTCCTTGGGGGGGAGCCTAACAGCAATTTTCCAACAGTTAAGAGAGAGAGCCAGAATCTTTAATGAGGGAATATGGGAGAACAACTGACAGTAGTCTCTAATTTAAACAGAGGAAGATCCAATCAGTTATAAGGAAAAAAAATACAATGGCATTTCAAGTTTTCAGTCACCCCACAGAATACCATGTTTGAATGCCCTAATGACAAAGAGGTCTTGAAATTCCCACATGAAAGGAGTTGTTTTCTGGCTCACCAGTACCTGAAAACCACGTATTCCCTTTTTCCATCTGTGGAACTTCTCTTAGGAAGGTTCAAAATGCATCACAAGAATTTATTATCATATATTATAAATGGGTTGTGCCTTTTTTCTGCTAAGACGAAGAAGAAAATTTCTGTTTCCACAATAAAATTATTCTTCCTTAAAGAGAAAATCCCATATAAAATAAAGTCTGCTCTGTAATCCAGATAACTTGATGATAAAAATGCCTTCACCCCATGAGTAAATTTCTAAAGGAGAGCAGCGGACTTTCTGCTGCTTTTATTGATTTTCGGCTTTGCTGTGCTCTGTCTAGTTTGTACACAGAGTCAGTTTTTCACTATCTTTTCTCTGTGCTAATCTAGTGGAAGACATTGTACAAATTAGAATTGAGATCCTTAAGATTAAGATTCATAGTTATGGGCTTTGTCAGTGTCTTTAAGAAACTTAATAAAGCTGTGTATCTGTCAGATTGATGGACATTGTTCAGATAAGTTCAGCTTTTGAAGATACACCAGACTAATTTCTCCAAGTGAAAACCACATGCTGCACAGAAGAATAAGGAAAAGAAAATAAATTAATATTCATAAATATTTCAAGAAGGAAAAAATTTGACTGTGAGAAGACATTACTGTGAGGGAAATTTATTTTCTCTTCCGTATCTTTAAGAAGTCCTCATAAATGAAAGATGTATTTCCTTTTTTTCTTTCTTTGTTTCTTTTTTCCCCCCTAATATATGTCTTCCACTTACCTGAAAGCATACAATATTTCTTTTGTATTGCTTTACTGGCAGCAGAGTAAAGGAGGACAGATGAAGCACTCAGAAGTATCCCTCAGCACAGCCCATAGGAAGCTTTGCTACACCAAGGCTGGCCCAGAAGAAGAGTTGAGTCACAACTTGGAGGTCCAGCATTCCAATAGTAGAACTGTGACCCTTCTCATCTTCCACCCCTTTGTTAAGGAACAGTACTGAAAAAGTTGTCAAAGGTGTATGGAAAGATCCTTTATCACATCTGTAGCTTCCCCCTGCTTAACCAAGATTCTGTTTTCCTTATGACAATCCCATTGGTTCAGAAAATTAAACACTTCCTCTAAGAAATAATCATACTAACCGTTATTATGAGCACTCAAAGAAAGGATTTAAGTCAAAATACAGGTTGAAAACAAAACTAACCATAGCTTGTGGGAAAAGGCATTTGTGGGTAAATGCATCAGTAATCATTTAACCACTCACTCATTTTAGTGTGTTCAGATGGCTGCTGAATTCAAAGCAATCAAAAGTTTTCCCTGATTAGACTGTTTATCCACAGGTATCCAGAGTATTTTGTAAAGTCATGAAGTAAAAAAACAAATGACCCTGTGTTAGACAACTGAATCCTTGCATTTTTGGGGCCAAGTGGTGAAGTTTCCAAGTATTTTATACTTGTGTATTGCTGCACACACTATTTTGAACAACCATGCCTGTAACTCTCTACCTAGGGAGCCAGAAAAGCTCATGGCTAAGAGTGTGGGAATTATCAGTCATTCAGCTTGGTGGCTCTAGTTTTCTGCTTTATAAATCAGAAATATTAATACCATCTTTTTTTTTTCTGAAACATTTTAAATATTATGGGCCTTATCTACAGGCAACTAATTCTACAAGCCATATATTGAAGCCTGGCCCCACTGAGGTCCATGGGAAAGTCCTTGTCTATTTCAGAAAGGACATATTTTTCATTCACTGACTTGAACAACAGATCAAGCCCTGTTGCTACGACAGAATTTAACAATTATTACTATTTCAAACTCTATTGGTATTTACTTGAGGCACAAAACAACTTGCCCTGTCAATTCTATCTCAGCAGTGGATAAGAATAGGCTTAACACCTACAGTTGTTGGCAGAGTCTCAAGTTTCAGGTGGGTCTGTAGGTGAGTGTCTGTTGGTGCAGCATATTGATCACACATCCTAGAACAGATGTAAGAGGCAGCAGACAGTGTTTTCTTGAACTGACATATTAAAGTTGTGTGCATGCAGTTGCTGCTTACACTAAACCCTCAGAAAACATCTCTCCTATAAAGTTTTGCCACAGTTTTAATATCTTTTTAGGCTGTGGTATAGTTTCAGCATCAGCATGTGGGAAAACTCTCCCAGCAATTAAAAGGATCTTGCATGATCACTGAATCAATATTATTAGATTCTTGTATATCCACTGAGGTTTCACAAAGTTCTGCCACACAACTTCATTTTAGATGACTGAAAATACCCCATTCTGATATTAATACCGTATGGCATCTAGCCACTTACCATAAATGAAGGTGAATTGGCCTCTGTCATGTTAGAACAAATATAAAGAATGACATTGCTCACCATTTATCACCATGAGAAATTTTATACTTGATAGAAACTATTTTGATAATGATTCATTACATTAATTTAAGAATTATTCCCTCTTCCTTTTATATGGAGAAAGTATCACCTTTCTGGCAACAAATGGAGAAACAATCAATTGGGGCAATAATTCAAATGAGAACACACTAAAATCTTGGCTAGCATGTCTAAGTCCAGATACCTACAGCTGGACAAAGTCATATCCAACACCTCTGCAGAGGTACAGGTAGAACCTGCACTTCCTCTTTACTCCATTGGCTTTTGGTAACAAATCATCATGCTTGAAAATTAGGCCTTTTGTTACGCAAGTATCATCTCAGATATAAATGACTTATTTTAAGAATATGGCTATAGCATATTTCTTTTCCTTTCACTGGAAGAAAAGATTTAAACTAAGAAATAGGTTAGAATTTGGCACAGTACATACATGTATTTTGAGTGCCAAAGAAGATTATAGTGGGAGCAAAAATGGTTGAACCAGCTCAGGGAAGATTAATCCGCTGGAAGATTTTAAATATAAACAGCCTCCAGACCAAGAAGTCCCACTATTACCTATGCTAAGAATGTGAAAAAGATACTACAAGAATCATAGAATCCTAGAATATTTTGAGTGGGAAGAGATCCCCGAAGATAATTGAGTCCAACTCCTGGGCAGCCCTAGAAGTCACATCATGTGTCTGGGAGCATTTTTCAAACACTTCTTGAACTCTGTCAGCCTGTTGAAGTGTCCAAGCACCCTCTGATGAAAAAACTTTTCCTGATATCCCACCTAACTTTCCCTGACTCTACCATGCCTTTTCCTCAGGGCCTATCAATGGTCACCACAGAGAAGACATCAGTGGCATCCCCTGCACTTTCCCTCATGAGGATATTGAAGACTGTAGTGAGATCTCCCCTCAGTCTCCTCCAGGCTGAACAGACCAAGTGACCTCAGCTGTTCCTCATATGGCTTTCTCCTCAGGGCCTTTCGCCCTCTTTATTCCCCTCCTTTGGACACCCTCTAATAGCTTTATGTTTTTTTTATATTGTGGCACCCAGAACTGCCCCCAGCACTCGAGGAGAGGCTGCCCCAGAGCAGAGCAGAGGGGTCAATCCCCTCCCTTGCCCAGCTGGTGACACTGTCCCTGATGTCCCCAGGACAGGGTTGGCCCTCCTGGCTCCCAGGGCACTGCTGACTCATGTCCAGCTTGACATCAACTAAGAAAGCTTGCTGTTTCCCATCACATTTTCCTAATCATTTTTGACTGAATGTAATGGTGGGGATTTAATAATGGGATATTTAGTGCGACCCAATTATTTTACTCAATCTTGATATCAAGAGACTAAAAAAAGGAAAAAAATGGCTAAGCAAATGAAAGTGCTGGCAGTTGCAGCCTTCAGTGTTCAGTGACCTCCTCATGGCCCTGAACTTTGTCCTGATTTGTATGCACTATGTTTTCAACTGAAATTTTGCAAAATGTTTCAGAATTAAATTCAATTACTTTAAAAGGATCAATAATGTTGTAAGACATCTCAAAGTGCAGAGTGGGCCTGAAATAAATTCTTAACTTCTGTTTTGGAGGGAAAGATATTTGGAATATGCTTGCATGTATGTTCAAAAAATATTAAAGATGTCCCTGAATCAGATTAAGTGCTAGCTCTTTGGGTCCTAATATCTTGGCATGCTGCCAGACAGCAATCTTAGTGATTGAGTCATTTTGTATGGGGAGATGTTCTTCAGATAATGCCTGAGTGAGTCATGAGGTCTAATTCCATTAAAAAGAGTCATGAGGCCCACAATCTTAATTACATTTATGCTACTAAGCAGAGGAATGCTTAATGGAAAAGGATAAGAATAACTCATTTTAATTCTCTTCCAATGGAATCAGAATAGAAGGAGCATTTCCCATACCTGAAATATGAATTTCTGCAGTCTTCCAGCTCTGAGCTGCACAAGAGCTGGAATGCTCACAATACCATTAGTGAGATTAGAAATGTGGGGTGTGGGGTGGAAGATGCTAGAAGTGATGGTCTGGTGCTTTCCAGAGATTGTAACCTCTGCCTATGCCATTCTGAATGAAATTCTCTCAGATAAGTTTGCATGACAAGATAAAACAATTTAATAATTCCTAAGTCTAGGTAAACTTAGACTTAGGCACCACTTCCATCACTCATACAGGCAGAATTTTCTGTTCTAATCAAAGAGTAGCCTTGTTTTCTTTGTCAGCTGGATGTAATAGAGATGGGGTTTTACTCAGACAACATAAGAAAAGAAAGAATTGTATGTTACACTGTGTTAAAAAGCAATTATTTAGAAGAGGTACCTCATATTTTCACAGCTCCAGGACCCAAAACCCCACAAGCAGAACTCACTGGGTGTGCCCCTGCAGCACAACTTTCAGTGACAGGCCAGCAGAAGGACTGCAAAATTCATAGATCCTTGAAAATTAGTGACATAGGGGAAAAAGGTTCAGTTAGCATTTCCATTAGACATGAAGTCAATAGTTTAATCTCTGAACTCCTCAACTACAACGTTTAACATAATTACTGCATGTTTCTGCAACTAATTAAAAATAGTCCTCATTAAAATCTGGTAAAACACGCTTAATTTACTACTTCATACCTGGTCTTGACTGAAAAGGTGGTTTAATGCTTTGACATAACTAAATTGGTTGTAAGTTCCAGACTGCTGAAGCAGACCTCCTATAACAAGATGATCTGTCTTCAAGTCATTTTTGTCTTGACAGTTGCAGACAATAATTTCATCAAGTCTACCACCAAAACGCTCTATTTTCTTCTCAAACAAATCCTAATCTTCTAATCCCAGGGGGAAAATAGTGTGAAAAGGTAGCACTTAATGAATTTAAAAAGCTGCAACATAGAGTGTTTGTGTCAAAGCAATTAAATTCTAAAAAAATCACAGCAAATAATGAAAGAGATTGTTACTTTCATCACTGATGTCATCTGAAAAGTCATCTTTAGTACCTTTAGTTTCTTCAAATCACATTTATTTTCTTTGTACCACTCTGGAAAGTATGCACAGATTCATATTTTATTGTCATTCTCCTCCTGATATTGAGAAGACAATCACGCTGAGCAACAGGCACGTCAGGTTCAGACTCTGAAAAGAGAGGGACAAGAGGAACGAGTCTTCAATCTGTTTAGTATCCCAAAGGATATATACTCTAAAGAATATCTCTTGCAAAAGCCATGCAGGATGATTTTCTCACCTCGCCAAAGACAGCCTGCAGTAGAGACAGGTATGGAGCCTGTTTCTCTCTGTCTCACTCCTGGGTTTTAATACCATCCTTCTGATCCAGCCCTTGCACAATCACATTTTACTGTTTGTGAAAAAACTGTGGGATGTAGACACAAAATCAAATTAAATCACAGGTTATATTAATATCAACAGAGATGTCTGCCTTTCTTCCAGAAATGAGTTATAATCCCTTCTTGCTATCTAAAAGCTTGTATTCAGTATGCTTATAGAAACGAGACCAACACAAAAGCAAATAGTAATTCAAACTACTGATGTCAAGAGGTCTCTCCTTTTATTGATACTTGATCACTTGATACTTATTTTTACAGCTGACTGAAACATAAACCTTTCCTAAGGGTAGCCAAATATATCTCTTACCTTATGCAATTAATTACAGTTGTTGAAAAAATACTCATAGAAATAATTAGGAACATTTACACATTAGGGTATTTCTTAAATTCTTGGACAAGACTTTCAGTTCCATCTTTTCAGATAGGCATTCCAGTGGAAAAGAGAGATCAGAAAGTCCTGCAAGAAAATAGTAAATGCAATCTAAAAATTGGTGGACTGCTCTTTCCACTTAAAGAACAGTCCATCAATTCCACTTGTGAGCCACTGAGCTCCTAAATGGTGCCCAAATGGTGAGCTCTGTCACACTCCCCCACTATGACCTTTGCAGGACATCAGAACAATGACAGGAGACCTGCCACAAACACAGCCACAATGTGCTTTAAAAGCAGGGTAGAGGCAGCAGTTGAAAGTTTGTGAAAGCATCCTACAAAAACACGATCCTAAAGCTGCAGTGCTATTTTGTTCTCTCCTCCAACACAGTGTTTGCTGAACAGTAACTCATCCTAATGAATTAATAAGATAAATGGTCATTGGTCAATCAAAGTAAAACCAAATCCTTCATGGCAATTCACAGAAAAAATGTAAAAAGAATGCAAAGGGCTTAAAGATTAATAACAATTAAAAAGATCATTAAAAGGCTTGTAAGAAAAATATCTCTAAGCAATCTTCATTTTGGTCTGCTCCAGCAAATTCATTTTTAGAACTAGCTATTAAAATATAAACTGCCCTGTGAAATATTTTCATCATCACCTCACAGCCCCTTCTTGAATTTGTTCCAGCAGAGCTATTAGCAGTGATTGAAGGTGAGACAGACAAGACAAAATTCTCCAGAGAACAGGGCGAGAGACACCCTTCTGCCCTCAACCCATCAAGTATAATGAATGATAGGCACAGTGCATGACAGGGACTGAAATAGGAGACTGTGACAAAGACAGGCATCAGGATGCTTCAGAATAATTCATTCAGCTGCATTTGGCAGCAGAAGATCATAATATTTTTTGTGTAGCTACACTGTCAATGCAAAAAAATAAAACACGGAATGGCACTTGCATGCTGATTCTGTTACAGTCAGAAAGAAAGGAATAGTTAATCAAATGTTTCATTTACATTCTCCCTCTTGTTTCCTGCTGCCCATTAGCACATGGGGCAGTATGGGACAGACACGAGGCTGGCTGGGGAGCAAGGTCTAATTTGCAATGTGTTGATTACAGCTACTTCTCCTCTCTCCCTCACAAGATAATCCATGCTAGAAAACCCCACACATTTATTCATCAGCTGTATTTGGAGTCTCTATTGTCCCTTTGCTGAAAGAAGAGCTAGAAACATGGCATCCCTCTTCGAGAGAGGAGAGGGAACAGGGAGAAACTCAGTGAGATCCAGACCTGGTTTGGAAATCAGACTTCAGGAAGATAAATTGCAACCCAGCCACCAGCCCACAGCTGCTATCACATCACAGTGACTCTGTCTGTGCTTCACCTGCTGAAATCCATGCACCCAGTATCCCAATGCCTCTCTGTCCACACAGGCTCACAGGCAGCAGCTAGTCACAGCCAGGCAGAGCTCCATTCAAGCAGCATGTAGTCCAGTCTGAATTCAAGAAAATGGTGTCAAATACTTGGTATAGGATTTCTGCAACATGCTGCCAAGACAATATTGTCTTGCCGTCATCATGCTTGTCTGAGGGCAAGAAATGAGATCCAAAAATGGACCCGGAGACCAGGCCTACCACAGGCCACTCTGCACAGCCAGGAGCCTGAGGAGATGGAATTATGAGAGACAAGCTCACAGCCCAAGCCCTGGGCCACACAATTCCTGTCAAACCCAGCAGGACATTTCCTCTGTTCTTCAGGTTCTTCTCCATCTCTGATGGATTTGAGCTAAAAAGTACACATCAAAAATACCAACTTCATGACACCCAGTGCAGAAGTGACACAAATTCCTTACAGTCTTAGTAACCAAAGCATTCATCTAGGATATAGAAAAACAAATATAATAATCTATTCAATGACATAAACATGTTCAAACTTTCGTCCCCCAGTCCTTGCTTATCACTAACATAGAAGCCATTTCAGAAGACAGATAATTTTACCACTTCTCCTTTGAAAAAAACAGCACAGAGAAAAGAAGCAAGCATTATGCTAAGCAGAGCATTCACCCTCCTCTGAGGCTTGTTTAGGCACGTCTTGATATTATAATGAACAATCTTTATACAAGAAGTACAAAGTATTTTTATGGCAAGGACTGCTACAGCCAATGGGCTATGCAGGGACTTTCCTTCAAGATGGAGGATGCTAGTTTAGAATTCCTATCAGACAGGAGAGGGGACTGAAATTCTGTCTATCACATCACAGATGACTGCCCTGAACACTGAGTTTATTGCTTGGGAGGGGGAAACATGCTTCCTCTGTAGCATTATACAACCATGGTCACCTGCTGTATTTGGAATAAAAATGAGCACGGCACTAACTTTCATGAGTTCTGCTCAAGGAGTCCCCAGTGGAGAAAGGCACTTTTCTGAGGCAGAGGACAGCCTGGCTCAGCAGGCTGCTTGCCAGGCTCCTCTTTGTGGGGTTATCTAGGATCCCCATCCCCTGGATAGAGCTGGTCACTGTTCAAACTGAGGGCCAATGACCATTTTAGGAGCTCAGCACCCAATGCTCCCCTAAGACATCCTTCCCAGTCCAAGCTGTGATCCCCTGACAGTGATATCTAACAATAAAACCTTCCTTCTGCACACTAACACAGACTGGAACAATCTGCAACCCCCTTCCTTTGATCTAAGCAAAAAGATAAATGATGGTGGACCACAAGAGGTAATTTATGAGCTTTTTAAACATTTTTGGTTCTGTCTAGCAATTTGAATTGTATTTCCTACATAGTTTGCTACCAAAAAGCACTAATTAATTAAAAAAAATAGAATACAATCTCCTGAATATGAAAATACAGCAAGTATGGCTTCACAATATGTGCACACAAAAAGATTTGGACATTTGCTAGGCAAAAATATCCCCAAACCATAAATAAATAAATATGCTTCAACAAAGCTAATTTTAGTATATTGCATGCTGTTACTGAAGGATGGAAAAAAACCCCCAGCATCCAGTGAAATACCTTTGGCTTTCAATGTACCTACATGGGATGAAACAGAGACCTTCTAACAAATGCACATTTATCAGTAAATGCCACTGTTTACCTGTCCATTACAGTTACCAAATCTCACCACTGTCTTTCATTGGAGACACAGTGTGATTGTCAGTAGGAGCTGGAACTGAAGTACATTTGTAAGAACAGAATATCTCTTGTATTTATTGTTCCACTTAATTGGCCAAGGAAAACATTTTAAATGGCACAACAGAAAAGTTGCTGCTAATGCCCATTTAGTTTGGAAATGCTCTACAGAGGCATCATTTCTACTCAAACATGGGGATATTGCAATGGGTTTGACTCAGGGTTGCAGTGTGGATGGGAAAGTGCAGTATGAGCTTTCCCCACACTGAAAGCAATGAGTGAGAAAAGATGAGTGGCCATCCCACATTATGCAATGAGTATTTGGACTTTTCAAGGCTACTTCAACCATGAATTCCTCAGGTTCATGCACTAGTAAGAAAAAGTATTGTTCAGACTTTTTAATTACCAGAAATTTGACATTTTATACACACTCAAAATGGAATTTGAAATCTTCATAGGGATCCAGCTGGAGCAGCAGATCCTGTACAGCAGTTCAGGGCTGACTGGGAGCTTATCATTATCACAGCAATGGTACTCAAGCTCACGGCCCTGGGATCTCCTTAGCCCATCATCAACACAGAAGACAAATAAAACATTAAGCACCCCTGCCTTGTCTATGTCCCTGTTTATTAGGTGACCATCCTCGTTCTGTAATGGGCTGATGTTATTTCTGTACTACCTTTTGCTATTAACATACATATTTATATTTATATTTATATTTATATTTATATTTATATTTATATTTATATTTATATTTATATGTGTTTAAATATATTAAATAAAACAACTACATTTTATGAAGTTTCAATCCAATGCCTTTCAAACTATTACCTTTGAATCAAATTATAGGTTTTCAGCAAACTAATAAACCAATTAATTTTATGTCACTCTGTTCAGCATAGATTCCCTTAAACCAGGCATGAGTGCTTTGCTTGAAAAGGTCATCCTGTGCCTGCTTATGAAACTCATTTGAACCCATGCATAAACTCAAAGCCTGGAGAGTCTCTTCCTTGGCTGGGAGAAGTGGCACAGGCTGCCTGGGCTCACAGCAGCTCCTAATTAAAAAATCAGGATGTGTAGAACATGAATATGTGGGAATGCTTGATAAATATTTACCTTTCTACAGCAATTACTGCTCTTTCCAACTAGCCAAAATCCCTCCCACAGGTGGTACTTCCCAGGAAACAGGTACAAAATTTTCCTGAACCTGAAGGGGTATCTCCTCCTGCAAGAAGTTTTACTGATTTCAGGGGAAATATTTGTAGAGGAGGGAGCTGCCTAGCATTAGGAAGAAAGTCATGTGATCCTGAACAAAACGGAGACAGAAGTTTCCAAGGTCGTGTTTGTAACACAGTGAAGTGAGATACAGCAGCTGCTATGACTGGCTACCCAGAGAGCTTGGCCAAGCCAGCTCACCCAGAGCCAGACTAGGGGTAGAGTTCAGTTTAAGATGTAGGCACTTAAATTTAGGCATTTGCATGTAAATGTATTCATATGAGCAAGGATGTGAAGCAGGTACTCTTCGAGTAGGTGGAGACCTTGAGCTTAATTCAGCTGCAGAAACACCCTGCCTGTCACAAAGCCTTGCTGTTGAGACCTCCCTGGGAGGGCTGGCAAACACAGCAGGCACAGCACCTGCCAGAGGCACAGGCCCCTCCAGGGCAGCCACCAGAATAACCAGGGCTGAATAACCAGGGCATCTCACCAACACTTAGACAACAGAACCATGCCCTTGCTTCACACATGGAAAATTGCTTGCCTGTACCTAAATATAGGTGTTTTAGTCTGGAGCTGATTAGGACTCATTAGAATCTGCCCATGGTACCTCTGCCATGGTACACTCCTGGCATCACTTTTTCAGTGTCTATGTGGGATCCAAAACATCAAAAACAAAACTGTTCCTGTGTCCACAGGTGCATGCAGTATGACACATCTCTGCCACTATTTTAGCATTCACAGGAATGCTAACTTTGGGCAGAAGAAAAGAAAGTCTTAATTCAAGAAACCTAACAATAATGACAGTCTCTTCTACGTATACATCACTTTTTTCCCCAGAAAATAAATTTACAGGTATCCACAACATGTATGCAAGATACTTATCTCCCCATGGAACACTTCCTTTTATTTTTCAATACCTAGCATTTTAAAAGGTTTGGCCAGTCTGACAGCATTTTTACTGGCAGAAAAAATATAAAACTTTTTAGTATACAAAACTGAAATAAGCATATAGCTTTGCATACTCATTCCTCTCAGAACACTTTGAGGCTGGCAGAGAGCTTGAAAAAGAAATTCTGATTAATGCTTTTTCTCATTCCCCTCTCAGAAACTACACAGCATAAATAAAATAAATAGCAAAGCAGTCTCTTTCTCTGCGTGACACACAAGCAAAAATGGCATAAATCATCTTTAAGATTTCCATGGGCAAAGTATGCTCAGAGCTGTTTGACAATCAGTTTACAAATGAGAGTTAAATCTTTTATATGTCAAAGGTAACAAGTAGGACAAGGGAAAGGTTTATTAAAACTCATTATCAGTTTGCTTCATGACAGAACAAAATCTGCTTCTTGGAAACCTATTGAAAAAACACCCAGCTGTTCACTTCAACCCTAAATAGAGAGACCCTGAACACAGCCTAATTGGCTTCTCCACTTAGACTCAATGCATTTGCAGCTTGCTGTTGCAGCACTGCAGAGCCAACATTCCCAGGCTAACCATACCCAGATGTCTTGTTTATAAAACAAAATCAGAATTGTATCTGTGCCTAATACTTGATTTTGAGACTATTACACCATGTCTTCTTTTTTTCCTCTAAATTACTGCTCTGTAGCCTCAACCTTAACTGCACACTGATATGATTTGTATGTTGTGAACTGTCAGAGGACTGAATTTTTATTGCAGATGAGATGACTGCAACAAATGTGTGACTCATCAGCACATCTTTTATTGATGGGGCTGGGGGTTACACTGCAGGACATTAAGAGAGAAAGAAAGATGATTTGCAAATTAAACTCTGTGGAAAAAACATCTTGCAGGAGCCAGAAATTAGGTGCCTCCTAGAGGGGTTGATCTTTTACAATCATATTCTCACTAGTTTAGCATTTTTCAATCTTTAGTCTGATTTCATTTCTTAGCAACAGTCAATTGTCTTTCTCTTTGCCCAGCCATGTTGTCATTGCTTTACACCAAATAAAACGATTTAAACACAAAACACACAGTGGCAGGCAATTCACTGCTGTTCTCTTCTTGAAAGCATTCTCACATACAGTCAATCAATGCAGAAGTAAGTCACTGCTCCTGAATCTCTCTTCTCCAAACATGTAAACACCCTGATTTTCTCACCTACTTTGTTTTTCTTCCCCAGCTTTCTAAACCAAACCAATATCTAGGCACTACCTGTGGCCATATTCTCATAGAACATATATTACTTCCTTTCTGTGAAGTAGCAATAAACAAACTCAGAACCTGACGAAGACCAAAGGTTTGACAAAGACCATGCATTCCTCATGAAGTAACAAGATCTTTCTCAGCTCCCCATAAAGGCACTCTCCCCTAAATTTCCACAGGCCAAACAGCAATGAATTAAGAGAGCCTCGTAGACCTACCATTTAAGTCATCAACCTACAATTATCTCAGGTGAGACAGATTCCCTAAGAGGAGAAAGGGCTGCAGGTAATTATAAAATATTCATTCCCCTTCCCAGCGACAAGCTGGTTCAGGAATGGTGGAGATAGTTAGGAGTCAATTAGAGAAGTTGCTATTCTGGCCTTAGGCTAAAAAGACTTATTCAGGAGATGTTTTGTCAGGAGCTGTTTTAGTAGCGTGTGAGAGATAGAAAGTGAATTGGAGAGGATTGAGGATGGGACAGAATCACAGAATCACTGAGGCTGGAAAAGATCTCTGAGAACATTGACTCCAGCCTATGACCAAATACCACCATGTCAACAAGACCATGGCACAGAGTGCAATGTCCAGCCTTTCCTTAAACACCTCCAGGGACAGTGACTCCAGTAACGCCACCTGGACAGCCCATTCTGATGTCTAATCAGCCTTTCTTTGAAAAACTCCTTCTAATGTCCAACCTAAACCCCTCCTGGTGCAGCTTAAATCTACACCCCCTTGTCCTATTGCTGGTTGCCTGGGAGAAGAGGCCAGGTTTTGATAGCTGGGAAATACAGGGGTGGCTTCTGTAAGAAGCTGTCAGAAGCTTCCCCCGTGTCCAATGGAGCCACTGCCAGTCAGCTCCAAGACAGACTGCTGCTGGCCAAGGCCCAGCCACTCAGAGACAGTGGTAGCACCTCTGGGATACCAGATTGTAAGGAAAGTTACAGCAAAACACCAACTGCAGACAGAGAGAGGAGTTAGTGTATGTGAGAGCAGTAGCCCTGCAGACACCAAGATTAGTGAGGAAGGAAGGGGAGGAGGTGCTCTGGGAGCTGGAGCAGAGGTTCCCATGGTGCAGCCCACGATAAGGCAGCTGTGCCTCTGCAGCCCAGGGAAGTCCACGGTGGAGCAGAGATCCACCTGCAACCTCTGGAGGACCCCATGATGATAACTGGTGGATGATCACTCCCTGTTCCTTATCTCAACCCACAAGCCTTTCATTGTATTATCTTTCCTCTGCCCAGCTGAGGTGGGGAGTGACAGAGCGGCTTTGGTGGGCACCTGGCATCCAGCCAGGGTCAAAACACCACAGGGGAAAGTAATACTAAACTTGTGGTAAATTACTTGGGACTGAAACTTAAACATAATAGAAATCTACTTAATGCTTCTGGCCATTTAAATTAGACATAAAATAATAAATTTCAATGCGATGAGTAGTCTGAGACCAGATAAGGATCAATAGATCAAATAGGCAAAAAAAGCTCATGTAGAGCCCAAGGCAATTGTCAGGACTCTTTGGAGCCATCACATATGCTAACTGCTTTGGAAAGACCAGACACAACTTGACCTTATCTAGGAAGTCTTCTTTCACTTACAGAAAATGATCCCACAGGTCCCATCATGCAAGCACTTTAACCGAAATAAATTATACTACTTGAAACCAACTGCACTCTCCTCAGCTTCACTCAGTGTTCGCAGAGCCATGAATGCTGTGTCTCGTTGCCAGACACACAGCTCTTTAAAAATTACAATACTGAATTTTGCCATTTCTTTATTGTTTGTTGATTATTTCATCTTGATTTTCATTAGCATAATTTTGAAAAGTTTTGAATAGCTATGTGCAGTTGTCCTTTCAATTTATAGGCAGGGTCTAGATAAATTCTTAAATAATTTCACAAATATTCTAGTGTCCATATAAAATCATAAACCACCTCAACTAAATAGTAAACATACTGAGTGTCTCCTGAGTTACTTCTGATCCAAAGAATATATTTGAAAGGTGGAATGAGCAAGATCAAGACAGAGGAAAGGAAGAAGGAGAAGAAAGCATTATTTAACATGTATTATTTTGGCTATGCTTGGATGAGCACACAGGGCTAACCACTCAAGGCCATCACTAGTTTTAAGCATGTGCTGACATCACCTCTCTACCTGTTCAATGCAGCTCTTCAATTGGCTTAATTTTGGGAGGAAAAAAGTTTGCAGGGTACCTTTAGCAGCAGTGACCTAGTAACCAGCTCATCAAAGTAGTGGCACAAGGTAGACTGTCTTCACAGACAATGAAGTATTCTCCATGACTTCTGTAAAATTGAAAACAAAAGTGAAAAATGTGCCTCTGATGAGTATCTAAGGCACTTCACTTAAAACAGCTATTATAAGAAAGACTATCTTGCTATCTGTCAAGGGTATGTATATGGCAGATTAAACATATATTTCTGGAGCACACTGGGAGCTCACTGAAACCCAACCAGCCTATAAATGACATGCAACCTTCTT
Organism: Cyanoderma ruficeps; assembly: GCA_008694505.1. Taxonomy (NCBI): domain Eukaryota; kingdom Metazoa; phylum Chordata; class Aves; order Passeriformes; family Timaliidae; genus Cyanoderma; species Cyanoderma ruficeps. The sequence continues at coordinate 24,516,915 of VZDJ01007754.1, forward strand.
TTTTTTTTTTCTAATGCTGCCCATGTATGTCTCTTTGAATGCTTTTTAAAGAACTATTATTTTAGCCTACACAGGGTTTTTACTGCTGTTAGCTTCCACAGACACTGCACAAAGAACGAATAAACCCATTACACTCATGTTTTTCTGCTTTTATCCTTTGATGAGCTTGGGGAGGGAAAAAAAGAGAGAAAAATCTCCCACAGACAGAAAGTATTTCTAACCACCATGCTCATGTGCCTCTAACAGGAACAATTCACTCTCATTTTTAATGATAGTTACTTCTTATGTGCACCGTTATACTCACAATTTTATAATAGATTTCAGTGCTTACCACAACAAAACCTCAAGTCCTTTCCAGTGTACAAAATCCATGTGTGCAAAAATTTAAATTATTCCACAGCTTCCCTTGCTGAATAGCATCACAATAAGCCATGTTTTATTCATCAACCACAAGTGTGACTTTTTAAAAAAATTCTTTTCTGCTGTTTAAAATGGCAAAAAGACCCTTTACGTCAATCATTTGCTTAATAAACTGCAGCTCAGAGGAAAGACCTTGGCTTGGATAAGTGCATCTTCATACAAGTCCATGCAGACATTGTATCAGACAGCTGCTGTACACCTGTTTCTGATGAATCCTGTCATCAGAAACAGGATGGAAATGGCAATGCTTTCTCCCCCAGAGGATGCAGCCTGTCTTACCAAACTATAAATCTTTCCTGTAAACATGCTCTGACTTTTGGTTTATGTTCTCCACACCCACATTCACTTCATCTTGTACCCTACAGTCTCATATGGCTGTGTATACCTGGGCTTCCTCTTCTTATGGATGTGTCCAAAGGCTTCTGTGGAAATGACATCATTGGAAAATAACTCCCTTTTGGCACCATCACTACAAGCTGTTTTGTTAAGTGTCCTGTGGTGGGTCAAACAAAAAAATATGGACTTTATACAACTTTGAAAGAAAACACTGAGAAATGTAGCAGCGAGAGGGAACACCTCATCTCTACTAGGGTGGATGGTCAAGAATGGATCTCTGACCTGAAGATGCAGCTAAACACCTAAGAAAGGTGTCTTAAGCAGTCACAGCTCCATCTGGCTTGTTTCTCAAGGCTCACTAATGGCATATTGGAATTTTGATTACTTCTGTCCTATGTGTGCAATAAATCCATAGCTTTGCAATTACCCCTGACATACTTACTCAGTTGTATAGGCAAAGGCTAGAGAAGGCAGACACAAGATGTGCTTCTGATGTATCTGCACAACAAATAACTGCATCAAAGGGCAAGAAGACAGGGAAGGTAGGAAGTCTTACTCAGATCCTTTGTTGTTTCTGTGTGCGTGGACTGTGTGCAAGCCACAATCTTTGGTTATAAAGTATGGGAAGAACGGACATTTAAGGATGAAAAATGATTCTATGCAAATTTTAATACTGATGACTGAGGATGTATCTAGGACAAAAATAAATTGTGCCTAATTACTACCTGTGGAGCCATGGCAGTGACTCTTATCTAAGTTAACAGCAGCCACAGATGGACAATCAAGAATAAAATTTGGCCAGAAATCAGGATGAGAACCTGTGGGGAAGTTATGTTTACCACATCACAGGCAATACTCTGGGGTTAAAAACACCAACCTTCATCAATAATTCAGCCACCAGACAGATTTGCTTCTGCATCAGAAAGCTCCTGCAGGACAAATCAAATTCATAGTCTTTATTCTGGCATTCAGTAATGTTTACTGCTTTATTAGAGATGGCAATGGAAAGTGTTTTCCCTCTCTCATCTCACACTTGTGAATATGTCTTTCATAAGGAGTAAACTGGAAAAGCCACCAGCTAGTTGCCAGTAACTGGTCATTAGTGCTGACTAGGACTGACTTTGAAACCACAAAGCTCCTAAGCTCCTTCAGTTCCAACATCATTTTGCAACACTCCCTGCACCATATCCAAGAAGCTGAGAGTAGTAGCTCTCTTGGCTGTAATGTTTAGGTGGGTAGTTTATTTTTCATGGTGCCTTGAACAGTCTGCCTCGACAGGTTCTACTAAATGAAGTAACAAAGTGCTTTGGTCTGCTGAGGAAAAGCAAACTCCCTTATCAGCACCTTCCAGAGTCTCAGGCAAGTACCTGGTAAATTGCTCAAAGAAACAAGAGTCATATAGCCACCAGCTGCTGGTGGATCATCCTGCATGGGGATACACAGACAGTGCATCTCATGGAGACCATATGAACCTGGTGACCTTGATTTTGGAGGACCTGCACAGAAATGCTGTGGTTCTGGATATATTAAAGAGAACGGAATAGAGATGCCAAGTTGGCTCCAGCACAGCAAGAATTCATTCACTTTTTTAGTTGCATTTCACTTTTTTTCTTTTCCCTTATGCAGGCAGTTACACCTTCTGGCCTCGTGTGTGACAAACCAAGAGCTGGGGGTTTGTAAGTGATTCCAGTAAAGCGAAGCCAGTGAAACAGTTAGGCATCATTGATACAACCTTTTATTTAGAAGAATTCCCAGACAGAAAGAAAAAGTCTAGGTTTCTGGTTTTGTCTTTCCACCCTTACATAAATAACATGGAGGTGACTATATTACACCCTAAATACTCTTCCCTTATAATTCATACTGCTACTTGCATCCCTCTCTTTCCCATTTCAAGGTCCAAAGAATATGACACAAAATGTTTCCACTCTGCTGGCTGCAAGAACTAGAAAAACTAATTCAGCTTCTTTCTTCTGAGAATTACCAGCCAGCAGTGTATGATTCAAGGACCTTATCCTTGCAGAGAGGCAAAATCTGTGGAAAGATTTCCACTGAACCTGATTAGAATCCTTCTTGGGCTACTGAAAATTATTTATGAAACAGTTGAGCAATGAATAATGTGCAATAGTCAAGCTTCACAGCAGCAGCTTCAGAGGACAATCCATCCTCAAACAGCTCCCCTGATGCTGGTTATCCCAGATTAGACAACTCATTGATTCAGCCTCAGAACATCGTCTCTCTCTCCCTCTCCATCCCTGAGCTTCAGGATACTGTTGCCAGGGTAGCTTCTGAAGATGTTTTAGGTTCAAATTCCAATATTTGCCTGTTCAGTGTTTGTCTCTCCCTTCACTCCTTCAGTAAATTTCTCTCAGCAAATTCATCTGCTAGGTATTTAGCAAACACCCAGGTGAAAGGGACATGGCCATGGATGAGCAGACTTTTTTTCTAAAGTACAAGATATCTGTGCAAAACAAGTTCAGCCAGCTACAAAACTTCAGCCTGCTCATCTCATGATGCATGGAGCTTTGTACCACCAAACCCCATCACTCCTGCCCTTACAGCTGGTCCTAATCATTCTGGGTTATTTTCTGCTTTTTTCGGACCACGACAGTTTGGATACACCCTGAATATTAACAGAAACATGGGCATTACATGCATGAAAAACTGAGCTAAAAGAGGTATATGGGTTATTAAAAGGCATTTGAGCCCTGGATAAAAAGGGCCAAGGTCACCAGGGTTCTGTTGAACAGATGTGATGTTCTACTTCATGCAAAACTTGGTGATTGTTTTAGGGAACTCTGGGTTATTTTGTAATTTTGTGCATTCACAGTGGTGCAACACATCAAATTCACAAAAGTCACATGGACTGAATGCTGAAGGGTTTTTCCCACTCCTTCCATCCAATATCTCAAACATTATGCACTCTTGTTATGACCACACACACATGCTATACAATATTCAGTGTGATTTTTTCCTCTATCATTTAGTGTTATTCTCTCATCCACATACCCTGTACTGCTAAAATAATAGATAAACCCAGACTGTCTGCACTTACATTTCCAAGATGCCTTGACTGCTGAAATGTATGCCCATGATCTTCATAAACCTATCTTAAATGAAAGATCTACTCATTTCAGCAAAATGTAATCCAACCCATAATGAGATAACCTACTCTGTCAAGTAATTAACACATTTTGAATGGCCAAACTGCACCTGAAACCTGCTTATTCTAAAGAAGACTGGTTTCTGACTTCAACTAAATAATTCACACCTACTAACACAACTATAATTACAGCCTATAAACTCTGAAAGTTTTTTTTCCAGAATTAATATCTAAGGCTTATTGTCAAGCCCAAAGGCAAACACATTTATTACGTTTTGCACTTGGCAAACATAGACACAAGCATTAAAATCTTCTTTGAAGAAAAACCCTTTTGAGTTTCACCCGTTTGTCTGGGAGATAAAATTTCTAAAGAGGAAGGAAGAGAAATGACAAAAGAAAGACATCGGTGTTGTGCATGTTGCAGAACCACAATGAAGGAGCAGTTAAAAATGTATCCTGCTGTTCAATTAAGGAGCAGAAGAAAAAGAAGTGCCCATAGGTTTTAAAATGTCATGACATTCTTATTCAGGAAAAAAAAAAGTAAGAACATGGTGCCCAGAAAGGTCTCTGTTTTCACGTTCAGGCAAAATTGCAACAGACCTTACAAATTAGGCAACTAAATATATTATTATATTAATGATCAACGTTTCTACCAAAGGCTGAAAAGGGCTGGATGGTGGGTTTTGCTTCATCCCTTTATGATGCATAAATTCCAGCCCTGCATTAAATACATTTTTAAGACACCATTACATTGTGAGCCTGGTCAGTGGAGGCTGTGTCTTGATTGGTAGAGTACTCTATTCCCCAGTGGCAATGGGTGCCTTTTTATATTTAATTTCCAAGCCATCCTTTATTGCAGAGTATGTCTATGAAAGCACTCAGTTGTGCAAACAATAACAAAGCACAAAGGGTGTTTGTATTTTAAGCCATACATTGTAAATACAGAAAAGATGACCTCAAACTACTTACCTCAGTAGGAAATGGCAATGGACAATATTCATATTTACTTGTCTGAAATTTTGTTTTTAGGGAATAATATGCCTGGGGTAAGAGATGGAGGAGAATTCAGTGTTTCCTGATCTCTGGCTGGTCTTATTTTGGTTTTTTTGAAGAGTGACACACAGCACAGTAAGCCAGCTGTTGTGTGTGCTTGGAAAACAGCAGCTCAAATTCCTACTGAAAGTTTTTAAAATAGAAATGTTGCAGGAACAAAGACTGCTCAGTGAAGGCTATTTTTCCCTAGCCTTTAGAAAGTGAGAAAAATGTGCCTGAGTTATCACTCTCCCCTGCTAAAGCCTGTGCTTTAACCCAGTCCCAGTTATGCAGTCACCCTGAGCACAGTTGGTGAAGGCAAAGCTCTCCCACCTCCATATCTGGCCAGCACCAATAAGAAGGAACACAACTCACAAATAGCTAAGTAGAGTGGTGTCAAAGAAATAATGGACATGGTTGCCAGGTTTCTCCTGTTAGGGATATAATCCCCAGAACCTCACAATCAGGGAATGTGTCCAAGAGTGTCTTGCCTTTGAGTGTCTGTAAAAGAGATTTTTCACTCCATTTTGTTTTTTCCTAGCAGTCAGACTGATCAGGAGAAAAATAATGCTGTTTCCTTCAAGAGCCTGCTGACTTGCACAGCACATTGTCAGCAAGTTGCCCCTGGGGTTTGCTGGTGGAAGATGAAAAAAGAGGGGGGGAAATGGGGAAACTGGGATTTCTAAGTCTTTCATTCAAGAACAAAACCAAAACCAGATAGTGGCAAGAAGAGGAAAAANGGAAAAAAAAAAAAAAAGGAAAAAAAAAAAGGCTGCAGAAGCAAAGAGGGCTGGATCTTTGGCAGGGTTAAAAGTAGGAACTGTGAAAACCTGCATGCTGAGCAGGGAGCTGCCTGAACTGCACAAGAGGGGCTTGATGGAGAAAGGTAGGACTGACCTCTAGTCTGCCACCAGCAGTCTTGCTCTCTCCTGAAAGGACATATCAACCTTCAAGGGAGGGGGCTCCCTCACCTCCAAACAAATTCTCCTTCCACTTTCTTGAAGCACCAAATCCTGGGAAGATTTCTTCCTGCCTTTCCAACCATGTAATGGAAATTTCAGCAAGGCTGTACAATTGTGACCTTCCCAGTCTACTCGGTCCACTTTATATAACTTGTCTTAATAGATGTTGGCCCAAGTGCTGGACAGAATAATCTGCGCAATAGGCTAGTGATTACACCAGTCACTCAGCTCCAGTTTTTATCCAACTGGTCAATGACTACCTCAGGAAAAAAACACTTTTAAACAGCACTTGTTTCCCAGCTGAGGAAGACTGGGTCCAAAACAAGCAAAGACAAGAACTCCTCATGCTGTTCTCAGACTGAAGAGAATGATCTACTCCGTAGAGAGAGTTCATTCTAGATGATTGTGGCAACTTGCAGAAAAATTGCAGGTTCTTCCAGTACAAGGATCCAGAAAGTTTGCTATACCCAGGGGAACAAGAGGGAAGAAGAGACCTATTTTCAGAATCCTCATCTGCTTGATAACAAGAATTAACTAAAAGTTAGGTGCCTCAAATTACAGAATTCTAGGAAAGAAGCTGTGTACTCCCTTCAGCAGTTCATATCAAAGTCATTCCTTGTGTTAATGTCTACTGTACCCACAGCTCAGAGGTACTGAGAGCACGCATAGTTCCCCTCCCAGAAATCAGAGTAATAGCCAAAGCCAGCAGTCAAAAAGTGATCCAAAAAAATGTCCCTGTTTATTAACCTGAAAAGAGTGGTGTGATTTAAGCACCAAACTTGAGAAGGGAATTCACCAATAAAAATAAGAAACAAAACCAGAAAAGGAACTCTGTTCATCCGAAGTGTGAACACCGTGTCCAGTCTAATGCCAAAAGTACTCTCATTCAAAGAAGCCAGAGCTTCCAATTAAGGACAAAGGATTTTTCGAGGCACGAATGTATCTGAAAGTTAAATTTTCCAGTCCCTGAGGGCCTTTGTAGAGGGAGCATTTAGGTCCCTGCTTCCCTTTGTGGAAGTAAATCAGCAGCATATGCACATCGAAGGGCAAACTCACACTCAGGAGAGACACGATCTCTCAAAGCAACTCAGACGGTATCAGGAAGGGACATTTCCTATCGCTGACACCACCATCTCGACAGAATGAAGGCTGAATTTGCTGAAAACCAAAACGGGCAGAGGGAAGAGTTATCACTAAGTGAAGCAACAGGTACAAGCAGCAGCCAGCAAACCACGATTACAGCAGTGGGTACAATTATTTTTCTCTCGCTAGCAACAAACTCTTGATTACTTTAACAAAATTTAGGAAAAATCTCTCAGGAGAATTCATCGCCTTCTCCTGCCGGCGTGGCGGTGGCTGGAGGCGGTTCCGTGCCGCCGCCCCGGTACCGGGCAGGAGCATCCTGCAGGAATCGCTGGCTCCTGCTCAAATTATTCAGAGCAGTGCCATCTACCGGAGCCAGCTGCCCAAGGCCAGATCCTTGTTTTCCTTGGGTTTTGTTCCCGTTTTTAATTAATTTGGGTGTTTTGATGGACGAGACTACCGCTGATGAATGCTAAGGATTTTAGAAGTACCCTTGGCATTTCATTAAAATGCTTCACAAAATGTTTTTCTAAAGGTTAAACTTCTCTGTGTGGTGCTCAGTTTCCTTAAATGTTTTGAATCTGAGGGAGACAAGGGACTTTTTTTTTTAATTGATACTCTCCAGCACAATAAAAGCTCAATCAGATAAGCACTTAAGCAAATCCTCACCTTTAAGTGATTTCTCTGATGGTGGTGGAAATAATTGCAGGTCCTCAAAGTCCTGTAGAGCAAGGCATGAGATCAGGGCAAAAAAGAAAAAAAAGCCTATACTTCTAAAAGTACCTGCCTCTTATCTGCCAAAGAAAATGTATCTGTCTGTTATTTACCAAGGAATCACTCAGACATATTCTGGATTCAGAATCATGCATGAGGGGGAAAAAAGCAAGGGGAAAAGTATGTGAAGTAAAACTTTCATATGAAGAAGATATATATATTGCAAAATCACTCCACTGCTTGAACTAGAACAAATCGACAATGGTGCATTTAAAGTCATTAACAAGTTAGTATTGAGAAATCCAAAAATTCTTTTCTTACGTTTTAAAATTATTTATAGACTTTGCAGAACTGATAACATGAAAATCTTTCTGGACTGTTAAATACATTAAAAATCTTTATCCACTTGTGTGTTTAAGAGCATCAGGAACAGTAATAATGCTAATTTGACAACCTGTATACCAGCTCTACTTCTACACTCAGGAAATTCAGAGTGTGTCTAAAGCTAGAACTTAAGCTGTGCTAATCAGTCTTGGGTGACCAACCTGAGTTATCAACAGAGCCTGTAGCAAATATAAAAAAGTTTGCCTTGCCACTTTTTGGACTGTACAAAGAAGCTAATAAGGAAATAATTTTCAAAAGAAAAATAAAGAACCTCTAGTGAAAGTTTCTTGTTTATGTTTTTTAAGAAATAAATTCTTCTAACAACTTATACTTAAATTGTGGACTTCTGTGCAGCATTTTGTTAAGGATATCAAAAGTATAGAAATATGCTCCAAAAGTATTATCTTAATTTATGGATTATAATTCCACCACAGAGTTATAGTGCCGCATTCTCTGTTTTCACAACTGCCTTTTTATAGTCTTATGTGTACTTAAAGCACATTTGCAATCAGCTCCTGGTCAGTTGTGACTGTGCTCAGCACCACCACAAATCTTTCCCTAGGTCTTTCCCACTGTTCTCCAGACAATGTGACACACATCATTAGCTGTGATCCTTTTGCCTTGCAGCTGACTGCCACATCTACAGAAAGGTTTTGAGCATTCATGTGTGGTGTGATGGCCTGTGTTGGCACCCAGGGAGTCTCAGAGTGGTGGAAGTTGCTCAGATCCCCGGTTATGCAATTTTAGCCATCATGTTTGCCTAAACCCCACTAGGATGGGATTTCCTAAAGTGCTGGTGATCCCTTCAACATCTAATCCAACAGAGAGCATCAGAGCACTCTTCTAGGATAAGCTTAATGTTTCAAAGGGGAGCCATTGCTCTGGAAGTAAGAAAAACTCCTTAAAGAAGGTTGGTTGGTTTAGGACCTGATGAGTGGCTACAGCTGGCACAGGAAGCTGTACAAAGTGAGAGAAATCAGAAATATCAAATATCTGTCCTGGCTGAGTGCAGGCCCACAAACACCTATCCCCAGCCATGCCAGAGTCAATCATCAGGTCCAGTTTATGGAGAACAGTATTACCAGTATTATTTAGGTTATATTTTTTTAATAGTTTAGTTTAGCTGAGAGATTCTGTTTTCCCTCAATTAATTTAGAAAATTTCTGTTATATTTTTTTAATAGTTTAGTTTAGCTGAGAGATTCTGTTTTCCCTCAATTAATTTAGAAAATGTCTGTGGCTCACTGTAAGAAAGGGTGCAAAAGACATAGTCTTACATAGAACCTGGAAATAAGCACAGATACGTGTACAAAGCAAGCAGATAATTTCACTATTTTAATTTGCCAAATTTTTAATTTGGCATACATTTCAGTATTTATCTTGTAACTACTAGCTAGTGTTACAGCAGAAAGAATAAAATGAATGATCAACCTGAAAAAAATCACCTTCAGAGTGACCATTTAGCCACCAAAACTCAGGATCAACCATGGCTCATTGGCTGAATGCCATGTCAGTTAAGGCATAACTCAAAAATATTTAGAGGCTTTCTTACGTGGTGAAAACACCATGCCTGAAGAAACAGTGCTGTCAGGTAGGTCACAGAGCAGTTAAATGTTCAGAACATGGAGAAGTGAGCAGGAACTCCAATCTCAGAGCTCCACAATCACATGATAAAAATGATTGATATTCCACAAGTTGAACTCTGAACATCATGTTCAAAGATAGCCTCCAGAATTCAAAGTTTAGCCAAGAGTCTTTTCATGTTGATTGATGGCCCTGTGTCACTCTGGTTTATGGGTTATGACCATTGGAGACTTCAAAATGAACTAAGGCAAACATAACAGCACCCTTGCTCAGTGAAGCAAGGATGCAGGACTCAGAAACCAAACTGTTCTGTCAAAAAAGAAAATACTTAGCTCAAAAAATCTGTCAGACTTCCAACACTTTTGACAGCTTCCATATTCAATGCATACAAAAGAGACTAAGATGAATGAAATCAAAGCATCCAAAATATTTCTTTGACATTAAAAATCCCTAATTTGGTATAATAGCCTTAAATAATTCACACATCTTTTTTATGCAGGTCATCCTGTCTTGGTTGCTTTTTAGAAGAAACATCTTCATTAAAATAAGCAAAAATAAACTATTCTTATACTGGATAGCATTAAAAACTGCCCTTGCATACAATACAAAAGTGTGTTAGTACTTTAATGACAATGATGAACAGCATATTTTAAAATATGCTGAAAAATAGCTGTCTTTTAAGCACACAAATATCAAAGTGTGTTCATCCAGTATTAGGACTCTCATTTCTTGTGACAGGAGGAATTCTTCTCAGCATCTAAAATGAAATGTGTATTAATGGTCATAATTACCCAATCCCTGAAATTCAGCCATAGTTGTTATAAGGACTTTGCTTTGTAAGATATTTGCTGTTAATTTGCAATCTTGTGTTCTTTAACTTCATTACGAATCCACATGTCTGACATCATTCTAGTTGAAAAAGAAAAATCACATGAAATTGGATTATTAATAAGTTACTGAATTTTTTTACCATTTGGAAAGCTGCAAACAGCATAGTTTATGAATTCTCACTAAATTCAACAGAAGAGTTTTAGGTCAGACATAAGCAGTCTAAGGAAAGACACCTATCCAAATTTATAAAAAAATAAGAGGCCATATTTTCTTGATTTTGTACTGAAGGTACACTTAAAAGATTTGAACTGAGGTTTAATCATCAGTAAGGACCTTCTAGGAGATATTTTTCAAGACAACTAGAAGAATGAAGATTGAACATTGTTAAAAGGTAACTTTCTAAACACTCAGAAACCATCCTATCACACCCTTGTTATTCATACAGTTTAGATCAAACCACAAATACCTGATGGTTGTTTTGGTTTGGGTTTTTTTTTTTTTTTCCTATAGCATTCTTGCTTCATATCTGTTTTGACTTTACACTCTACTTTTCTTGTTGGGAAAAACTGACAGCTGGATCTTGTCTTTCTGTCTTGCAGATGACATGTGCAACTGTGTACCTCAGCATCCCAAGGAACACGGCTGGATCTACAGGAACAGAAAGTATGACACAAAGTACACAGAGAACCAGAACCTCACGTACCTCCTTTACAATCTCTGGACAAGAGGATTGCTCTCTATGAGAAATGCCATGAAGCAGAGTTGAAAAAGTATCTTGTGTATTGCAGAATTTTGAGATGCCTGTAAGATTTTTTAGGGTTGAGAAAACCACATAGCCCAGAGTTCCAGGGACACTGCAACTGCAAAAGGCATGGCAAAGGGAGCATGGCACTGCCTCAACATTACTTCCTCCACACTTCTCTCCATAGCCCAAACTTCACAAGAATGTGGACTTTACTGCTCTGCTTAGGGCTCAGGGTTATGCTTAGGGTTGAGAAAACCACAAAGCCCAGAGCTCCAGGGATACTCCAACAGCAAAAGGAATGCGTGAAGGGAGAATGTTGGGGCAGTGCCCTGCTCTCCTTAGCATGCCTTTTGCAGTTGCAGCGGGCCTGGATCTCTGGGCTTTGAGGATTTCTCAACCCTGCAGCACTTTCTATGCATATTTTATTGGGAAAAGTACTTTAAAAAGCTGCAGGATTCCATTTACACTTTATCAGTTGACTATGCATGCCCACAATAACAATATTTTATAATAATATGAGATTATAATAGTATGTGACCCCAACACATGTGGAGCTGGTCAAAGTTATACACACAGTAGGCTTCAATCCAACGCTTCCCCTAGCAGGAAACTGTTCTGAAGAGAGGATACTTAAAGAAATTTCTGGAGTGTGATGGTAATGGAACATAAATGCTTTACTGACAGGAATTGCACTTAGGTATTGTGCCTAAATGTGCAGCTTAATTAAAGCCTTAGGACTTTTCATTCCATGTTTACACTTAAAATATCCTTTAGGACTTGCTTTGCTACTGCATAAATATATCTGTGGTGATTCACCTGTATCTGGCTACAACCCAGACAGGAATTAAATACCCATCACAAGATTGGTAGTAGTGTTCCTATTGTACTGACACCTGCAGGATTGTTCTCCACAGCATATGGAGGTAGCCAGGAGCCCATGACAGGATATATTTGTGACTGAGTCTCAATGTATCCCACAGTACCCAAAGCTTTTGTTGCCTAGGGTTGCTCACTGACTTACAGTCAGATCAAGCTTAATTCAGTCATGAATGCAGTTTTAAAATTCAAGAAGCCTCAAAGTGACACCTTGGTCTGTCCAGAGTGTTCTTTCATTTCTCCAAAGTATGTATTTTTTCTGAATGAAGAATACAGGTTGGTAACTAAGGATAGCAATAGCTGTCTAATGTAATTTTAAACTCAAAGTATTTTAACAACTTTTGGAATAAAGAGATTGTGTTTTGTCCAGCAGAGGGAGACTGGAGTTTAAGAGAAATGTAATACAAGCATTAAGCATAACACAGAAACACATTCTTTCACTCAAATGTATCAGATATAGATTTTAATTTATAACAAATAGTACCCTATATTATATAGACCATTCAGTGTAGGCAAAATACGAAGTTAATCAGACTTAAAACCATATCATAGTCCTTGATACTGACGTAGGATTTGTAACCTTTATCCCACTTGAAGTCTGATACTATAGAAATAATAAAAGAAATCACAGCCAAGAAAAAATCAAATCAAATTAAATAATAAAATAATCACAGTGCTTTTTGCATGAGGAAACACTGGCCACCAGTTTGTACTCAGGATAAGGTTAATGGAAACCTGGAGGAAACTCTCTATAGAGACTGCCTGGTCTTTTTTTTAAAGTAGTCCTGTAAATCATGACTCCAGACCAGAAACCCACTTCCTGGACTAACCAGTTCCACCCTCATCTCTCTGTTTTAGAAAGAAGAAATTCATCACTCATTGCCTACTTCAAAAGCAGTTTAAAACTACAGGCAGTGATTTTTGACCTCACTGCAGGTTATCTGGCACAGAGCATTGTTCAAAGGCCAGTCAGGTTCACAGCAGCAATAAAAAAGAGACACTCAATAAGCAGTCTTAGGTTCTCTTTGTCATACACACAAATGATACGCTTTGGGGATTACTGCATTATCAGGATGGTTGTATAACTGACAGCAGTGAGTAACATAACAAACCAGTAAATGAACTGCCAGATATGAGAAGAACAAGCCGAATCAGCACAGGCTTAACACAGAGAGGAAAATGGCAAACCTTCCCATGAGAGAACTTGAAAGCAAAAAGAAAAATATTATACCTTACCCATATATTCTCTGTTTGTTGTATTTTAATTATTCATTCTGGTGTTGTCAGCCTTCAGAAGAAAAATCTGGTATAAGAGTCAGAAAAAGATCAAGTGGTTGACCAAAAACTAAAGGGATATTCCACGATATATGATGTCTGCTCAGCAATAAAAGCTAAGAGAAAGGAGGATGAAGAGAGAGCATTCCTAATTTACAGTGCCTGCCTTTCGGAGCAACCACTATGTGTCCTGAAGTCCTGATTCCCAGGAAGTGCCATACAACATCTGCTGATGGGAAGTAGAGAATAAAATATTTTGGTTTTCACTTACATAACCCTTGGTTTTGCTTTAGTAAACTGCATTATCTCAACACAGAAGGCATTTTCCCCTCTTATTTTCTTCCCCACTGTTCTGCTGAGTAGTGGAGTGATAGAGCAACTTGATGTGCAGCTGGTATCCAAAGTCAACTCACCACAGTTGTTTTTGGCACCCAACATAGGGCTCAAGATAACAGCAGTTTTGTGTTAAGTGTGCTCTAGTTATAGCAGGTATTAAGTGGCAAGCTCCTGCACAGGTCACAGCTTGTTGGCTGCACTGCTTCTCTCTTCATTCTGTGAACAAATAATGTCTCTGTGTTTTGCCCTGGAATTGCTGGCCTTGCTGTGCTGTATCTGCCTTGTGGAGACAATGAGGGAACATATCTCTCATATCTCGGACTGATGTGGATGGTTTATTAGTCAGACTCACAAGGTCCTTGTTCACTCTTATGTGAGCTTTCATACTAATAACTAGCATTGTTAGCATATTATGGAGCTTGTCAAATCTGGTGTCTTCCTGGTATCAGGGAAGACAAATTTTGGATGAGGCAAAACTACAGTGTGCCCTGAAGTTATCGTCCCTGAATGGCAAGGTGTGTGGAAGGATTTGGGCAGATTCCCAGGATACTTATCTCCTCCCTGAACCTGGGACTTTACATCTGAACAGACAAATGACTCTAGCAGACTGAAAATCAGCAACCTCTAGCACTGTACTGGAGCCTGGCCTTTGCCCATTGAACCGCAGCTCAATACTGTCAGAGGACTGTAGTTGAGGCAGGGACACAAAATGTGTTGGAGGGCATCATGGTTGAGATAGGGAACCAAACAACAACAGTAATTGTGAAAAAGTTGACAAGGAGAGTAATGGATCCATATCACCAATTAGAAAGGGGGCAGGAAAAAGACAAAACGTTTTACCAAGAAGCTGGTTTGTCAACAAAGAAATTGGAGGAAGGAGTGAGAGGATTCAAAAAGAAAGGAAACAATACAGTCTCTGGCCCCATCAGAACTTTGAGACATGCTAAAAGATTGCAGCCACAAGCCAGGTGAGTGGATTTCTGTCTGGCTGCTTCAACACTTGAGTGCTTCAAGCCAGGGAATAGACAACCCTACCAGAGGGGATGTGACACTGTATCTGGTGCTCAGCAACATAAGAGAGCTAACCAGGGACATCAACATCAGAGGCAGCCTGGGCTGAGGTGATCATGCATTGGTGAAATTTGTATCCTGAGGGACAAGAATCAGGTGAGGAGTAAAGTTAGTAAAGTGAACTCTAGGAAATAGTCAATAAGATCCCCTGGGAGACTGCCTTCAGGGACAAAGGAGCAGATTAGAGCTAGCAGATCTTTAAGGAAGGCTTCCATAGAGAGCAAGAGGTATTGATGCCCAGGAGCAAGAAATCAAAAAGAGAAGGCAAGAGACCAGAAAGGCTGGGTAGGAAACTGCTGATCAAACCAAAGAGGAAGAAGCAAGTGCACAGATAATGGAGAAAAGAACAGGTAACCTGGGAAGATTATTGAGATAGTCCGGTTATATGGGGATGGGGTGAAGAAGGCCAAGGTAAAACTGGAACTGAACATGGCAAGGAATACAAAGAATAACAAGAAGGACTTCTATAGGTATATTAACAAAAAAAGGAAGGTTAAAGAAGTTAAATTCCCAATAATAAACAATGATGGAAAACTGGCAACAATGGAGGAGGAGAAGACTCAGGTACTCAAAGACTTTTTGCCTCAGTCTTCAATGGCAACCTCTCTTCCCATATCTCTTGAGCTGATGGGCCGAAGGATGGGAATTGAGGGAACAAAATCCCTCCCACTGTAAGGAAAAATCAGGTTCATGACTATCTTAGGAGCCCAAACATACACAAGTCCATGGGACCCACAGAGATACATCCCAGAATCCTAACAGAATTGGCTGATGCAGTTGACAAGCCACTCTCCATGGCAGTCAGGTGAAGTCCCAGGTGACTGGGAAAAGGGCAAAATTGTACCTGTCTCTAAAAAGTGTGGAAAGGAGGACCCTTGGCCCTACCAACCTGTCAGCCTCACCTCTGAGAAACTTCCCCCTAGAAGCTGTGCTCAGGCACACAGAGACAGGGAGGTGATTTGGGGCAGCCAGTATGACTTCATCAAGGGCAAGCCCTGCCTGACCCACATGGTGGTCTTCTATGACAGAATGACCATATCAGTGGGAAAGGGAAAGGTTACAAATGTCATTATCCGGACTTATGTAAAGCCTTAATACAGTCCCTCACCAAAATCCTTCCCTCTAAATTGGAGAGAGCTGGATTTGATGCGTGAACTGTTAAATGGGAAAGA
Source organism: Cyanoderma ruficeps (assembly GCA_008694505.1). Taxonomy (NCBI): domain Eukaryota; kingdom Metazoa; phylum Chordata; class Aves; order Passeriformes; family Timaliidae; genus Cyanoderma; species Cyanoderma ruficeps. Next base: position 24,532,835 of record VZDJ01007754.1, read on the forward strand.
AAGTGGTTGGAAGAGTGTAGTGGTCAATGGCTTAGAGTCCTGATGGACATCAGTGACAAGTATGGTCCCTCAGGAGTCCATACTGGGACCAGGGTTATCCAATATCTTCATATCTTCAGTATCTTCATTAATGGCAAAGAAAAATGATTGAGTGCATCCTCAGCAACTTTGTACACGACACAAAGCTGAGTGGTGCTGTTGACATACCTGAAGGACAGGACGCCATCCAGTGGGATCTGGACAAGCTTGAGAAGTGGGCCCATAGGAATCTCACGAGATTTAACAAGACCAAGTACAAGGGGCCACACTTGGGTCAGTGCATCCCCCAGTATCAATACAGGCTGGGTGGGGATGAACAGATGGGGAGTGGCCCCAGGGAGAAGGACTTGGGGGTGCTGATGGATGAGAGCCTGGACATGTCCCAGCAATGTGCACTTGCAGCCCAGAAAGCCAAATGTGTCCTGGGCTGCATCCAGAGGAGGCTGGGAAGTGCATTCAGGGAGGTGATTCTGCCCCTCTACTCTGCACTGGTGAGACCAGGAGTGCTGCCTCCAGCTCTGGGGTCCCCAGCACAGGAAGGACATCAACCTGATGGGGCAAGTCCAGAGGAGGCAACCAAAACAATCAGAGGGATGGAGCAGCTCTCCTATAAGGAAAAGCTTAGGGAATAAGAATTGTTCTGCCTGGAGAAGAGAAGGCTTCACAGTGACCCAGCTGTGGCTGTGCAGTACCTGAGGGGAATCTACAAGAAAGATGGAGAGAGACTTTTGACAAGGGCATGTAGTGACAGGACAAGGGGGCTTCAAACTGAAAGAGAGTAGGTTTAGATGAGTTGTTAGGAAGAAATTCTTTACTGTGAGGGTAGTGAAACAGTTGAACAGGCTGCCCAGAGAAACTGGGGATGCCTCATCCAGAAGACGGAGTTAATTTTCCCCATAGCGCCCTCAGAGTGCTAGTAAGTATAAGTCCAGTAGGCTTACATACAGCAACCACCTGTAGGCTGAAGCCCTGCTTCCTGGAAGGTGGCTGGATCACCTGCTGGTGGGAAGTAGAGAATAAAAATTTTGGAGCTTTTTCCTTTATCTGCATGCACGGGATCTTTGCAATTTATATTAGATATTAGGAAGAAAATTAATCACTCCAAGACTGCTGACAATGAGAGAGACAAATTAAAATAATCTTTCTGGAGCTATTGACTGCCATTTTATGTCGTTGGAAGTAAAGAATCACACTTTAGATGAGAATTCCAAGTGTTTTTCTTTCACAGGGTTAGAAAGATGCCATAAACCATGCCAGAAAAGCTGCTCAGCTGTTGGCTGCTGCTGCACTTCCTTCTTTACTCATCCAGGAAGAATGGAATCTCCACCCACACAAGTTTCAACCTACTTGTGCCCAAAGATTTAAGTTCCTGCACAGTTGTCAATACAGCCAAGGACTGAAGACATTTAAGCAGGAAAAATTCTCTGGCAAGTTTCTTTTTCCTTCATTTTCTTAAAATTTGTGAGTCACTGACCAGCCACCAATCCAACATCTAACTCTGCTCAGCTGAATCTGTATGAAATTGCCGTGAGTAAACAAGAAAACTAAACAAAATATTCTAGCAATGTTTGCTGTTGTGATTGAAATGTCTTTTTTTCTTGCTGATGTTTTTAACTGAGATTATTTCTATAGTCTCCCCTTATGCACACCTTTCCTCTGACCAGACTCTGGAGCTCTGAAAGTTATGCCTAAGAGGTCTCCCTGGGAGAAATCTAGAAATCAATAACTAGTTATTGTAAAGCAGTTTGATTCACACAAATAAAGTCTAACAACTTTTAGTTAATGATCAATCTAGTTCAGGTTATTTATGTACAACATATTTCAAAACACAGCCAAGAGTTCTAAGAACGAAAAGATCCAGGAAGGAAACACAGAAAAGGTCTGCAAATATTTTTGTAAGTATAAGGCACAAAGGGTGTTAGCAGGCATTTCTGTTTGTTTTCTTCACAGAGGAAGGGTTGGGTCCTATATGCTGATTTCATTGCCAGCTGTTATTCTCTGCCTTCTTTTGAATCACACCTCTGATTCTTTTTTTGCCTTTAGAATCTCTCATACCAACCATTGGAATTTTACATAAATGTGTTTGATATGAGAATAATGACATTTTTCTCTTTTTGTATCTGAGTAAACAGAGTGAATTTTAGAGACACAGAAAACTACCACTAGCAATATACCATGCATTTCTGAGAATGAGATCTGGCTTTAAGGAGTCTATATATGGATCCAGATAGGCCAAATCATGGCCAAAGAAATCAGGACATGGAATTTAGTCAATAGGAGAGACTTCAAGATGAGTAAATTCAGATTTTTTTTCAGAGCAGCCATGTTAATTCTAAGCCTTTCTTCATGCAGTTCTCATTGGCCATGGATAAAATGAAAGATTTGAGTATAGGAGAAAGAATTGGTCGACCTGAGTTATTCGAAGTGGAAGGTGTTCCCCTCACACAACCAATTGCCAGCATTTGGGACCAAGTGTGGAAGTTCAAAGCCAGGCCTGACGATGTGCTCATCGCAACCTATGCAAAAGCAGGTTAGTGTGGGTAGGAAACAGAATAGAAAACTTTGGCATAGTGCTTATTGTTGGGATTGAGATCTGTGTTTTTTCTATTGTGACTGGTATTTGTTTAATTCCAAACTAGACATATTTTAAAGGCATAGAGCTGTATCAGCTGTGACTAGTAACTCCTGACTTCTTTGACAGATGCATCTGTTACTGCTGAAGTACAAATGGCCAAAGTCTTATGACCTATAATTGTTACCTTTAATTGAGATTATACACATTTATATTAATGGTGACAACAGAAGTTTTCCACCAATATGAAGTGATTTAACAGTGCCTAGAAAGAAGTGATTATTACTAAGAAATAATAGAAACTGACTGTATGACTGTGGAACATATTATGTATTTGGGGAATGATTTCTTGTGTTAACTAGTGCTGATTTCTGAAAATTGATTATTTTAAATAACCAAATTAATTTAATAATTTTGGCTAATAAAATAAAATACACTAGTCATATTAGCTATCTAGAATTTTAATCAGTGACAAGACAATATTTCTTCTCTTCATGAGACCCTTTATACTTACTACACAAGAGAACAATGAGTAACAAGCATCAATAATAATTCTGTATGAATAAATACATGTGTAATTTTGGAGATTCAGAAACAGATATGAGAGAATTTGATCATCCTAAAAAAAATAATTATTTGAATTAACAACAATTTTTAGGGCATTTTTTTTTTCAGTAGGGGAAAAATATATTTTTAACAAAAAAACCCTACCATTAGTTTTCTAAAACCTTGAAAGCTTTTGATTTACTACCTGTATACTGAAGGCAAAACTACATTATTTTATCCAGCTGGGATTAAAACCTTCCAGCCACTGAACTGAAAATAAATAAAGTTAGGATTCCATTTGACATTATGTCATATCTGTGTGAGATGCATAACACAAGCATCTTAAGAAGGGCTGAATCTCCTGCCCAAATTGCTTTCCAATTTATCCCTCCGCCTGTTCTCTAGCTGACCTGCTACAGTACCTCAGAGGAGACGTGGTTGACACAGTGATGACAGCTATAAAAGAAAAGAGACACATGAGATACACTATATTGTAACTCTTACAAAATGTTGCAGTCACTCAGGCAGATGAAACAGTGTACAGACCTTCATTAATGTGTTTCAAAAGGAAACTTTGCAAATACTGACACTATTTTTATATTTCCAAACTGTGTGAAATTTTTACTCACTTCAAGTTCAGGTACTGCATTTTTTTACTCAAATTCAGTATGAAAACAAAAGTGAAATACCTAAACTTTCGTGAGGGATGAAAAGAGGGAGTTTCATTCCTCTGCAAATAACATAGTCTCCAAACAACAATGAATTTATCCCAATAATTTTCTCCATACTGGTGTGGAAGCTATTTCTTTACACGAGAAGTCTGTCTAAAATGGAATTCCTGAATTGACCTTTGGGAATTACCTTTGTTGCTTAATTAGGCATTTTGCCTGTATTATACTCTCTTTCCATTTTGCCAACTATTTTCTATGCTATTCTTTCCCCCATTACCACAGAGTCCATTATTCCGGCTTTCAGTTCCCTTGTAGAAGAAATTCTTGACTATCCTGGAGGAAAACATCTTAACACTTGACATTTTCAGGTACCACATGGACACAGGAGATAGTGGATATGGTTCAACAAAATGGAGATACTGAGAAGTGCAAACGTGAGACTACTTACAAACGCCACCCTTTCCTCGAGTGGTTTTTGCCAGAGCCTGCGTCTGCACGTTATTCAGGTGAATATTATTTGTATTTTAGACAAAATGAAACAAAACAAGCACACAGTGCTGATGACACAGGTTTCCCGGAAAAGGTCCCACTTGCTCTGTTCTTGAACTAAGCATCATTTTGGCTATTAAGGACCAGTTCAGCTGCTTTAACATAAACATCTGGTGATACTCAAGGGGCTGCAGGGCTGGCAGATGTGATCGCTTCAGGTGCTACTGAAGATCATGATGTTTTGGAGTGGTATCTGAAGCTGTGTTTGATACTCCATGGTATTTAAACCAGCAGCAGATATGTATAGAATACCAACAGGGGCGCAATTGGATGCCATTCGGTGATTACAGGCCTTATGGAAGAGAAACCTCTGTCATGGACGTATTTCCAAAAACTGCATAACATTTTCAGTGGTTTTCCTACTGTTTCAAGTAACTGCTGCTCATTGCTAGGGTCTAGTCATCTAAACAAGCTACGGGACAATCAGGCAAAGCAGCAGGCTTCATTGGTTTGCAGTTTCTTAAAAAAGTTTCCCCCAGCAAGGGCTTCACTTCCACACAAATCATTGTCAGACTCTTACATTTGAAGCTAAAAAGCCTGATTAGCTCTGCAGAAGTGCTACTCTTTTTCTTCTAAGCTAGAATGTGTTGACACAGAGAGACAAAAAAAAATGATAGTTGACAGATGATGATAGATGATGACAAAAAATGATGGAAAAAATTATGGATGTCATGATAGATGTTTAAAAGGGAGAGGGGAGGAGATAACACATCTCCAAATATCACCAGACATTCCCTAGTCCCATATATCCATAGCTACTGAAAATCCACTGACATTTCCTAGTTTCTCTTTATGTGCTATCCACAAAGTCAGCCGTCATATTCTTGTATCCTAGAAAGAAACTAAAATTTTTTGCTGTTAGGGAAAGGAGGCCACTAAATATTGCAACGGAAAAGCTTTGGTTGGATAAATATAAATCAATACTCATCATTACCCCTTGGAGAGAAGGAGTTAGGTATGGGTGCAAGAAAGCAAAAAGACATAAATCAGTGTTTCCCCTTTTCTGCTCAAATACACAGGTAAAAATTTCTCTAGAAACATTGAAGATGCTTATGTAATCTTGTATATGCTATGTAAGTGCTTTGGAGATGAATGATCAGTGAAAGGTGAAGTGCTGAAAAGCCACAGTCACAATCACATGCATGAGCATACGAAAGAAGCGCTAGTGCAATTTAGAAAACCATTCACATCTCATAATTAAACATCCCACAGGTCTGGAGTTAGCTGAAGCCATGCCATCTCCACGAACAATAAAAACTCATCTGCCCGTGCAGCTGCTGCCTCCATCCTTCTGGGAACAAAACTGTAAGGTAAGGCTGACAGGGCCTACTCTACTTCACAGACAAAGAAAGTGACATAAACCAGGGCAGAATATGTTTTCCGGAATCTCTGAGAAATCAAAAAGTCTCCAAAAATATTTTCCTTTTAATGTGCAAACTCGGTGGGAATCTAAAGTCACAACTAAGTTATCTGAGCTGAATTTTAGAAAATGGCAGCTTCAAAGCAAAACCTCTTAAACCTCTACCAGCAGGCTCCAACAGAAAATGCCAGGAGATGCTCAATATCTATATTTGTATGTGTAAGTTAATTTCTTTCTGTCTCTCTTTTCATATTGATAAAGATAATCTACGTGGCAAGAAATGCAAAAGACAACTTGGTGTCATACTACCATTTCCACAGAATGAATAAAGGATTGCCTGATCCAGGAACCTGGGAGGAGTTTGTGGAGAAATTCGTGACTGGAAAAGGTAATTAACTGCAATTGGTTGTATAAGAGACTTTGATCATTTTAAGAATGCATGGAATTGATTTATTAATTTCAGTTGTGGTTTGAAATCCAGTGCAGGCACTGTGGAAGGATATCTGCTGAAGATGTTCCAGTCATAATTTTTCTTAATTCACAGGTTTTTATTATTACCTAAATGATAAAATCTATCTTTATGCTCTCATTTTGAGAAAAAATAAAAATACTACTCTTTATTCCGTTATAATTCAGAAAGATATATGACAATTTTCAGGCTTCATCTCTTCTTTCTGAGATTAAAAGAAGCCATTTAAAAAGGAACAATGGTTTAACTGGTTTTACTCAAACCTGATAAAATTTGAAATTTAAAAAAGAAGTGGAGAGTTAATTTTATAGAAATGTGCAGTGTGAATTTCAGATAAGGGAGTCTTTGTACCTAAATTAATGTATCTAAAAATCAGGCACCTGAACAAAGACAGTTATCTAACAAAATGCAGGCAACCCCATAAGCTGATTCTTCCCTTTCTAAAAGAGGTGCTGATATCACAGGATATCTAAGAAACAAAACCAGGTCAAGTGGGTGGCAGTTTACAGTTTGGGTTATAAAAGCTTCCATAGGTCATTAATATTTTTGCCACCATGTAGGCCTAGAAATACCATTGTCTGGACCAGTGTGAGAGTCACATGCCCAAAGGAGACCTTATGTCTTGTGTTTGAGCAGCTCAGCCTGGGAGCCACCTGTCCCAGTGCAGACATAGAGGACATACCTACTTCTTTCTTAGCTAATCATTTTGACTTGGTTGAGAGAAGCAGGCACTTCTGATAGCATAGTATAGCAAATATTATAACTAGGTAGAATCATAAAATAATGCAAGTTGGAATGGATTTTTTGTTGTCCATACGGTCTCAACCTGTCCTGCTCAAAGCAACGCCAATTAAGTCTTGTCCAGCTGATCAAATGAATACTGGAAATGAGTGTTTCCATTGATTATAATCCTCTTTTGAGCATGCATAAACCTGAGGCATTCATAGCAAAAATGCTGTAATAAGCACAGAGAACAGCCATACCAATTCAAAACCAGCTTGGAAATTCTGGTGGGGTACTGGTGAGGAGTGCCACATGTGTTAAAGACAGTTGGGGCATTTATAGCTGCTGCTGATTTTACTTCTCTTTCAGTACTCTGGGGTTCCTGGTATGACCACGTAAAAGGATGGTGGAAGGCAAAAGACAAGCACCGTATTCTCTATCTCTTCTATGAAGATATGAAGGAGGTAAAAGGATGAAAATATTTTTATAGAGCTCTGAAAGTTTAGTAGATACTAACTGCAAGCAACAGTTTTATGTTATCATGCCAGTATCAGTAAACCATACAATAACCTGATCTTCTCTGTCTGTGAATTGCAGCCCTTACACAATGTTTGGTTTCTTTGCTTTTCCTAGCTCTGTATCTTATCACACATAATTGTCTCTGCAGAATCCAAAGCGAGAAATTCAGAAGATTGCAAAGTTCCTGGAGAAGGATCTGAGTGAGGAGGTTCTAAACAAAATAGTCCATAATACCTCATTTGAGGTAATGAAGGAAAACCCCATGACAAACTACACTAAAGACTTTCAAGGAATAATGGATCACAACGTTTCCCCATTCATGAGAAAAGGTACTGAGGTTTGTTACTGACATCAACTCTCTCTGGTTGTCCTTCTGTTTTGAAAGAAGCATTAAAGTATAAGTATTTGATAAGCTGTGGATAATGAGCTCCAGGAAATACTGGTAAATCAATCTTTTTTTTTCACTTTGCCATTTCTTAGGGACTGTTGCAGACTGGAAGAATCATTTCACTGTGGCACAGAATGAGAAATTTGATGAAGATTATAAGAAGAAAATGTCTGATACCTCTCTCGTTTTTCGTGTGGAATTGTAATTACTTGCAATGGAAATTAATGATCTTCAACCTTTTCCATGTTATATATTTTGCTTTTCCTTCACAAAATGTCAATATCCCTAAGATTCCAAGATCTCTCTTTCATGTATCACTGATTTTTTGTTATTGGGAGAGTGCCCAAATTATGTTAGTCTCCTTGAAGAAAATAATTCCACTGGACACTTCTCAGTCAGCCCTACCACAGTAATTTTCACCATTAATAAAAATATTTCAGACAGGCTGTGGGTTTTGATCTTTGTTAAACTGCCGTTGATATTGCTGACATTTTCAAATCAAACTCTAACAGAAACTAGGAGCCAACAGGAAAACAGGTGTTAAAAGAGTGCAACAGGTTGTACAAACATTAATCAGTAAATAACAATATACAAATTTAAAAGTGGTCAAGTATAAAGAGAGGAACAGAAGTGCACAAAGTAGAATAAATTTCAAAGTAGAATAAATTTTCTCTCATTTTAAGTTGGGCATAAGAAATGCTGTTGAAATAAAAGCCACATTTCCAAAAACACTGAACACCATTACTTCCTTTAATAAAACTTGCTGAAGGGCTACATGGAGCCATTTATCAACAGTCTAGCTGTGGGCACAGTAGTCCTTATTGCATCTCACATTTGCCTTCTGAACTGGAAATCATAGTGCACTCTTAACATCTGGAAAATTCTGAAAGTTGGTATGAACCAGGTGGAGAGTCAATGCTGCAGATGCCATCTCCCTCTTCACTGTTGTAAAAGCGTTCATCAGACACCTCATGTCATTGTCCTCTCCTTTACCTTACTCTTAATCAAATACATAAACAACTTGTTGAGGGCTCTTAGTTGCAATATGGCCTGGTAGATATTGGAAAATAAAAACCAGTTCTGCTTTAGCATTAGCACCATAACTATAGCCATGCTTTGAGTTTGTGCAAAATTAACTAAAGCAATTCATAGCTCATTTAATTATAGGCAACTGTTACCAAGGCACTTTTTGGATTTAAAGTGCCATCATTGAGCTTGGTACACAAAAAAAAAGGCCACAAAGGCCTTTCCTGCTTAACTGAGCTTGCACTTAGAATTTTAGAGGGGACAGAATGTAGATTACAGCAGCTAAAGGAAAATACTGCCTTATTCACATTTAGTCTAGTTTATTCTAGTTTAATACAAAAAATGTTTGCTGGGGATATTTTCTTTTTGGCTCATGGAGAGTTAAAAGTAAGTTAAAAGCTGCAGCAATATGAGCAGCTGTCAATGGCAAAGTTCATTTCAGCCTACCAATTTAATCCGCATATCTAAAATGAATGCAGTCATAAAGGGCAGCAATATGTTGCATCAATTTGAAAACAAACAAAAAGTTGCCTGTTAAATGTAGGAGTTGCATTGTCCTGGCCCACAGAGTTTTCCCCAAAAATGCAGGAATCACTGAAACTGGAAGCATGTATTTATTACATTAGTGTAATTTTAAATTTTTTTTTCAGATTGACAGATTCCTGCCCACAAAGGATGGCTCAGTAAAATGACTACCTGAGAAAAAAATTATCTGTCAGAGGCACTGCTGCTCATGACAGCAAGGCTAAATACCAGCTTGAGGAGCTTTCTGTTACTTCCTTGGGTTTTTTTTATTATTAACTTGATTTACTGTCCCACTAGTATGAGGAAAAGGTGTTGCTCTCTCAGATACTTTGTCTCTCTTGGATTGCTCTATGAAACCACATGAGTCAGCACAGTTTGTCAATCTAATCCTCATTCAATGCCTCAAGAGGTATCAGTAAATGGAAAACATGCTTAACTCAATAGTTTGGTGACATTTTATGAGCAGTGCTGCACAAAAGGTCACATAGATGACCTGTTTGCTTCTCCCTTGAAATCTCAAAACTATCAGAAAAGCAAAATGCTGACAGTGGCTGAGCCTGATTTGAAAAGAGAGTTGCATAGCAACTGCAAGGGTAGAGGCACTGTATAATACGGGACGTGTGTCACATTAGGAAAGTCACCTTTGCTCTCACTTCCTTAGGTAACCAGCTGCAATTCAGCTGCTGTGAACAAGAGATAAAAAGTACCACAGGTCAGACTGCAGTCCTAGAATAAAAAAGAGGAGAACAAACACCTGATGTGTGGCTACATAAACAGTGGCTTTTCTAGTTTTATTTATATTATCCTTCTCTATATTCAAAGACAGAAATCTTAACTATTTTGACAAAATATAGCTGGCAGGAGGATAGAAAAGTGGACAGTTTCTGCTTTTTATGCCTTCTCAAGCCACCATAGCTGAAAGATCAACTTATGGATTCAACCATGATTTGCAAAATGTTCATAATTATACTAGAGTAAAACTAGAGGGAGTAGTTTATTGTTACCAGTGAAAATTATTTTACCTGCAGTTATGAAGAAAATTTGGGCAAAAGATTAATGGGTTGTATGCATCCCTCAGAGGACATAGATTCTACCATGGTTTGGTGTCTATTTTGACTGTATGTCAATAGATATGTGCATGTGCTTCTGGGCAGATGACTGGAGGGTGCCCTCATCTAGAGTACCTTTAGCTCCCATCTGTCAGTTCTGTCAGGTCTGTCAGGTCTGTCAGTTGATATGTACAGAAGAGATTTAAAGGATGTGTTTGTATATGGAGATTTTTTACTAAAACCAACAAAAGTTGGTAAGAGATTTAATATTTTATACCTAAGACACTGTAAATCAATGAGCACCTGCAGAAGGGGATTGTACATGTTCAGACAAATTATTTCAAAGAATTTAAACTGTAATCACACTTCTGATGCAAACACGTCTCTGTTTACTGTGGAGCTAAAAGTGTACAGAACTGTATTAGACAGAAGTCCTAAATATACATCCATGCTTTATTTTCATCCAGTTATCTAGATGCAGAGTTTTACTAACCTTCTCAGGTGTAACATCCTCAATGTCAGCTTAACAAGACTTGTGTCAGTTTAGCCAATGCAATCCCACAGAAACCTCTTCTATGCTGCTCGTTTCTTCTTTTAGAAGAGAGTGCACCTGCTGGGTTTTGATAGCGTAGAAACGCTGTTATTCATCTCTAAATAATGTTTCAGGGTCAGTGTTGATTAATACATGTTAACTGTTCACGTGGTTCTGTTTTGCAGCTCTGCATTAACAACTACCAATCCTCACATGGCAATGCCTAAAGATTCCTGCTTCAATACAGTTTAAAAGACACTGCTGTATTAATCCTAGAATAATCGTAATCCCCCTTAAAATTGGCTGTCAATAGCAGCTAGGAGAGACATTTTACTTTCACATGGAATGCAACCATTTGTGAAAGAGAATGAAAGAAGCACAGAGCTTAAAAAAAAATTAAAGAAAGAAACAGAAGGGAGCTGTTCTATCTTCCTAGCTAGCATTCAAAGACAGAGGGACACTGCTTTCCTTTCCACTAATCTAACTGTAGATTATCTGCTTCATACTTGAACTGAATTAATCTGTTTCTCCAGTTAGGAAAACAGACCATGCAGAGGACAAAGATTTTATGTAATTTGTCCTATCCATACAGGATATGCCTGTCATACTCTATGTTAATGGTTTATGTCAACAGGTTCACAAAGTGTCTTATCTTTATAACAAGGTTAATTATTAATTCTGGAATTTTTCAGAAGTGCATTAACATATTTTAAGGCTGGACTGAAGCTTTCATTTCCCTCACATCCTCAATGAATGCTGCAAGGTCTGTCTCAGTGTAGGCTGTAGGTGAGGCTAGAGGCACATTGAGAATGAGAGTTAAGCCCTTCATACTTCTAAGATGCAACTAAATTGTGCTGCCGGACTGAAAATAATTGGTTTAGGCTGGATAACAAACAAGGCCCTGCCTGCCCTCCAGACCAAGCACTGTGTAGGTAGATCAGGAACGCTGTAATTCAGCAGCACCCTATGGTTAATGTCAAAGAGTCAAATTACTCATGGATTGCTTTGCAGAAGGGCTGTGGCACAGGCTGCTGCAAGGGCAGTTGGTATCTATCAGCTGTGTGAGCCCAGACTGCCTTCTGAACTGAAGGCTCACAATCGAATTATATGCACCTGCCACGACTGTGGGGACAAAGACATCATGTCAAAAGCAAGCTACACCGCATCCTGCTCTGGCACAGGTAATGCAAGTACAGGCAGAATCTTAGGTCAGGCACCTAAAAATTAAGGTAACTTTTTTTTTTATTTGTTAAAATTGGGCCTTTTGATTTGCAGTAATTTGTTATTGTATCAATCACACTCAGCTACATTTGCTACTATCTCTGTGTGCAACTAAAGGTTCATCAAGTTCTGTTAACAATGGAACAGGCTTTGTAGCCAGACCTCACCCGGTGTGAAAACAAAATGGTTCCTTGTGTGAGTTTTACACTAATCTGTCAAAAGGCTTGTTGGCTTTTGCTGGTGAGAACACCAAACTACTCACCTCTGTTTCCTATTGCAGCTTAAGACCAGAATTAAGGACTATAAATACAGTCTGTTTTTTTAACACCTAACCAAATCCTTCACACACAAAATGGTACTGAGATAAATAACTCTTTTTTCACTGTACCATTCTACTCCTGTGGGAACCTACCAAAGCTCAACCCAACAAAATGGCCATAGTCAGCCAAATAATTCGCAGTTCATCTGCACAGGGGGTGTGCTTTAAGTTTCCAAACAGAGAAGAATAGTTAAGATACTATAAATTCATACGCTATTTCCCTTTATATTAACCTGGCATGTAAAAAAGGCATAGAAGCAGCTCAAAACAAGAACTGTGACTGGCCCGGTGTGGATCACAACCAAGTCTGTGATCCTCAGAACTTGTTGCAAAGACAGATGCTACAGTGGCAAGTATTTCAAGCATCGGCTCCTTATTCCCCGGGAGCAAAATTATAGGCATTTTCTCATTCTGTGCTCTTCAGAAAATTCTTCCAGGTCGAATAATTCCAATGATAGTGAACAAGCATTTGTACCCTGCCTTGATGTAAGGGCTAATTACAGCCCTGGGGGACTTGGCTTCTCAATGAAAGCAGGATTGAAAATTTGTTGTGCTCTGCCCCAACACATCTCATAAATCTCTTGGCAATCTTGTTTTACATAGACAATGCTATTTAGAAATATGAATTAATTATCTTTTACAAAGATAATAAAATCATGGGATATATGGACTATGTAAATTATTCTTGTTTTTCTCACTTATCTTGTCTCAAATTAGCTGCAGTTATTATTATGTATCAGCTTACTGTCTCCTTCTAGATAAGTACGACACAATTCATAAATTGTTCAAGAAAACTTTATCAGACTATTGCAGGTACAAAACAACATTTTTCCCCACAAAATTCAGAGCAACTTGCACTTCATTGTAACAAACTGAAACAATCAACAGTCAAACTCCTCAATCTTTTTTCTTTTAGTTATTTTAGAAACTTTTAAAATTCTTCTACCATCCTCTAACCAGAATTCTTTGCAATTGCTGTTGCAAATCAGGACCAGAATGAAAGACTGCTAAGACAATCTCAAATGTGCAACTCTGTTGCATAAAATGGAGGGTGGGAGGGGAGGTTTGGCCTGTCTCTGTCAAATAAGTGTCGCACAGGAACATAGAGCTCAGGGCAGGGGGGGTGGGTGCTCCCTAGCCAGAATCAGCTTCAGAAAGCCTGCAATGAGTCAGTAGTTCATTATCTTCAGTACTAACACCTCTGAAAACTCTTCTGTGTCTGCTTTGGATAAGCTCCAAAATCAATTCCTTCGTAGGCTAAATCATGAGATGACCCAAGAGTTGGTACATAATACATATTGTCTAAAGACAGGCAGAAGGAACACATTTGCATGAAACATTGTCGTCTCTGTGGTTTTCCAAAAGAGGTTAGTTTCCTATAGTGTTCTTCCCAAATATCCAAATTCTGCTGGAGGCTGACCTCAAAGCACAGAGCTGGGCAGTATGGCATAGTTTAGGGTGACAAGCTTCTGCTATGGAATGGTTTTGGAAGGACTCTGTCTCAAAAGGCTCTTCTAGAAATTGTGTGAAATCCCCATGTTAGACCAGAGCAGCACGGGCATAGGTAACCAGTTCAGAGTACCCCAGTGTAAAAGGGGAAAGAAAGAAAGAAAGAATTAATCTGTTTAATACCCTCTGAGGCATCTAAAAATATAATAATAGAAGCAATGAAGAAACATCATGCTGTTTGGTTAGGGACATCTGTTCCTTGCCAGTAACCTCTCTGAGCATGGAACTGTATGCTCCTGCTACAGTTGTGTAGCTGCATAAAAAAATATATATGAATATATATTATGGACAGTGAATGCATTGGAGGGGGAAAAAACTAAACCCTTTCTTAAGTATATGTGAAGAAACTTTCTACTTTTTGTCACTATTTGCCATTGGAATTTTACAAGAAGAATGATAGTAAGAGGACTTGGAAGAATGCAATTACTCTTCCGAGACAAGCATTTTGACAAATAACTATTTTTTTATTAAAATACATGTTCTCTCATGACATTATAATTGATTTGGTGATATTCAGTATTCATTCAGTGAACCATAAACAGAATAATATGCCTAAATTGTTTTTCCCAGGCAACTTTTCATTAAAAATCAATTACTTATCATGAAATGTGAAAAATTATTCAGGCATTACCTAAGTGCATGCACGGTTACAATGAAAAATGTGTGCCCTTTAAAGTAGGCATTGCTCCCCTCAAACACCTACTCAAACAGGCATAAAAAGTCTTATTAAAACACTGAATTACAAGCCATAACACCTAGGTTCTGCTATTTGCTCTGGTAGTCCTTCACATCCATTTTTGAATTTATGGAATCATGGAATTCTTAGGGTTGGAAGGGACCTCTGGTAATCATCACATCCAACCCCCCTGCCAGGGCAGGGTCACCTAGAGGAGGTGACAAAGGAATGCATCCAGGTAGGGTTTGAATGTCTCCAGAGGGAGACTCCACAAGACCCCCGGGCAGCTGTGCCAGTGCTCTGCCACCCTCAATGTGAAGTCCTTCCTCATGCTGGGGTGAAACTTCCTGTGGTTTTGTTTAAAGCCATTGCGCCTTGTCCTGTCGCTAGGCACTGACGAAAAGTCTGGCACCATCCTATTAGCACCCGCCGCATTCATTCGATAAATAATCACTAAGTTTCTGCGGGAGCACCTCACTCTTCACCTCATGCTCTTCTTTATGGAGGCAGTGAGAGACAGGCGCCTGCAGCACTGCGTTGCCCTTGGGAGCCCTTCAGGAACAAGGAATAGCGAGGTGCAATTGTGTTGTACCCCGTCCCCTTTGCCCTTTTTATAAGTGGGAGAACACGAAGTCGGCAGCGACGGGCACCTCCCGGCCCACGACCCCCTCCACGCGGACTCAGCCGCCGAAGCGGCGGGCCCTGGGCTCGGCCCCGCCCGTCCCCCGGGGCGGCGCTCGGTGACGGACGGGCCGAGCCCGGCGAGCCCGGCGTGTCGGGATGACGGAGGCGGAAGCGGCTCCGGGAGAATGTAGCGGCGCTGGCAGCGGCTGTG
Source organism: Cyanoderma ruficeps (assembly GCA_008694505.1). Lineage (NCBI taxonomy): Eukaryota > Metazoa > Chordata > Aves > Passeriformes > Timaliidae > Cyanoderma > Cyanoderma ruficeps. Next base: position 24,548,363 of record VZDJ01007754.1, read on the forward strand.
GCGCCGCGCTCTCCCCGCCCCTGCAGCCAGCCGGCCCCGCCATGGAGGTAACGCGGCGGCGGGGGGAGAGGGGCCCGGAGCTCTCGGGGGCACCGCAGCTGGGCCGGCTGGAGAGGGGGCGGTGCGTGACCTTGGCATGCGGCACGGGGGAGCGGGGAAGGTGCGGCCCAGCCCCTCCCACTCCGCGGGCTCCTTTCCGTTCCCGCGGTGACGAGCGGAGGAGCCCGCGGGCCGCTGGGCGCCCTTCGCTGCCGCCTCGCAGCCCCCGCGGATGGCGCAGCCCCGGCGGGCCGTAGCTGTGGGGGAGGCCGGGGGTGGCAAGGAGGAGCCCTGCCGCTGCCCTGCGGAAATGCGAGCGCCGGTGCGGGCTACAAGGGGCTTATTTAGTGCCCCTCCTGCTTGGAAGGTGGGGACGTCGCCCTATTGGCACGGGCTGGGGAGAGCGGGCGGTGCTGACGCCAGGGGAGCGACCCTCGGGTGACACACGGCCGGGCCGGCCAGTGGTAACTGTGAAAGCACCCACGGGCGGACAAGGGTTCCTTTTCCACTGAGGTGACCCGATGTGTTAACAGTACGTCAACTGTGAAACACCTACCAACACAAGCAAATAAAACCACTCAAGTGTCTGTGTCTAGTGTAGCTTTCATAAACAGCAAGGCAAATCCAAAGGCAACGTTGGAAAGTTCACACATTAAATTAACTCTTCTTGGTAGCGTCTGTGCTGTTCGCGTGCCATGTTCTAATGGAGGTTCAATGCCGCTGTTGGTTGAAGCAATCGCAATTCAAAATATGTTTTGATGTGACTTGGTACAGTTAGAGTTGGTGATGGCTAATAGTTGCCCATTATTCAGAAGATTGCTGTTCATGATGGCCATTACTGCCACAGTTCACAGCGAAGGCTAATATATTGCATTTATGCATTGGTTAGGTATGTTAAGCTATTGCAAAAGTAAGGGATAGATAGCAGTTAAAATACATAGAGCATCTTTAAGTGTGGCATGGAAATCCCTTGTAGTGTAGGGGGTAAAGTAGGCTTGAAATAAAATCTAAAAAACAAACGTATGTGTGTACATATATATCAGTAAACTATGGAAGCATCCAGATTTCAGAATGGTGGACTAGAAATGATGCAGGATTGTGTTTGGCTTAAAACCATACTTTGTAGCTGCTGGCTCTTGGATGCAACTTGGATGTAACTTGCATGCAACTAATCAGTGAAAACTTCAGGGTTTTTTTTGGTAGCTCATCTTCCTCATTTTTCTTCTAACACAAGCAGGTGAAGCCATCTACATGAGCTGCCTCTGGTTTCAGTTACCAGAACAGCAAAACTGGATGCATTGTTTTACACAGTGTGTGATTCTGCCTCTGTATGTATTAGCTGAGTAAAAGTATTGTGAGAAGAAAATTCAATTGACCTTGCTGTATTATGGAGAGTGGTGAGCTGTCATTTTCTGAGCAGTACATGCAGTTTGTTACAATTCATTATGCTGTCCAAAGGCAAAAATATTAGGAGTGTAAATGTTGGCAAAGTTTCACATTATAAGAAAATCTGAAACTTTAACTTTATAGCTTTTTTCTTCCCTAATGCTGTACAGCACATTTTTTTCTGATAAGTTTGTTTTGCCATCTTAAAAGAAAAAAACCCCAAACAGTTAGCATATGTGTTACATAGATGACTATAACTGCCTTTGTCCTTGGTCTGTACTTGGACTCATACTTCTAAGGGTGATGCTTTTTACTATCTGTATCACCTGTTCTGTCTAAATTATTAGTGATTGGTCATTATCATAGTGTTCAGATCCAGTTTGGTTCTTCCCAGTTTCTACTATAAGGGTTTTGATTATTTTTGGCAGAATGAAGAAAGTAGCAAAATAAAAGTGAAGGTATATGTGTATGCATGCATACACACACACACAAACATCTAGATATATAAAAATACATAATTATAAATAAATACACCTCTTTACTTTTATACCCATGCACATATGATAGTATGAAGAAAAAAGCAGGGTAAAGGTCAAGGCTTGGAAAAGCTATTCCTAATATCTTGGAAGCGTCTGTTCCCTTTTCCTTCGCAGCACCATGGCTGCATACATTTTTTGTGTTCGTGATTATACATAAGCATATCCTGTATAAACCACTGTAAAGCAACAGTCTCCCAGATTAGATCTGTGGAAGTTTACAGTAGAAGACATTTTGCATGCACTTTAGGGATAAGGAGCCCAGAATTTGCAGAGCCTTTTCAGATCTGTTTGTCAGGCCAGCAATCCTAGTGGGAACTAGGATGTTTAAAAAAAAAAGAAGAGAGGGGTTATAATTTGTCCCAATGAGCCCTGACTTTGCCAAATCTTTTGGAATATATTTGACAGGCTAACAATTGTAGCAATAAACCAGTGTGTTTAAGAAGGAAACAAAAAAAAGATTAGGAGCTTATGTGGTTCAAATGTTCCCAAGGTTTGATTTAACTGCAACTTCTATACACATTTTGGGGGGGGGGCATTGTTTGGTTGGGGGGGGAGGTTGTTTGTTTGTTTGTTGTTGTTTTTGTTCGGGGTTTTGTGGGGTTTTTTCTTTGTTGGTTTGGGTTCTTTTTGTTGTTCTTGCTTTTCTTTTTTTAAATGGCTCTTTTATGAACAAGGTTGTGAGTCATGCTTTTAAAACTGCTTGTAAATAAAATTATTTTGCAATATTGGCCCTAGATGTCCATTTAGTAATGGAATCGTAAGATCATACTGGTTTGGACATTGGGAGCTTTCTATTCTGCTCTTCTAATAATCACAGTAGATCATTTTCCATTACGTTTCTGACTAATCCTACAAATACATGTTGTGTTAAAATTTTATTTTAATTCTTTTCTTGTGCTTTTGCTATATTCAGTTAGTCTCTGTTTGAAGACTTTCAATTAGTTCTTTTGGTAGTCTTACACTGACAGGTTCATTACTGCAGACTGTACTTTATTTTGTTGTAGGTTCAAGATGCTGGGCAGGAGATGGTGGCGTCTTCTGGCACACCAGGATCAGGCAAATCAAAGGTAGTCAGTCCTCACAAACCTAATTCATTTGGATATCAGTAGTTCCAAGAGTTGCAGCTTAGCACGCAAGCTGTGACTAATAGGAAGACAAAGATATTTTTAACATTTCTTCTAGACAGGAAAAATTAACTTATAAACATTAAGATAAACTATTTTGGAAACCATGAGGAAAAAATCTCTTTTTGATATGCTCACTTCCTGTTATATTTAATAAATTATTAATAGCATCCAGTTTTGGTAGCAGTCTGTTTCATAATGGACACAGACATCTTTGCATATGTTAGAATTAAATTTAAACAATGACAAAGTTAGGTCAGCATGCTATTTCCAAAATATTGTTCAAATTGTATTACTGAATTGTAATCTTTCCTTACTGAGTTTTCCTAACTGATGCTGCCCAATTGTGTGCTCCAGAATTGTTTCAGAAAAGTACAGAAAGAGGAGTAGTTTCTGTTACTGTAATTGAAATAACAGATTGGATACAGAACATCAGTAACTTGGATTGTTCTTTGAAATGTTATTCTTCTTGCAAATGTATGGTAAGAGTTTCTTGTCCTAAAATTCAGTTTCTTGGGAGTCAGATGCTTAAAAGCCTTTTTTCTATTTCCCTCTGGGTTAGAGGAAACTGATTTCTCCGATGCGTATTTTTTTTACAGCTGGACACATTGCCCAAAGAAGACCTCATCAAGTTTGCAAAAAAGCAGATGATGCTTATACAGAAAGTGAAGTCAAGATGTGCAGGTATCTTACTGGAAAGAGCAATTTCTTCCTTAATGCTTGGCACTACCCGACCTTTTCAAATATCACTGTGTGGTTTTGATAGGTAGATTTAAATTCTAGGCAAAAATATTCGATTTTACTTTTCTTCAGTTTTGCTATTTGTGGTGGGAGGATAAGGACTGAAGTCATTTGATTAAGAAAGAGAAGAAAAGAAGCATTGCTTTTGTCAGATATTAAATTAATTTTGGTCTGACAGTATGGCATGATGGAATAGTGTAGCTTGTGTAAAAGTTGAAGTGGGATTTGTCATTGTCTGTTCCCCATATTGGTGCAGGTTGCTTTTCAGGAAGCAAATGGGAGGAGGAATGTCTGATTTTTTTTGCATAATTAGTATGGTTTGTTGTAGAGTTCAGTGGCTTCTTTAGATAGTTTGCTACTTTATATTTGATCATTTGTTGCTTTAATAAGAAACTGTAAAATATACCAAACAAAATTTTATGCTTAACACCTGAAAGTATGTGTAAATCTATGCTCTCATGTGCTGTCCTTCTCCACTCAGCTGTCCCTTTTCCTCCAGTGGCCCACCAGGAAGGACTGGTGTCACTTCCCTTTGTTTGGAATTACAGTTATGCTGACTGCTGGTAGCTGCCCACTGAAACAATAAGGATACAGAGATGGGCTATACCAGGCTTTTCCTCAGTGTGGTTATTCATAAGATCTTGTTCTTCTGCTTGATGCCTATTTTTAGAGAAATGGTAGAAACTGAGTATCTTTCCTCTGATTTGAATTGACCATGAAATACAAGGTAAGATGATAATCAGAAGAATTTCTGTCTGTTGTCCCTCTATCCAAGCAGGGAAGTTTTGCTTCCTTAGGAAACCATGCTCAGTGTCAGGACTGGAGAAGTAGTACTGAATATTTGCTCTCTTCCTGTTAGTCCTGTCTATCACTCAGTAACAAACAAAAATTGATGAAGTAAAAGACGCCTCTGATTTGAATAGAGATATTGTCAGGCACAGGATTTACTAGAAATTTGCTACTGTGATGCAGCATCAATTCATACTGTGAAATTTGTTTACATTTTAAGAACTGGAGAAAGAAATTGAAGAACTCAAATCTAAAGCAGCTACTGGAGGAGCTGATGATATTATTCAGGTAGGAATATGTAATGGGTTTCTATTGTATTACGTAAAGTTAACTGAAATAAATCCACAGAAATAATTTAATAAATAGCAAACAGCTTGAAAACCATTATTCAAATTGGATGGAATCAATCTGCAGGAATCCAAGACACTTTGTAAAACCTTTTTTTTTCCTTCTCCCCTCACGTCCTTACTCCACTTGCCAGCAAACACCCTTGGTTCTGTGAGGACTAGTACAGAGTAGTACACTTTCCAGGCAGGACTTACCTCAGCACTTCAGTACTTGAAGGAGGCTTATATGATGTGGACAAACTTTTCAGCAAGGCTTGCTGCCACAGAACAAGACGTAATGGTTTTAAACTGAAAGAGGGTTGATTTAGATTAGATATAAGGAAGGTGGATTTTTTGTGGTGAAACATTGGAAAAGGTTGCTCAGAGAGGTGGTAGATTCCCCACCCCTGGAAATATTCAAGGTCAGGTTGAATGGGGCTCTGAGCAACCTGATGGAGTTGAAGATGTCCCTGCTCACTGCAGGGGGGTTGGACTAGATGGCCTTGAAAGGTCCCTGCCCATCCCAACTATTCTATGACTATGGATGTCCCCACAGCAAGACTTTCCTTGTGTGGCTGGTTAGACCAGCTTTTGTTTACTTTGGAGTGACCATTGCAGAAAGACATCAGCCATTTGGAAAAATTCTGAAACAGTCATTTGATGAGATTAGAAACACATAATTAAAATAGCATGTCTCAAGACAATACGTTTAGGATCTGTCTTTCTCAGGATAAGGGTCATAGCATATGAAAGTGAAAATTGGTAGTGCGGAGGAATTTCTCAGAGAATTGTTTTGAATAATTTGGATGGAGGTTACTTTTCTACAGAAAGGGAACTTCACCACCACCACCTGGTGATGAAAAGTTATCTGATCACAAGTACAATTTTTAAAAGAACCCAACATCATTGTTTTAGTCTACCTATTTTATACCAGTTGTATTTGGGCTGAAAGCAATTTTTAAAACCAGACTTATGTGTTTATTTGACAAAAAGGGTCATAATCAATATGCAAATTCCTACATTTTTCAGAAATCACTGATTCCATTGTTAAGAAACTCTTCTTTCAATGATCTTTCTCATTTCATATTAGGCTCTCACAGAAAGGCTGGATGTTGTGCTTCTGGAAAAAGCTGAAAGTCAGCAGCAGTGCATAGGCCTGAAAAAAGAAAATATTCAAATAAAGCAAGAAGCAGAGGTACTAAATGAGCCACAGAACATTACCAAAATATTTCAGAGTTATATTTATTTTCTAGGTTTGCTTGTTGTGTATCTAATTTTAATCTTTTTCTTCACTTACCTGTGTTCTATCTCTTAAAAAAATCTAAAACAATATAAAGGCTTTATATATTAAAGCATGTTTTCTCTGTACCCCGTAGTTCATAGTAATAAATAAAAAAATCTTATATACACTGTCTAGTTCCACAGCTGCAAAAAGAATTCAGTCTGTGCATTAAAAGTCCACATAGACTTCAGTCAGTCAGCTCTGTCTTTCTTTGGACAGCACAGATTTACCTTTATGAGATAAACTTTTAGATATTCATGTGAGGTTTACCTTTAGATATTCATAAGAGGGAGCCCGTCAGCCAAGGCATCTATATTATATCAATAATCTCAGTTAATAATAAAGACTGAATTGCTTGCAATTGATGGACATTGTTATATTCCAGATACCTGAGTTTAATGCACTAAAAATAATCTGATCTTTAATACATTATCAGAATAGTTGCTAAAGCTAAATTCTGTTGTGACCATGTTGCGAAATTATGCTGGTAAACATGATTTAGGACTTAGTTTTCCTTTCTCATTTTGCAAATGTTCTTGTACTCTGCTCAGTGTCTTCTGAATTGAGTTGTCCTAATACAGTTAGATATTTAAAAGCTATTGCAGGTTTTAAAACTCAGGACTTCTGCATTTCTGCATTTTCTAATTAATTATTGTAAACAATTCACTTGGAAATTCTGTGTGCCAAATTGCCAGTGTTTAATAATTTGTTTGTTTGCTTAGGCTGCAGTGGCTAAAACAGAAGAATTGCAGAAGCAACTGGAGCAATCAAGAATTGACTCTCTGGAAGAAGTAAAAGCCCTGAAGAGTGAATTAGCAAATGCACAATGCAAGCACAATGAGGATTTAGAAAAGCTTAAGATGGAATTAGATAAACAAGTGAAGAAACAAATGGAGCTGGTGGAACAGGTTGAATGTTACAATGATAGTCAAAAAGAAGTTAAAAGATTACAAGATGATGTCCAAAGAATTAAATCTACTTATGAGGAGCAAATTTTGTGTCTGAACAAGCAGTTGGAAGCTGTGAATGAAGACAAAACCAAAGAAGTGACAAATCTGCAAGAAACTATTAAAAGCAACTCTCAGTGTTACCATAATGAAATAAAAAATCTGAATGACGAGCTTAAAAACTTAAAAATTGCCCATCAGGAAGAAGTGTCAGAACTAATGCATCAGATTGAAATATCATCTAAAGAAAATGAAGAAAAGCAAAATGAAATAAATCAGTTACAGCACAATTTGGCAGAGAAAAATGCCAAGGATGAAATGCGTGCTCAGAGCGACCAGCGTGAATATGACTTGGAGCAGCTGAGAGAAGTCCTAAATAAAAATTTAGAAAACAAGATAGATGTTGCAGATACACAAGAAGAACCTTGTGTAGAAGCAAAAATGGAAGAAAAAATTAGGTACCTGGAGCATAGTTTAGAAGAACTCCAGTCCCAGCATAGTATATTAAAAGACGAGTTGACTTATATGAGCAATGTCAAGATAAAACTGGAAGAGGAAATCCATCGTATGAAGGATGAGTATTTTCATGAGCGGGAAGACTTGGACTTCAAGATAAATGAGTTGCAGCTTACTAAAGAAGATTACTGCTGTGTAATTGAAAAACTAAAACTGGAGCTTCAAGCAGCAGGACAGCACTATGAAACTGCTGCAAAAGAGCACAAATTAGAGATTCAGACTCTGAAAGATCAACACGAGAGAGAAATTTCTGAACTAAATGAAACTTTATTATCTGGTTCTGAAAAAGAACAGATGGCATTAGTTTTTGAAATGCAGGAACTTAGAGAACAACTTGAAAAGCTAGCTCAGGAGAAAGAAGAAGCAGTGTCCAATTACAACAGCCTGAGAGAAACAATGGAAACTCTACAGGCTGAGCTAGGCGAATCTGCTGGAAAGATCAGCCAGGAGTTTGAATCAATGAAACAGCAGCAAGCTTCTGATGTCAGTCAGCTGCAACAGAAACTCCGGGCTGCTTTCAATGAAAAGGATGTTCTTCTTGAAACTGTAAACCACCTCCAGGAAAAAGTAGAAAACTTGTCATCTAATCAGTTAGAGATAGAAGAACTTAAATGTAAAATTGATAGTCTTCAGGAGGACAATAACACAATGATAAGCTCCATTAACCAAAAAGAGATTACTGTAAGAGAACTGGAAGAGAAGATCATTGCTCTTACTGATCAAAACAGGGATATTTTAAATGATGTAAAATGCTTGAGTGAAGAGAGAGAAACCCTTCAGGAAACGTGCAAGCAAGAACAAGTTAAAATTCAGGAACTTCAGCAAGAAGTAGATGTTGCTAACCAGTACAGTAATGACCTGAAGCAAAAGGTAGAGGAATTAACAGAGAGACTGAATGAAGCTTTAACTTCAAAGGGTGAAAGTGCTCAAATGCTAGAGCAACTAGAAAAACAGATTGAATCTCTAGTGCGTGATAAAGAGCAGCTTTCATCTGAAGTGTACGCTCTTCGCGAGGAAAATGAGAAACACATTCAGGAAAAAGGTGAATTAAATGAAGAGCTGGGAAGGACTACATCTGAAAAAGATAGTTGTTTAGTATTGAAAGAGCAGTCTGAAAGCTTAGAAAAGAAACTACAAATGATGACTGCAGAAAAAGACCATATATCAACATTACTTGAAAATGAACAAGTACACACATCCCTTGTAAGAGCTCAGCTGTACCACCTACTTGAGCAAGTGGGGTTCAGCAATTCAGATTCTAATGAAGAATATGATTCTCTTAACTTGTTAAAAATTGCAAATGAATGCTTGTCAAAAATTAAAGAAGAGCAGTGTCGTGCTCTACAAAGGGAGGAGGAAGTAATTAGTCTGCAGCAAGAAGTTGAGAGATTACAGGAAGAAAATGCAGCTCAACATAGAGAACATAGATCCCTGATTCAGGATTTTGAAAAAGAAAAAAATTTCTTGAGAGAAGAGCTGGAAGGAGTGTTGTCTGAAAAGGAAGCGCTTCAACATGATATCCAGGAGCTGAGGAATGCCAGTGAAAAAACAAGGATTGAAAATCAAGATCTTTTAGCTAGTACTGAAGAGATCAGTCAAAAACTTGCTCTTTATGAAAGTCAAATACAAGAACAGCAAAAAGGATCTGAAAAACAAGATGACTTAAATTTCATTCTGGAGCAAAAGGAAACTGAACTTAGAAATGTGAAAGACGAACTGAGTTCTCTAAAGGTTATATTTTGTTATTGAAGTATAAAGACTAAACCTCTAAAGTCTTCAGAATTAAGGTTCAAAAAATACTTTCAATTCTCTCTTTTCTTTTTTTTTTCCTTTCTTTTGCCTTGGCCTGAAAGTGAGTCTCTCTTTTAGAAAGCACACATTTCTGAGTTTTCTAGCACCTCAGAAATCCCTTCTTTCCCCCAGAAAAAAACAAAAAAAAAAGAAACAAAACCAATCATAATGCTTTTTTTGACCAAAGTTGCTTGTACTTGAACCTTTCTTCCTATCAGTATCCTTTGAAGCAATCAGTTGACTAGATGGACTAACTGACCTGGTAATCTTTCTAACTTTCTGTGGTTCCATCTCAAACAAAACTGCTTGATCTGCATTAACTTCAGGTCTTGGGAATTGCTGGTTATGTAAAGCTGAGAGCTGCAGAGTGAGGGTGTCCCTTTTTTCTCCTTGGACAGGATGGAAAGCAGCTCTTAAAAGATTGGAATGTTCTGCTTTCAACTTAACTTTCACCTAGCTGTTACGAAGTTGCTCATAAAGGCTTTCCTGGTAGTAAGAACATAGACAATTTTAGATGTAGCTAAAACTTCTGGTGGCTTGTTAGGAACAAAACAGGTACCACAAAGAAATGTTTGTAATACTTCGTATATCTTTGTTTATAATACAGAATTTAGTGGAGACAATGGCTGAGAAAACTGACCAACAGTCTTCAGTAGCAGAGCTTCAAGAAAAAATTGGTATCTTTCTCACTTTCTTCTTTTATATAAATGGTTTGGCTTCTTTGGATTGTTACTTTTTCTTTCTTTGCATGATTGTCCTGTATTTCCACAAGCCAAGGAAGATGGAGAAGTAATGCATCTTCCTACAGCATTCCTTCCACTGGGGATTTAAAATGTTGTTAGCAATTTTAAGTTGGATATGATTTGATACTTTTTAAGGCTTTTTCTTCCTCTGTACATCTGTCTGTAAACAGTGTATTTGATTTAATCTTTATTTTTTTAAATGTGCAAAATTTATCAGTAAGAATCCCGGAGGCTACCAGAAGGAAAGGGAAGCAACACTGCCAAAACTACTGCTTTATTGCAGTTATCCCAACACATTAGCAAGAAAATGTTTCTGAGTTGTTAAATTTATGTAGAAGTAGACAGGAATATGGTTCTTAACTGTGATGGAAACTTCTGAAATGGGAAAAGATTGCCCCTAAGCTCTGTATGTCTGGGTGTTTTAGCTTCAAATTAAATGCTTAACTGAATTAAACACTTGAATATCTCCCCCTGCTTTATATTTTGTTTGGTTTTAAAGTCATGCTGATGTTTGTGTTCTAACTGAATTTCATTTCATTTCACTTTTTGGGAAGAAATGGAAAGATGTAAATTTTAATTTTCTTATGTATTTATCTTAGGGATGCTCGAAAAGGAATCTGCCGAAAAAGGAGAGAAGCTAAATAAAATTAAAGTGGTTGCTGTGAAAGCAAAGAAAGAATTAGATGCCAGCCGAAAAGAGGTACCCTGACTACTTCCTAATATGAAGAAGATTCTGCACAGGGGGCTTTGTTTTAATGACACACACTTCTTTTTAATAAGATGCAGACTCTGAAGGAAGAGTTGGAGTTGGTTCGATCAGAAAAAGATCAATTGTCTGCTTCAATGAAAGATGTAATTCAAGGAGCTGAAAGCTATAAGGTAAGAATAGTGTTGCATTCACAAAAGACAGTAAACTGTCAGAAAATCCTTTGAGTTTGAAGCCTAGCCTGGCTTCATTGCTATTTACTTGCACAACTATGTTTGGCAAAAGAAATTGTGTCGGTGCAATTCAATACCAGAATCAAGAAATGTAAGGTTCTCTTAAGGGAACCATGCTGCTGCTGTCTGCAGCATGCACAAGAAAATGAGACACTTCCTTTCTACTGGAATGCTATTTTTAAACCTTTTGAATCTAGGATCATAGATACCAAGCAATGTGTTGCTAGGCAAAACGTAAATCCATGTGAATTCTGCGAAGCACATAAAATTGAAAATCAGTTTGATAATTCTTAAATGATGGAGACAAACTTGTTATTCCCTGTGAGCAAGTCTTCTTGGAGCACATCTCTGGGCACTGCAGAAGCAGGTGACGAGTCAGGATTGCTTTCCCAAGAGAAAGCTGTTCCCTGTAAGACTTAGGGGGAAAAGCTGTGAGAACTGGGGTTGTGTAGTCTGGAGAAAAGCAGGCTCAGGGGAGGCTTCTATTCTATCACTCTCTACAATCACCGGAAAGGAGGGTGTAGTCAGGTGGGGATCAGTCTTTTCTCTCAAGCAACAAGACAGGACATGGGGAAATGCCTTAGCTTCTACCAGGGAGGTTTATATTGGATATTAGGAACAATTTCTTTGCGAGAAGGGTGCTCGAGCATTAGAACAGGGAAGCAATGGAATCACCATCCCTGGTGGTATTTTAAAGTATAATAAGTAAACACAGCAAGCACTTCATATAAAGTATATAAAGTAAACACAGCCCTTAAGGACATGCTAGGTTTACAGTTGGATTCGATGATCTTAAAGGTCATTTCCCATCTAAATCATTCTGTGGCATCATTGAGAGTATTGCAATCCAGTCTTGTCCCTCCTTCTCCCACCAAACAGAAGAAAGACATGGATAACTTGAAGTGATTTCAGTGGCGGGATTACCAGGTTGGTCAAGGGACTGGAATAAGTGATGAGGAGTTGTTCAGCCTGGAGAAAACTTCAAAGGAACCTAATGGGAGTCTTCCAGTACCTACAAAGATGTTAGGAAAGAAAGAGAAAGAAAGAAAGAAAGGCAGTAGTCCTCAACTGAAAGGAGAGATTCCAACTGGATACATGGATAAACATTTTTATGCTATGAGAATGGTCAAGCTTTGGAATAGGTTGTCAAGTGGAGTAGCCATCTCCATTCTTGGAGGCAGGTCCTGGAAAGACCTGATTGGACAAAGCTCTGAGCAACCTGGTTTCATCACACTGCTGACCCTACTTTAAGCAGGAAGGTGGCATCTGCTGAGCTGTCTTCCAACCTGAATTTTTCTGGAATGTCATGAAACTGAAAGGGTTTCCCCCAGGGCCTGTAATGGAATGATAGCTTTAATTTCATTCTGATACTCCTGATGTTGCAGTAAGCCAACTCATATAATGAAATACTAGGTAAACACACCTCAGAGGTATAGAATGTACTTATGCAATACATATTGTAAAAAATTATACCTTTTTGTTTGTATGTGTTAAGAATCTTTTGATGGAATACGACAAGCAAGGAGAAGAGCTGGATTCTGAAAAAGGCAGAGCAAATAGTCTTGAACGTCAGATAGATGACCTCACAAGACAGCTGCAGGTGTCAGCCGAGCAGGTCAGTTCTGTATGTGGGTCTGATCTGTTGATAAGTACCATAAAAATTAATTCTGCCCATTGGGTGCAAGTTTTAATCACGATTGTTGCTATGGTTTCATAACCTAAGTGTGTTTTGAATAAATTCAGAGTGGTTTGTTTGTTCCTTTTCAACATCTGGGCCATGACTAAGATAAATATATATAGAATGCCTGGCTTTGTCAATAGAAAGAGTTTAATTTATCCCAGGTCAACTCACAGAAAAGAGCAATCATCTCTGGCTTGATTTTGGACCTACAGCTCTGCTGCAAGTATCAAACTTGCACTGTTTCTCTGACTGCACACCTACACTTCACATGAAGTGCAGTTACCTCAGTAACCTAACTGAGATGTTTCTTCTTCTATTTCTTCAACAAAATGTGGATTTAGGTTTTTTTAATTTTTTGTTTAATCAACAGAGTGTTTGAATATACTAAATGAAATATGGATTTTGCATTTTTCATGAGGATGAGACTTTAAGAGGCATTGTAGGGTACTGTAGGGGCATTCAGAGGAGTCTAAGATGGTAATTAAGGGGTTCTGAGACACATTTTTGCAAAGCTAGCTGCAATGGGTTTGGTATTTAGGATTTAAACTCCCAGGCCCCAAACACCAAAGATCCACCTAGGCCACTGTTTCGTTATAAACACAAGCCAGTAGTCAATGGCATAGGAAGAAATTAGAAATAATAATATATATTCTGCTGATTATGCAGGCATTGCATTTTTCAGGTTTGTTATAAAAAAATCTGTAAATAAAATGCTGTTTAGGTAGTTGACATCTTTCACTTTCACATCATTCTTAATAGGAAAACAAAGACTAGGATATATCATTGAAAATGTCAAAATTTAATCTGTTGAAGTCATTGCAAAAGCATGCCTGATGTGGCAGAGTTGTTACTATGTACTGGTGGAAGATTTGGTGGTTCAGTCAAAGCTTTCAGTTCAGCCTTTTTTAGGAGTTAGTAGTATGCTCATTTGTTTATAAATACAGCAGCTATATTTGAGGTGTGACAATAAGTATTGAAATACTGTGTTGTTGCAAGGGGAAGGTGATAATGCAGAAAGCATAATTTTTGGAGTATTTTTTTCAGATTTCTTTTGATTCTTGCCATTTTACAGAAAGCGGAGCAAATTAATTGAGCAAAATAAACAAAATATGCTAATGGCTTCAATTTCACCTGTTTATTAATCTGATTTGAAAGAATTAAGCTGGACGAGACTCATCTGTAGAACTGTTGTTTGTGAAGGATTTGGATAGCAATCAGTGTTGGGGGTTTTTTTTAAATACAGTAAATATTTTATCTGTTAACATTGCACATAAATTCAGCTTATGTTTTTATCATTCCATTGTGCTAATTTCAGCATGATCATTTACACTCTGCTAATGAAGACCTCCTGGCTCGTGTTGAAACACTGCAAAATAATGCTAAGCTGCTGGAAACTCAGATACTGGAGATACAAAGAGCCAAAGCAAAGGCTGACAAAGAGCTAGAAGCTGAAAAGCTTCTAAGAGAACAGAAAACAAAGGTAGTACTTCATGGAGATGGTGAATGGGCGGAAGCATTACTTTCACTGGATGTGATTTCTGTTAGACCTTTGTAAACTGTTTTTATAGATCAGCTTCTGCACTTTTCCTCTGTGTTACTTGACTTTTTTGAAAACTTGGTCTGTTCATTGAAAGAACTTTGCAAGGCTGTCAGTTCAGGTTAGGGGTAGTTATACAGAATGGGAAAATTACTTCATAGTGTTGTTGGTTTTTCTCTGATTCAGTGATTTCCTAAAAAAGGCATCAACCGTCTTTGCACAATGCAAGTGTGTGTGCATGTGTGTGTCTAAGTATGGAAAGATGCTGACATCTATTTTGAAATTAGACTGCATAATTGACAACTACTTAAATTTCAGGAACATAGTGGTGCTCTGCGAGAAATGGAGGAGCTTCAGATGCAACTTCAGAAGGAAAAGAAACATCTGCAGAAAACTATGCAAGAGCTAGAGCTGGCCAGAAAGGTAGAGTTGCTGTCCATGTTAGTGCTTAATGGACTACCAAAGATTTTGGCCCATCTGGCTGTGTTGAATGCCTCCCTTTCCGTTCTGGGGATTTTAAAGCTGGAGGTTTGCAAAAAGGAGAATGTGAAGGCTTTTGCCCCTGATTGTGTGCTCGGAGAGCTGAAATGTACTTTTGGGATTGGTTTTGTTTTTATTTTTTGTTTGTTTGTTTAGCTTGGGTTATGTGGCCTATCATGAGTAGAAATAGTAATAGAATTCAGATGTCTGGAGTACATGTATAGTGCAGTATTAAGAAATTGCCTTGGCTGTAAGGACTGAAGATGACATAAGCTAACACATACAAAATACCTACTGATAAAACTAGCAGTAAGTTTTTCAAAGCTTTTGATTCTTGTTTGAAAACATTATTTACTGAGGATATGGAAACCAAGTGGATGGGTGGTGTTTGTGGATATGGATAGAGACAAAATCTTTGTCTGATGGGGAATATAGTTTTTTACAGAATTACAAAAGTCTTAACAGCCAAGGAAAATTGTAAGCTCTAACTTTGTTTTGTGTACCTTGCAGGATGCTCAAAAGAGTACACTGATGGATATGGAAATAGCTGATTATGAAAGGCTAGTGAAAGAACTTAATCAGAAGATTACTGATAAAGACAGCAGAATAGAAGATCTTGAGCAAGAAACAGGGATTCAGAAACAGAAACAAGAGACCCTACAGGAAGAAATAAGTGAGTAAGCTATAAACAGCAGGAGTCACTATGGTACAGTTAGCAGTGGTAAAAAATACAATTCAGAAACAACTTCTCAAGTCAGCGAGTGAGGGTGAGCTTTGCAGGGAATACTAAACTACTGCATTAGGAAAAGAATTTTGTCTTAGAGGAACCTTTACTAGCTTATCAATCACTTAATCCAGTGTTCAGCACTTAAAAGCCAATTTGCCTGCCTGACATACTGTGTTTCTTATGTGATTAAGTTACTCATAAGTTCTAAATATTAGTGACTGACAAGGGATTTCTTTCTGATATACCACACTCACAAAGCTTTACTGATTACCATGTGGTTAAAAATTTCATTTCTTCCTATGCTCAAGTGTAAATCCCCAAAAAACATTTCACTTATTTTAAGATCTTTGTGATAACTTAGGGAAAGGATACTGAAGTTACCGTAAGCTACTTGTTTGTCTCTTAAGGAATCTGTTAGAATTTATTTAAGTATTTTCCAGCATTTTTAAGGAAATGTAAGAGGAGAAGTTTCCTTTGCATATAATTTTTGTTTTCTGCATAGAGTCACTTCAGTCAACTATGCAACAGGATGAGGAAAGAAATGCCAAGATTAAACAACTCCTGGTGAAAACCAAAAAAGAGCTGGCTGATTCAAAACAAGCTGTAAGTCCATATGCTAATGACTGTGCATTCTATTTTTAAACTAGATTTTAAAAAACAGCTGGTAGCTGAATTTTTAGATTACTGAGGTTTGGAAATTTTTTAATATCCAGGTAATTTTATCTTGCAGGAAAATGACCATCTAATGTTGCAGGCATCATTGAAAGGGGAACTGGAAGCTAGTCAACAGCAAGTGGAAGCCTATAAGGCAAGAAACTTCACTTTTTTGTTAGTACAAGTTTTCTCATTTAAGTAGTAAGGGTGTGATTTGTACTGGCCATATGGAATATATACTGGAGAATAAAGAGATGCTATTTTTACTTCGAGGTTACTGGCTCTTTTCCCTAAATGGGTTTTGTCTGTTTGCTGCTTTCCCCAAATATTTTTCCCTGTGATTTTCTTTAGGTGGATTTACCCTGTCTTTTTCCTCTTTCCCTTTCCACCAAAGGAGGAGACTGTGGAATTTGAAGCTTGTAACTGGAATGTATTTTTTAGTGATTCTTTAAAAATGGAAGTTGGTCAGTTTAAAAACAGAAAAGCTCAACATTGTCAGCAAAAATCTTAAGTGTTGTCCATCTGTATATAGAATCGAAATGGATTGGAATGTAATGAAAGAAGCAGGGAGGGGAAAGGGATTGGCTCTCTTAAATGCTGCCACCCCAGCGTTGTAATTTTATCTTCAGTTCTCTATTTAAACAACATCACTTTTTAAAAATTAATACACGGTAACCTATGTCTATTTTTTAATTCTATTTTTATTGGATTTTAATTTCATATTCACCAGTTCTGTGCAGGAATTACTGTAATAGTCCTAGGTTCTCAGTGGCATGTCCCCTTGGAGAACTAAGAAAAGTTTTTGTGATAGTGAAGTTTTCAACTGACCTTTTCAGATTCAAGTGGCTGTACTGACATCAGAGAAGCACAAAGTTCAGGAGCAACTGCGAACGTCTTCGGAGCAGCACCAGCGTACGATGAGCGCTTGCCAGCAAAAAATTGCAACCCTGCAAGAAGAGTGCAGAGCAGCCCAGGTATTCCAGTGGAAGAAATCATCTTAGAGGCTTAGGAAGGGGAGATTACTTGCACACGCTGCTCAGAAATATTTTGCAGATTTTTCATTTTTTTTGTCTTTCAAGAAAGGCAAATTACCCCAGTAATTGAGTGGTGGTACAAAGGACAAGGCAGACTGTCCTGGTTGATGTGTATCACTTGGGGTGAAATATCTGGACTTGCATACTTCTATTTCTAGTAGGGAAAAACTTGTGGTAGTGGGGAGCCAGGGTTTATCTAAGATGATCAGTTAGTATACACTCAGGGAAAAGAAAAGTCTTTAAAGAAAAGAACAAAAACAAAAAAAGTGAATATAACTTGCTTCATATAAAACCAATTAACACAGATACCACTTTGAAGAACAAAAGCTGTGAAAAATACATTTGCAAGCACCTTTTAATATGCTGAAATATGAGCAGTTTCTTAACTGGCAGCTGAACTACATGAAAAACCGAACCTGTTGCTGAAGTTTACTATTATTTCTGGGATTTTTTTTTGCTCATATAACACTGCTTGATGGTCCTGGAATTCAGTGTTTGTGTTGGAGACAAAGAGATTCAAAATATAGTAGGACTGTTATGTTCAAACCATCTTTACGGAGATTACTGCACTGTTGTATGTCCACTGTTCTATGGTAGTGTGCATCCTGCAGGTAAGCAACAGCTGAATGCAGCCTCTCAAAAAAGCTTCTACGTTTTAAAAAGCTGAACTGAAATGGACAGACTTTGTGATTGCTGCTACAGAAGGTTTGCCTTAGTTGTGGTGGTACACATAGATCATGGTTTTACAAATGTGTTCTTCATACCCAGGTGCTTACAGTACCTGTCTGTGGTGTCTTGTTCTGTGATGCTGTGAAATCAGTAAGGTTGTAAATCTTCCACATTGACATAGCTTGAACTTCTTGGAAGATTAGCTTTCCTATTTAGAAGCCCTACATATGGAAAATAGATACTATTACAAGGTTATTAGCAAAGGAAAATTCCCTCTAAAGGAAATGTGGACACCAAGGCAGATAGTAGAAAACAGAAGTCGTGATGACATTTAAGGCTGTGTACCTAAGGACTTAGGAATATTCACACAGTTTGACAGGAAGAAAAGCAAAGGATTAATTTAAAGAAAATGGCTACAAATATACAGACTCTGAAAATCTGGACCAGTGGCTAATCATGGTCAGTTCTGTAGAATTTCAGTCACCAGTTCAGGTGAAGAGAAAGTTTCCAAATCCTTCTCTTGGAGATGAGAGCATTTTAGTTACCTGTGAATGGGAGTGACTAATGAATCCATGAGCTTGTCCTAAGATCCGAGAAAGAACACCAGTGTTTTGGTTTTTGTTTTAGAGGAATATGCAACGTGAGTACTGGAAGGACAACGATAATCTTTGCTGTATAGTGTACAGTCAAGGATGAAGCTACTATGATGTGAGGCAATTTTCTCTATGTCCACAGAAACTCTGGCAACAGCTGAATTTAGAAGAAAAGACAGACCTTTACGGTCAACTAGAATATTACATCTTGTGCTGTGTAATACCATTGCGAGACTGACTTAACTCCTCAGAATTACGCATAACTTCATGACACGTTAGAGCACTGGAGAGGAACAAAATTATAGTAGTATTGGAGAAAAACAGAATTCTACCTCTTTTTGCATTTTCCACCACATTTACCTTCATTTAAAGCTCTTCATAGAATCCCTGGCTTGTGAATCTCTCAGTTGAATGCAGTTTTTGAATTTTCAAGTATTCTTTCTTTTTTTTAATACTGATGTGTTGAAAATCAATGTCTCAAGTTTCACATTGTATGATACTCAGTTTAAATCTAAAGAAACATTATCTGTTAGGGTGGTTGCTGTTTTAATTATCTATTTTAAAGAAGGAAATGCAGCAGGTGGTTTTAATTTTTTTCAGTGTAAGATGCATTTCGTTATAGAGAAATAAGAGAGCAATAGTCAATAGTTTAACTTACAGGTTTGTTTTCTGTGTGATAGGCTGAACAAGCATCTGTTACATCTGAATTTGAGAGCTACAAAGTTCGTGTTCATAATGTTCTAAAACAGCAAAAGAATAAATCTGCTGCTCGGACAGAATCTGAAGGAGCCAAACAAGAACGGTAAAACTAACATTTTCACTTGATCTGTAATCTGTCTGTGGTACTGCCTAGCTGAACAGAAGAAATATTATCAGCTTCTACTGTCATGGTGCTATATTAGTTTCTAATAGCTGGATTTTTCTTTTTAACCATTACTTTTGTGTAGATTACCTATTTTTACAGTCAGAAGGAGAAGTAAGGTCTTAGGAAGTTTTTTATGACTCTCCTGAGCAGAAATTAGCCAGCACATTCTGTGTAGACTTGACGTGTTTTCTCTGACATGAAGTAGCCAAGTTCCATTTGAAACTAAGAAGAAAAGAGCAGATCAGTTCAGTTCAGCTGAGCTCACTTTGAACTTTTTCAGGAGTGAGTGCTTTAGTGTAGGTAAAGCTCTAGATACCAATTCAGTCATCATTTCCAACAGATTTATGAAATCCTGTATGTTGTATCATGTGAGGAAAGACTTGGAAGAAAAGAGTTACACTACCAAAAGTTCCCTGAAAATCCTTTAAGTACTGTCATAAGCCAGGTGAGTTTAGATTCACTTCAGAAAATGTCTCAACTCACTGCCAAAGTCAATCAGTTTCTGCAAGTTATTTTTATAAGTCATTGGTGGCTGCCCTTGGTGAGAGACCGGGCATTTATATGTGATGGCCCAGACACCTTCGGTCGGTACCGGCAATTGCAGCCACAAATCCACCAGAGGGCGACTTGTGCCTTGTTAGAGGAATTGGGTTTAGGGTTGGTTTGGGGTTTTTGAGACGTGCTTGCTTTTGAAGAAACCAAACTCTCAGAGCTGCAATGTTTTGTCTCTACTTTTTGCAGAATTTTAAAAAGTTCTGGTATTGTTACTTTTTTTTGTGAGAGAGAATCATCTTGGAAGCAAATTGGATAAAAAATAAACAGAGGACAAATGGTTCCCAAAGAAATTATTTATAAGTATCAACTCTAAGGATTAGCAAGATACACAGTTCATGAGATAACGAAGGTGTCTGCACACATAAACACCGAAATCAGTAAAAAAAGAATGTGTGTGACTTAAGTTTTTTTTCTTCCTCGTCTTTCTGATTTTGAATTGTTTCTGACCAGCTGAGTTTATCTCTTTTGGACTTGATGTTGCTTTCTAGCAATTTGCTCAAAATCTACTCCAACCATTTTGGTCTTATCAAACTGATGTGCATTTACTAAAAAAACAAAAAAGAGCCTCACCACTTTTAAGAAGAAATTTTTTCTCCCATCTGAATCCCATGTATTATTTTCCTTCTGTCTTGTCCCTCCTTGAGGTAGAAAGTGCTATCAGTCATGCTTCCTACCCCAAGAGTTGCATTCCCAGCAGTTCAGTTCAGTTCAGGGTTGTGGTAAACCTATTTGTATCTATGTTAAAACAGCATCTGATTATTTCTGCTGTAGCCACATTCAAAGATTATTTTGGTCTTAGTGCTCTGTTGATTTATTAATAAATAAGCAAATTGGATCAGCTATCCAAAATGTTGTGGATATCATATAGGTTCTGAAATAATATAATTATTTTAAATGCATGTTGTGTATTCCTTTTTCTTCCACGTGCAGGGAACAGTTGGAAATGGTGATAGATCAACTTAAAGTTAAGCTGCAAGATGCTCAGCATAATTCACAGATGAATGCATCTGAACTCCAGGCACTGCAGTCTGAACACGACACCCTGCTGGAAAGACACAATAAGATGCTGCAAGAGACTGTTGCAAAAGAAGCAGAACTCCGTGAAAAGTATGATCTCCTGATGAAGAGATGTGAATGTTTTATTTTTGTTTGAATTTTAAGATTTTACCATGTAGTAGCCTATAACTGTATTTCACAAAGAAAGGGCATGTTGTTAAGAAAGTTAAAGGAATTTTCAAAAGGATTGTTTGCAATTTTTCACAAGCCCTGCAAAGTTTCCACAATGACAATGAAGTAGTAGTTGATCAAGGAATCAACTTGAGATTTCTGCAAGCTTGTTACCTCGTAACTATCAGATCTAAAAATTAACATTTTTTGAGCACATTGACTATTTTTAAGTCTGATGCCCAGCGCCACATTTCTGTTGTGCCGCTCTACTGAATTTTATGGATGTTTCCTATTAAAAAAATAAGATAGTTATATGCAAAGCAAACAAATTCACTGAAAAAATACCTAGTTCTTATCCACCAAGTGCCTTTCTTACAGAAAGTACTGTATTTTAAGTTTGTACTTGCTACAGGCTTAATTTGCTGATTCTTTCAAAATGAAAGGAATCTGTTTAATCTGTATCACTACTTGTAAAATCACAGGTGTCTTACTTGAGCGCCTCAAAAAGAGTCTATCATTGTCTTTTCTTCTCCATTTTGGGTACAAAGAAGTTCACATGAAGTATTAATTAAAAATTACAGATTGATATGAGGAACTGTTGACTTCTTGTCACTGTCTTTGTACAGTTTTATCTGTTCTTGATAGCTACCTGAATCATGAATACTGATTCGCTGTAGTCAACCAAATTATGTTCTGCCTTTTTCTGGAAACAATCCACTTCACAGTAGGTTCCCTTTATACCTAAACACTGGTCTTTTCTACTCTGGCTCTGTTTAAACCTGTATTGCTATAATGGTAAGTCCTTGGCTTAGCTTCTCCATAAATGCATTTGTGACTTTATTTATTTATCCAAAGATGTCTGAATTTTTTGCTGTGAAATAGAAATCAAGAGTTTATAGCACAGTGTATTCATATAGTAAGTAATGTGTAACTTTTTCAGTCTCAGATTTTCCTTGTAAAAAGAGTACTTTAAATGAAAAAAAGTTGCACACATAGTCATTCTAAGATAATCCTACACATGAAAATTGAAAAACTGCCTCAAACTGTAAAAATTTTGAAATGTAAAACTTACAGTGTTTTGCTGCTTGTGCCTTACTGTTTGTGCATGCACTGTTTTCAGACTCTGCACAATACAGTCTGAGAACATGGTCATCAAAACAGAGCACGCCCAGGCGTTGAGTCAGCTGACAGCCCAGAATGAAGCTCTGCGGAACAATTTCAGAGATCAGGTCAGGAACCTGCAGGAAGAGCACCGGAAGACAGTAGAGACACTTCAGCAGCAACTCTCCAGAGTAGAAGCTCAGCTCTTCCAACTCAAGAGTGAGCCAAGCACTAGAGGTAACTTCCAGGCAGAATACCTGGAAGGTATTCATGGGTTTTCATGGGTTAGTTACAGATTTGTGCACCTCCGTCTGAAGCTAAAATGTGCTTACAGTGTTTGATTCTGTAAAATCACCAGCAACTTTATCTGGGAAATCTGCAGCATGCTGTATCAGTCCAAGAATGCATCTTTGTTATTATTTACTGTCACTTCAGAGTGACTTGAATACATCCAGAGAGGGCAGCAAAGGTGGTGAAAGGGCTGGAAGGACTGTGAGGAGCAGCTGAGGACTCTGGGTTGGTCTAGTTTGGAGGAAAGCTGGCTGAGGGCAACCTCATCGCTGTCTTACAGATTCCTGAGTGGGGGAAGTGAGGAGGGGGAAGTGCTGAGCTCTTCTCCCTGGTATTCAATGCTAGGACATGTGGGATTGCTTCAGAGCTGCCATGGGGAGGTTCAGACTGGACATCAGGAAGCATTTTCTTACTGAGAGGGTGGTCATACTCTGGAACAGGCTTCCCATTGAAGTCATTGATACCCCAAACCTGTCAGTGTTTTGAGAGGCATTTTGACAATGCCCTTGATAATGTTTTAACTTTTAATCATCCTTGAAGTGGTCAGGCAGTTGGACTAGATGTTTATTGTAGGTCCCTTCCAACTAGAAGAATGTCCAGTTCTTCTGTCCTAGAATCTGCATCACTGATACCTATTCTGCGGTATCTACATTGTCAGACAGATGGAGGGAAATTACTTTGAAATATTTGGTGTTCTTACCAGGTTGTCTGAGGTTTTGGAGCATACTGAACATTTGCCTCAAGTATGAAGTATAAGACTAAAGAAAAGTGTATTGGAAGCTGTTTTAAGAATGTTTGTTATTTATATACATGCTGTTCATTATACTTGCTATTTGATTCTTCTTCCAATTTAAGATTTTACTGTCTTCAATCTCAAGTGCTATTTTCTTATCTGTAAAGTTACTAATCAGGATGTATTTGGACATTTGCCAAGCAGCAGTAACTGTTTAAGACGTTGCCCTGTTATTACTGAAGTAGAAGGGTCATGCACACAGTAATAAAACAGAAGAACTTACACCTCCCGCAGGACTGGTTGAAACAAAAGTGAATTCTGTTTTGCATTAAAGGTGTTTGTTACTCTTACCATAGCTAAGACACATCTTCAGGGAGATGTACATGAAGGTTTCATAGTCACTGAAATAAAAATGGCCAGTCAAGTTTGGGTTTAGAATGAGACTTTGATTGGAATGGCCATTTGGAGGTGAAAGGCTCTATTTTACTATTATAGATGTTACGTACGTATCTGGATTTTTCTTTTTTTGCTTCACCTTCCCCTGCATTTTGGAGATTATTTTATGTACCACTCTCAATCCGACGCAGTCACAGCTAGGAAACAGCCCTCCCAATTTTATTCTGATATGAACATCAGTAAGTATCTTTCAGGTCCAGCTGTTTCAAATCCAGCAACGAAGACCTTGAGAGAGCGGAGGAACGCTGACCTTCCTGTTCTCGATGTGCACACTGTCGCTAGGGAAGAGGGAGAAGGCATGGAAACAACAGACACAGAGTCTGTGTCCTCAGCCAGCACCTACGTTCAATCCTTGGAGCAACTGCTGAACTCTTCAGAAGCAAAGCCTGGTACGTTAAACATGGCGTTCAGAAGCATTTGCCTATATAGGTTGCAGAAGTTCATGCCCTCAAAAATACTGTTTTCATTGTATTTTCATGCTTTAGGTGCACGACACAAGTCTAGTCAAGTGCCACTGAGTTTACACTGTCCTGAACTTTTGTAGGAGTTTTGTCATTGAGTAAGGCCTAACAGTAGGACATTCTGACAGATTTTAGTGGTTTAAAGATGTCATATTTCTGAGCTCTTAAAGGGAACAGACTGGGTGAGCAAGTCAGTGAATAGTTACAGAAGGTTTTGTATTCTGGATGAGTCTCTAACAGGGACAATTAAGTGCTGATTTAACCTTGTTAATGAAAGGATACAATTTCTGTTCATCTTAATGAGGCTTTTTAAAACTACTTTATTCATAGGGCTTTTTCTAGGAAAGTAAAATCCAGCATGAAAAAGAATGTTTTAAAAGTCCCCAAAAATCAGAAAAATACATGGTAGCATATAATCCTGTTTTAAAAGTCTACTGAACACTTCATGGATGACTGTTGAAGATCTCCATTTATGGGTAGAAAACAAGGAATAAGTTAAAACCAGGTATCTTGAGGTACTCTAGAACTGTTTTGCCAGCCCCCTTTTAATATATAAATAAAAATAGATAAGAAAATAAGCATGCAGCAGCAGCATTGATGCCTGTTAAGTTTGCACTCTGACTTTGCATGAATTCTGTTCATAAGAAACTACATTAATCAAGTCCTGCTGTTAAGTTAGTATGAAGTAGATGCAAGTGCTTTTTTCTTCTCTTAGTTTTCTTTTCCAATTAATTGCAGAACCATCTCAGTGGCAAGCAGATCTCACCAAGGATGAGCTGATGCAGAAACTAAACACAACAACTAAGAGTGCTGATCACTTGAATGAATTACTTCGTGAATCAGAAGCAACCAATGCAATCCTAATGGAACAAATAAAGGTTAGCACACACAAGGGATGTGAGGACAGCTCTAATTTCCACGATCTGTTTCTTAGACCAAATATCTTTCAGAAAATCCCAGTCTATAAGATTTTGGTGATATAAAACTTAATTTGGGAGGGGGTTTTATTCCACAGGGCTAATTAGTGCTTCCAAGAGTCTACTTCAGTTTTTGGGGGTTTTTTCACCACAGTTTCTATTTGGGTAGGCATGGAGGGGAGGGGGAGAGGAGTGTGGAGTAAAAGCTTCTACAGCAAAACCCCTCAGGAGTTTGGAAGTTTAATGTTTAGTAAAGGGTCTATACTATTTTCACTTAGATAAAAGCAGTAAATCCCAAGGGAAGCATTGTCTGGATTCTCTTTCTGTAACACATTTTAGCTGTCTTAAGTTAAAAGAAAACACATGAACTAATGTATGAGTGAGCTTCCTGAAGGCATTTCTAAATGTACTAAGCTTTCTTTTCTAAAATGCTTTTAAATTAGTATCATCAGATTTCTGAATTATTTAACTCTTCGTCTCTTGCTACTCTTTTATCACTTTTATCTCTATACTGCAGAAATTTTATCAAAAAAGGTTATTTTTAGTCAATGATAAGTTAATTATTATAACATTATCGCGTATTTAATTTTCACTGGATTTTTGTCCTGAATATGTTCCTAAACACGCGTTATTCTTTTTGAAGCGAGCTGTGCAATTCATTTTTTAGCTCTTCAAAAGACCTTTGTTCAATTACTCATCAATGAAGCAAGTAGTATTACATATTCTTTTCCTCATCTGCAGCTTCTTAAGAATGAAGTAAGAAGATTGGAAAGAAATCAAGAGAGAGAAAAGTCTGTGGCTAATCTAGAATACTTGAAGAATGTTCTGTTGCAGTTCATATTTCTGAAATCAGGAAGCGAGAAGGAACGGCTGCTTCCAGTAATAGACACCATGTTGCAGCTCAGCCCTGAAGAGAAGGGGAAGCTGGTTGCAATTGCCCAAGGTAGGTGGTGTTCAAATTCTTGTCATAAAAAAGAGGAAAGGTGAAAAAGGAAAAGGATAGTTCTGTGCTGCCTGTTGTGAAAAAACAAAACTTAGTATCATAATGCCAGTGAACTAGTCATAAAACCATTTTCTTTGTTGGGAAGTTACTATGCAGTTTTCAGTAAACAGAACAAATACCATAAAATTGACATAAGATATAATTTCTTCTGAAACATTCACATTTTAGGAGGACAATGGTAAGGTGAAAAATTTAATGTCTTTGTGTTTTGAATAGAGTTAAAAAATATTTTGTCAAAATAGAGGTTTATATAATTGAATTATTTTCTTTGCAGATAACTAAACAGATAACGGATAACTAAAGTGGTATTCTCAAGGCAGTACTGCAGATATAATATTAGTTTCAATATAATACATTTAAAGATATCTTAAAATATACTCTTCATTGAAGAAATAAAGAACTAGAGAAGGACATAAAAAGAGTTAGGCATTTGCAAGACATTAACACAGGACTTCTGTGTGCAATAATATTCTGTTTCTGCTTCAAATATTCTGAGCATTTGTTCCCTTAAAACACTTTTTAACATATTGTTTGTCATTTCTCAATGACAGCAACTGTAGCTTCTTCATTAGTAGCTGACCTATACTTTGTCTTGGAATTAATATAAACAGTAAGCAACACATTACATATGAGAATTTAAAACTTGGGAACAAAGTCACATTAAAAGGGGAAGTGTTCAAGTATTGCATTCCGTAATAGGCTGTGCATTTGGAAAACTAAGATATAAGTCAAGTTCATAGCATGTTGATGTTGTTCTGGTCTTGTAATGATGACTGATTGGATTTTTCTGGAGAATGGTGATAAATTACCTTTTTCAGACATTCTCAAGTACCCAAAGTAAACTGGACTTGGTGGTACTATCACATATCTTACATCAGCCCAAGAGTGAGTTCCTTTCTCAGCAAGCTTGAGGACAGCATTTGAAAAAAAATAAAGACAAGGAGTGGGGGCAAGGTCATGTAACCAAATGATGCAATGTCTAACAAAATAAATGTCTAACAGAATATAAAGTATGTTTTTCTTCCTCCTTCAGGTGAAGAAGAAAGTACCTCACGGCCTTCTGGGTGGGCTTCATACCTCCACAGCTGGTCAGGACTTCGATAAAACAGTGGAAACACTGAATCTTTAAAAACATTCCACATCAACTGCAAACCTGAGAAATCTACCTGTAGATCTGTTGGTGTTGTAGCATGGAACTGTAGGGTTTTATTTTTATGTGTTATTTTCAGCTTTTTAGGCTCTGCTAAGAAAGAAGTCTGCAGTAGCTCTGAAAGATGGTCATATGTTATGCTCTGGCAGCAGTGGACTGTTTTTCTTGTAAATGTTAAAGCTGATAATAAGAACTATGAGAAGTGACAAATTAATTGCAAATAGCTTGGAAACAGAATTTCTCAACCTGTGATAGTTCTTTTAATATCAGTTTAAAAGTTTGACCTGGTATATTAACTAAAATAACTAGTTTTAAAGCATTTAAAAGTGTTTACAGTTGCTTTCACATATCACTGTCAGCTAGCTAATCTATATGGTTAGTGTTATTCTCTGCACATTTAAGAAATTTAAAATTATTTCCTCTCTTGTGATGACTACAAAATGTAAGATAATTAAGAAACAGACAGGGCATTTTCTGCTTTAAAGTTATAGTTTTCTTAAATTATTTTGCTTTTGCAGAACATGAAGGCAACGTTTCACAAAATGTAGAGGGTGCAAAAATCTGTATCTGTATGAAATACAGTGCTTGTCACATCTGGCCATGGTACTGTCGTAGAGATTAATGGCATCTATGGAAGCCTTAGGATAGTACTCCAAGACTCAGAGGTCCTAAGTGAGCTGAAGCTTTGTGAGAAAGGGCTTAAGCTAGGGCTTTTTAATCTGAGGTTGGAAGTTTGTGGAAAAGAACAGGGAGAAATGTTCCATTACTGTAATGATGTCTGTAATTTGATGACAAGACTACTCATACTGACTTAGTCATAGTGAAGACACTAAAGGAAGAATCTGGGCCCACAGGTCAGACTCCTACCATTAACTTCTGAGAGAAAAGAATTAAGCTTTTGTCACTAGATGCATCTTTTAAATGTTCTAATGACTGAAGATCTTATTCTCTCACTTACCTGTGTGTGTGCACATTGTTTGCATAGATCTTTTGCACAAATGAGATGATCTCGGTTCCAGGTTACTCAAAAGAATTTTGTAGGTTTTTCCCAAGAAAAATAAATTCCTACCATCTCTGCTTCTATTATCAACACAGCACCTTTTTTTTACCTTCAGTTGATTTCTCCCTTTGCAGTCCATAATGTCTTTCACCATCTTAATTTATTTGTAAGGTTTTAAAAAGCATACACATGTGTTTGAATCCCGCTTATGTTTAAACCAGAGTCTTTGTCTTTTTCACTCATATTTTCATGTTCTCTGTGGTGTTTTACAGAGAGTCTTTCCCTGGTACACATACAAATACTAAATAGGGTTCTTCCTTTCCTATCTACCTTAGCTCAGGCTCTGAGGAAATGATGCTTGTTCATTTAATATTGCCTTATTTTAGGCTGAGATGAATCTGAATATATGAACAGCAGAATGGCAACATGTTGAGAATAAACTGTTCAGTAAGTTTGATTTTGGTTTAATTTTTTGCTTGTTGTATGTATTTCAGTACACAATCAGCAAAGCCAGAAAGCTTTATTTAGGTATGTTAAGCACTTCTATTTTCTTCCCCTCCAATATTTATTTTAACTGGAACCTTTATGGTTTGTGTTACTGGGGAAAACATTCTCTGTGGACTTTCAGAATACAGATCTGATCAACACCAGTGTGAGGGATGAGTCATTTAGGTGTCTGTAGGTAGCAAACAGAAGGCTCTGTTTAGGCTTCCTTGCATTTGTCTTCGGAATGATTTACCTTATCTTCAGCATTCATGATTTGGACCAGGTCTCGGATGTTGGATTCAAGCTCCTTATTCAGCTGGATTTGGTTGATGTCATTGAAAAGGATGCCAAAACACAGCAACAGGAGAGATTTGAAATATGTATAAAAATAAATGCTAGTCATCCTCCTGTTGTGATTTTAGCACATGAGGAAGCACATGAGTAGAAGGGTATGGCTTTGTCTCATGTAGTTCACACTCCCTTTGTGGCTGACCTGATTTAGTCTCTGCTCTTGCTAAAGAGCTGTGACAAGTTCCTCTTAAAATGCACATATTTCAGAACTGTAAATTATTTAACATTGTAAGCTGTGAATAAAGGTATGCAAGTAACATATATCACTGGCTGTATGAAATACCAGTTGCTTATTGACTTCATTCAAGTCTGAGTTGCATGCTCACTGTTTTTAGTACAACTTGAGTACCACACTTACGAACGTAGTGAACAACTTGCATTAATATATATTTTTACAATGAAATATTGAGATCTTAATTAATGTAAAAATATTTTAATAACTGTTACAAAACTGTTTTCTGTTGCTAAGACTGCCAGAACTTATCTATGTGGCAATAAACTGACTGTAAGCAAATATATCAAAAGTTTAACAAACACTTGAGTAAACGGCATAGAAGAATGTGAACTGGAAACAGGATTATTTTGGATAGAGAACTTTTTATATGTCATATGTTTGCATTTGTAATGTACAGCATTGTAGCTGTGATTTGCTTTCAAAAAGCAGTTTATAGTTTTAATTAGTACTGCTGCTTCTTGATATACTGTGGTGCTCTTTTTTGGAAGAGCGCTGTGCTGACTTCGGTTTCTGGTTCTTTTTGTTTACATTACAGTGCCACATTGATTAGAATGTTTCACAGAAAATTTCACCCTTGCCCAAAATGTCCTTAAGCTTAGGACCAAGTTTTATCTTTTAACAGCCTGCCTTCAGCCCAGGCATAAGGAGGGCATCATCATCATCATCATTCTGCTGTCACTATGCAGATTATATATTAATTAAAAACCAAAAATGGGAGTGATTCAATGTTCCCAAACCTGCATGTACACTGTGGCTGAATTTTTAGCTATCTAATACTGACTTAGGAACAGGTAATGTCTTTCATTTTCCCTTTACCCAGAAGGGAGACTTACCTGTGGAAGCAAAAAGTGCTTCAGCTGAAAGACGGGAAGATCAGAGCTTGTCAGGCTGTTGTATAGATGTGTCCAGTTGAATCTGGGGTTCAGGATGGCCCAGGGGAACCATGTTAGAAATTATACACAAGAGACTAAAGTTGCTTTTTTTTCTCTCATGGCCCTCCTTCCCCAAAGTATAACTGTGAGAATACAGGGTTAGATTATTTTCTAAATTTAAATCCTCCTTCATCTATCGCCTTCCATCCTTCTGCTGTGATAAGAGATGATATATCATGAAATTGTCATGGAATGCCTAAAAACTCTCTTTAGTTTCTATTAAGTTACTTTGAAGGCAGTTTCAACATACATACTTCATTTGGCTTATGCCTTGGCTTCACCCAGTGCACCAATACCTCCTAAACTGCCTGCTCGTTCTATTGTTGGTACTGTGAAAATATGTCCCTTTGAAGCTTTGGAAATGGCAGTCACCACTCACGAGCTGAGAAACCAAATTTATGAAGGGATAAAAATATATTTGTTGTAGTAACTTCAGAATTGCTAGTCTGGATAGATAAGTATTTTGTTTGGAAATAATGTCTTTGATGGCCTTTTCATGTGGCCATCACTTCAATAAAATTCACCTTTACTCAACGGAGTGCCTTTTTTTTCCCTGAATGCGTGTTCTTACCTGAGAAAATGCTGCTCAGGTGCAAGGTAGAAAACAAGGTCTGTCTCCCATTATACTAAGGAGATTTTATGGATCTGGTGTAGTATCCACAGCCTCTACTTTGGAAGGCAATGGATTCTTCTGGGTGAACAGAAAAGAAGTTGGTTTGTTATAGGTTTGGTTTTTTATTTAAAAATATTATAATAGAAAAAATATTTTAAAAACCTCATTTCAAATGCTTCAAATGTGTTACTAGATTGTCACCAGCAATCTGACAACATTAGATATCAAGTAGAGGTGGGATGCAGAAGCTCTTAATGCTCTTATTAGCAGGATTGCAGTTAGTGTGTTTGAGTGCTAACTACCTTATAAATCAGCATGCGTTTCTAATTGCACTCAACTTTGAAATGGACATAATTACCTCTTCCCTAATAAGCTGTGATAATTTTTCTTTATCTGCATGATTGTCCTAGTGCAAAGATTACATACTCAGTGGATGAAGACATGCTTAGTTTGATTTAAGCATGGGTTTGGTGTGTTTATTTTCTTAAAAATCATTTTTCATAGACCATGCTTATTACACAAATACATGGCCAGAGAGGGGATCATAAGCCTTGAAAAGAAGACATAATAAATGGATATAAGGGTCAAAAAAGAGAGACTTATACTTCCAGGCAAATTCTAATACCTTTCACATAAATGTATATATGCTATGGGGAAGGTAAATAATAATCCAACTACTTTTTAAATGAATTTGACTAAAATGTATCATATCGTTGTGAAAGGATGAGAAGAAGATGCATCTTAGATTCAGGAGCTTCCTTCCTTTCCTTCCTGTCCTGTGTTTCTCAGGCTCATTCTGAGGATTCAGGCTGGATTGAATAGTGAAGACTGAGAATATTAAAACAAGTATGGAAATGCACATCAGTTACTGCTCCAACAAATCAGCATGCCTTGGTATTGGCAAATCGGGGTTTTTTCTGTCATTTGAATGCCTAAAGGCTTCCTAAGAATCCAAGATAAATGTAATCAATGTCAAAAACAGTGTGCTATTTCAGGCATGGGCACAGTTCCAGTCCTCCCACAACAGGCTTTGAAAGTGTTTTAAATTGATAGACATTGGATAGCAGCTGTGTATGAGCATAGGATTTAAGTGGGGTTTATTGTTTCATTGCCTGAAAATCAAAGCTTATTCTGAGAACGCTCAGACTGTTTCCGGAGGGGAGATACATATTAGCTCTTGGCTCTCTCGCCCTTTGCAGCATGCAGAGCATCTCAAAAATAAAAAGCACAGAAACCATTATAGAGCTCCAGAAAAAGGCTTTTAGCCAAATACTGTTTTGCTGTTATTACTCCCCTTTGTGGAGTTAAGTTGCTGATGCTCAGCATTACTCTTGCCAAGGGATAAGGCCAATCATATAATTTTGGCTTTAGCATCCACATATTTATACAGACTACTTAATGTTCCTCTCACATCTAGTCACAGCATTGACTTAAATCTGCAGCTGTAGCACTCCAGGTGAAACTGCCCACCTTTGCAAGGGGACAGGTGGATGGGCCCTCTGCTCCAGGGGCAGAGGGCAAGAGCCTCTGGAACAGGGAGAAAAGCAGATGATGGTGACAAAAACCTGAAACAGCTCCTGTTGTTGGTGTGGCAGCTCTCTGTCTCTGCCCTGACTACCCACCAGCCTTTCTCCTGGAAACTGGTTAAACCAGTTGTTTGCAGTGGTGGGGGATAGTGGATATCTTGCAGGAAGAGGATTTTCAGAAAACGCAGAAAAGCTAAGGTTCAGTTTTGCAACATTCTGGGAAAGATGTAGATTGCAATGACAAAAAGCTTGAAATAGAAAAATTACACATTTATACTAAAAATGTGAGAATAATACCATGATCTCCGAGAGTCATTATTTCTTGAAGTACCTGTTTGGCGGTGCTGCCGTAAGTTTTTCCCTTAGCCTTTACTGTGTCTGTACAAGTACTGATCTTGTAATGAAGCAGAAATTTATACTGATAAATATGGAATTTAATCGATCAATTTTGCAGAGGTTTGAGGCTGAACAATACAAGTTATATCCTTGGTTTTGCACAGCCTGCCCTCCTCCAAGAAAGAATTATGCTGAATGTACTAGGTGTGCTTAAAAATGCATGAAGCAGAAATCTGACTCCTTTTATATGGATGTCAGAATGATCATTAAATTAAGTCTTCTAGTATTCTGAGCAAACTACGTATTTTTTAATAATAGCAATGTTTTTTAGAGATATCAAATAGTGGTCAAAACTTATTTATTCAATTGATTAGTGAAGTTAATAGCATTGAGCAAAAATGTGAAACCTAAATAATATTTAATCTGTTAATTCTTTAACAGCTTTGCTAAGAATATTTAACTGGACACCTCGTGTTCAAAAATTATTCTTACTTACATGGTCAGAGTTTCCTTCACTGTTGTTTTAACTTCATAGCTTTGGAGCTGTGACATGAACACTGACACAATTAACAATTTAAATCCATTGATTATATTAAGGTAGACAAGCATGGGGCTGCTCTGCTAATAGGTTCTCAGAGGCAGAGTAGGATTAGATTGGATAATGCAAATAAATTCTTTACTGTGAGGCTGGTGAGGCCCTGGAACTGTTGCCCAGAGAAGCTGTAGATGCCCCATCCCTTGAAGTATCTGAAGCTAGGTTGAATGGGGCTCTGAGCAGCCTGGTCTAGTGCAAGACATCCCTGCCCATGGCAGGGGGCTGGAACTACATGGTCTTTAAGGTCTCTTACAACCCAAACCATTCTATGAATCTACCATCTCCAGTTGCATGAAGCTCTAGAAGAAAACAAAAGCTAGAGCAAATTACCACAGTTAGAAGTTACTTACTCCTGTCTCCTCATACCACTCTGACAAAAATCATGAAATACTTTTTCATTTCCAGATAAAGAACTTGATGTAAAGTTCACTGTTATTTGTGATTAGGGACAGGCAGTCAAATTCTTTGACCAAGCAGCTGCCTTCTCATCCATCCCCAGTAACCCTTCCTTTCTCACTCGTCTCCAGGCCTACAATAATGGTCTTGTTCAATGTCAGCAAAGCTGATCATGCATTTAGCTCTGAATAGGTAAAGGCTCTGTGCTCTCACTTAAGAGTGACAGAATCATTTAGGCTGGAGAAGACCTCAAAGATAAAGAGTCAAACTGTTAAGCTGGCATTCCCAAGTCTGTGTCACTAAAGTGCCACTGCCAGCTGCAGTACAATAAGTTTGGTATTTCAACAGTGATGGAAAATGTAAAGTAGTCTGGAAACAGAACATCAAAAGCATATGCCTACTTGAAACTGTGTTTTACTCTGGTCTTAAAGGGAGAAATGAGAGGGAAAAAAAACCACTACCCCACATTAATTTCGTGATTAATATGCTGGTCTGGAGACAGGGAGTCCAAATTCTCTGCTTTGCCACATGTTTCCTTTGTGAATTTAATTTCAGCGTCTCTGTCTCTATTTCCTGACTTGCCTGCTGGGGATAATGGCACTTCTCTACCTGATGCCAAGTACATTAGCAGCAGAATGTTAAACTTTGTGATGGGTTTGTAAGCAGAAATAAGTAGGCGGATTACGATATTTTCCTTAAACTGCATGGGAAGAAAATTGTCATAGCCTGCATTATACTGCAATGGAAGGAATGATCTCCTTTTGAGTCTGTGGTGTGTGTTTTGTGAATCCTATTAAATTACTTGCCTAAGTATTCTGGACTGAATTTTACAAGTTAATTAGAATGCCAGCATGCTCTAATACTATGTAATGGACAATTAATAACAATTAAGAATTGTTATTTCTTTTGTAAAGCAAGACAAAACAAAATTTTAAATCATACCCCAGGGCGCAAACTTGCTGCGAAGTGCACAGAGCCTGAGGAGGCTAACTGGGAAACTGAATTCCTGGCTTTTCTTGGTACAGCACTTCCAAAAACTGCTAGTACTTAGTGTTTGGCATTTGTACATGTTTGGGAAAGGTTCTCCCACTCTCTATGAGAATGCCCTTGCTACTTTGAGATTATATTGCTAGCAGACTAGGCTTTAGGGATTTCATCTTTAAAAGCCCTGGAAAACTGTACATGGTGCAATTCACTTGCTGTTAAATCCATTAATGTGCTCTCCAAAGGAAGTGCCACAAGGGCTGCGCTTGTTGGCTGGCACTGCCTGTTAATTATTTCCAGAATTTACTGTTTTGAAGTTTGCGGCCCTGGTGGTTGCATGCCTGTCCAGCCACCTCCCTGCTGTTTCAGGCTGCGCTGGTCAGGGGTGCTGTTCTTTAGCAGTCAGGGACAACCACCTCATACAGCTCCCCAGGAGGATCAGCAAGGAGAGAGACCCTGAAATCCTTGCAGACAAGCTGAAGTTAATTAAAGACATTCATGAAGCTGACTACAAGTAATGGCAGACTGCCCAAAGCAGATTAGAAAAAACCAAAAGGGTTGTGTTACCCTCAGCTGGCACAGAATGAGTACTTACTTATTTAAACGATATAAGGAAGCTTTGCTGATAGAGTCGTTAAAATGTATGGGTGTTTTGGGGTTGGGTTTGTTCATTTTGTGGTTTTGTTTTTGTCATTTTTGTTTTTTTTTAATTGAGGGGGGTTGTGATTGGTTTTTCAACATAATCACACCATTGTTGAGGTTGGCAGGCCCCTCTGGAGGTCACTTGTCCAACCTCTCTGTTCAAGCATGGCCATCTACAGCCAGATTCCCAGGACCAGGTCCAGACTGCTATGGAGTACCTTCAAGGGTGGAGGCTCCACAGCCTCCACTGACAACCTCTGCCAGTGTTCAGTCACTCTCACAGTGAACATTTCTTCCCTGATGTTCAGAGGGAACTTCCTGTATTTCAGCTTGTTTCCCTTGCCTCTGTTCCTGTCACTGGACTCCACTGAAAAAAGACTGGCTCTGTCCTCCTTGTACCCTCTCTTTCCAGATATTTTTATTAATTGGCAAGGTGTCTCTGAGCCTTCTCTTCTCTGGGCTGAGCAGTCCCAGGTCTCTCTCTTGTCTCATAGGAGAGGAGCTCTGTTCTCTAAATAATCTTAGTGGCCATTTCATGGGCTCATTTCAGTATGTCTGTGTCTCTCTTGTACTGGGAAGCCCAGAATTGGACTCAGCTCTCCAGGTGTGACTTGACCAGTGCTGAGTAAAGGGGAAGGATCACATCCCCCTCTTCTGGCATATCATCCCTTCCCTTTTCAGCCATATACTTTGTTTTCGTCTTTATGCAGAAATATGATGCTAAAGTCTTGCTGTGTTTGATTCCTCATCTTGGCAAGCAAAACTGAACCTTGCCAAGGAGCAAAGTAACAAATAAACAAAAACAGTACTACAGACAGTCTGTGTTTCTAGAGCTGTAGTCCTCTCTAGAACCAT
This sequence comes from Cyanoderma ruficeps, assembly GCA_008694505.1. NCBI lineage: Eukaryota > Metazoa > Chordata > Aves > Passeriformes > Timaliidae > Cyanoderma > Cyanoderma ruficeps. The sequence goes on from VZDJ01007754.1 coordinate 24,584,550, forward strand.
GCTTCTGCCACAGCCATCAAATACCTTTTGTGTATCATAGTCCCAAAAATTTACATTCTTTTCCTTTGATGGATACCAAAGTAGATGTGCTCCATCTACTGCTTATGATCTGTGCTGATGCATCTCTGTCTATGCTGATTTTCACTGGCTCATTCCTTGAGCTGTCTTCTTGGAGCCATATAGATATTTCCTTAATCCTGGCAGGCAAATATTTGCCTTTTTCATTCCAATACACCACTTCCTTGTTCTGATATTAAGGACGGCAATGGGTGGTGATACAGACAGCTCAATAATCCCACTTTTTCTATTATGCTCCTTTTATTTGTCCATAGGTCTGCCTTTGAAACTTGCCTGCTTTGGAATGCGGTTGCTTCTCTCCAAGTGAAGCAGGAGTTTTGGCCCCAGGTTTGGCAGGGTTGGAGGTAACTTTATTACATTTACTTTCTAAACTGCTGAGCTCGAGAGAGCTGCTAGCCCTTCCCCGCGCCATTGCTTATTAATGCTGTTACATGTTTAAACAATATTGATTTAAAACGGACTCTAGCTCCAGCAAAATTCACCTGAGCATATTTGGCGCCCCAAGGTGTGGCAACAGCTTTCTCGCTACAAATTATCCTGCACTACCCGACCACGTGTAGGAAACAGTGAAAATACTTGGAATAGTTTTGACAGCAATTTTCTGCTCTGGAAAAAGGAAAAAAAAAAGAAAAAAAAAAGCCGAAAAACACAAAACCAGCAACAGCCGCTCCCAGGCACCTATTTCACGTAACTCTGCGGGGCGTTCCGCTCGCCGCATCTCCCGCAGGGCTGACAGACGAGGTGAACGACCCCTCCCGCGGGCCAAGCGGGAAGGACGTGGGGCTGGGGGATCCCAGCTCTTGGCAGTGACTCCCGGCCATTTGCCGGCCGGGGCGGCGGGATCCCATCTCCCGGGGGTACAGCCCCTCTTTCCCGGTCGGGCGGCGGGATCCCGTCTCCTGGCGGCACCTCCCCTCTTTCCCCGCGCGGGGGCGCAGCGGGCCCGGGGCGGGGCGCGGCGCGGACGGAGCGCGCCCCCCGGCGGCGGGCGGTGCCGCCCAGCGCCATTACCGCGGCCCGGCGAGGCCCCTCCCGCCGGTGGGAAGCGCTTGGCGGGAGCGGCGGGAGCGGCGGCCGCCGGGATGCTGGGGGTGGCGGCGGCGGCGGGGATCAATTGTAACAGGTAGGAGAGGCGCGGGGGCCGCCCGCGCCGTCCCGTCCCGCCTCCCGCGGCGGGCGGCTGCCGAGGGCGGCGCTTTGTCTCGGCCGGGCCGCTGTCACCGGCTGTTGCCCGGGAAAGGCGCTTTCCCGCTGCTGCCGCGGGCGCCGGCGGGGTCGGGCTGCGGTCCCGCCGGGGGGCCCGTAGCCGTGCAAGATGTCCCTGCTGCTCCCCCTATGAAGTGTCCATTCCACGGGGAAACTTTTCCCTGTCCCGGGCAGCCCTGGGAGCCGCAGCGAGGGGCACTGCAGGAATCCCTTCTTTCCGCAGTGCCCCCCTTGGCGTTCAGCACTCGCACGGAGCGCTGGCCGGGCCCTGTGCCCTTGTTACAGCGATCGCCAAAAACACCCAGAGCCGGGGCTCGCACGTCCCGGGCGCGGCGTGAGCGCCGTCTGATCCCAGTGCGCTGAAAGGCGCCCTGTCCCGGGCGGGTGGTGGTTGTTTTAAAAGCACCATACTAAGTAACCTCGGGTGTGGATGTGGTGAGATTCGTGATGTTTTATGCATATCCCACAATTACTGAGCAATCCTATCTTGGGGACGGGTTAATGGGGTGGACTGCGGAAAAGTAAGGGCTGCTCCTCTCATTGCTCAGCGTTTCAAAGCTTCGCCCTGTGCAGTTGTTTCTTGGTAAGAAATGGCACTAATTAAAGCACTTGGCAGAGTGTTGTGCTAATATGTCAAAACTTGGAGCTGGGGGAAGAAAAAAAGAGTGATTTTGTAGCTGCCTTGAACTGCAGGTACAGGGTGGCTGCTGGCGCACAAACCTTCGGCTGTCTAAAGACTGCCTTTTCTGTGGCCGACTTCTCCTGCAGGCTCCTCCAGCTCTCCGCCATACCTTTGAAGAAAAACTGTGGCAGTTGCAAAGTCAGGCTGAGTTTGGGCTACAGTGGTGCCATCCTGGGTGAGGTAAGCCAGCTCTGCTCCCAGGATCAGTACCAGGATCTCACCAGCCTTGACTGCTTTTGCTCCAGCTGCAGTGCAGCCACATGCTTAGAAAAACATGATAATGTGATTCAGGTGTCCATATATATTGAAGTAACTTTTTTTTTTAGATGATCCGATAGCCACTTGCTTTTGTAGTGGGTGGTAGATGCTTCCAGGCCAGGATTCTTTCTGCATTCCTGAGCGTGGCTGTCAGTGTTTGTGCCGCAGTGTCAGTCGGTCACGACTGCGCGTAACTCTGTCTTTCAGCCCTGCACAGGTGCTTCGGCTGAGCCACCTCTTGGGCCAGGTAAACAGAGCAATTACGTATTTGGCATCTGTTCTGCTGAAGTTGTCAGGGAGTGGGCCAGCTGCCCTGCTGGTACATGTTTCCAAGGATATGAACTAAGCTACACCCCGGCACAGCAAGAAATTTTGGGACAAAGTCAGACTAGAGCCCCTTCTTGCTGATACTTGCACAGATGAAGTAGCAGGAAGCTTACCCGCAGCAGCATGCAGCTGGCCAGCACATCCAGGGAAACACTGGTGGCAGCAGAGCCATCCAAGGTACAGCTGGTGGCTCAAGAATCCCTTCACAGCAGCAGGAACAATCATGCTGCCTCCTGGCCAAGCAAATCCTCCCGTGGCTGAGAATCAGCCTGGAGTCTTGCTGCTGCTGGTGTGCTCTGAATAAGAATGGTTTGCCCAGTAAAGGCTGGACGTGGGGTCCCTTGCCTAAACTGGCTGGCTTCCTCTGTTCCTCTCACCGTTCTTTTGGGGTGAATCGTTGTATGGGGGACAAGGGGCTGTGCTGTGGTCAGGGAGGTGAAGGTGCTGTGCAGTTCACTATCACAGGAGCTTGACTCGTGGAGCAGAGGGTGGTGCCGGCCAGGACAGGCAGTGCTGCTCATCTGGCAGGGTGACACGGTGGCAAAAGGCTCTGGAGTCAGCTCCTTCGGAAGAGCTGTTTCCAGGTCGTCTGGCTGAGGGGGTTTTCTGTAGACGATTCCGGTTCACTGAAGTCAAAACAAAGGGGTAGGGCTCTTGAAAGATGCGTTTTGATTTTGTAAAATACAAGGGGGGAATACTAAAAACTGATGTGTTTTCTTGTTTTGATTCTTTGGGTTTGAAAACGCACTAAAAATGTGATCTTTGCATTTGAACCTACTTTTTAACCAAATGTGAAGTGATCTTAAAGGCCTCCACAAGCTGAAATTCCTGAGGGGTTTTGTGTCTTGACTTTTTGGTCTGATTTAGAGAGTTTAAGTAATCTGAGTTTTGGTGAAGAAAACTAAAGGGGAAAGAATGATTTGAGGACTCTCTCCAGATTTGCTACGCAGAAAAGCAGCAGACATCTGGTCAGCAGGTATGCACAAGGAAATACTTTTCTTTTTTAGCCTTCTTTTTTTTTTTTCCATCTTTGTTTTATGGAGGCTTTTTGAGTTTGAGTCACTCCTGTGGATTTTGTTTTGCAACTAGAGGAACTTGCAGGCTGGTGCTGTCACTTGAACAATCATTATTGAGGTACTGCTTTGTCACTCAGCATCACGCTGGGAGATCAGACTGTCCTGGAAGAGAGGGATTTGGGTAAGGAGGGATGGGCAGTGGGTTGATGCTGGGTAGTGGTGGGTTGTTCAGGGTTGTTTGGTGTGCTGCATGGGGCTGATAGTTCATTGTGGCAGTGCCTGCTTGCTTTATAAATGACCTCTGAGTTTTGTGGGCAGCTTTTTCAGCTGGTTGTGCTGAACTCATCTTGATGTGTTATTATTGGAATAAGTTTCATATGCGGTTCAGAGAAAAACATTAGCTTCTCCATTCAGAACCATTATTATGTTAAGCTTTTGTAGTTTCCTAGAACAAACTGAGTTTTTCTTTGTAGCAAGAAATACAGGCCAACATGCAGCAAAATACTGGAAAAAGCCGGGTCCTCTTTATTCCAAGTATAACTACGCTTGAAAAACTAGCACAGACTCATTGGATTATGGTTCTTATTCCACTGTAGGCTGTGAAGCTGAAAAATGGGGGCACTTCATGGTGTTACTGGCTTTGATAGGGGATTCTAAATAAGAAGCTAAATATGGTGCTGCAGTTTGGTCTCAGTTGTAGTGTACAGGTCTTTTTCTTAGAACGGGCTCCATACAGTTACTGCAGGGGAACCATTAATGGTCTGCAATATATAGAGGGTGGTTTGCACAGTTAACAAATTCTTTTTCAAGTTGCAGTGAAATATTTATTATTGGAGCACTTAAGGCAAGCTTTTCAGCTCCTGCAATTGTGACTTCATGCTGTGTGTTGGGTTACACATCCTGATTTGTCTGTGCTTTGTTCTTCTCCAAAGCCCAGTTGAAAAGTTTTTCACTCCATAGCATAATGCAATCTCTTATTACTCTTCAATATAGGGAGGCTTTAATTATTAGCTGTGCTAAAAGCAGATTGATAGTCAGTGGGGAAATTACTCATGTCAGATCTTTCCATGATGGCAAGTGCTGATGACAAGGAAAATGAAACTGACAGTCAGGTTTTCATAGCCAAAGCTTTCCCTTGTCTAAGCTGTGCATAGTGTGAAAGAAGCAGCCATGTATGTGGTCTGCTGTTCTTGTTGTGTTAGGATGTGCTACAGAGCACGTCACCCTTAACAGCCTGTGCAGAAGTTCTGCTGTTGGGGCAGAAGGGGTGAAAGGTCCTAATTCGGTCTGACAATTAGGGAAAATACAGCGGGGGACTGTGCCCTGGGGTTAATATTTTTCTTCAAATTAGGCTCCTTTGCAATTATTTCAGCATTTTCCTTCCTGTGGTGTGTGAGTATGAAAATGTTGAATTCTGTTTTTTAGCAGAAATAAGCAAGGGGAAAAATCTCAGGCTACTGTAATTTCCTTGGCTGGTTTTATGTGCTGTAGTAACTCCTTATGTCAAACAGTTTGTTGAATTTGTCTCAGCATCTGGAGAGTATCAGCAATATCCAGGATGCCAGAAGCTGATGGTGTGGCCGATGACCAGCTATGGACAAAGTGGACCTCCCCTACAGCCTGAAGCTGTGTTCCTGTGCCAAAATGGCATAGTGTAGAGCACCCTAGAGTGCATGAAAAATAGCATTACAACATGGTTGACACTCAGGAGGAAGTTTTATGCTCTGTGTTTTTCATATTGATTGCTTTTCTTTATATGTTAAATAAGAAGTTCTTGAATTCCAGCTTGGATGATCCTTCTTTTCATCACTTTTTGATTTATTAAAAAAGCTCACCAGCCACTTCCGTAGAATTCAGTAAGGAGGTGGATCCTTAGTCACGTGGATTTACGGTTTTTTCAAATGCTTGCATTAAACAGTTTGAAGAACTGAGAACACACTGGTGGATGGGCTGAGTAAAACCTAAACTGGTGTGAACAGTAGAGTTAAAACTGAGGGGGGTTATTGCTCATGTCATGGGTGGGGAATTGATGTGGATCATGTGGGGAGCTAAGGCATAGTAATGACTTTATGAACATTTCCTGGGTGGCCAGAGCAGCATGGGGTGCTCAAAATTAAAAGGGTTTTCTGTATTAATATGTTGTTTTATTGTAGTTGGGGGCACTGGGAAAGACCACAGCAAAGGAATGCAGTAACACCAGCAAATATTTGGGAGGCAACAACATGGCAAAGTGGCTTCAGTCCAGACTCCACACTGACATGCAGCATCTGTGGGATTGATGTGGGGAGAGGGAACTGTGCAGGGAATTCGTTTCAAACCCTGGGAGGGAAAAAAGGGACCTCAATACTTTGCAAGGGCTCTTTTGTGGGGGCCTGGCCATCCCGACCAGGTCTGGGCACTGCCTGGCTGGGGCAAGAAACTGGCTATCAGCCTCCTGTCTTGCAGAACCAGAGCATCCCTGAGTCCTCCTTTGGTGTCTCCTGGCACACTCCACCTCTGGTTTGGGAATGAAAAATCGGCTTGGCAAGCGGAGGAGCAGGGAGTGCCACTGACACTGCAGGGGGAATGCAGCCCCTGTGGATCCAGGGCTGAATTGGCACAGCAGCCTCTGCTTGCAAAACCCTCTGGTTTTTGTGAGGAAATGCTTGCAAATGGGCACATATTGCTGAGCTTTGCATATGACCACCATGCTCTTCTGAACTGTGCTGGTAGCAGGACAGATTTGTGTTTCATGGCAGAGAGACTGACATTTGTGCTGTATTGAGTAACTTATTTTTGCTAGGGTCTGCTGTAAGTGGGCTGAGATTCATTTGGCAATGGCCAGCTCTGGCCAGTGTTATGATTTAGGGCAGACCATCTGTGGGCCATGCCAGAGCAGCTGCTCTTCCCACAGGCATTGGTGATTACAGAGGTGTTTTAATTAAGCATGTAGTTGTGCCACAGCCACCTGGGGTGGCCCACACATTCCTGTCCCCCAACATTTCTTGTGCTAGCACCAGGGACCTGAGTCAGCTGAAAACCTATGGTGAGGGAGATTGGTAGATATGTAGATTTAAAATGGAGTTTATCTCAATCTGGATCAATTCCTTGATCTTGTGGGTGGCAGTGATGTCCATAGGAAAGAATTTGGGAAAAGCGGCAATACCCATTTCGGCAGAAGTGTGGATTTGTGCAGGGAGAGTGTGAAAAGTGGAGTTCTGTGACAAGGTGTTGGGGATTTAAAGAAGGAGGGAGCAGTGTTTGGTGGTGGTCTGGGTTTGGTCTGGGGACTGCTTGTGGCTGCCCTGGGTGTGGTGTCAGGGTTAGGAGTCCATGCTCTGTTGCACTGGAAAAGGGATCACCTACCTGCCTGCAGGTTGTTGGGGAAGGATTGTCTGGGCAATCTTGCTTTTTGTTGTGAAAGGTACACTTGAGTGTGTTCTCTCTACAGCTTGCTGTCCCCTCCTACTGCCCTGTCTGAAGGAAAACCACACTGGCAGTGGTTTTGTCATAGTTCTCACAGAGTTGGTTTGCAGACATTCATCTTCAAAGGATTCAGAGGAAGGAAGTCCCGTGTCCTCCCCCCCTAACACGTAGTTTATGGTTAGAAAGGGCACAGAGAATAGTGACACACTTTGATGCCTGTTTAAATCTACCTGACAGTTGTTGGTATGACAAGTGTTTATGGTCTGGAGTTGCCCATGGGCTTTCTTCACCCATTGCTTTCAGGTCCCAGAGTATGTATGCTGTTTGTACCCACTTGTACTGTAGGGAAAAAAAATGGAGCAAAATATGCTGTGAGCTCTTGCAGGCTGAGTCCTGCCACGCAGAGGCAGAGCTGTGGGGCAGCCACAGCACACGTGGCTGCTGGCTTTTTCTCAACCACTGTGGCCTGGAGACAAGGCGGGCTGTTGGGAGGGGAGTTTGTTAGGAGGTGTCCATGAGCTTCACTGGAACTGAAACAAGGACAGGCACTTGTCTAATGAGACATTTCTGTAGCACTGTTCTTTAAACAACCCAAAAAACATTTTTTCTCCTTTCTGTGTTTCCTTTTGTGATTCTATGCAATTGCAAGAGAGAGGCAGCATTCTGATTATATGAAAAAGGATTTGAAGTGGAGCATTTTAAAGCTGCTGCTGTTAAGAAAAAGCTGAGTTTTGAATCTTTGTTCCTTCCTTCACATTTTTTTCCTTTTTATTAGCCAGTCTCAGGAAATGAGAACATTCTTTTGGCTTTCCGTGCCTGAGTCACATCTTACATATATATATATCTATATATAAAAATATGTGAAAACATCTGGAGATGTTTGTTTGAGAGGTACTTGTTTTGTATTAGAGTGTCTGAGCTTTAAGTGTTTATACAAAGTTGGATGTTTCCAGAATTTCCCATACTTCTCTGGTTACAAGGACATGCATATTGCTCTCAGAAAAGCAAAGGGAAATGTGCTGATAACCTAGGGAATATACAGTTAAGTAAAAGTAAAGCCTTTTGAGAAGGTGAGAATTTGCTATTTTTTTTCAAAATTTAAACTATCGAAGCTATTGTTTACCTTGAGTTGCATCCAAACATTTAATTGTTTAATGTTTGCTAAGTATGTATTTAAAAAAAAAAAAAGTGTGAGGAGGAAAATCAGAAAATACCAGTAGCTTTTCCCTTGTTCTTTTTTATTTAAACAAATAAGGAGAAAGGAAGTATTTCAAAGCTTATTACACCCATCTCTACTACTGAGTGGGCTGACACTCACTGGGCTCTGGTAGTGTTCTGAGTGCATGGTGGGGTCTCCCTGCCTCCCTCTGTCCTCCCACTGGGGTCACATGGAGATCGTGAGACCGCTCTGAAAGGAAAAACAAAAATCCATTTAGTTTAACCAAAGGCCAAATATTTAACTTTAGTGGGGGAGGTGGTGGGATTTAGGAGAAGGAGTAGAATTTCTACCCTTGATTGTTTAACATAGCTGCACTGAAAATGATGGGAAGCTGGGGATGGTGGGCACTGGTGGTGTCCTGTGCAGGGAGGGATGCAGGGATGGCATCAGTGGGGTGTGAGGATTCCCCTAAGGGGCTCCATCTGCCATGACCACATAACCTCCAGGTGTTCACAACAGCTTGTCCTCCCACAGCTTCCACTGAAATGCCCTTGAGTTTATGACTTGGATACAAAACCACTCACTGATCAAATATTTTGATTGCATCCTGGCCTTCCTGTTAGTTTCTTTGATCTTTTCTCATTAGTGGATTATAGCAGACTTTCAAAAGTCTAGTTTGTTGAAGTAGTTGTATAAATATGATCCTCAGGGTAGGTGTTATTTAGAAAAGTACTTATCTCCCAGAAAAAAAGTCTGCCTCCTTTTGCCTCTTTAATGGGCTCATTTGCTATTGTGCATCAAAGAAGTATGATTTCTGTAATTATATCAGAGAACAGCAGTTTATTGTTAATTGTTTGAAATGATCTAAAGGCCAGTGGGTCTTTTTCCTTTGGCTGATTTCCTGCTCATTCAAACACTGAAGAAATGTTTCAGGTTCACATAAAAAAAAACCCCAAAAAACAAAAAAACCCCCAAAACAAAACCAAAAAACACCTGCCCCCCCAAAAGCACACACCCCCCTCCCCCAAACCAAGAAACTCACAGAGCCACGCAGAGCCAGGACAGTCTTGTGGGGGTGGTCGCCCTGGGATTGATCCTCCTCAACTGCATTCTCTCACAAATTAAAATTTCTCTCTTTTCAAAGTGAAAAGGCTCCCCTTCTCTATGGGCATCCTGCTCATGTGATGTCCCTTCTGAAGTGGCTTCATACAGCCTCACTTAATGCTGGAAGCTGGATGTCGTCAGGCACTGGCACAGGGCTGTCTGGTCACCATGTGAGGTTTACCTTTGGGTGGTGGAGAAGTGAGTTGTGCCATAGCTTTGCAGTCAGATGAAGTGAGGGAGGAGGGCAGGAATATTGCAGGTGGCTACGCATGGTGTAAGCCTAAAGGCCGAAATTTCCAAACTTTGTCTAAGACTGAAAGGCACATTTTCCTGATTGTCACATGCGGGATAGGAATTATCAAACTTCATTCCAGCAGGACCTGGAGAGTATCCAAGGGTTTTCAGGGGTGCTGGGGTGTTTCATGTATCAGGGTTCTCAAGGGGAAAGGTGGGATGCTCCTTGGTGTCAGCTCCTACCCAAGGCAAATCTCACCCTGCAGCTGCTGCTCTTCAGACCCATCCGATTGAGGTGAAGATGTCCCTGCCCAAGGCAGACCTCTCTTCCAACCCAAACCATTCTATTATCCCCTCCACAGCCTGCATTAAAATCTGCTGCTGGACCAGGCCTTCATTTTGAAAAGTACAGAGCAAATGAGGCACTGTTTTCTGTGTCATATATTAACGAGGCTGCTTCATTTTGATGGAAGTGGAGCTCTCTGTGCTTGTGATTGCTGATGCACTGCAAGGGGGAAATAATTTAGACTTCTTGTGTCAGATTGCAGTTGAGACACAAATGTGAAAATCAATATTTTTATCCTTACCCTGCAGAGATGGGCAAACAGAACAGTTAAGAGGATCCTTGACATCACCCTTGGGAGAATTACTGGCGCATGATAAAATGGCAAAGGATCCAGGAACAGTAATATTGCATTACTGCTCAGGTTTCATGAGAAATCTTTCTGCTCACCTTGGGCTGTTTATTAATTTATGAATAGCTTTGTCAGCTTGTACTTGAAAGAGACATTCAAGAAGTTTAATGTCATTGCGTGATACCGGTGTCTTTTCAGGGCAGTTTCTGACAGGACAGATTCCCCATGAAGGCAGAATTACATAATAATGTGTATTTTGTGTCATCTAAGGTAGAAGTGGTCTAATAATTTTTACCTGATGGATTTTGGCACTGTTTAGCTGTGTAGTGACTTGATTTCAATCATGGATTTTCTTGTTAAACCCAATAGCACACAGTTAAAAATGTACAGCAGTGTTACTTCCATGCATGTACAAAAACCAGCACCAGAGTTCACAGAAGGGATGGGGCAGATGCTGAGATCTCAGTCTCTGTGTGCTCAGCAGAGCAGCTGCAGCCATCACTAGGACCACTGAGGTGGTGCTAATGCGGCGTGGGAGGTTTTCTCTGGGAAAAAGGGCTCTGTTCTCCCAGAGGAGGAACTGCACCGCTGAAAGCTGTCTTCTAGTGTCCAGCATGTGTAAGCATAAAGGGTGTTGATGGTACAAATGTCAAGCAGAGGATTTTTCTCTTATATGTTGAGTAATGTTCCTTCCTTGGTTTGCATTGCCAGGTATTTGCTAGTTGTCCCTGCCACAGTAGGGGATGGGGGAATAGAGTGAAAAGCTGCTGAGTCCAGATTTTTTAACCTATTGTTAATCCTTTGTCATGAAAGCAGATGCAAAATGTGCAGGGCCTTAGTTCCAAGTCAGAAGGTTTTTCAAACTTGGAAAGAATAATATATTGGCTCTGTGTTCATGGTTTAAATAGTAATGTTCTTGGAGCTGCTTTTGGAGATGCAAGGAAAGCAGAGTCTACCTGAATTAATTGTAAAGAAATCCATAGTTAAAGAAAACGCTTTTTTTCTACCACAGAGATCTCGTATGAAGTTCATGTTGATTTAATGTTTAATAAGGTAAAAGCATTGGTGCTGTCGGTATCCAGTATTTCATGTTTTGGTGCTGAATTGGTGGTTGAGTGGAAGTGTTGCAAGGGCATTAACAGAATTGCATTTACTGGGCGTTAACAGAATTGCATTTACTGAAAACCTTTTCCTATGCTTTTTTCCTTATGATATTAAGAGAAGTCAGGGAGGACAAAGAGATTGTATTTGTTTCAAGTATTCTTATCTTAAAGTGAACATTAAAATGTTTCAAAAGGACATACTTGCTTTTCAGAAATTGATAGATAGTGAAATGTATCTAAGTAAAAATAATCAAATTAATTTATTTAGTCTGAAGACAATACAGTCCTGCTCATGAAGAGCCCTTAAGTTAAATTCCTGAGTTCACTCAGGTCAAGTTATGAGTTTAAGTTTTAATTTAAACCAAGTTCCTGAAGCCAAGAACTCAAGTGCAAAACATGTCCTTAGTTAGCAGGACCTGGGTTCACCCCCACAGTTTGTGGCTTATGTGGGGGTTGAGTGTATCTGTGCTCTGTTTTCTCTTTATAAGCTTTTTTGTAACATACATCTGTCTGGCATGTCAAATATGCAAGCCAACCACGCAGGTAAGAAGAATGGCAAGAGAAAACAGAGTTGTTTGGGTTTTTTGTAAGTGATTCTGCCATAATTTTTTAATTCTGTTCATTGTGTACTAGCAGGTGTTGCAATAGGTGTTGTCTCCAAATTATTATTAGCAATTGCCTGGTCAGGCATATAAAGAAACAGTTCTGAAGTCTTTCTTCTAAGGCAAGAAATGCACCATCAGGAATTAAAATTTTAAACCCTCAGCAGATGATGGTGTGGCACCAAAAGCACTGTGGCAAGGGGTGCTTTGGTTCTGCCTGTCTCCTCCACAAATGGTCCTTTTTGTCCTGGATGCTGGGAAGTTGCACCTGGCCCTTGTTAGGATGCTGCGTACTGGGAGAGAAGCTGATGGTGTGGCATGGCACAGCTCAGCCAGGGGAGGGGTCCCAAATGGTTGCTGGATGGGTGGTAAAGGTTACAGACCTTCTCGTCCTGTCTATCCTCATGGGCTTCGTGCAAACATGCAAAGTTTGCTCCATTTAAGTAACAAAGGAGTTGAGGGAAACAAGTAGCAGCATCTGGGAGCATCCAAACACAAGGCAGTAGTTGGGTGTAGTAACTTGGGTGTGGGAGCCCTCCTGGCCACCTCACCAGGTGGTAATTCTGCCTCTCCTGTCTTCTCTCAGAACCAGAAGTTTTTTTCTTATGTACCTTATCATTTTTTATTACCTTACTGTGGCATACTACGATGTTTGATTTCCTGATAGCTCAGGTGTATCCTGTTTCTTTGCTTCTGTAAATAACACATTTTCTGTGCTATAAAATGTGTGCGTTTACAGAGGACACACATCTTCAGTGCTTCATCAGCCCACACTGCAACAGAGGCTTTCTCTTCATCACAGAGGTATGATGCTGTGCTGTGAATCTATTGCACTCATAGCTTGCATATGGGGGAGAAGAGAGGAAACTGCTGAAGTTGGGAATTGTTGGCTTATTCAGTAGTTATGAAGAGCCAAATTGAGCTCAGTTCTAGCCAACTGGCCAGGCTGCTACTGCTTGCTTTGCCAGAGCTCTCTGCATAGTTACTGCCTGCATGACCCCTTACTCACAATCAGGTTCCTTTCAAATCCACAGGGGCGTGTTATTGACTTCACTAGAAATAGATTAATGAAGCTTTGTGACAATTCCTCAAGACTGTTTGCACATAAATGGAGAATTCTACGCCACTTTGATTATCTTCAGCGTGTTGCTAGGGACGAAGAAAGGACCCATGTGTTTGACATCTCACTGTTTAATGTTTCTGATAACATGCAAATTCTAGAGATTAATTAAAGTAATACAGTTAAGACAGCAAGTCTTAACCAATTTTCCTCACAGCCAATTGAAATTCCACTGCTGTCTTTAATGGGGCTTGATTTAGTCTTAAGGGTCTGTAAGTGAAACATCAATGGCCAAATACGACAAAATACCTGCTAATACTTGGAAACTAGTTCTATCAGCTTTGAAACCTTGCTGCTTTGTCTGAGGTATAGAGACAAAACCGTCACTGTTTTGAATTATCTCTGTATGGATGGGGCAGTAAGGTCAGTCTCATAAGAGGAGGATATTTTCCTAATCTCTGATTTCTCATATTTAAAAGAGAGCAGCTGGTTATTAGACAGAGGGGTCCAGCATGCCTGGCCAATGTCACATCCTTGTGCCTATGGATAAATGCCTTCAGCTGTAGTTGTCATACACTAGATTTGATACCTAGCAAAGGTTTGTATACTTTATATCTTGTTTTTATAAATACTAGGTCTGTTTCAGTTTTTTTAGTACAAATGATTTGAATTGAATTAAAAAATTATCATTATACTATATATGTGTGTGTATGTATATATGAGACCCTGTAGTTTTACTTACAGCATTTTTCAACTCATCTCTTTGATGCCTTTTTTTTCATTGCAGTTAGGTTCTCATAGTTTGGCAAATGGCCATGCAAATGTAAAAGTGTGAAAGAAAACAAAAAAATCGGAAAAGCAGAGCAGATCACCGTCACCGCAGGTCTGCTTGCTCATAGGGGCAGAGCCCAAATGACAGTTTGATTTCAGCCTTATGCAGTGGAGTGTTAAGAAGTTGTGTATTAACCCAGTGTAATGCTAACCGGTGTAATTTAATTTACATTTTTAGCCCAGTAGCCACTTGGTGGTGGCCTGCATGTTGTTCTTTGGGGCCAACGAAGTGGTTATGGATGGGTAAGCAAGGAGGAGGTTCCTGTTCACCGGGGCTTTTGTGAGTCCTCAGTCACACCCCTCTGAGGTGTGACTTTTACAGTGGGTGAGTTGTGTTCATGAAAGGGAGCCGAGCTCTGGGTTGGCAGTGGAGTTACTGCTTCAGGTGGGTAGGCGTTGGAGTGGGATTGGTGTCTGTGGAACTGTGGACTGTGAGGCTCCTGGTGACCTGTCTGAGAGCCCAGGCTCTGCCTCTGGCAGAGGTGAGACCAGGGGATCTCTTGGGGACAAGTGGATCTACTCTGAGGCTGGTGTTCTGCACTAGTTAAATTTTGACAAAGCGAGAACACCCATTCAGGAAAGTGAGAGCAGGGGAGAAGTGCTGTGCCTTGTAGCAGTGGTTAGTGAATGATACACATGAGTAAAAGAGCAGCAGAGAAGTTAACATTTATACATCAGCTTGGTCAAGAGGATTTTAATAACTTATGATGCATCCTACAAGCGGTGGGGCTCTGAATCACCTGTGGCCAGGCAGTTCAGTACTGAAGAGGTTAAAGAGGGAAGGTGAAGATAATATCTAAGTCACAGTGGTTTCTAAGGTGGTTTCTAAAAATTTATACTGCTTTCTCAATGTCTCTTGCTTTAGTTGGCACTATACAAGTATTTTTCAGTGACACTAAGAACAGCACATTGGGGTTTAATGATATTTCTGTTAATTTGCTATGATCTCCCTCTTCCCTATGAACTAGATTTGGTTTTGGACAGCTGTAATGATTTATCCATTAAGTTGCTGAAATCACACTCTGTGAGTGTGTTGTTGTGCTTTGTTTTGGGTTTGGTTTTTTGGGATGTTTTTGTTTGTTTGTTTGAGGTTTTTTTTCATTTCTAAATTAATTTATGCTGGTGATTTCAGCTGCGTGCTGAGCACTTGGTTGAGCTGCTCAGAGCTACCTATTATTATATCCTTTATAAACACTTCTGGAAGAGCCAATTTCTGAAGAGGGTAGTTGCAAAGCAATGTTAGTTAGAACAGATTTGCTGCCCTTGCAGTATCAAGTAAATGTGATATGAAACAGATGATTGGACTACTTTTGATTTCACTCTGCAGCATTCCCATTGTAGCATCCCAAAAGTTGAAGGGAAGGGAGAGAGAGTGCTTTGATTACGATTGCTAAAAGCCAGTAAAATGAGGAGGATAATTCTGCTGCAATGGGCTTTTTAGAAGGGGCTAGCATTTTTAGATATATTTTATTCTAGTTGACAATACCGGGAGATTTCATTTGGACTATAAGGAACTCTGATTCCTATCTCACTTTCTGACAGATAAAAATTTTGGTAGTTTTCAGGGGCACACTGCTAAGTTTAAGTGCAGCTTGGGGCTGGGCTTACACTTATGTATGATGCCATTTGGTGGGACAAACATGGTCAGACACAGGCACAAATTATGTCTGTGTTTAATTGAGCAGAGCACACAGCACAGAATTTATGCCAGCTCTTGGAAGACTAAAGGTAACTTCATGGTGGTATGTTCTGTAGCAGGACAGGTTACCTGCCATAACTTTTTTTAAAATATCTGGTCAGGGTAGCAAAGTCTGTAGTGGATTGGTACTCAGCATCACCCTGCTGCAGTATGTTTGAACCCATCCAAGAAGCTGTGAAACAGGCTATGCATAAACTGTGTCTCTGAACTGTGATTTCAACTTGCTGAAGGTCAGAGAGCAAGCCAGGAATGGTATACAGATTTTGTTGTTGTTGTTTGTTTGGGAAAAAGAAAGCTTAAAAACAAACACACACAACCAGCAAACAAAACAAAGGAAGCCTTTGCTTTCCCAAGCGTACTGCTCTTAATAACATCAGCAATGAGGCACTCTTGAACTGGCATTTCACCTCCTACCTTATGAGAGGAAAACAGCCCCTGTAGTTGCTTAGTGGTATCTGGTTTACAAATCCTTTGTTTTTATACTCTGACTTCCAGGTTGATTGGACTGATTATTCTGTGTTTGGGATGGTTCCTTTGGGCAGTCGAAGCATACATTAATGATTGCCTTGAAGATAAAGCAACCTCCTCCCTGAGTAGAGGCTGTTGTTCTGGGCCCAAAAGCAGGGTTCTCCTCCAGCTCCTGTCCAGAAGGTGACAGCAGCATGGCACAGTCCCCCACAGTAACATTCATCCCTCCTTTGGGTAGGTATGTGCCATTTGGCGTGGTTGGCCTATCTTAATTCCTTAAAATTTAACAAAACCATGCATTTCTATTGTACTTCATCCACATCCACATAACATATTTATTAAGATCTCCCTAGCTGAAAGGAGTTGAGTGAGAAATCCTGTGGAGGTTCTGGCAACAAGGAAATTTTGTCTTCATTTCTCTTTCTTCCCTTTTGCCTCTTCCAGTAGATAGTTGCTGTTCCATGGTTCCTGGCACCAGTGATGAAAGCTGAGGGCTGATTTAATTTTTGATTTTATTTTAATATCTTCTGACATTTATAGGCTGAAAGTTATGGACATGAAAAAAGCAGAATTTAAAGGAATTCTGAGCACTTTGAGCATTTTTTTGAGGAAATCTGATTTAATTTCAAGTTTTAGGTACAGAATAGTTCAGGATTATTTAAATCT
This sequence comes from Cyanoderma ruficeps, assembly GCA_008694505.1. NCBI lineage: Eukaryota > Metazoa > Chordata > Aves > Passeriformes > Timaliidae > Cyanoderma > Cyanoderma ruficeps. The sequence continues at coordinate 24,601,083 of VZDJ01007754.1, forward strand.
GGATAATTAAAAAGCTGGTTTTCTGTAATGAACCCAGGAAGAGAAGGCACTGGGCTACAAGTCCTACTTTGGGAACCACTGAGCGTCTGAAGCTGATCTCATTCATGTCAGCAGAAGTTCAGAAACATTTCCCCAACCATTTTTTTTTTGAAGGTGCTCCCCTGAGTCTCACTTTCATTTCACATATTGTATTTCATATAATACTGGTGTACGTCATCTCCTCTGGCTTTATTACTGTCTTGAATTCATTTACTGGAATTCTTGTGCTTTCTTTTAAGCACTCTTAACCACTAATAAATCTGGAATGTATTGGGACTTGGTGGGATGTTGGACTTTACAGGATGAAACTTCATTGTTTCCCATTATGGTCTATGGCTTCCAAAATACCAGTTATGGTAATTGCCTTCCCGTCCCTCCCACCATCCATCATCTGAAGTCCTCTCTTACTGCATCAGCTTTTTCTACCCAAACTGTCTCTGCCTATGGCTGCCTTTGACTCCACTTCCTGCTGTGGAAAGGATGGGATCCCTGCAAGTCCCATCTGAACTGCTTCATCTGCAATGACTGCAAGAAGTTTTAAGTAACATGAAATGGCACAGAGGAACAGCCAGAGGTCCAGCCTGAAAAATAAAATTTGTAATGAGTACATGCCTGACATCGCATCTTTTACTGAATTCTTGTTTTCACCTTTTTTTTGTTGTTGGCTTTATCTTTTTGTTTCGTTTTAAGTAGTTACATGGGTAGTGTCTTTTCACATTTCTGTAACTGCCCCCCCTTAATTTGAAAGTCAGAAATTAGTAATGAATGTGTCCCTCAAATCACAGAATCACAGAATTCTTGAGGTTGAAAGGGACCTCTGGAGATCACTTTGTCCACTCCCCCTACCAAAACAGGGTCAGCAAGAACAGATGATACAGGAACATGTCCAAGTGATTTTGAACGTCTCCTGAGAGGGAGATAGATTCTACAACCTCCTTGGGCAGCCTGTTCCAGTGCTCTGCCTCCCTCAGTGTAAAGAGGTTCTTCTTCATGTTGAGGTGGAAATTCTTGTGTTTTAAATCTCTAGTAGTTGCAGATACCAGCATTAATTAGTGGGTTTCTTTGGCCCCAATCTGGCTGACTGTCTCTTTCTGGGTTGCATGTTCACAGTCATGGGGGAACTAAAAATCACAAAAATCCTCTGCTTTGCTCCTGATTGTCCCCACTCACATTTAACAGTAAAGCAATGATGGGATGGTCTCCGGGGTGGGGCAGGGAGCAGGGCACACAGGAGATGCTCTGGGGATGTGAGGAGCTGGAATCCTATGGCTGCGCTCCTGGCTGCTGAGTGTGGTTGTCGTGGGATGTTTTGGGTTTTTTTAAATTAAAACTTCCTCTGCATTTTTCCCCCCCTGAATCTGAAGGAACACAAATTGATTTTCCATATGTGTATTCAGATGAAAATGCTTTTCTTCTTCTTTTTCTTTCTGTCAAAAGAACTACTGGATTTTTATTTTTTTTTTTTTTGAGTTATAGTCAAAGACTTTTTTTCCCCCACAGGCTTATTCTTTATGTTGGACTGATGCCTCGTTTTTCAGTAGCAGATCAGAGCTACGAATAAAGGAGTCTGATAGACAAGCAAACTACTTCAGATTTAATTTGGTACTCTCTTAATCCATCAAGATTAGTGATTGTATGTTACTGGCATTACCATGGTCTAAATAAAAATGGTAATAAAATAAAGATGGTTTAGGCTGGCACATTTTGCTGTCCTGAATGAATTCTGTTACGGGCTGTGTTCAAAATAGCTTGGCATCCTTGCAGATCTGTATTACTTAGAAAGCAGGAAAGTCAATTTTGCAAGTAACTTCTTTCTTTTGGAATATCTAGTACACAGAATTCACTTTTACTTTTTGTCAGACATAACATCTGGGTATTTTCATTTCTTCTGCTAAGTCTTATTCTCAAATCAGGGTGGTGAGAGTTATTCTGAAAGATTTGCATCAGGCTTTTTCGAGCTGTATGGTAGCACTATTTTCAAATCAGTTCATAAGTTTTGAGTGCCTGTGGAAGTTCCAGGTTAAAGCACATGTCTGTCTAGGACTTATATTTTCCTTATCTATTGCTATCATTGATGTAAGCATGTGACTTACCATAATGGAATTAATTAGGGGAAAAAATAAGCATGTCATTGTAATACTACTTCTGTTACTGCACTTGTTCTTCTACGTTTGCCCTATTTTCCACACAAATAAAAATGAACTGTACCTTACCTCACACCTGATGTTGTTGATCTTTTTATTTATTTATGTGCTGAGTATTTGATGTGCTTCATTACTTGATGACTTGGTATTTTTAGCAGCTAGAAGTAAACAGAAATCGAAATGTGAATGCCCGTTGTCAGAGGAAGCATGAATGATGTGCCAAAAACCCACTGCAGATCAGTAGTGACTTCAGACCTCTGTTTTTATCTGGTTGTTAAGGGTAAACCATGATAGTAATTATTTATCTGAACATGATTGTTTATATGCATAACACATATGCCACCCATATTTAGGTTAACTTTAGAATCTCTGTGAATGCTCCTTCCTCGCGTTCTTTGATGAAGGGTGTGTGTCCACAGAGGCTTTAAAAATTACTTTTAAGAGAAGAAAAAACTTGAGAAATACCACACAGTCTTGCTCCCAAGAAGCTTTGTGCTGTTTTTCTTTTGGTTATGTTTCATTTTGTTTTCTTTTTCCTTCCTGAGACTGATGCTGCCTGAAAGTCACCCTGGAGTATTTGATGGTGGTACTGCCATAAGAGCCTGTGTGCTGGCCAAATACCAGTGAGCAGATGACAGTTACTGTAACCAGCTCTTCAACCCCTGCAGTCTCCTTGTGTGGTGTTGGAGCTGCATGCACATAATTTATAAATAAATAAATGTACATGTACTGGGGATATGAGCTTAACATTTTTTTACTGATAGAAGTATGCAATCAAAACAATTCGGAGACCACAGCTCTAGCAGATGGAAAATCAGTTTTCTTTTTTCCCCCTTATTTGCCACCAGATTATGGCCCTGCTGAATTCAGCTCTCTGCAAATACAGCCTCCTCCAAGCTTTCAGACACTGTGTAATGAGATGAATCCACCAGGTAATTTGGCTGAATACACTACCACCTCCTCAACAGAAGACATAAATGAAGGGGTCTGGCTAAAAGGGAAGCCTGTTTGCAGCCTGCCTCACCAGTGCAATTAATTGAAATGCATCCACGTGATCCCTTCCCTTTGATTTGAATGGGAGCTGGCTGGTTTCCCAGTGCAGGCAAAAGAGCTGTTTTCTTCTCCTAAAGTGAAATGCCTGTTTCTGATGCTCCTTTTACTGAGGGTGGTTAAGGGAAGGGGTGCAGCCAGCCAGAGGGGCGACTGAGGCCATGGGGTAGCAAATGTGGTGCCATAATTGTCAGGGTTGGCAGAGTGCAGCAAATGTGGGGATGAGGTGATTCAAGCAGTGTTCCCATGATCCACCCCACTGTGCCTCTGGGCCTGGATTCCTTCTGTCCTGCCGCTCCTTTTTTCTTAGAGAAATGCTTCCCTGCCCTCTCCAAAAATGAAAATGCAGGACTCTGCCAAGGTGTTTTGGAGAATGGCCTCTGCTGGGCTGCAGGAGCACGGTCTTGCTCCCTGTGACAGATGAACAATCTTCAGGTGAATCTGCAGCATCACTCTGCATGGAGTTAAGAACATGAATTTGTCCTGATGGGCACTACAGGAGCACCCAAGTGGGCTGCTGGTGCAAGGGAGGGAGTTTCCCTTCTTCAGATTGCCTAATGTAAAGAACACAGGAAAAGGAGTAGGACAGACAGACAGATGGACATCCCCTGTCTGTGTCCCCAGCCAGTGCTTTCAAATCTGGCTCTTAAATGCCAGAGACCCTCAGCCCAGCCAGCAAACAGTCTGCAAATCCAAAGTTGAGGTGGGACTGTGCTGTTGATGAAGGCTTTGCTTGAGAGCTGTGAAATCCTTCCGTTTTCCTCAAGTTAAACCGCTCCATTTCTTTTCTCTTCATCTTTAACTAAGCAGCTTTTCTGCTAGAGTGTATCTCCAGACTTCATGTGGTCTGAGGCAAGGATGGAAGTCCAGAGCAGGATTTGGTCTCCTGTGCTGCACCGTCACCTGCTCCCGAGTCTTTGATGAGTGGTGGTGCCTCTGTCCCAGCTCCAGAGCTGCCGGCTGAGTTCCACACCACCTTGTCTTACAGGAGTGCTTGAGGACAAATAGTGTAAGGACCATGAGATGCTTAAACACTATAAAGTCAGATCTGTACATAGCAGAGGGAAGCAGCCAGTGGAGGACTGATAGGCAAAGGTCATCTGGGGAATGACAGATTTGACAACCTCTTCTTCCTGCCTAAAATAAGCAAAATCAGGTAAAGCTGCAAGAGGAATACAATTCTGAAATTACAGCATGTCTAATATTCCACAGGTGGAATTGCAAGCAAAAAAAGTGTTGATGTTAAATTAATTAGTTGTAATTTATCATTCAGTACAAAGCAGTAGGGTGATCGAATGTGATTTATAATAAAAGTATTATTGTTTCCCCTTTTTGATTGGTTTTGTTACAGCAAGCGGAATGGATTATTACCTTAGTTTATCTTGCAGATAAGACTTTCCTGCTTTGCTGTAAAGTGTCCCTATTTTTCAGGGAAAAAAATAAGAATAAAATGCTGGTGTCAGCTTGGAAGGCTATTGCATGGCTACTGTCACATAAAGCAGAATTAATAGCAAGAGCTTTAAAATATGTACAGTATGTGCATTGACTTGCTACAAGCTGGCATTCTTCACTGTTCCTGGCAGTAGTTATGCCAAAGTTTATGTTTGTAAGGTTAAAGACATGATTTTTATGGTGAATAATTACAGATAAGTTGTTTTGGTTTTATCTTCTGAATGGTATCTTTTTGCTGCTTACACCAGGGAGCACACACTTGTGCCTCTGTGTTGCTGCACACAATGCTGCACCTTCCTGCTGTGCTGCTGGAAAAGCACCCATGTGGAAAGTCCCTGGATAAGTCACTTGTGAGGGAAGAGGAGAGTGCTGAGGAAGGAGGGGAGGGTGTGCAGGGACTGGCAATCCCTCAGGGTGACAGAAGGGGAACTGGATGAATTACAACGGTGATTTCTGCACATTCATGACCTCACTGCTTTTGACCTGAGGGGGTGGAGTAGTTCTTGAGGTTTACTGCAGTGATCCACAAGACAGACATGGACTAGGAAGGGCTGTCTGAGTAAAACTACTTCTACTACTATTTTGACCTTCAGAAAGAAATGTTGCATACATTTCTAGTTGCTTATAAAATCCTTCTGCTTGGAGTAGATGAACTCTTATACAAGTCCTCACACTGTTCATTTTCTCTGTCTCCCAAAATAGGATGGGAGAAGGGCAGAAGAGGAGAGCAGCATGGTGGGTGAGGTGGGAGGGCGAATGGTGAGCACAGAAGTTCAGTGCCACACATAGGTGATAATAATATCTGTTTGTTGAGAAATATGCAAATAGGCCAACCAGTATGTAATAAAAAACTTGAAGGCAGTTTCATGTTGGAACACACATTTCTCCAAACTGGAACACAGCTAATAATGTGAAGGCAGTTCAATAATCAAAACACTTATTCATAGGTGGGGTTTTTGAATAGGAGAGCCTGCAAACTCTTTCTGAGTCTATGAAGTACTTTGGAGTCTTTTGAGAGATTGTACTGAGAACACTTGAAATTTTAAAAGGTGACTCACTCTATTTTCCCCGCCAAACAATTAAGTTGTTTCACTGAGCTCATCTTCACTGGTCTGGTGTGTAATAACTTGTTTTTCCCTCTGCTGTTGCCTACATTTATTCCTCTAACAGTGTTCTTAAATGAAAAACTTCTTTATGAACTTTTTTTAGTGCTACAATTGATCAATAGTCCAGAAGTTCTTAGCTGTGTGGAGGATTGCCACAGATAACATAATTCTGTGCAGCCTCTTAATTAGAGCATTAAACAAACTGGGCTTGAATGAAATCCAGTCTTTGCAGTGCATTTTCACTCAGGTTGGGGCAAGCATTTATGCCCCAACTCTCTCTTCTGTCCTGTGGTTCAGCCCTGGCCACGTGGGCAAGTCCAAACAGACATTACCTTGGCTGATCCTTCATCCAGAGAATCCTGAGTTGTCTCTGAGATTCAAGGACAAAGTTAATGTCTGCTGGTGCCATGGATGCAGGGTTTCCTTCACAAGCCAAGCCACTGCCTGCATTTTGTGATTGCTGGGGAATAAGGCAAGCCCTTGCGATGTCCTGGTGAGACCAAGCACAAGTTACTTCGTATCATTGGGAGGAAAGGGGAAAAGGAGTAATTGATATTCCTGGTGGGTGAAACAGTGAGTAGCAGAAGGGAGGCGTGACAGAAGGGAAGCAGGGTGGCTGCCGGCGGCCAGCTGGCCTGGGATTGGTGGCAGCATGCCTGGGAGGCGAGATCCCTGGGTCCCTGCCAGCGAGTTTGGGAGGAAAGCAGCTACCGATGGTGTTAGTCAGGGTGGCTGCTGAGTGCTGTTCAAAGGGCCGCAGCGCTGTAACAAGGACGGATTGGGCGTTATCTCATTTCCTCTTTCACATTAACCCAGGGAAAAGGGAGAATGTTAATGAAACCCTGGAGCTGAATGGAGCCAGATCCAGGGTGAAATGTGTAAAGAATTTCTCACAAGAGATTTGTCTTTTTGGTCCTTTTGTACTATTCTACAGGCATAACCTTCCTGGTTGCATGTTGTTTATTTTCCCTTGGCTGCCACTGTTCCTGTTTAATCCGTAAAGATAATAATATACACTAGTAATGGTGAGGAAGAATGCTTTTTGTAACATTAATGTCAAACATAGTGTGATACAATTTCTCTAATAATTTGGCTTAATACTGTGCACTTTGTGCCAGCAGTAGTACTGGATGATTCAGAGACTGCTGTTAGGCCTATTAGGGATGTTTTTTCAGAGCTCATGTAAGAGGCCCCAGAAGACATCCAGAAGATTGACCACAGTATTTATATTTGAGAATGGTGGCAAAAACAGGCTGTTGGAAAATTAAAGCTCAGTCAGCCTAGTTTTGAACCCTAGCAAGCCATGCGTGCAACTAACAGTCAATATATAAGCACTTACTGATTAATACAGCATTAAAGGAGCCACATGGATTCTAAGAAAAAATCGTTTCAAAGCAGCTGATTTTCCAGGTCTGGCAGATGAGCATGTCTTATAAACAGAAAGGAGGAAATCAATGAGGTGTATCTGCTGATGTTGTCTCGCACAAAATGTCATAAGCAAACAAGAGAAAGAGGCTTTAGAATTTGAGTAACAGTGATTGACTTTGTTGGAGCACAAGCCTTGCAAATTCTCTTCTGTGTATCCGCTTGTCCGCTCTTGCCACTGTCGTTGCTGTAGACTATTCATGTAAGTGCTGCTGGCACCTCCTCCTGTTTCTTCATCATCCCCTTGCAAGGCGTATTAGTTTGGACTCAGTGCTTGGTTTCAAGAGAAGCATATTGCTGTTTGGAAATGACAGTCTAGGTGAAATTCCTGGAAGGGAGGCGTGCAGCTGTGTGAAAAGAAGCATTTGGGCAGGAATTGATGTTTTGACACAGAGCCCCCAACAGGACCCCCCTAAACAGAGCCTGCCTGATTGCACCTTGCAGGAATTCTCTTCTTTACCACTTGCATTTAATAACTTGATCAGTGACTTGGGTGCTGCTGCTGAAAGTTGGCTTACGAAGTTTATGAATGTCATTGGCATAGAGGAACCCTTTCGGGATACAGAAGGTGAATTAAAAATGATCTTGGCAGTCTGAAAAGAGGTTCCACAATCAAGAAGTTGAAACTTCATGAAAAGAAATTGAAAGAGTGACGCTCATGAAAGAGAATTCAAATCACCATGGGCTGGGCCATTTGGAGGATTATTAAAATGCCTTATCATGTTTTATGATGTGTCTGCAGAGAAAAACAGATCTTATTTTGGAAACACTGTGTATTAAATATGCACAGAAATATTGACCTGGATTATTTTCAAAAGACTATTTTTTACTGAAAAAGCCCGAGAGTCACTGTCCTGCCAGAGGAGGATAACAGAGAGGCCTTGTTAAAGCAACAAAGCACTTGAAGAAGATTGGAAATGTACTGGTTGGTGCATGCTTCTTTACTGAAACCTAGAAACAGGGTTTTATCCATGGATGGCAAATCTATTTTGATGGTATTTTAGTGCATCTGTAGTCTCTGTAAGTGAAATAGAAGGGATATGATAGCCCTACCTAAGAATTAAAATCACTTTTTTCTCTAAAGCAGCATTTCCTCCTCCAGTATGCTCTTGTGTCAGAAAGGAGACAGGTCCAGGGATGTAGGTAGTTGTAGCCAGAGATCCTGAAATGGGACTCGTGCCCCGACATACCTTCGATGACTGTGTCAGTTTGGCCCATGGCCGTGCTGTCCATGCAACAGGGTGTGTGCATCTCCCTGCACATCAGCTGCAAGGAACCATCCAGTTGTGCTGGGCACTATGTAGCCATCCTGTTTGTCTTCCCCTGTCGTGGACACTGCAGAGGAGGAGGCTGGGCAGAATAGCAGGAATGTTGTCTTTCTTCTTAACAGCAGCACTCTCGCAGAAAGGTCAAGCCTTTCTCCTGTTACTCATAAGCATTTTAGGGGAGTGGAAGCTTTTAACAGCTCCCAACGTCAAATACTTCTTCTGATCAGCTGCTTTAGCTCCAGTCCTGCAGTGCCTTGGGTCCCTGCAGTCTGCTCCTGGTCCAGTCAGCTCTGCCACTGCCGCTGATCCCAAGAGAAGACACGAGGCGAGGAGAGCGGGTCTAGCGGTGATGCTGGTGTTTCCCATCAATTCCTAGCAAGAGGTCCTCAACTGAGCATGTGGTCCATCCTAGGGCATCGCTCCAGACCTGGCTCAGGTGTAGCAGTAACCCTTTTCAAAAAGTTGTGTTTAAATATTGCAGTGAGTTTAAGAGAAGACAAATGGTCATCTGTCCTCTTGTCAGTTGAGAGCAGACTGTTTTAATTGGTGCCATTTCATAGAATCATAGAATTTCGGGTGGAAGGGACATTTAGAGGCCATCTAGTCCAATGACCCTGCAATGAGCAGGGAGATCTTCAACTCCATCTGGTTGCTCAGAGCCCCATCCAGTCTGACCTCGAATGTTTACAGGGTCAGGGCAGCTACCAGCTCTATGGGCAACCTGTTCCAGCATTTCACCACCATTAGTGGTAGTGAAAAATTTCTTATTTGAACGGCTGCAATTGTGTCTTTTTACCTGAACTTGAGTCAGTCTGTCTTGGAGATCGAGCTCTGATTTCTATAGATTTGCTGTTAGCATTTGGTGGCCTGGGCTCTGCTTTGAACGGCAGCTGTGATGACACTGACAGTAAGGACTGCAAGGGGAACCCCAGGGGCGTTTGGGCCTTTTCCCCCCCGTTTTTTAAGCAGGCTTCGCCTTTCCATCCTGGCGATGTGGGGTGGGTGCGGTGTCGGCGGGGCGGGCGCTGCGGGCAGGGGAGGGAGCCCTGAGGGGCCGTGCGGAGAGGCGGCTGCTCGGGCCCGGCCGCGGCTCTCGGGCTCCGCCTGCCGGTGCGAGCGCGGCCGGGCCGGGCCGGGCCTGGCAGGGCCGCCCCACGGCGCGGGTCCCGGACACGGCCTGTGGGGCGGGGGCGGCTGCAGCCGGGGGTGCGGGAACATGATGAGGGAACATCTCTCTTCTGCTGAGCTGGAGAGATACTTTCTGCATCTTCCTCCCTTATGCTGTTTATGGCACCCACTGGCCCTTTGTGCTACAGCAGCTGCATTCATTAACCCGCTCCCTCAAACCCAGTCTTCTCCCATTTTGGTGGCTGGGAGAGAGCTTTTGAGAGAGGAAGACATGGGATAAAGCTGCTTGCAGCTGGGCTGAAGTTGAGGGAGGAAGGAGTGTGTGGGGAGGGGGAAGGAAGAGCGTCAGAAGGAGAAAAAAGGAACTTGGTGGTGAGCTCAAGGTCAGTTCAGCCATCTCTTGTATACACCCTCGGCAAACTGGAACAGCTGAGGCATGAGTACATATTTCCTTCTGCTTGTTTTGCCCCGGAGATGGTGATTTCAGGGGGTGATGAGGCAGGCAGCTGCAGGGTGTGACTGTCTGGCTTCTCCACCAGCTCCTGGCAGTGCCGGGAGCTCAGAGGTCTCCTTGCAGAGGGTGGCTCTTGTTGCCTGAAGCAGAGGGGACACTGACTTGTCCAGAAGCTGCATCCTGGAGCAGCTCTGGGGATTTGGCTCTACCTGTGTTCTGCAGTTCTGGTTCATGTTGGCCTGCTAGAGAAGCAAAGAAAAATACTCTGCATCTTTGGAAATGTGGATATAAACCAGTGGTTCCCTTCCCTAGTTATTAACTTCAGCTTGTAGAATAACTTTTTGGTCTGATTCTATGCCTAGTGCAGGTCCAGTCCCCTGTAGGTTACCTCAGGGGCTTCATGATCACTGCAGAGCCACATCTGCTGACCCCTTTTGCAGGAAGCCCTGGTGCCAGGAGCAGCTGATGGGCTTGGCTGAACCGTGTGACACTGTCTAGAGCTGTTTGTGTGGTTCTGCCCTGCACTTCCCATCAGGCCTGATCTGGGCAGCCACAGACTGCAGCGGATCTGTCAGTGCCTATGGGCACAGTCTCTCTGGGGCTGGTCTTGTTCTGCTGTCCTTGGCCAGAATTTTGTTCACAAGTTTTCTTTTAGTACGGCTCTTTTGGAAAACAAGTTGGTGATAAAAGAGAGCCAACTCTTGTGATGTGAACAAAACTGAAAAACGTGGTTTAGCCAGGACAACTGGTTAATGAATTGCTCAAACATGCTTGAAAATGTTGATTGAAGAGTTAATGCTTGTTTTCCTAGTGCCCTTTTAACGGATGCTTATTCACATTAACCATGAAGTGTTGCAGCTTTTACAGTTATCATGAATCAACAAACTGTCCTTGCCTTTTTATAAAAGTGGAACTGCTGGCATATGAGCAATATATTAAATAACGTGAATTGCAGTAGCTACCAAGGCCTCTCATTCTGTACAACTGGTTTGTTGTGATTTTCTTCATCCTCAAGGACAAAATGCTGTTACCTTGACGTTTGCCACATTATTTTGAGAGACAAAGCTGTAGTGCATTCTTTCGCCTGGGAGGGTAGTTGTCCAGTGATAAGTTTAATGAAGCTTTACTGCTGCTTTTGTACTTGAAGGGTCTTTGCAGGAAGAGATAAGGAGTTCAAATGAGGAAGCACTATGTGACAGTATGGGAAACAGAAGCTTGGAAAGATAATTTGCATTGTTAATTTGTCCAAAGAAAAGGGTTAGCGATAATGTTGAGTGGCCTGAAGATAGAAGCAAGAAACAGGATGTAGAGACATGATGAAGGAAAAAGAAAATGAGGCTCTGTTGGTCTGGCTGGCATTATTTTGTGTAGATGGTGAAAGCAGGTGGTAAGGAAACTTTCTTGTCTGACCATTTGGGAGGGCACACAGGCAGTCAGGGGACTAAAGCCTGAAGCCATACTGCTGTACAAACACAGACATGGGGACAAGTTCTGCTTGCAGCATGTCCTGCGTGTCCCCTGCAGAGATCAGGTTGTGGCCTCATTTCTTTGTCACTGATGGTGAGCAAGGTTTCAGGCTCTGCTTGTTACAGATCTATGTAGCAACTGGCAGGGAAATGTTGACTTTAAGGGTATTCCTGCTTTAACCTGCAAAGGATTGCCTGAGGCCTTTGAGGTGTGCCAGGGATTCAGAATGCTGTAGGTAAACTGAGTTTGAGTTTCTGTCCATACGAGAGAGATATAACTCTTATTTTTCTGGGCAGGTCGACCACCCTAACCTGCTCTGTGAGATGGTGGGGTTTTTTTGTCTCCAGTTAGTCCTTGTCCTGTGCTGAGGTTGTCAGAGATGGCAGTAGCTTTGCAGTGTGTGACACTGTCTGCTGTCATCTCAGAAAAGTAGAAAATAAGAGGGTATTCCTCTTTCTCAGCAGGTGGGAAGGTAGGGGGATCAGTCTTTCCACTCCAGCTGGCACTGACAGAGATGCTCGTGATCACTTAAAGTGCCCCTGCTTGACTCTTTGCTGCTCATCAGTGATTCCAGGGGTTGCTCTTCCCATAAAAGGACCTGGAATGCTGTCCTGCTGCTCTTACCGTTTTGTACTTCTGTACCATACACCGATGGTATAATGAAAGCTTTAGCCTTTCCTGTGAGGTGGAAGTTTTTCTTCCTTCCCTATCCTTGGTGGTTTTAAGATGGAGAATTGGCATGACTATTTGTGGAGCTGAACTGTGAATTCTGATAAATTTATCCTCTTCTTTACAGCAAGTTTTTACAGGGTCAAAGAAGGAAGTGGTTTACTGAGTCACTTAAGTTGTTATTTTTTTTTTTATTTTATCACAACTACCAGTAATAACCACAGGGAAAAACATGCAAACAGTGGGCATTAGACGTGAAGCTTTATATGGTAAAGGCTGCTCATTGTGAATGTGCTGCCAGCGAGGCTACAGGCTGACAGTAAGTGTCCACCTGGTCACTGGGGCTGAGGGTCTGACTGAGGCATCTGCTGGAGTGCTCATTGTGCTGCCTTCTGAGCTGACAGCCTGGCTACGGATTGTGTGGGCTTTTAGTCATTCACAGGGCAATTCTTGGGAGCAGGAGCCATGCATGGGAATGGTGATAGAGTTAAGAAGAGGATGGGTAATAGTTTTACTTGCTGGGTTTTATTATTGCTAACAGCAAGCAGCATGGTAGCAGCTTTTAGCAAAGCCCTTTGTTGTTCTGGAAATGCACAGAGGTATTCTGGTATTTCCAGTAGTTTTTTATCCTTTGTACACTGGGAGTGTTTTTAAAAACACTATTTTGTCCCTACCCAGAACAGAGGATTCATGGTCAGTTTGAAGATACACCATTGCTGACAGGTTTGCTGCTTGCTGAGGAAGAGGACACTGCAACAGAGTAATTGTAAATTACTGTAATTCCAAAACTGTAATTCCAGTGGAAAGAAAAGCTTTGTCCCACCTGTTACAGAAATTGTGTTGTTTCTGGTGTGGTTGTGTTCAGAAGTCAGTAACTTTGCCAGCAAAGCAAAGCTTTTATGGTAGGGCAGCTGTGCATTTTTGGTTTAAGGCTTTTGCTCTGATTTAACAATCTTAAGTATGTTTTTCATATGCTTTAAAATATTATGAAAAATCCATATGAGATCATATTTTTATGTTTTATGTTGAATTTCAAAGGAATTTTTACAGCCTTAAGGGAAAGAGGGAGATAGCTTTTCCATTTTACATCATCCTGAATGTCCAGGTTGAATTACATTAATTTCTTTTGCACTGTATGGGTTCAGTATGGATTTTTTTTTTTTTTCAAAAATCCAGTATGGATTTTTCTGCTTGGATTTGAATTACAAGTTTTAATAATTTCAAAACCAAAATGTAAATACTTAAAAATTAAGATTTTTTTAGTTGCTAAAAATTGCACCTTGCCTGTGATTTTTAAGTCTTTTTTACATGTATTTAGCTTCATTCTTGGTAGACACATGATCTGCTTTCTGTATTTTGCTTTAGAGACTATATTAGTTGTTATATACAATAATCCATCATGCTACAGGTTTCTGAGCATTTAAAGGTGATAATCTCTAGAGTCCGACCACTTTCCACCTTTCCTGGAAATGCTGGTCAGAACCACGCTTCACTGTGTCTGACCTGTGCTCTCTCAGGTGTTTTCTCTGTGCCCTCACTCCCTCCTCCCCTTTCCTCTGTAATGTGTGTTCCCTGCCTTGGCTTTTTGGGCAGTAGAGGCTGTGTGAGGTGACTGAGTGGTGTGTTTACAGGCAGAGAGTCAGGATCATTGTTTCTTCTGGGCTGCTAAATTGACCATCCCTTGCCGTACAACCAGCGACGTTCAGAGGCTCTGGTGCTCTCTTGGGAACTCAGGGTTGGATTGTCCTAAAACACCAACCCTTGGAGCTGTAAAGTAGTGTCACCTATTGCTTTCATGGTTGTATTTGTTTGTGTGCCAGGAGGTGGTGGTGCCTTCATGCCATGTGCATGTTGTCCGTGTTACCAGCACCCGTTCCAGCCTTTGCCAGGGGAGTGTACTATCTTCTCTCCTTGGCATTTCATTTCAGTATAAGGACACAAAACCTCGGTATGAAGCTTTTCTTTCTCTACTTGTAATGGAGCGTTAGTAATTTGAAAAGTATTTGTAAGACTGAAGGGAAAGGGTCCAGGATAGTAATTGCTGGTAGTCAGCAGAGAAACCAGTTTATAGGCTGCTGTAGTTTTGTTTGCCTTTATTTAACCCTGATGAATGATGTTTGGAGAAAAGTTAAGATTTCCTAATATTTGTGTTCCTTTGCTGAAAGGGCAAAGTAATTTTGATGCTTGTTTTGAGATGTCCCACTAGCTCTCCACCCAAAAAAAGGCTCAGCAGTTGCCCATCTGATATGTCTCGGCTTTTCTGCACCCCTGGAAGAGCTTCCTGGCCTTCAGGGCACAAACTCTTGGGGTACCTTGGGGTATCTGGAGCTGCAGCTCTCTGGGCAGTTTCCTATTTCCTTCATTTTCTGCCTGTTTTCTAGGTCCGCTTCTTTTTAATTTTTTTTTTCTTATTTTTAAACTTTGATATTTCTTCAGTCTTTTGTAGCATCTACTGGGGAACTTGTAACCACCCAACAAGCCAGCTGGCACCTGGGGCCTTTTGCCCTCATTTCTAGAGGCAATTTGTTCCGTCATGATAGAGTAAAGTAAACCTTCTGGACATATCTACAATATTAGAGTGCAAATAGAAGTAAACTTTTTTAAAGATAAGACTTTTCAGCTTAGGATCTTCATGTATCATAACCAAGGTGCTTAAATGTAAAAGGTGGATTTCTGACTGAAAATCTCTACTGGGAAGAGGCTTTTAATTTCAAGACAGTAAAAATTACTCTGAAGGGTAGGTTCTGGATCTAGAAATGCAGGTTAGGAATTGCTCATGGTTTTTTTTCCACATGCTCTAGGCTGTGAAAATTACTATAAACTGTTATTTTATTTGCTTTAAACTCTCCCTCCCCTCATCATTTTGGTATGGGTTTTTTGCTTTTCTTTTTTTAAGATGTTACCCCATCATATACAGGGTCCACATGAATGGACCTATCTTAAGGCATCAACTGTTTGCCAGCTTGTTTGCCATTTTTTTTAAGAGGCTTATGTAAAAATGGCAGGACAAAAATGATTCATGCTGTGTCACACTTAATTCTCTGCACACCTACTCACGTATGGATCATCTGCTGATTAACACCATAAATTTCTGGCTATAATGCCAACCTGATTCGTCACCCTCTTGTCTCTCATTCATCTCTATTCTCAGTTTGGCCCCGGTCTGAATTACTGAAGTATGTGTGGGTTAATCTATACCTCCCTCTGGCTGTAGGAAGAAACACTGGCATGAGAAACAAGGCATTATTTTCCCAGTAGAGGGAGGTATTGTAAAGCTGAGCCGAAGTTTCTGCTTGCTGGAGAAAAGTGTGCTTTTTGCAGGGTTTTTTTTCTTTCTGCTGAATTTAAGAAGTCATGGAGCAGCATGTGCAGAGAGCTTGGAGAAGGAAAGAAAAATACCTTGCTCCACGTTCAGGCAGACAGAAGATTTCCCAATGTTTGTTTGTTTTTGGTTTTTTTTTTAAATATTGGAATGGAATATGTGGAATGAGAGCAGGTATCTCTGCCATGCTTCTCAGAAACCTTGTGGGCCACCAGCCATGGAGGTGAAGATGCCTTTGGTGCTGCCAGGATGAGAAAGGACCCCTGTTCTCACCACGGTAACCCTGCCTTCCCTTTGCCCCATCAAATCCCAGAGGACTTCAGTGGGCTGAGTGCGTCACTGCTCTGAGGGTGTTGAGCACACCACAGAATCATAGAATGGGTTGGGTTGGAAGGGTCCTTAAAGAGTTTGAACCTCTTCCCCCGCAGTGAGCCAGTACAGCTTGCACTGGACCACGCTGCAACCATCATGTAGGTTTTTACTTGACATTGCATGGCAGGGATGGGCATTAGAAGATGAGGTTTAACAAAAACTAATAACTGCTGTTAAATTGCAACAATCCCACTTGGTCAGCTGGAGCATGGACATAAATCCAAAACTCTGCTTTGTAGTGTGGATATAGATAGATCAAGTGCCTCAGTGCTTAGCCTAATCCGCAGATTAAATTTGCATGCTTCAGGATTGATTTATCACTAAGTGGAACATGGGAAGTAACATCAAAACAGATATTGGAGTGACATTAGACAAGGAAGGAAGCATGTAATTAATTATTTAACTCCTTGAACCAACAGTTTAGGCTCCCATTGAAACTTTAAGTTTCAAGGTGTGTGTCGTTAGCATTTGTGCTTGGTATTCTCTCTGTGCATTTCATTTGATCACTGCCTGTCCTAGCAGGGACCCACAGTGTGATACACTATTCCTTGACACCCAAACCCATCTGTGGGGACTCATTCTGCAGCTCCAGAGAGATGTGAAGCTTTGTTGGCATTGGCACATAATTTGGGTGCTTCAGGGATTCTTACAAAGCTGCCAGAAGGGTTATTGCTGCCTTCCTTCATTTTCTGCAGCAAGTCCTTCACTGCTGTATAAGCTTTTTCCTTCACTTAAAAGTGTGCTTTCTTCCAAATCTTGTGAGAAAATTATCACTCTTGTACACATTCCCCTGGAAACTGATTCCAGTGATAAGCTGGGGTGAGCAATGAGGGGATGGAGGAATGTGCTCCGGTTTGAACATCCCCTTTGTTGCTGTGAGCACAATATAGGCATTCCTATAGTGTTAGAACACTCTTCTGATTATTGTTTTGACTGACTGTGCTGCCATGAAAACAGGGCCTTTTTTTTATCAGTTTGAAAATCTTCAACTAAACTTAATTGGAATTCAGTCATTTTTTCAAAGTTTGAAAAAAAAAAAAACCCGAAACAAGAACATGCCACTAGAGGGAATAAAAGATGGCACACATCAACTTTTCTGTGTGCAATAAAAGACCTAAAACTTTCTCTTTTCTGGTTTCTGTAGTTAGTGCATATTCTCTGTAAATACAGGCTTATGAAGGAATGTCCTGAATTTGAAGCAGTTGACATTTATTGTTATTCCTAAATTCAGTTACATGTTTTCCAGCATCATGAATTACTGTTCACATCCCCTTGAATGTAGTATAAAGTAGCCAGGTATAACCTGTCTATCTTAAAAGATTTTTAAACTGAAAAGTTCTGCTGAATACCTAAAGTCACCAGAACAGCAGCACTTTCACAGAAATTTAAGGGAGAGCACTGGAGGCCTGGAATAGTAAGATAAATGCTCTTTAGGACTGCAGTGAAAACTTGACCATGAGCCTTGTCCCACATAATAGGAAGTTATTTACTGCTTGTGATGAAGGAAGGACTGCATACTTTCTGTCTCAGTTCCACCTGGTGCTGGTTAGACATGGGGGAGTATTTTCCTCTACTGAAAGACAGGTACCGCTATGGTTATCCATCACATCACAGTAGCAATGTTGGCTTTCTCTGAGGGCAGGAGGATGGTCAGTTGCATGAGGGAAGAGCACTGGAAAATGAAGAGTAAACCTTCAAAGTGAAGGATATACAAGCAGGCTGTGCATTACTGGTAATGAGAAAAGCTGTGGTAACTTGGCTGGTCCTCAAAAATTCTGATGGAATGTGAAAGGTCCGAGTGGCCCCATCCCACATGAGAAGAATGTAATCTCTCAAAAAAGGAATTATAAACATCAGATAGGGGCTAGAAGGTAAAAAGGGATGTGGTGAGCAGGAGGCACTTGCTGGGGAAGCTCTTCTTGGAGAGCCAGGTCTATCCAAGTTGCTTTGTCAAAGCATTTAAGTGAGTTAGTTGAGAAATAACATTTGCCTTCTACAACGTCTCTGCAAAAAACGCCCTTAATAACTTGTGTGTGTTTGATACTCAGAACTTAAAATTTGACTGGGTAAATTTGGATTTGAAACCTCGTCTCTTGTGGGGATTCACGAGCAATCCCACAGGACAGAAAACTAGTCCAGTTTGCATTTCCTCTTGTAGAAAGCTTTTAGCTTGTTCTGAAGCCCTCCAAGAAAGTGTTTTCTCTATCAGTGTAGATCCCTGTTAGAGTTTGCTGAAGAGGTCTGTGAAATGGAGCTATGGAGCTGAGTCCCTGGTCTTACTTTAAAAACTTAACCATATTGCCCTCCTTTATATTTAGGTGGATTTGATGTGTATAACAACCCATTTTTGTGTCTGGACTTGCTGTATCCCTTTAATTTGCATGCTCTGTCTTGGTGCGGCTCTGGTTTACAAGGACATTTGAGTAAAAGTTGTTGCCCAAGCACAGCAGCTGCTCATGCAGATAAACAAAAGTTTAATGAAGTGATGTGTTTCAGACTAATGCAATGTTCAGCAAAGGGGGTGAAGAATTGTCTTTTTATTTTTTATTGGCTTGTGTCATGTTTAATACAAAAGTATTCAGTATATGTTCAGTAGATGGCTACTGTAATGAATAAGAATCTATAAACAAATAGGTATTTATAGGTAATCATTCCATTTCAGTAGTTTACAAAGAGCTTTTTCACAGAAAAAATATACTCATCACTTTTGAGATTATTATCTAAAACTGATCATTTTTGACAAAAATAAGTGATTTGTACACAGATATTTAAAGCAGGGTATAAACTGTTGGTAATGTATAAAAGCTGCTGTGCCATGAACATCTGTCATCTGCCATCCTGAAACTCCACTCATAACAGCATTAACTTTTCATTGGATCGCTGATTGACTGACTGCAGGCAATTGGCATTTAATTATGTCCAAGCTCATCCTACTGTGTACTGAGAAACAACCTTAAATACTTCATTTGAAACTGGAATGCAGCGTGTTTAGGCAAATATTGTGATTGTTCTTGCTTTTATTTTCTGAGAACAGGAGCTCAGATGTGTATAGCTCGTTGACAGTTCAGTGTGTGAAACCCTCTACCATCATATAAATCACTTTGAATTTTTGGAACCATTATCTATTTGGCATGTTACGTGATTCCTTTTACAAAACAATTTTGTTATTTTTCCATTGCGTGATGTTTATTATTATTGCGCTGATGACAATCCAGACTGAAGCACATTGATAGTATTATATAAAATTACTGAGTTTGTGTTCAGTCTGCTAATCTCAACAAAATTGGTGTCATATGATAGACCCAGTATTACCTATGTTACACTTTTTTCCTTTAGAGAAATTAAAAAACACTCTTACATATATTCTGCTACAAAACAAACACTTTTGTAATGAACTCTGTAATTCATACCACATAGAACTTGTTTCCTATTATAGTCAAAACACTCCCTGTGAATTTTGTTACGTTTATTGGCTTCTATTAAATGCAAATTCATTTAAAAAACACACCTTCCCCACTCACCACGTAGAAGTAAAATCTCTGAATTAAGTTTTTGTTTATGTGTGTCAAGAATAATGTCAAATAAATAGTAAATGTTTTTCAAGAAGTGGTGAGCTTTTGTGAAGCCTCCTGAAATGAAGTGAACTTTATTTAATACTAAAAATTTAAGTGAAATGAGACACAGAGCTTGCAAAATTTCCTGCTAACTGCCTTCCTGCCTTGCAGGAAACTTGAAGCATTTCCATTCCTGTTTTACAATTACCCAGGACACTTCATCACTACAAAATGTGACAGACTGGTAGAGTGATTGTGTTTTGATAGCTGAGAGTAGGAAGACAATTACATTGTGGTTTTCTTCTGATTTTCGAGGTAGAAAAATAAAAACGCACATTGCTGTTGCATTTCCGAAAGAGCATTTTAATGCTAGTTACTGAAGTTACTTTGTGGCACACTTTGCTGCATTAACCTCCCTGTCAGAGCTTCCCAACGTGCTTGAGTAACTCTGAATTTTCATAGCTTTAATGACTTTCCTTTTGTCATAAATTAGAAGAGGAAAGAGTAAACAGCTCACTGCAGTCCTGGAGATGTGTAGCTCTTTGCGGAGGCGCTGGGAGAGCCGCCTGCTTTGCCCAGGACAGGGCAGGGTCGTGCCTGTCGGGGCGGTGAGAGTTTGAGGAAAGCTGGAGGGAAGGAGGTGCGCTTGTCGCACGCATCCCTTAGGTGTGATCAAGTGATAAAGGAAATGTGGTGCCCGTTGGGAGGGTGTGTACCTATGAGAAACAGGAAGCAGCTCGGCGGGTGCCTGCCCTGCCTGCCTGCAGAGGTTGGTGGCTCCAGCGGGCGCAGGTGTGCCGACACACCGCCCAAGCCGCTCCTCTCCAGGCATCTTGGCAGGCGCGCTCCTCGGCACCCGCAGCTGGGAGAGGCGGGGGAAACAAACCCAACCCAAAGCCAAAACACCCCCCTCACCTTTAAGAAAAACCAACCCTCCTCCAGGTAGGGGAATATGACGGCCTTGCAGCTGAAAGAGTTGTCACATTCAGGTCTGTACAGGAGGAGACGGGATCGTCCTGACAGTGTCCTGCCCGGGTCACAGGAAGAGAGCCTGAGGTGAGTGCAAATGGATGGTGTTGCCAGGGCACTGAGCCCTTCTCTGCTGCCCGCTTGCTTCGGTGGTTTTAACAAACAAAATGCAACCACAGCTCTGGAAAGTCACTGCAAAACACATGCATCGAGCAGCAGCCCCGAGGCACAACAGAAAACCCCCTGAAGGAGGGATAACAGGAACCCTACAGCCTTCCCTGACTCTGGGAAGGGCAAGCCGCCGTTTACTTCAGGATCCCTTCTGGCGGCCAGCACTCTCAAGTAAATGAAGGTTTTGGAGCCTGACAACTTTGCTCCATCTGCTTTGAAGGTAGTTGTGGGTCGCCCAGGTTCTGTGGGTTCTGCTGCCTCTTGCGTCTTGGCACAGTCCCTGCGCCAGGCTGGTGGTGTGAAGCTGGGGCGGCTGCTGGGCTCTGGGTTTCCTCATGGGGCGTTCTGTGTTGCGGAAAGGGCTTTAGACAAAAGAATGCAGCAGGGCCACTTAGCCTGACCTTACTCAGCAATGGTGACCAAAAATCAGAAAGCCATTTAAACTCTGGGGTTATCTTCCTGATGCTGTGAACCTTTGGAAAAAAAATTAACAATGAATTTGCAAAAAGCCTCCATTTGGAGCAGAAAGATTAAAGATCTGTTTGTAATTTGAGTAAGTGCTGACACCCCCCAAAAAAAGTAAAAATGCTAAGATGATTTTCTAAGTGTGCTCAGCATGAAAGCAATCCATTCCCACTTCAAGCTCCTCCGCAAAGGAACCTTGTGTATCTGCTAACAAAAGCCTCAGAGGAGAGGAAGTACTTCCTATGTCCTAATGCCTGTCTCATTGTATTTTTAGATTATTTTGCTTTGGTAGTGGTTGTGCATCAGGTTGGAGTGCTGTGTAATTTGAGAGGTTGTTACTGTGTTTTTGTCAGCTGCATTAGTGATTTCCAACGAATGGTTATTCAGATCTGGGGGATTTACTCTTTTGTTACAACTAAGGACCTTAATTGTGGCAAAATGTATGATTGTAACTTACAGAAATTATTTGCTATGAGATGTCAGAAATATATCACTCCTAGGAATGTGTTAACTTGCAGGATTGGTATGTGTGTTTGGTATCTCTTTGTACTATTAATTCTGAATTGATTTCTGAGATGGATTTCTAATAGCATTAGCAGTATATATGTTATATTCGTATGATAGCAGTTGGAAGAATAACCAGGCTTAGTAGAGTAAGAGATGTCCAGAGATTCTTGATATTTTTACATTTAGTTTCTTTTGTACAAAACTAGCAATGAGGAAAAATAGATCTAATTAGGGGGAAAAAAGCTTCTTTTTAAAGCATACTCAAAAATGACTACTAGCTCTGTATGGCTGTGTTGCTGTTATTACTGTGCATGTCCAAGATGGGAATGAGACCATTTTGGGGCTGGATAGGGGGAAGGGGTGTGTTCACTGCACCAGCAGAAGTCTGGGTGTTTTAATCTCCCAAGCCTCTTCCAGTTAGAGATGAGAGATACATGAAACAGGGATTGGTCTTCAGAAATAAAATCCAAATTGGAGGAAATAGCAAATCGGGGGCTTGTGAATCAGCAGAGGGCAGAGTGTTGAAGGTACAAGAAGGTGAATAGCCCATGGTCAGATGATGCTTTTAAATCAGGGGGACAACCCATACCTGCAACCAGAGCTTATCTTATGTTTGCTAATAGCTTAAGCTGGTTCTTATTCAAACTATACCTTGCTCCTTCCTAACCCGTATTGTGATATTTCAGTGTGTGGCAAGGCAGGCTTATTTGTAATTTTTACTGCATTCTCCATGACAAAAGGCTATGGCATTATAAACACAGAATTATGACATATCAACAGGGCAAAGAGCAATTGGGAACAAAGAAAAAGAAGCTCATTAATTTTCTAAAAATGGAAAGCTCTAGTTTTTTCCATATGTTGTCCCAGTGCCACATAGATGTCTGTCCTTAGCAAATTCTTCAACAGTATCTAGAGTCCACAAGAAAGACACAAGGTTTCTTTTATGTGTGCTAAATATATCTTGCCATCCATGGCTTTTCAATGCCCTCCCATAGTGTCTCTCTCCAGTTCTTTGTTCTAGTGCCTTTGTATTTTGTTTTACATACATATTAATCCAGATGTGTCAAATAATATCAGCCCTCAAGCAACAGTTCACTGAAACCTGCTTTCTCAGTTCAAGTAGTGTTCTTTTAATCCTGGGCCAAAATGTGCTCAAGGTGCCAATGTCCCCAGGCCACCCTTTGAGAACCTCTGTATTTAAAACCTTTAATTTCAGCTGCTGGGTCCAGCCATCACAGCAGGAACCAAATGTGCTTGGTAGGACAGGGACCTGTGTACCTGCAAACTGCAGCTGAGACACAGCCAAGTGTTGGCATTACAAAGCAGCTCAGCAGGGCTGGGTGCCAAAATTCTGTCTTTTTTCTTTCCTGGGAATGTCAGTGTCATTTCTACTTAAAATGTATGAGATTACTAATAGTTAGGGCACTGTGAAACAATGTACTGAAATTCCTAAATGTGCACCAGAACATATGTTTGTCATGTAATGTATCACATACGTTTAATTTGTCCTGACAGCACAGCACATTGGTGAGAATAGGAAATTCAGCTTCTCTTTCTGTCTCACTCCATGCATCACTTAACAAGCCCCATAACCTCTCTGGCAGCCCTTTAATCATCTAGAGATGCAGCTGGTGCTTTACTGACTTTTTAGGGAGTTGCAGCCTGTCTGTGCCATGTAAAAGCTGCTCACCATGTAAAAGGTGCTCATCCTTTTCTTGAACTTCCACAGTACAAAAATGTGCTTGGTTTAGACCTCCAATGAGGTCGGGGTGCTGAATGCAGACCTCTCTTTGCCTGTTTGAATAGACTCAACAGCTCATAAACCTAAATATACAGTATGCTCTTGTGGTGCAGAGTTCAAAATGCAGGAGAATGCCAGGCACCTTCATCTCTCTCCTGTGTGCAACAGATGCAGCCATCCTTGAATAAAATGCAACCTGAAAAATCTGCTTTTCAGAAGAGGCTGTTCTGAAGACTTCTTCTTTTCCAGCTACACTGATTTAGTGGGAAAAAGATGGCATCTCATGTAGGTCTTGTCTTGCTTTGTCTTTAGAAACCGCGTGTAAAAAATTCTGACTGTATGCTGAGCTATTCTTTCTTGCTTTTCTCTGCAAACAGGATGCAAAGGCAATTGTACACATATATTTATGATTAATCATTAGGAGTCACTTAGCAGTAGCAGTATGCTTGCTATTTTTGCTCTTTCCCCTTCTCATCCCATGGGTTTTTGTAAAAATAGAATGATTCCTCTAAAAGAATTGATACTGTTAATTCTCAAGGCTCAGTACAAGGTACTGGCAAAAGCAAAGGCAACTATCTTTAGGGTTATTTTGGGAATTACACTTAAAAATTAATTTGATCGCTGTTAGCTACTATCTGTAGCTTTCTTTTCTAAGTTCATATGCATTCAAATGCCATTAAAAATGTGAACAACTTTTGAACAGGTCAGTCTCAAATTTTTACCAAACAGTAAATTTCACCATTTACAATAAATAATCTTTGATGCGCTTCCATCAGTGGCTGTCACTCGTAGCTCACTGCTCTGTTCTGTGCAGAAAGCACTGTAGATGTTTTCAATATTAGTAGTTTTAAAGTATCTGCATTCCCTTTGCTCTCTGCTGCTGAAGTTGATGGGTACAGGTGTGTGAGTAGGTGCAGGCAATCTTCTGCTGGATCTGCTCAGGCTCCTGCCTGCCTCTGCACATTGACTCCAGGCTGGAAGGCATGTGGATGTGCCCCAAAATTTCAAGCACAAAGATTCCTTGCAGATGAAACAGGAGCCATAAGCACATTGTTACGTCCCACTGAGCCTTTGGAGGATAGGCTCTGCACAGCAAGGCTTCTAGGTGAGTGTAAAAAGAAAAAAATTAATAAGATTACCCCCATTGGCAACACAGTAGGGCTGTCTCCCTTCCTTTATGAGATACAGCATTCAGGAGCTGTGCAAGGTCACAGATCTCCTTAACCTGCCATCAAAAGCACGTGTGTAGCAGCCAGACAAGGTGTGCAGCTGTTTCCAGCCGTGCATCAGCTCTGAAGACCTGCTCTTCCTAGGAAGAATGAAAATGATGGTCAGGGACTGTCTGGGAAACCAGGGACCTGTTCAGCCTTCAGATGCATAAGGGTACTGAGAGCAGGTTAAGGTGAAAAGATCTGGCTGCACCTGGAAGCTTAGTTAAATTTGATTTCTCCTGGTAATGTTTTCTTATAGCACCACCAGTGTTAACATTTGTGTGGCTGCTTTCTGTGAGAGTTGTTTAACTTGCTCACCCTGCCAGTGTCAGCAGGTGAAGCAGTAATTATTCCATACATGGTAAAAAAAAAAAGTGATTAATTTATTAAAGTGGGAAAAACTTTAAAGAAGTGCTAAGACAAAAAAATTGTGTTTTTCCCTAATAACTCTGCTAGAATAGTGGAGAGCTGGGTGCTACAAATACTCATTTGAATCAGGTGCTTGGGAGCTGAGATACACTTCAGCTTGTCGCTAGCTGTTCTGATTGAAGAAGGGATTTGTCCATGTAAATGCAACACTGAATTGGTACCATTAATGAGAGTAACTTACAGCCAGCAAAAATATGCTTCATGATTAGATTTAAATATTGGGATACCTAGAATTTGTATTGCACCTTAGTTTGAGGTATCCGCATGACTAGAGGCTTTACTGTTCATTTGTGCTGTACTTTTTCATTGCTCTAGGGGTTAAAATAACTCCTGAGGAACACACCCTTTTTTGCTTGCCTTCTCTCTCACCCCTTGTCTCCTACATTGCATAACAACTAAGCGATTTTGTGTGACTTGCGCACCCAGACTATCACCTCTCATGACTCCAAATGACTGGAGATAGCTGCTTGTGTAACATCAACCAAAGCAGTAACTGCTTTTCCTCTTAAATCTATGATTTTAGTAAACATGTAAGCTTCAATTAGGATTTTAATTGTAGCAATTAGGATTTTCACTGCTCTTACTTACAGGATTAGCTGACTAAAGGTGGATTGTACATTTCTTTTCTTTTGCTGTTGTTTTTGTGTGTCCTGATGATACCTAATCAGAGGTGTTCTCTAAAGAAAATGTACTGTGATTGCTTATTATTCTTCATTATAATTAAGCTGCCCTTTGAATACAATTTATCACACTGAAGTGAATTTACACACAGAAGAGAAAAACTAAATTATGTCAATGTTACCACTTAATAAAAATTACTGACTTGCAGGTGTTTGGGAGAAAAGTTTAAAGGTTCTAAGTTTGGATTCCCTTTCTGTATATATTTTTTTTCCTGAGGTCTCTAAGCTGTTCTAGGAAACCTGAAGCTAACTGGCACAGTGTCCTCGAGAGGACCTGAGCCTTTTGCATGATGCTCTCCAGGCATGAGAACAGCTTGCTAAGTATGCTGCTTCTGAGGATGGCCAAAGGCTGATGCCTGTGGAGGGAGGTAGAAGGAAAGAGTGAGCCTTTTATGGGATTGCCCTTGCTAGTAGCTCTAGCTTGCCACCAGCTGTGGCTCAGGGACTTCCTACGGAGTTTGTGGCATTCAGTGTTTTTTCCTTCAATTAATTCCTCTGGTCTTGCCGTGCACCCAGCAATCTCAGGGCATTTATTAAGTCACTCAGTGCTCTAAGTTTTCATGTGTATTATCTGATGGTGTAGTTCACATAGTTAATGTGCGTTTTTGGGTTTTTTTCTTGCTTGATTTAAGCTTGGCAGCTTTAGGCTGCCGTTGTTCAGTTTTCATCTTTATATCTTCCAGCTTTGTAGAAATTCTCATTTTAGGTAGTTGCTGATAGAATTCTGAAATGATGGCTTCATATATAATGCTCTGTGAGCTGTGTTTTTTCATGATACTGCTCTATTTTGCCAGCAGATTCTAAGTCATCCTGTGATCTGTCTTTATAGATGAACCTTTCTGATCTTTTGGAGCCTTTTTGTCCAGCAAGAGAAATTTGGGTTTTGACTTTAGTGACATATTTCCTTGTAGCTCTTCTGCTGTTTCTGACTGCCCTAATAGCCATAATAGAGTTAGGGAAAAAATAAATTAAATACTTTTTACTATTAGCCTCAAAGGAAGTAACATACTGGCAGACACAAATAGCAATGCCTGGCAGCATTTCTCAGCTTGTGCTTTTTTAAATTAAAGATTCAGAACGTTCAAGCTGTTCCAGCAAGGAACGAGTGGACAAAGGTAGAGCAAATGTGAAATGATGTTTGTCTTTTCTAGCGTGTGAAATCCATGCATGCCACACTCTTCATAGATCATAAAGTTCTTGATCCCAAGGTGAGTCTACCTTTTGAACTCTGTTTCTATGCAACTATTGGACTGCCACTCAGAGTCATGCTTCAAAACTGCCCTGGCTGGTCCCCTTGTTCCAGTAAGGGAAGTTTGCATTGAAAGCTATTTGTCCTGCACAATATTTGGCTTTTCACGTTCTGTACATTTCTTCTCATTGACTTCAGAAACTGAAGTGAAACGTACCCTATATTTCTGATACATTGCTAAGCTGGTCCTAATATATATGCTTTTTAAAAGGACATTGTAGCAGTGCAACTTCAGAATAAGATAACTCCATGAACTACCAAGTTGCAGGTTATGAATTTTGTCTGAAATGTACCAGTAATTGTGTAGTTTTAAGCTCAAATACTTGCTAAAGTGTTTTCTAAAACAACTCCTCAGATTACACCCAGGTATGTACCAAAGCAGAAGGAGACTTGCCAGAGCTCAAACCCCTCTGACTGAAAGCACAAACCCCTGTCATCATCCCTCTTTCCTTTGCTTCTGTTCTGTCAAGCAAAAAAACCCCACTGTTCTTTTGGATGATCCCAGTACTATATTCTAGCAAGGGGTAACTTCTATATCATCTTCCCTCATGAGTGTTATGATAGACACTGTAACTGTCCACTGCTGCTTTACTCATTGAGGATTAGTCAGGTGTTGGGACAGAAACCATTACGTTAAAAAAACCTGAAAAAAAGGTTTAAAAAACCCTTGCCAAACCTTCTGCTAGAAAAATGCATGCAAGGCTTGCTTTGCACAAACTGCACCTGAAATTCATTCATATTTACTTGACAGGTGTGCTACTAGCATTGAATAGATAAAAATAAAATACAAGATGAAGGCCTTTCATTTGCATTACCATAAATGTCAAGACTGTTGTAATGAAGTCAAAATGTTATTTCATGTTACAGTTATTTGTCGACACATTACTCATTCTTGAGTCTTAGGAGCAGAAACAGCTTCTGGTTGTTCTCTTGGCAGTTGAATATTAGGGCTGTTACTTCATGCTGCAGATGGCTTAGCTGTCTGCCGTCCTCTGTAGGTTTTAAAGTCAGGTGATGCTGTAGTGAATATAGGAAGAGAAAAATGTGAAGCCAAAACCTGGAGTGACTAATAATTACAATTTGGTATGTGTGTGAGAGAAGAGGAACAGCTGAAATGTTTTCTATAATACATTGTACTTCTGCTCAAAATTAATTAATACAGGCAATGAAAAGCTTTGCACTTCATCATATAGAAGCTCAAACTAAAGAAGGTGAGAAGAGATTATGTTGCTGAAGGTGTAGATTAATAGTAATAAAGTAGTAATAAAAGATGTGTGTGATGTGCAGGTTACTAAAGCTGAAGGTCAGTCCTCAGCATTGTGTCTCCAGTGGAGATGTGACTATAATAAGGATGTTGCTGTGAGCTGGGAAGCCTGATGTTGCAGTTCTCTCTGCCCTACAAGGAGGTGCATGGGTGTACTGGAAGTCTCTCCTCATTGCTGGGGTGCTACTTGAGTCATAGTATTAATTATAGCTCCTGGATGAACTGCTCGGGTCATAGTGTTCAGCTTGTCAAAACATTGGTTCCACATAGTGCAGGCAGATGGCTCAGGCAGAATCAAAGACTGGCATTTGCCATTATGCTGAGGATTCAGTGGAGGATTTTTGGTGGATGTCAGTGACAGATGACATGAACTGAATAATGGTGCTAGGAAACCGTTACCCTAAAGAGAAATATGTTAATGCATCATTTTAGAATCCTAGAATCATTTAGGTTGTAACAACCTCTTAAGGTTATCAAGTCCAACCAGTAACCCATCACTGCCACATCTATGTGTCTTTTAAATAGTTTAAGGGATGTTGACTCCACCACTTCTCTGGGCAGCCTGTTCCAATGCTTGACACCCCTTTGCATGAAAAAAAAAAAAAAATGTCCAATCTAAACCTCCCTTGATGTAACTTGAGGTTGTTTCTTCTTGTCCTGTCACTTTTTTGAAGCTTGGTGGATCTGATCTTCACTCTTCCGGCTTGAAAAGATGGTTCTTTTCACAGCGAGTGTCTCAGGGACATTTGATGTGCAGCCCCTAGTATTGAGTGCCTGACATTTTTATTATTCTTAAATTGGAAATGAGGCTGTAAATGTTATATGAAATGCATCCTTAAAATTTATAGAGTTGGAGTAATTTGGATACAGAATTTGGATACCGTAATGCAGTAGGCATGCAGTTGACTACACAGGGTGCAGATTTCAAGAATAACCAATAATATATTGTGTCTCATGGAACACAAAATTATTGGACTTTGTGAGCTTCTCATATATGATACTGTGTTTATTTTGTTTTTCCTGTCTGCACAGGATTTAATAAAACAGTAGTGGAGAGGAATAGATGAATGTTTTAAAGAATATCAAATATCTATACACAGAAGTCATTCACAGAAGTCATTACTTGATCTACACAGAGCATGGCTTCATTTGGTAATACTTGTAACCAGCAGGAAGCAAATACAATACTTTACTGAAATATTACTTATAGCAGGAAAATGCTGTAGTTGCATGTTGCTCTCCATTTCTACAAATTCTGTCAGAGGCTGATATTTTACTGTGCCTGAATAACTTGGTAAACATTGTGTGGGATGGTGCTGCTTATCTGTCTATTCCAGTTATATTTACTTCCTTACAGAGAGATGGAATGTGAACCTTCTCTGTTTGTGGAGACCAAAGCATTTTTTGGACATGTTTATACTAGAATAAATTTATACTGAAGGATATGAAACAATTAGAATTGCCTTTTTGTTCGCCCTGTTTAAACTCCCACCACATAAGCTTAATTATGCATTTTGAGGTGAAGACTAAAGAATGAAACTTTCAGGAGCACTCAGAATTCACCTCATTTTGACTGCAGTGGTTTCAAGATGGTCTTCCATCATTTTTAATAGAGAAAGTAGTTAAAGCAGTGCTGAGCACATGTGAAAATCCTACCTGTAATGTGCATTTGAATTATATAAAAGATTCATACCTTCTTTCAAACTGCCTTAGGAGACCAGCTTAAAATGGAAAGTATTTTATTGCTTAAGACGTAAACAATTGCAGCAACCAGAACCCAAGAGTGTTTTTAATTTCAGTAAAAAAAACCACACAAAACGTCAACTAGTGTTTTAAAATGTTGGTGCAGAAATCAGAGCAGGGCACTGCAAGCCCACGCGTCTTTTGCAGCCAAACTTCTGTTCTAGGTTGTTTCTGCATTTTGCGTGTGAGAGTCACTGCGTGGCATGTGTTAATACATCATTAAAATGAAACCAGACGTACCTACGAGGGCGGTGGTGGGATGCACAGCGCTTACTCATCCTCCCCGCCTGTCCCGATGGGCCGCTCGGCCTCGGCGCAGCGCCGGCGGTGCAGTGATATGTCACGGTGGCACAAATAGGCTGCCAAGCAGCAGCTGCCTTTGCCAAGCACCTTGTTTGGAGCCGTGACTGCTCCGCACAAAGCTATTTGTGGCACGGGGTGAAATGCTCAGCGGGCTTGGCTGGCCACCGAGCCGTCTCTGTAAGAGTCCCTGTCTGCCCCTGGCAGCCGCTGGCATGGGCAGCCAGATTGGAAAGCTGTCCAGGGAAAGCAGTGTGGAGTGAGGCGGCAGCCGTCCTTCATCAGGGATTAGGTAGTGTGCCTATTTTTGCTATTGTTTACCAAAGCTCTTCTGGTAACTGCAGTGGAGCACTTCTCCCTCCCTCTTCTACCATTTCCTTCAGCACCTTCCCTACCACCAGTTTCAGCTTCTGATAAGATCCTCAGTGTGCCAAGAGGAGACTGTCTTTCTCTTTCATACCTACCTTTTCTAGTTAAACACTAAACTCCCTTTTCTCCTCTCCCTAACACTGCATCTTTAACAACAGCCTGGTATGTTTTGTCCCATATCTCAGGAAATGCCCCTGGGGAGCTGCTGCTGCTGCAAAACAACTATTTCTCACTCCCCGTGGAGACAGCTTCACCTGAGAGTAACCTAGAATTCCCTAATGAAAATGTAGTGTATTTTTAACAATGTATTTCAGATCTTGGCAGCATGCCTCCTACAAATGTCAGAAAAGAGAAAGATGGCCAGCTGCTCTGGATTTGTGATTACCAGACCTTCACAGTAGAAGCTGTTTTGCTTCAGTAGCATAAACGCCCTTTTTAAACTCCTATCAAGCTCCTTTCTTGCTTAATGGAAGAAATTGGGAGTCATTCCACCAGCAGAAATGGTAGTATGACTGGAGAACCAGGCAGCTTCTACTCATTGCACATATGGAGTCCTATTACTTTGAAGGACTTCTTGAAAAAGACTAGAAAGATAAAACCAGGCTTTTTGGATGGACATCTTACTGCACTAACTCGCTGTTCTACTTGCTTTGCTACAGCCACGCAGAAGATTGCACAGTAGCAAGCTGAAGAAGCAAGCAAATGTTCTCTTGTTGACCAAAGAGGACATGAGGCAGCAGAAGTGGCTTCCAGCCACATCAGTCACCTGTAGATTTCAGGTCACTGCAAGAATTCTATTAGTCCATCTAGAGAAAGACTCTACAGGGCACTTTCAATTTGCAGCAGCTTCTTCCCAGGAGAATTGTCTGATCTGGGACAAAATACAGGAAAAGAGTTGGGAAATTGTTGAGAAAATAGTGATAAGAGGAAGAGATAGGCTTTCTTATCTTTGTGGCTTCATTCACCTGCACTGATCCTGGATGAATCAGCATTTTTAGTCCTCTGCAGTCAGTCTTGCTGAAGGTTTCTATACCCACAGAAGCTCAGCACTGACCTGTGCAGAAAGTGTTGGGAAGCAAGACGAAAAAGAACAACTGGCATCACTATAACTGCATCTCTGTTGGCAGAGACTGCTCTTTTTTCATCATTCATGCTCCAGAGAATGCAGAAACCCTTTGTTCCAGGACTGCAGTGGTGCTCTGGCAAGATCTTTGTGGCCTAGGGCTACAACCTGAGCATTGCTTCATCTGGAGCTTGCCCCATGACAGATAAAAATAGGGCTTGAGCTGCAGCCAGGCTGTGTCAGTGGTGAGGGTGCAGCCTCCTTAGCCTGTTAAAACTTGTGAATCCTGGTAGCTCTGGCATAGGGTGAATAATCACACCTACGGAGAGGCAAATAAGCAGGGAAATAGTTTGCCTAGGGGGTTGCTCCTTGTTGAGAGAAAATGAAGGAAAGACACTGACCAAACCCATTCCACAAATTTGTCAGCAGAAGCAGCAGTAGGACTGTGTTGGCTGAGCTGTGGGAAGGTGGCTGCATGCAAGCTCAGGCCTGCATGGACAGGCGTGTGGGCTGCTGTACGCTTGCTGAGCCAGCTGTCCCAGCTGCCGGCGATATATGAAAACCCATCATCAACCAGACCCTCTGTGGTAGGGTCCTAAGAGGGTGCAGGTATATTAGGAAACTGTAGCCTTGACTGGAACTTCTGTCATATCCTGTGACAGGACAAGAGGAAATGGCCTCAAGTTGTGCCACGGGAGGTTTAGATTGGAGATCGGGAGAAATCTTTTCATGGAAGTGTTGTCAAACATTGGAGTCACCATCCCTGCAGATATTTAAAAGATCTGTAGATGTGGCACTTGGGGACATGGTTTAGTGGTGAATATGGCAGTATTAATTTAATGGTTGGACTCGGTGGTCTTGTGGGCTTTTCCAACCTAAATGATTCTATGATTCTCTGATCTTCCAGTTTCTTTATTTGTTCCCATTACTAATCTCCTTCTTGTCATCCTCTGCCTCCTCATGCCCCCTCACAGAGTAGCAGATTCTTCAGCAGCCAGTGTGCTGTGTGTCATGAGCACAAAGTGCCTGCAGTTCTGCACTTCAACTGATTGCTAACAAGGCTGAGACAGTTCGACACAGAAGTTAGTTACTCAGGAGGGCTTCCCAGAAGCCTTTCTTTTCTGCAGTTAGAAAGTGCAGGAAGCCAAGTATCCCACATTCTGCCACAAGCACTGTGCTTCAAATAGGGAGAGCTTGAAGGAGTGTAATCATTAGCTGCAAATCTTACTTCAGTTAGTGTTCTTTCATTGGATAGTTGTTCTAAATGCAGCACATCACTGGAAATAAAGCTTTGATTTTCCTCCTTCATATATTGTCCATTATGGCATGCCTGTCATTTTTGTTAATGCCCTGAGAAACACAACAGAAATCAAACTATCTGCCTCTACCTATGCCTTGTCTGGAGTACTGCTTAGAGGAAACACACCTAGAAATACATTCAACACATATGACTTAGAGGACGCAAATGGAGCACTAAAGGCCATTTTTGCAATGTAATTAATGCATTATAGCATTAAAGCAATATTTACCTGGAGACAGGAGTCTTCTCTTCCTGCTTTCCACTGCTGGTTTGCCCATGATAAAATATTTTTGGACTCTGCCTCCACACCCCATCAGCAGAAAGAAGCTGCAGACAAGTTTGGTGGTGAACTTATTTGTTCATATAAGTTACTCACACCACAGCTCTCCTGGGCAGCTTCTGTCAGCAGCCAGCAGCAAAGACCCTTTCCAGCCTCCGAGTTTACATGAGGGCTTGGCAGGGGAGTGTTCTCCTCTGTGCACAGCCAGCCTCAGTAAATCTCAGTGTGACAGGCTCACAGCCCTGCCGCTGAACTTTTAACTTGAAGCTCTAGCAGGGTGCTGAGTAGCTCCAGCTACATGACACGGAGCTGTGAAAGTAAATCATTTCACTGGAACAAGGGGAAGTCCAGCATATTGTCTTGCAGGCTTTGCCTACAGCTTCTTTGCAGTATAAGCATAGAACATAGACACCCGGGAAAGCAATCAAAGCGAGATGGATTTCCAGCGCAGAGCTCAGCCGTACCCCATCCCAGAGGATCAAGAGGTTGTGTACAAGGTCGCTCCTGATGCTCACAACTCTGCAGGGAATGAAGATGAGAAACCAGTGTCAAAATTGCAACGTAGGCACAGTGAAACAAAACTCTACAAAGAGTTTTGTGACTTTTATGCAAGATTGTAAGTTCATTCTGGTCAGCTTTGGGGTGTGACTGCGGTGACATTACTGGTGTATTGTACATAATGTATTTTATTATCTGAGATCTGAGGCTTAGGCTGTGCAGGTTCTTCTCTCATCCAACCTTTGCCACTGTTCTGCTTGAAACATTGCCAGTTGTAACTGTCAACTAAAATTTGAATAGTTACTTTAAATTTCATCATTAATTGCATCAGAAATTTTTATTAGCAGTAAAAATGGTGCTGGAATTTGTAAAGTAGTCTCTCTGCCTTCAGGTTGTTTGCCAGTTATTCTGGGAAAATAGCTAAACTGCTTCATTAATGCAGAAGTATTACATAGTTCACTAGTTTTACATATATGATGTGTTTCAAAGTAAAGCACTTTTTCCTGAAGAGGGAAATTTGTTTTTACTTGGTTTTGAACTTTGTTTCATGTTTTTGCTTGGATTATACTTTACATACAGCAGTGCTCTAATATCCTTAATGCTCAAGCACTGTTGAAGTGATGATGAAAGATCCCAGTTTCTCTTGTGATTGTTCTTCATTTAGATTGATAAGGAGGATGGGGAAATTGACTGAGGTTTTGCCTCACAGAAAGCATACACAACTCATGAAGACCATTGGTGAGCTTTATAGTTGATCACAGTTTATGTGTGTAGTCACTGCAGTTTGTCCATAGGTCTGTCTGTTATGTATGGGTTAGACCATCCTGCATCTGATCTTCATCTGACATTTGCTCACTTATTTCACTGTGAGGGCAGTGGATGTTTAGACTGCAGTTACTGTTTTCCTCATCTGCAAAGATCAAGAGAGAGGAAAAAAAGTGCCAGCTAATAATAACATGTGAGATGTGACCTTGTGTAGGACTCTTCTGTGAGACAGTGTAAGAAATAGATAAAACACATTCCATTTTGAACCACGTGCTAGGTGTTTGCTTGCTCCCTTGGATGGTGTGCAAGGAATGAATTCAATTCCTGTTGAACATGGTGGGAGCCCAGAGGTCTTATCCACTTGGAAGGATAAGAAGGGAGGCTTGGCATCTTGCAGAGGATGGCAGGCTCTGCACTTACAGGTACAGCTTCATAGCTGTTATCAAAATGTGTGCATGCATGCACACGTATTTCAAATAATGTCACTTGTCTAATAACCTTCCAGATACATTTTGAGTCAGTGGTTTTGTCAGCTGACCTCAGAGTGTAATAAAACTAGACCATTGCCCTATATTTTCTCTCTGCTACCACTGCCCTGTATCTGCTCTCTGCTGTTGTATTAGGGTAGAGGAGTGATCTTGAAAGGCAGAGCTTTGAGAGTCTAGATACGAGTGACAAAATGTTTGCAAAGGAAAAATCAAAAGAGCCTTTTTCTGGCCTTAATTAACTGAAACACAGCTGTACTGTCTCCCCTCAGATGTGGAGAGCTACCATGCTGCCATTTTTTGGTCCTGCGCCTTTGAGAAGCAACCAGTGTTGCTGTTTCAGTATTTCTTTGCATCCCTGGCATGGGTTTGCCAGCTCGTGTTGGCCTGTGTGTGGGTCGCAGTGGGGCAGCCAGAGCATTTCCACCCTCCCCCTTAGCCCTGGAGTGGACTATGAGCTGGCACATGATGAGCTGAGCTCTCTGAGATAAACCCTAACAAACAATCAAATATCCCATGACTTCAGACTAAATTTGCAAAATTACTTCAAGCTATACAGAGCTCGTATAAAGGATATTTATTTAACTACTCTGTTTTTCATTAATATCGTCAAGACTAGATCCTGCACACTCTTTCACATTGTTTATTTAGAACTCTAAACTAATGCCGTTATATATATATATTTTAGAATTAGGAATTGGTTTACAATAAATCATTTATGTCTTCCTATGTGATGCCAGTCCTCAATCATTAATATTTGCCTTGTTTTCAGTAATTTTAATGTGTTTCATAATTTTTATAGTACTTTGAATTGCCTGTCTTTTTTCATCATAAAAAGCCTGTAAATATGTCTGTCGTAACAATGCTCCTCTTTGGGATTTTTAATTAATTAGAGCCCATCACAGGGATTTTGTTTCTAAAGAGTTAGGGAGCAGGGAGAAGTGGTAGTTCTCTTTCTGAGAGGCCACAAGCCATGAACTTCATTGAAAAACTTGTGTTGAGCAGCTCAGCATTAGGTTGATGCAGTTTGGCCTGGTATGGGGTGGGGGGAAATACCCACGACTGGTGCTGTTCTCTATTTAGGTTAATTTTCTATTTCTTTTTTTTAATGACAGCAACATGGCGAACGCGCTCGCAAATGCCATCTGCGAGCGCTGCAGGGGGGGCTTCGCCCCCGCCGAGAAAATTGTCAACAGCAATGGTGAGCTGTACCATGAGCAGTGCTTCGTCTGTGCCCAGTGCTTTCAGCAGTTCCCCGAAGGGCTCTTCTATGAGGTAAGTGGGGCAGAGACCCCCTCCTGTCCCCACACGCCCTCTTCAGCCTTCTTTCCCATAGCAGAAGTAGCTACAGGCAGGTGGATAGCTTAGAACATCCCATGGGAAAATCTGGGCTCTGAAAGAGTGTACCCAGTAAAGGGAGGAAAAAACTAGAAGCATTTCTGTGCTAATTTGGAGGGCATCAATGTATATAACCTTTAAATGTGGACCTTAATGTTATCAGCACTGAGAGAAAAACTCCTGGAGATTTTTTTTCTCAGTGCAAATTTTTTCCCTGAAATTTGTGACTCTCATGTGAATCATACCAGAAATACAGAGAAAACATGCTTCTTAGAAGAGAAAGTCATATAGAGGGAAATCTCAGCATCCTATGGTCCATAGGAGGTTTATTGCTCAGTTGAGTGAGTCCAGCTTGGCATTGGAAAAGAGATGATCTGTATGTGAGCATGCTGTGATTCAGACCAGACAGGGCCAGATCAACTCTTAAATTTAACAGTCCAGACCATTTGAAATTATCAGCTCTTAATACACTTTCATGGGTTAAAACCTGATCCTATTCCTATTTCTCAGCTTCATGTTGATCTACCTCAGCTTAGGAAGGGTATTTTGGTATAGGTTTCATTTTCTTCTACGTTCCTCTATCATGGGAATTCAGCATGTGGCTCAGCACAAAGTGGCTTTAGTGAAAGCTCTAGACTGGTTCATGAAATACAAAATGATTGGTATAGGGAACAATAGATGGTATGAGACAGGGAATTACTGTCAGAGAGATAAGGCCCTGCTCGAGTAGCTTACAGTCCATCTTAGGGTAGCAGTTACAGGATTTGTTCATATGATATGAAAAGGAAAATGAGCAGAGTGTATAAGGAGCAATTCTCTGCTCTCACATACAGGTGTCATCCTTTGGCATGAGCACAATAGTTTATCTTCCACAGAAGCATTTCTAATTTTACAGAGGCATGTTATGTGGTGACGAGGAGAGGCTGAGGGAGGAGTGTGGATTGTAAAAGAGACTGGCTAAGGGGATTCCTGTGGATTTGCTTTTTACCACCTTGTTTGAGGATCAAAAGGCCCTAGGGATAGTGTCTCACAAATTGTAGTAAGTCAGCCTCTAGTGTTCGATAAGACATCAAAAGGTGAGCTGCAAGGCAGAATTAATTAAATAAAAACAAAAGAACACCCCCCCTAGATACTTGCATTACAATTGTTAATATATACTGAGCTGACTTGGTAAAGAGTCCATTCTGACATGTTAAGACCTGAGGAAATGTAAAGTGATATGAGCATTTCAAAACTAAAATATTTGTAATTATGTTAATTAAATTATCCTAAACCAATAAAATGTATTTTCTCTAAATAATGAATACTTACTTATTCTTCTTCTAACTCAAAAAACAGTGAGACATTCCAGGGACCTCTTTCAGTAAGCTGAATGGTCCTTAAAGATAAAGGTTTGGGAAATCATGCTCTAGGCAGCCTGTATCTTCTAGGGTAGGCTACAGCAGAAAGAAGGTCCTACTTTTGGACCTAGTTCAGGAATGTTGCAGTCTCTCTTTGTTGCTCATGGGTGGCCATACCTGAATCTCTGGCAGAGGCAAGTGTCCTAGTGGTGTTAGACATACTGGATGTAGGCATTTTGTTTCCTACGGCTACCTTGTTAACATTCATATTCATGATGACTGGTCTTTGAGCACTCTCTTACTGAAACATACTGCTCTCAAGGACAGTAAGTCAGAAGTGAGTGCCAGTAGATTGTCCCAGGAATGAAAATAACACTGTATGCTAAATGTGTTTTTGCTGATGTTGCTAGGGTTTTGGTTTTTTTTGCAGGCTGGGTAGCCTGAGAAATGTTACATAGAAAGTGGTAAGTTTCAGTTAGGATAGACACTTCTTGTCACTATTATTACAGAGGTAAAATAACATTGGATAGGCTGAGGGAGCTGGGCCTGTTCAGGCTCAAGAAGAGGTGACTGAGAGGGGATCTCATCAATGTATATAATTATCTGAAGGGAGGGTGTCAGAGGAGGGAGCCAGGCTCTGCTTGGTGGTGCCAAGCCGTAGAACAATAAGTTCTGATGCACAGAAACTGATGCACAGAAAGTTCCACCTGATCATGGGGAAGAGCTTCTTTACTGTGCACTGGTACAAGTTGCCCAGAGAGGTTGTGAAGTCTCTCTCACTGGAGATACTCAAGAATCATCTGGATGCAAGTCTGTGCAGTGTGTTTTAGCATGACCTTTCTTGAGCAGGGATGTTTGACCAGATGACCCCACCTCCAACCTGATCCATTCTGTGATTCTGTGAGAGGAAGGAAAGCCCTGAGCAGGTAGAAGATGGGCTTAGGTTCGTGAGCGCTCAAGAATGGCTGACGGTGCTCAGAGGCCTTGAGATAATCTGTATCACTGTCAAGAAAAACAGTGTCTGGAGAAGACAGAAAGGACATTTTCCTCAGACTGGCTTAATACAGTCTTTGAAAAGATGGATGTGTTTGGAGGTGTGGCCAGGTAATGCGTTTCTCTGAGCAGGTTCCCATGGGTAAACACAGGCATTGCTGGTTGCCCAGCATGAGCTTGTGTTTATTCTGTGCCTGGTTTAGCTAAGCTAGTATGTCTTGGAAATGATTTCCAACTCTTAGCAATTAGGAAGACAAATATTGTTCCCCTGCCTATTGCAAGCCTTGCAGGGTCCCCCAGTTAGTCATTAAGCTGCTTATCACACTTGCTGTCAAACGCTGCCATGATAAGCAAGCCTTCACGTGGTCTTCCATGGGTGGGGGTGGAACAGCCAGGTGTCCTGTGCTGCAGCACTTATCTCTGGGCTGCCTGCAAGGACCCCGATCAGCACAGCTCGCTGTGGTCTGGCACTGCAGCCGAGTCACTCACAGGCACAAGTGGTGCCCATCCACTGCTTAGAGTCTGCACAGCACAGCAGGGGTTTTGTGGATGTCCTCTGGAGCCTGAGTTAGAAATGATAGATTGGGTTCCTGAGAGCTGTGTGCCTAATGTTGCACAGAAACTGTGGGTACGGTATATTTGATTTGTGTTCCAGTTTGCTCAGTAACATCATTTTAACAAGTTTTTTTATGCACTCAACCTAAACAAAAATTAGCATAAGCACATTCCAGTAGAGTTACCAAACTCTGTTCTTTGCTGTTAGGTGTGAAGTGGTAGCAATTCTGGTCTGCTTCTACTCCACCACCTTGAAGGTGTGTATTCCCTTGAGCTGCTGTTGTAGCATTTCTCTACAGGTAGCAGTGCACAGTCCTATACTAATGGATGGTCATGTTTGTTTCTATTCCAGTTGTACCTCAAGTGTTTCCTTAAAATGGTTTTTACCAAAAGCTGCCTTAGAGAAACAATCTCTAAAGTCTCAGGTTTTGTGCATGACTTTCCATTTAAGTTAGCTAAAAACATGCAGGTAAGCTGGAGGTTATTTGACAGTGAGATGTTTTATGCAGAACCGTTTACCTCATGGACCTTCAGCATACAACAGTGAAATGACCTTGCTTTTAAACTATGTACTGTAAGATTTGTTACAGAAGCTCATGGCTTTCCCTGATAATAACTGCTGGGTCATCCACAAAGGGCAGAACAAAGGAGCAGAGATGTTGAAAACGTAAACAAGATTGGATGGAAAGTCAACTTGCCTGATGCAAACAAGAAGGGAAGAA
This sequence comes from Cyanoderma ruficeps, assembly GCA_008694505.1. Lineage (NCBI taxonomy): Eukaryota > Metazoa > Chordata > Aves > Passeriformes > Timaliidae > Cyanoderma > Cyanoderma ruficeps. The sequence continues at coordinate 24,640,970 of VZDJ01007754.1, forward strand.
AACCTGTTTGGTTTGTTCAGATCAACATGTGGTGCCTTTGAAATTCAAGCAAACCTAAGCACCCCCATTGGACCACCTGTTTACACAGGACAGGAAGCTTTCCGGTTTTTTTCAGTTTGAAAAGGATTTTATCCTGCAGGAAGCAAGCACAATTCACAATGAACCAGTTATTTCCATTGCTCCTTGAGAAAATAATATCCCTGTACCTCTCAATTATTATTTTTCTAAAAGCCGAAATTAAAAAGTAATCTGTTTCAGAGTATTACACTGGAATAGCACTTGATAAATTTCTGGCAGAGACTTCTGAAAAGGTCTGTACTGAGTTAATGTCTTTCTGTTCCTAATAGGTGCAATTCAGATTTGGCACAGGAATTTTATAACCATATATATCTAGTGAAATATTTTATTAGATCCCCATCCTGCCAGTTGCAAGAGTATTTATTATATTTATATTGTGTTCGATCTTTGTAATTTCATATTGTGCAACAGGTAATCTTGAAACACATTTCTGTGTTTTCTGTCCATGCACAAAACTGTACTTTGTGGGTAGTATTTTATGCTATTCACTTGGTTTTGTCTTAGGCTCAGTAAAAAGAAAGGAGCAAGGTTTCCTGCTGTCCTCCTTGTTCCACTGTTTAAACTGAGACATTCAAATCCAAACATTTTATAGCATACCTAATATCATCTGTGTGGTTATGACATGCTCATTGGCATTTGTCTAATAATAATTTAGATACCTGAAGGTATCTAAACATTTCCCTTCATTTCAGCACATATTTGCCTACATGTTTTTACATATTCTTTGGCTAAACTACTAATGCAGTGCTGTTGAATCTTTTCTTTTTATTCCATATGGGGTTTTTTTTTGATGAGAGCTTGAACTGTAGCTGAACTTACCTAAGCTGTGATAAAATTCAAATCCCTTAAAATCAATTTAATTTGATTGATGTAGTGAACTTTGCTCAATATTTGGACTTGATTATCTTAAGGGTCTTTCCCAACCTAAATGATTTTATGATTCTATGAAATAAGCATCATGAAGGAAAAGACTTATTTCCCTTCATGTTTTGGCTGAACTGCTCCATAAATTGGAAAAATTTCTGCCTCTGGGTGTTCATTCTACCCCAACCTCCACCATATGTATTTCCTCTGGTATGCTGGGTCATTCTGGCAGGAAATGTAGAGAGAGGAAGACATCAAATAGCTTTGGGAAAAATGCTTCCCCCCTCCTGCTGGCCAAGGCTGTTTGTTAGCTAATTTCCTGCTCAGAATGTGCTTGGTTGCTTCAGTTTCAGTAGTCTGTCAAAATTCAAACATCTCTTGTGATGTAAATGAGTGACAGAAAATGCCTTACACTCTCAGCAGTACTGGAGAAATGGTATGCTATTAACACTACATGCTAACTAGTAGGTCAATTAAGGTGGGTGGATGTAATGCCTAGCACATGTAGCTCATGGTCTGGGGTTTTTTTGCTCAGCCCCTCATGTTTAGGTATCTAATTGTATCGGGAAATACACAGCATTTATGTTATGTTCCTCATCCCTCTAATGCTCAGATTTTTTCTATTTGCAGTTTGAAGGGAGAAAATACTGTGAACATGATTTTCAAATGCTTTTTGCCCCTTGTTGCCATCAATGTGGTAAGTTTTAACTTAAGGTGAAATACTTCACACTGATCACAAATGGGAGTGTCACTGGGGGAAGGCGTGCTGCCCTTGTGTCTGTTTTCTGGGAGGTGCTCATGTTCAGCTGAGCATCTGAACTACAGGAATGAGCTAGACTTCAGAAAAACTGGGGAGTTGCTTTTTCTAAAGGTCATAAACCAGTAGGATTTAAAAATAAAAATTGCATTCTTTTAGTAAGTAATTTAGCTGTTGAACCAATGATCCAATGAACAGACCATTCATAAACTCTCGACTGCATACACCATTCATGGCTCCTGATTATTTATATCCGTGTGCTGACATCTGTCCCTTCTCATGTAGCTGAAACCCTCTAACAAGACTTGGTTGTCTGTTTTGACTCTTGTAACCCACCTGTGTTGTCCTACCTCACAGAAGTTGAGACAATATTCTAGTGTTATAATCAAGTGATGGGCAGCTGGGCCCCCACTCATTTTTATGAACAAAATACCTTTCAGGTTTCAGTGTCTAGCACCCATCCTACATGACACTGAGGGCTGCATTTTATTTGCCACTGTTGATGTCGATGTTTTGTGTCTGCTGCGCTTTAATCACTTGAACGTTTTCTTTTTCCCCTGTGTGTGACACATTTTGCTGGGCCAGAGCTGCGAAGTCATTATTTGACTATTTCCTAAACTGCTGTGGAAGCCCTTGTGTTTCTTTGGCACCTTTGGCAAGGTGCTAAAGCTTTAATTTATCTCAGTGAGGCCTCTCCTCTTGTGGAGGGCGGCATTGAACACCAAGGGACAGGGAAGCAGATGTTACGGAACTATGAATTTAAGGCTGCAGCTGTGAACAAGCAGGGGAAGAGGAAGAAATGAGTTGGTGGCAATTCATGAGGAGCTATGCTGCCAATCTCTGGGATTTCTCCTGCACAGTTGGCACAGCTCCACCTTCCCCTAGTCTCTCTCCTGGTATTGCCAGCTCCCTCAAAACCTCATCAAGGTCCTGCCTAGAACTGGGCTTTTCCACTGCTTGTACTTAATAAACACAGACAAAGCCAATGGGACTGTTGTCAATGATGAGGCCTTGAGCATTCCTGACATGTGTGGAGTCCATTGGATTTTGTTCTTGAAAAGGCGTGACTTCATGGGAATAGTAGAGTCACATGCTAGATGTTACCGTCCACACCAGTTACCTGCTTGATCACTCCCCTTTGGCAGATCTTGGAGCTGTTCTCCAAAGCCAGACCTCAGCCTCTGACAGCACTGGGAAGCTGAGCTGCCAACACATTTTGCACTGCTCAAAGCCCCTGGCTACACTGTCCATCAGCATAGAGAACAACCAAGTCACACGTGATGGACATCACTCCACTGCCTTTGCAGTAGTCACATTGTGCATTCAAAACACTTGTTCTCACAGTATTTTTTTAATGCCTTATGGGACAGGACTCCTTGTGGTAGGCCAAAAGTTGTGTGTGTGTTGGATTGACTGTTCTGCAGCTTCATTTGGACTCCGTGGGACTCTTTTTGCAGGAGGTCCACAGCCCCCCAAGCTCCATTCTGTTGTGCCTTGAGTATAGAATACCTTCAAGGCTTGGTCCCAGTGGAGTAGGAACCACTGATATGTACATGGCAAGTTAAATTTGTCATACTCTTAAAGAAAAGGAGAAAGATGATTAGGAGACAAGAAAGCCCTTATTATATGAAGTACTCCATAAATTTCTTAGCAGCTTGAGAACAAATAAGTAAAACCAGTGAAGGGACCAAAAAAGGATTATTGCAAAGAGAAGGTGGGGTGTATAGAAGGACATGTATGTAAAGAGCAGAAGGTACTCCATCAGCAAAGATGTTTTCTTCTGACCCATAACAAAAAACAACAAACAAACCCAAATTCCAGGTTTCGGACTCAGAACTACAATATTGAAAGCAATGTGGCCTACCAGATTTTGGGGTAAGGAAAGGAATGATTATAGTCATTGCAGTGATTCATTTGTGGGTTACTTTTATGTTTGTTCAGTATGGTGTTTTACATTGTGTGTTTCTCACAGGTGAGTTCATTATTGGTCGTGTTATTAAAGCCATGAACAATAGCTGGCATCCAGAGTGCTTCTGCTGTGATATCTGCCAAGTAGTATTGGCTGATATTGGATTTGTCAAGAATGCTGGCAGGTAAATCTCCACCCTTCCTTTTGTTAACTGATCATAAATTAAATGAACTAATAGTGGGACTGAGAGGTTTTGGTTCCTGAAGCTTTCCTGCTCGGATGGAGCAACTGAAGTATTTTCTGTGAGGTCTAAGAGTGCATCCCAAAACCAAGAATGGGTATCTAAAAATATTAACATTTTACCTACTTGAGCACTAAATTTGATGGCCAATATTTTCTTTACCCAGTGACCTTTCAGAGCCGTTGTTATATGTAATAAGATAAAACATTCAGATACAGAAGCATTGTCTTTTTTTTTTATATAAAAATGTTTACTTTCTTTTTCCACTTGGTTCTCCAATTTTGAACTAATTTGGCATCATACTTATTAATAATTGCTTAACGTTTAGTAGGACCCTTCACAGAGTAGGATATTTTTGTCAGCTAGGATCAAAAAAATGTTTTACAAGTGGATTATATGGCCATTGCCTTCTTATGTACAATACAATATACAGAATTATCTGTAGAAGTAGCACCTGTGTGCTCATCCAGCTTCCAATCTAAATTTTTAAGATTTTGAAAGTAAAACATTCATCAATGAGAATCTACTAGAAACTATGTTTTCTGTGTTTCAACACAGCTTTAACTCAGCTGAGCTGAAGAAAGGATACTCCTGTGGTGACAGACAATTAAATGATCATCCTGAACTTGGGCAATCATTTTGGTGCTTTGAACTTGGTTTTCCTTAGCAAGGAAGTTATTTTAACAAGACTTGAAAAAGAGCTAATTGAAATGAGTTTCTGAGAGTTTTTTGGTTTATATTTTGCAGTGTAGTACCTGTAGCAATACTTACCTCTCTTTTTTTATGCCATTTCAGACATCTCTGCCGTCCTTGCCATAACAGGGAGAAAGCCAGAGGCCTGGGAAAGTACATTTGCCAGAAGTGTCATGCTATTATTGATGAACAGCCACTCATATTCAAAAATGATCCTTATCACCCTGATCATTTCAACTGTGCAAACTGCGGGTAACCTGAGTTCTGCAAAGGGAAACAGGAAAACGATGGGTTTATTTGCTTTGTCAGTTTAAAGTGAAAATTTGTCCTGTACAAGTGACAAGCGGGGGTTTGGATGTCTTGTGGCCAGATAGGTGCTACTGCTTTTGGCTTGGTGGGGTTCAAACAACAGCTGATCTGCTGGGGACTAAACAAAGATTGGACTCTGCAGGACAAGGTGGTACCTTACAAAATACAAAGTATCAACACAGATACTATTTCTGTAGTAGTGAAATGATAGCTCACTATTCTGCTAGGAGGGGAAGTGATTCTCTTTTGTTGCCTGAATTACTATCTTGCCTATTTTTTATTTTCTTTTTAAGTTCAACACCATCCAAACTTTGTTCTCTCTTTTTAAAGCCTGCCTTTTTTAGAAGCCTTCTCCCATCTCATCTTCTGCAACTGCAGCACATGAAACTGCACATTTCTACATCCTGCACTGATGCAGAGATGTAGGATAAGCACTGGAGCACGGAGTGCTGTAGGACATAGTATGGATTCTTAGTTGTTATTTCTGCTGCAAAGGAAGCTACTATTCCAGTGCCATAGTAAAGGCTGATTTGAGTAACAGTGTGTAGTGTTATATCAGTGGCAACCAATTGAGAGTATTTATTTGTTCATTTGATTAGTCACTTTTAAGGTTTAGCTGTTCTCAGTATCTGACCATGCAAATTACTAAAAACAGAGTTTATAAGATTCTGCAATGGGAAATGAATGAAGTGTAGCTCATGTGGGTCTAGAGTTCTCTTTCTCTGAAGTTTGATACAAGGAAAATATAACTAGATGTAGAGGACTACATTTTACTTTCAGTTGCAGTTATGCAAATCTAAAATAAACTGGCGATAAGTGCCAGAATATAAACCAAACATGTGCAACTTTCACACACAGATTTGTGCTGCTTAAGCAGAATGACAATAGCTTGGTAGCTGTTTCCAGAGAGACTCGGTGCACCTCGTTTGCAGCCTGTTCTCAGTTTACTGTAATCAGGCTTGAACTGTGTTGAACTATATTATATGTGATGCTGCCTCATTACTGTAGTATAAATATAATTTCTAAAGCAAATGCTAAATTTCTTTTTTCACTTCACTTTTCACTTTTCACTTGAGAGTAGAAACTCTCAGGAGTTGACATTTTTGAGTGCCTTTATTCAAACTCTCAATTCATTAACTTCTGAACAGGAAGGAACTTACTGCTGATGCTCGTGAGCTGAAAGGAGAACTCTATTGCTTACCCTGCCATGACAAAATGGGTGTCCCCATCTGTGGGGCATGTAGGAGACCAATTGAAGGCCGTGTGGTGAATGCTATGGGCAAACAATGGCATGTGGAGGTAAACATCAGATGCTATTCAATCTCTCTTACAAACAGCATATTTATCTTAGCATATTTATCTGTGATTTTGCTGATCAATTTCAATGAAAGGATTCTCAGAGTTTGCAGCAATGGCTGTAACTGCCTTCTCCAAATCGCTCTTCAACCTCATTGTGGCTGGTCTTTCATTGTGAAACAGGAGTTATTTCCCACCTTACAGAGAGCTTTGACTGTGAAACTAAAATCAGTAATCAAAGGAAGTACGGCAAAGTCCTTATTAAAGAAAATTTCCGAGCTCAAAACAGTACATGTGGAAAGGCAGTCAGATCTGTGGCAACCATGTTACTAAGCATGATAATACCCTTATGTCTTCCACAGCCACCTGCCATGTATATATTTCTTTAACAATTCATGTAAGAGTTCATATTTCAAGGCCACATCTTCCATTTTAATTAGATAAATTGTTTATTCCTTCTGTTGTTTTGAAAGTCTCCTCTAGGAAATGCTTTCTTCACAAGGGTATAGTGATTATACAAATTCTTTAATAACTCTTAATTCTGTTCATTGATAAAAAATGAGAATCCATTGCTTGATTTTGTTTTGTAACTTCTGGATTGAAATGTTGAAGACATTAAAAGAAACATTTTAATGGCCTAAATGTAGAAACAAAAGTTTTAACTCTGCTTTTCAAGATTGTTCAGTAGACTTCAGCCATGTTCAAGTAGTGGACATGTTTAGTTTGCTTTCCAGAAAAAATAATGTTACTTCCAAAAGATAAAAAAATGTATTGTAATTTTCTTTGTAGCATTTTGTTTGTGCAAAATGTGAAAAGCCATTCCTGGGTCATCGTCATTACGAGAGAAAAGGCTTGGCATATTGTGAAACCCACTACAATCAGGTAAGGTTTCGTATTTTTAAAAATGGCATTAATTGGTAAACTCACAAATTGGTTTTATTACATAGAGATATGAAACCACGGACATTCTTCTCTCTTGTCAAAGGCACCAGTGGGTGTAATGGCAATTAGCATATGTTCTGTTGTGTTTCATTTATACAGGTTTCCCTATTCATCTGTGTGGCATTAAAAAAGAAAACTGCAGGTATTTTAAAAAGGCTGGCCAGGACAATCAGTATCAAGTTGTTCTTCAAGCTTAGTGGTACTTAAGTAGAGCTGTTACAGGGCTTTGACGTGTCTGTCCATCAGAGCAGCTAATGACAACTAATCTCTCCTAAGGAATTAAAGAAGATTTGTCACTCACCAACTGCATTTGAGGCCCCAACGAGTGGCATGGGTTTCCCTGCAGCTGCTGCTCTAAGACACTGTGTGTTCATATATGCTGTTGCTCAGTCATTAATTAGGTTGATAAAGACTTCCAAGACTAAATTTGTCAGAAGACACCCTCTAGTGACCACTTGCATTTATGTAGAAGTTACACGTGGCAGTACCACCCCTCTCCAGACGCCCTCGGATGGGGAGTCCAGCCCCAGGATGCATAGACATATTGTTCTTTGGAAGCCATCTGTGTCACATCACATTCACCTCCCTTGCTTACATAAATACATGAGGAGAGGTTACACTTGGGAGTTGTACAGCATCTGCTAATTACAGATGGATTCTTAGTTGGTCATGAGTGATGAGGGGCAGATGATTGGTGCTGGCACCCTTGCAGACTATTAAATGCTGTGACGTTCATGGTAATAGTGTTGCAGCTGGGAGTACACCAGACAAGAGCTGTATGTAGAGTGGATGTCTTTTCCTAGGTTAACTACTACAGTTAGAAAAAATGCATGGAGTTTTCAGCACTTCTTGTTATATTGTTAAGCCTGAAAAAATAATTAATACTTTTTTGTCCGAAATTTTCCTAATAAAGATAAAATTTTCTTACTGTTACAGTAATACATTGTTTTAGTCATGCATGCCAGTCCAAATGTTACATTTTCTGGTTAGTAACAATGACACCAACTGCTGTATTTCAAATCTTCAGGATTAGAGAAATCTTGAAACAAAACCAAATCATACTTACGGAGAATCAAAGGTAGATAAATGTTTTCATCTTTAATATTATCAGGACTTTTTGTGATGAGATGATGCAAAATGTACTTGGAAAACCAAACCAGACTTGGCAGCATTCTCTTTATTTCACTGGAATAAACAGGAAAGTGATTGTGCCCATCAACTGAAATATAGTTATTTTGCTAGTTTGATAAATTACCCTCAATAAAATCAATATAATAAAAATTTATTACTTCTCTTTCCTCTTCAGCTATTTGGTGATGTTTGTTTCCATTGCAACCGTGTGATTGAAGGAGATGGTAAGCACTTCTCTGTTTCCTTAATGTTCCTTTTTGATGGAAGTTCTCTTTAAAAGTGAAAATAAGGGGGAAGCAGCCCAGTTTTTATTAAAACAAAAACAGATGTTCTCTTGACCAGAAATTAAATTAGAGCTGATTAGTCAGAGACCAAATGGTAGGAAAACCATTTCATGATGGTAGAAGAGCACCCTATGGCCAAAGAGAACTGTGAAACCCCTTAGTGACATGCAGAGGCCAGGGATGCTGGAAGATGCTCAGAAATGGCTTCCTGCTACACCACCTTCCAAAAAGAACACATGCAAGGGTGAGAATGAGTATGTTCCCATTAGGTCAGTTTGAATCCTGGAGATATTTACCTATTGCAAGCACCTGTCTTTTGAAAATCTAGGCTTATAATGTCATAAAACCAGGAATGATCATACTTGGAAATATGTCCTGTAAAGGCAGAACTGCAAGTAATTTGTTTGTTTTGTTATTGTTTGATTGAGTTTTTTGGGAGAAGGGGGTGGTTTTGAGAGTTTGGTTTTTTGTTTTTTTTTGTTTTTTTCTNTTTTTACAACTAGGTCTGATAAAATGCCGAAAGCAAATTATTCTACCTGAAATAATGTGACATTATGTGCCTATTTTCCCCGTCCAAAGTAAATACTATGTTAACCTCATCTAAGCCAAAAGCATTAGCAAAGTAGGAGAAAGCTTCTAACATTCAAAAAGAGACACAAACTAGTTTGTAGTCATGTAACTACTGGGTAAGACATACATTCTCTAGATGTGCTTTCCCTACATTTTCTGGACTGCAGTATGCCTGCAGAATGACAATCCAAAATGCTTTAGAGGAAAGAGTCCCCATTTTCAGGAAAATTCTACTGGAATGAGCAGAAATGCTGATAACTACATCTCTGTATGATTCTAACCTTTCACCATATAATCTGACATCCGTATTTTAAGTTTTGGTCTCTGAACTGAAAATAATACAGTATACACTAATTTCTTTATTTTTCAGTGTATGTCTTCAGTTACATTTCTTCTTTCATTTCTGCACACAAATTTTGAGTCAGCTGTCACAAATTTGGTATCCAGTATTGTTCTCTGTCAGGTAAAATAAATATCTATAGCAGCAGTTTTTTCAGGGGGGGGTCTCTATGACTGCATTACTGAGGTTGCAAAGACTTTCACCTGTCTAGTATTAATCTGGAAAACAGTGGAATAACTGTGTATCTATGGACATACTTGGCCAATAGTGCAGGAAAAACCCTCTGACAATGCTTTGGTTCTTGTTGTTGACAAAATACTGTGAGAAAAACATTGAGAGATCAAGTGAGAAAAATATTATAAGAAAAATATTGTCCTGCATTCTCTAACTTAGGTAAATTTTGGCAGGGAAAACTGGAAAGCTGTACTGAAAGAAAGACCACGAACTGGATTTGCCTACAGAACAAACAGGAAATAGTTACTTTCTCTTCAAAGCAAAGAATAAAAAGAGTCGATTTTTTTTTTCACCTTGGGTAGTGCTGGTTTATCAGCAGTGTCTGGCTGGTGGCTTCACATTACTTTCTTCAGTAGGGCAAGTGCAACTGTTGATTGCAGTGCAGTCTGAACTAGATCTGAGAAAGGAAACTGAATGAAAACATAAACACAATTGTGCTGGATTGCTCTTCAGCTGGAAGCATTTCCTGATTAAGTTGGAACCTGGCCTCACAGAACCATTGCCTGAGATCAGCTGGATATGAGATGAAGTGGAAGCAAAAAATAGGAGGCAGAAATAGGTTAAGCTGGTCTTGCCTCAGAGACAGCTGGATCAATACTTCACTGCTTTATTACACTCTAAAAATGTGCCTCGCCAGTCTGGCCATGTTATTGTTACAGTCCTTGATACAAAAATCAATGACTGTTCTTCACACCTCATGAATATGTAAGCTTTACATCTTTGTAATCACTATTTTTTTTTATTGATAAGGCTAATGATTTCTTTTTTCCCTTCTCCCTAGTTGTGTCTGCTCTGAATAAGGCATGGTGTGTGAACTGTTTTGCTTGTTCAACTTGCAACACTAAGTTAACCCTCAAGTAAGTTTATGGATAAGTGTGATGTCTTCAAGTATCAGTAGTTCTCTTCAAAATGTAGAGGTTGCTACAGTGTAGCTCTTACTGTATGAAAAACATGTAAGCAGCATTGAGGAAATAAGTGCCTCTTTCTTCCTCTTGCTCCACTTAGTACTTTCCATCTCTTTCAGCTGTCTCTTCAGTCTTCCTTCAGTTAGTCTTCCTAACTCTTCTCCTTTTCCATCCTTTATTTTTTCTTGTTTAACTCTAAAGGGATAAGTTTGTTGAAATTGATCTAAAACCTGTCTGCAAACACTGTTATGAGAAAATGCCAGATGAATTTAAGCGACGACTTGCCAAACGGGAACGTGAAGCAAAGGATAAAGAGAAGCAGAAAAAGAAAAAGCCAATCTGTTTGTAAACTTCTTTTCCTTCTCACCACCACCTCGGCTCCTTTCTTCTTTGGTTAGTCCTAAGGATGCCTTTTTTTGCACTTTTGCATGAACTTACGGCAGTCAAAACCAAAACACCTTTCACGCAACTGCAGCTTGAAATACTAACTTGTTATTCCATTAACTTATGTTTAGTCTGTAGTTAGGTTTGAAAGGCTTTCTAAATTACACAGTTAATAAATATGGGCTTTTGTGTAAAATCTGCATAACTTAACAGGGTATTGTAATCACTGTCTACAGTGTATATAACTTGTAAAGTAACTTAATGTATTTGTATAAATTGGGGGGTTAATTTTTTGCTTGTGCACATTTAATAGAAGATTTTTAATTCTTTTTTTCACTGTCTCATCTGCTAAAATTTTGTCTGCTTTTGCTTTGTTGTTTTAGGAATAAATTTGTTGAGTTTGATATGAAGCCTGTCTGCAAAAAGTGCTACGAGAAGTTTCCTCTAGAGCTGAAGAAAAGACTGAAGAAATTAGCTGAAACTTTGGGAAGGAAGTAGACTTCATCTGTTCTCCTCTTCCTTCGTGAAAATCTTGCAGATACTCCTTGGGAGGGAGAGGGGAGTTGCTGTTTTGAGGCTGCAGTCAGACAACAAATGCTGATGCATGCCTTCTATCAATCCAACATATATTAATGTTCTCTGTTCTCTATACATGTATGCTTACTTGTTGACAACCAGACCATATTTCCAAAATAAATACCAGCTCACCTGAAAGATTCCTGACCAATAATGCCATTGTACTGATGCAGGTGGCCTATTCTGTACACTAATTCTCTGTGGAACTCTTCAGAGAGAGAAAATTTGCTTGTGAACACCACCCGTGAAAACAAACTTTGCAAATGTGCCCAACTTTAGGGATGTGTATTGTCATTTATGTATGTGAGAATATTAACCTTCGTATTAAGCATGCAGACAAAACTTGCCCAGTTCAAGTGATTTGGGCAGGAAACCAGTATACTTTGCCTCATGGGAAAATTCACAATTGGATTTCAGGCCAAGTCATCTCATTGAGAAGCCTTGTTTCAGATAGTTTGAAAACTATCAGATTTCTACATACAGCCACTGTACAAATGACATACATAAAATGATAAAAATGATAGATTATGCTTACGTGATGAATGTTTCTACATCAGGCTTAGCATGAGATACTTACATAAAAAATGTATTCCTGTTGCAAGAAATGAGCATACTTAGAACTACTTGAATTTTGCTATATTCCACTTAAAATAACACATTAACTTCTATATATGCTTTTGCATTCTATTTACTTTTTGTGCCTTATTCTGCTGGACCATACATAACAGTGTACCATTAAATATATATAGTTTTATATTTTATTTCATATTTTTATGCAGAAACTATATAGAAGGTATTTTCAAAAGATAACATACTTTGCCTTAATTAAACAGGATGCAAGAAGTATTTGAAATGTGAACATCTGCATTTAAAATTTAGCTTATAGACCTCACTGATTTTCAGAACAATACTGAAAATGCGTATTTCAATTAACTGGCAATATTACTTTTACACCTCTGAGTGTAAATATGCAAGGTTTGATCCTGCTAGGATCTACTTCTTTAGCCATCCTCAAGGACTGAGCTTACAAATAATCAAAATTCTTTATAACATACATTTAATTGTTTTATACTATAGAGTTCTGTCCATGCTGATTTGTTTTATTTTTCCCTGTCTTATAGAAAATACAGCTACTTGGGTCTTCTTGATGGTACGAACTACGCAAACCTTTTTTTTTTTACTTTTTTACATTAGTGACTTAAACAGACTTTATGTAATTATGTAACGGGAAGTAAAATTTTCTTTCCTGTTTATAAAAAATTAGTTACTTTAAAACATCTGCTTTCCTGTGTCATCAATAAAGGCCATGTTATTAAATCTTGTATTGCCTCTCTGAAATAAATGCTTGAGATGGGTGGGAAAGCAGTAAGGCTCTCTTGGATCCCTGAGCTTTTACCTGTGACTATGTAAATATTTCCTTATTATCCTGATTAAGGTATATGTGCGTACATAGTTCTAAGGTTCATAAAAGAAACCACCGTTTGTTTCATAAAGAATGGCTTGATTCTTCTGGATATTTTCTGAATTGGCACAGTCACTAGGTTTTCCTAAAGAAAATACCTTGTCTAAGTGTAAAACATACACCCTCCTGTTAACTTTTTCTCTCCTGTTTTCACTGTAATAAATCTGTCACCCCAAACTTCCAGATTATTGCTAGGGTAGGGTATTTTTTGACTATTTTATCCTACATAATTATTGAATGCCATAACATTCATATGTAATCCCTGACCCTGTTGAAGACTTCGAAGGCTTAAAATGTCCTCAAAAATTATTAACTAGCACAGTAGCCCTGTTGGAATTTTGGACTGTACCATGGATTCAGTACACCACACTCTTGCTTCCTCCTGAAGTTATAACTGACTTCTAGGTTTTCTTGTTATATCAACTGTACATCTCTTCCTTCAGCCTTTGTGTGCCCAGCCTTACTGCTCAGAGTTGGGAAGAGTCACTAGCTCCAAAGCTGAATGGCAAGACCTGGCTCATATCCACATTGCTCAGGGTTACATCCATCTGCAGCAGTGGCCTCAGATTTCCTCTCCACTCTGGTGGCCCTTGGGGCCTGACACAGGCTGGGTTTTCCCATTTCCGAGTTCCTGGTGGTGAATGCTGTGCTGCAGTTCACCAAGGCAGTACCTTCTGTTTCATGAACTCTGGTGTGTCTGTCAGACCCCATGATGTAGCATTTAAAGCATCTGAAGGTACTGGAGGGTTCAAAGTCTGATGAAGCATGGAAAAATGTTGGTTGGAAGGGACCACTAGAGATCAGCTAGCCCAGCTGTCTGCTTGGAGTGGGTCTAACTTCAGACTTGCATCAGTGCAGGTCTTGCTTGGCCAAACTGAGTATCACCACGCAAGCAGATTTCACAGGCCTTTGTGGATAGCATCTTCCAGTGCTCCATCACCCTTATAGTTAAAATATTATTACTGGAGTTCTATCTCAAGTGGAGAGTTCCCCAGATCCATACTGCACTCTTGGGAGCTGTCTTTAGCATGGACTGTCATTGGTGTAATACCCCTGGACATTGTCATGAAGAGGATTAGTTAAAAGCTGTTGCAAATCAGAGCCAGGGAGCAAGCTAGCAATTAGGCAGCCTGGACAATTACACATTTGGTGCTGAAGCTCACTTCCTGGCCCAAAGTATTATAAACATTTTGTGTAGCTGTACATACTTTCCTAAAAGAGGCAGAGCCTAGTACTGTTTTTCTGCCCATGACCCCTGTAAGGTCTTGTCAAGGAATCTGTGAGCCTAGCATTTGGGAATGGATGTCTCAGAAGCTTTGTCCCTTTCTGCTGCATGGATCAATTATGCATGGGCAAGAGAGGTGCCTTCAGTGAGCCTGGCTAGGCTAACAGTAGGGAACACTTCAGAAACCCCAGTGGATGTCGCTGCAGGGGGAAGAGCTGAGCCTAAAGCCTTTCTGGGGCCGGCAGTGGCTCGCCCTGTGCTCAGTTCCAGCGGACAGGCAGCGAGCTGGGCTGGGCACAGTCGGGTTGCAGGGACAGCTCCCGAGTCCACGCTGTCCTGCCCGCCACTGCGACCGCCAGGGACAGCACAGGGGGTGCCACTTCCACAGAGATGGGTGAGACTGTGACCAGTGCCGAAGTACTGGACCAGCTCTATATGAAGGCAATTTCCCATGCCTCCCCATCAGCTTAAGTACAGTAATATTCTCCAGTGAGTCAAGAAAACTCCAATGTTCTCCTCTGCACCAGCACCAACACTTCTATTAGTTAGCCTGGCAGGTGCAGATAATAAAGTGTTTGATAATCCCAGCTGCAGGCACACCATTAAAAAGTACAGAGAAAAAAAAAGATTTTTTTTTGTGGGATTAATTCCAATGTCTAAATAAATCACCATTAACAGAAAAAAGAATAAAAGAGAGGATTAATTCTTTCAGTCAGGCTCTTACATGGATATTGCTGCTCTTAAAGAGAAAGTTGGCTATGTTTCCTTGTTTTTCCTGCAAAGAGGGTAAGAGCTGTGGGGCTGTCAGTATGTTTTAGGTGTAGCAGGAAACCTGCGACTGTCAATGGGTTTTTTGAGATGAAGAACTGGAGAAATTTTTAATTACACTTCTTCAGAGACATGGCCCAGTGGCCTCATTTTGACCAAAGCATCTGAACTGGCAGGAAAGATGGCTAATTCCAGTGAGTAGAATCTGAGGCTTCCTCCTGGGAATTTCACCACAGGGCTCATCCTCAAGCCACCAAACCCGTAAAACTACAACTTGCAAATCTGTCCTGCCTTGAGGGTTGCAGGTCCATCTTTTAGTCCATGTTCCCAGCTGTGTTTTAGAGCTTAATTGCTTAATTATACTATCCACAGTGCCTGGAAATAAAGGGTTTCTCACCACAGCTGCTACAACAATTGGAGACTCAATTTCTAGAGCACTGGATCTCAGTAAGAAGGCCCTTATGCTTACAGATTAAATTTATAGTTGCTCTGAACCATGAAGTATAGAATCGTAAAATATTACAGGTTGGAAGGGACCTTAAAGATCTAGTCCCAAGCCTCTGCCTTGGGGGACACTTCCCACTAGGCCAGATTTCTCAGAGCTCCATCCAACCCAGCCTTGAAAACTGCCTGGGATGGGGCACCCACAACCTCTCTGGGCCACCTGTGTCAGTGCTTCGCTACCATCACAGTGCAGAATTTCCTCCTTATATCTAACCTAAATTGCCCCTCTTTTAATTGTAGCCATTACTCCTTGTCCTGTCACTACTGTTCCAAACCGAGTCCCTCTCCTGCTTCCTCGGAGGCCCCTCAGATACTGGAAGGTTGCTATGAGGTCTGCGTGGAACCTTCTCCAAGCTGCACAGCCCCAACTTCCTCACCCTGTCTTTGTAGGGGAGATGCTCCAGTCCTCCTGTCAACTTCTTGTCTTTCCTCTGGACTTGCTCCAACAGTTCCATGTCCTTCGTATGGTGAGGGCGCCAGAACTGTTACTTAGCTCTAGGTAAAAATTCATTATCGAAATATATATACATATATATATACAGTATATTATTTAGGTGATAAATATATTATCACTATATATATTTATAAATTACTGAGGTGAGGTTTTTGTAGTTTTAGGTGAGAAAATGCTAAAACTTGGTTTTTCACAATTTCCCAAGACAGATCCCCCTCCTTCCCCCTCCCTCGCGCGCATGCGCAGCCCCAGCCAGGCCCCGCCCCCCGGCCGTTGATTTGGGGGCGGGAGCCGGGCACGCGCCGGGGCTGCGCGCGCCGCACGGCTGAGCGGGAACTTGCGTAACGCGCGGCGGCCGCGTCGGTGCTGCGCTTCCTTCCTCCTTCTCCTCCGCCTTCCTTCCTCCTTCCCCTCCGCAGGCGCCGGGCCAAGGCCGCCGGCCGGCCGGGAAGGCGCGTTCCGCCGCGATAGAGGCCGGTCGCGGCCTCCGCCGCCGCGGGGGCGCCATGATGAGGCGGACGAAGCCCGAGGTGGAGCGCTACGTCGCCTCCTTGCAGGCCGCGGCTCGGTCCCCCAGAGAGGTAAGCGCGGCCTCGCGTTGCCCGCCCTCGCCGGGCCCGGTGGGCGCCGCGGCCGTTCCGTGCGGCCGGTGTGGGGCCCCGACCCGTGCCCGCTCCGCGCGTCCTGAGGCACCGCCGCCCCCCCCGCGGGGAGGCCTCGCTGCACACGGGCCGGAGGGCCGCTGCCGTCGCTGCCCCTGCGCTGCTGGGCTGGGCTGGGGGCGGCTGCTCTCTGCGGGCTCACCGCGCCGGCCTCGGTGTTGGGGCTTGGTCTGCTTGGCCCGTCGTCGTCCGTGGCGGTAAGAGGAAAAAGGATCCCTCTCTGGAGGGATGTCTTTCTGGAGACACTCAAACCCCACCTGGACGCGCCTGTATCGCCTGCCCTAGGTGACCGAGCCTAGATGATCTTCAGAGGTCTCTTCCTGACTGTTCTGGTATTCTGTGAGCTATGGTGTCTTTGGGAGTATTTCTGAGCGTGTAATTACTCAGGGTCTTTGTAAAGGTTCTCTGAGGAAGGGCCAAGGGGTTTCACGTACTGGAGGTGCTTTCCCTAAGTAGGAGCAGGGGTTTACTAGAGCTGTGCACCAGTATTTTACAGCTGGTAAGCCTTAGCGTGGTCCACCAGTTCTCTGAGTACAGACTTCTTAGATTTTGTGAGAGTTTAGTTCCTGCATTTCCCGAGTTTCATTTCTCAGAAAAAGATTCCCGAGTTTCGTTTGTTCAGAAGAATCTAAACAAGGAACACATGAAGCACTTTCAGTTTCATGTGTTGTGTCATTAATATTCTTTTCTTTGTAGCAGTATTAGGAGAGGAGGAACTGGGAAAAAAGAATCTATTGTATTTTAGTAACTGGTCCAGAAGGATGAGGATGTCTGCATAACTTGTTACCATTTTTCATTGTATCTGGAAAAGGATCACAGTCTGGTGCAATTAATGGGAGCTATTTAATCCTGAAAGATCCTGTTCTACTGCTCTTGAATTGATATTTTTTTTTTAGTTAGAGTATTCAGCACCGTGTCCTGTAGTATGAATACATCCATGTTCACCAGTATGCAGTAGTGCCTTTTTTCAGGCCTTGTGTACATCATCGTTATTTGTATCTTTCCCAACAGCAACAAAGTTGTTCTGTGGCTTAATTGATTTGAGTGCTGTTGAGAGCAGGCAATGTCAAGGGCATGGCTCTCAGAATCATAGGTGCTCTTCAATTGTTTTGATATTCCTGCTGAACTCAACAACAAAATAAATCCTCTCTTGTTGTGCTTAAGACTAACTGGTGCATATTTACTTGTTTTAATTTTTTTTTAAAATAAGTAATGCTTACAATTAATTGTGTAAGCACAGTCACTGGTGGAGAATGTTACTGATTTTCCTGTCGTGTTGATTTAAGGAAGGGGGTGCTTATAAGGCCACAAAGCATTTATTTCGAGGTTTCTTTTCATCAATGTTTAAAAGAAGATGCCAAATGCAGCTCCATTATGACATACTTCAGTTTCCCTTTCATAACAGGCTTCAAAAATACAGACTGGAAAGGAGGTATCCTAGGTGGCCTGCTTTAATTTTTAACGGCTTCTTAAAATTTTGCATGAGTAACAGTGGTGAGGGAGGGAGATTTATAATTCAAGCGATTTCAAAACGTACACACTTGTTTGGACTCATAAATGTAATTCAGTATTTCTTGGTTCAAAAGCAGAATTGTTTTTGAACTGATACTGAGAACTAAAGCTTTAAATTTGTCTGGTTTCCTTCTACCTTTTTGCTTCTAACTTTGTCAGTTCTTTAACTCACTCCTTTCACTTTTTCCTCCTGAACATGCTTCTGCCACCTTGGCTTCTTTGTTACTTTCTTGTTTTACCTCCCAAAAAAAAAACCCTCGGAGATGTTTCACCTCTGTTAAAGTTACTTTAGTCAGAAATAAACTACTGCATAAATGCATTTCTTACTGAAACTGAGAATGACTTAAGTGAAAGTTGCTTTTTCCTCAAGTATACTTAAACAGTAGCGTCTGATGACAGTACACTACAGGAGGGCTAAATGGCAGATCTCTCTTGATTTGCAGCATATCTTTTTTCCTTGCTACATTGCAAAGGAATAAACTAAATGTAGGTGACCGTATTCTTCCACTCTCTTGGATGAGTGATGTATGAAATACCACATGTATAAAGGCTTGTTGTTTTCTTCTCTTGTAATCTCTATCTTTCTAGTAGCCTTTTTATAGCAAAACCTTCTATTCTTGTCATTCTTCACCTGCATCTTTCAGAACCAAACCCTTGTATATGATGAGTGGGTTTGAGCTGATAACGTCAAATTCCCTCACTTGAGTATTAGGCATTGCTGAAAAGAAAGGTCACTCATTAGGGAATTACTTTTGAAGTACCAAATGTCTAAAGTGTGTTTGTCATGGTTTTTCTCCTTCAGAAATCGATGAAAGGATTCCTCTTTGCTAAGCTGTATTTTGAAATAAAAGAATATGAACTTGCTAAAAGGTAACATGCATTGATGGACATTTGTTTTTTTGTTCTCTGAAGTATAAAAGAAAAGCTATGTTTATATGAAGTAGACTGGAGAAACCAAGATGGATATGATGCTGCTTTAAACTAGCAGTCGGTGTTGACCTTGAGTGCTATTTAGACCTTTGTAAAACAATAATTTAAAAGAAGATTAGTTATGTGGAACTGAAAAAACTTACCTGGCTGAATTGGCTGGGTTTTTTTACTCATTGTATTGAGTTGTTCTTACCAATTCTACAAACTCCTGCTTTTGTTTTTTTAATCAACAGAAATACAGACTGGTGAGTAAGTAGCATTTGTACAAGTATAAACCATGTTGCTGCTTACTTAAAGGTCCTGACAGTGTCTGGAACACAACTTATCTATACTTCTGTGGTCTGGCCAAAGCATCTAGAACAAAATACATCTGTGTGTCCTGTATGGCAGATAAAGTCGCCATTAGAGCTTGGGTGGGAGGGGGGAGTGTTAGTGAAAAATACTGGTCAAGTAACTGATTTTTTTCCCCCTTCATAGATATATATCTACATACCTCAATGTACAAGAGAGAGATCCCAAAGCACACAGATTTCTTGGACAAATTTATGAAGCTGAGGATAACATAGAAAAAGCTTTTGGGTGCTACAAGGTAAGTACTACATTCACCCCTAAAGTTCTGCTTTATTCATTTATAAATGGATTTCTAAAACCCTTCTATGGCTGAACATTCTCAAACCCATAGAAGAAAACATACTCCTGGGAAAACTGTGTCATACATGTTTGACAAAGGAAAGCACATGAAGCACTGCAGAGAGGATTCTTCACTTGGTGTCACTTGCATCTGTAGTATATTTTGAAGTTGCTTCTTTGTTTTTTTTCTTCTGGATTTGATCTTTGTGCTGCCTGCTGTTATGTTCTCCCCAGGTCATGCATTGCCTCTTGGACTACTGTTGTAGAATCCTGTAATGCAAACTGTGATGACAACTGGATTTTAGTTGCTACCAGAAAACTGTAGGCTTACTGTGGGGTTTTTTAATTTTGTTTTGAAGAGGGCAGGTGCAGAAGGGAGAGATTAATCTTAATTTTGATTGGACAAGCGTATAAATGTCAAATTTCCAGTTGGGTTGGCTTTGTTCTGGTTTCGGAGAGAAGGATTGCTGAGACATCTGGCCAATACAACTCTTTTGTATGAAGTACTACCACATTTCTTAAATTGTCTTAATTTTTTTTAATTTTTACACCGGGCTAGACTAGAGGTCCTTATAGTCCTGCTGTCTGTGTATAGCAGTAGTTAGTGATAGATGCAGAGGAAATTATGTCTCTTGTGCTTTTCTGAATTTCAGCAGTTCTATTTGGGTGCTGTAAACTAGTGGTGGCATGTAGAAAGGCTTTTCTTATATATTCTGTATTTGCAGATTTAACTAATCTGAATAGCTGGGTATGTTTGTGGGGGTGTAACTCTTACCTGTTCTACATGGATCATAAGTTACAGTTGCCTTTTTTTTTTGTCTCCTGTGTCTGCCTGGGGAAAAATAGCGTTCTGTGGAGTTGAACCCAACACAGAAAGATCTTGTATTGAAGATTGCAGAGTTACTATGCAATAATGACATCACTGATGGAAGAGCAAAATATTGGGTTGATAGAGCTGCTAAGCTCTTTCCTGGGAGCCCTGCTATTTACAGGTTGAAGGTAAGTTCAAAATTTCCTCTGTTCAGTGGCTTGAAAAAACTTTCAGCACCTGTCTGGAGTGCCTTTTGCGTGTCACCTCAAGCAAAACTTTCTGGCTAAATTATTGTAGCATCTTTGATATTAAAACTATTAGATGTTACACTCTTTCTAGTCTGACATTGTTGTCCAATTTTAAAGGAAGCGGCAGCTGAATGCTTTCATGCCCTTTCTAATGCTTCAAGTTTAATCCTCTTCCAAAATGCTGAGAGATTGTTATTTATCACAGTCAAGAAGTTAAAGAGTAGATAGGTGTCACTTGTTCTTTCTGTTGTGTCACTGGCAGGAAAGTAGCCAGTCTGTGATCTCAGACTTTCTTGCTTTACACTACTTTTATTGTTTTTAAATCTGTATTATGGTCATGTCTGTGGCATGTGACAAATGCTGTAATTCTCAAATACCATGTAAATACATGAGCCATGCAATGTCACTTTTGCACAGGTATATTTATTTTGTGTTGCTGGGCAGCAGCCACATTAAAGTCTCAAGGTGTCTGGGGTTTTTTTAAGCCAGATAGTTTATGGCATGGTCTGCTGTCACTGAACCAAATGTTTTGAGAAATAATTCTTACTCTTGGTAAGAGGCAAATTCCTCTGAGGATTCTTCTTCTGTGGTAGTCACATACATTTTTAAATATTTGAGTATTTCATCTAACTTCATGTAATACCTGAAAGCTATTAAGAGTACTCTAGCTAGAGTGATGTAGTCTATGTAGTGGAGGAAAGAATGTTGTCTAGTACTGTAGTTGCTCAAAAGACTGATGTGGGAAATGAAATATTAACATGTTGCCTTGATGTTTCAACAGGAGCAGTTACTGGATTGTAAAGGTGAAGATGGGTGGAATCAGCTTTTTGACTTGATTCAAGCAGAACTTTATGCAAGACCAGATGATGTCTACATCAACATCAGACTTGTTGCACTCTACCGTTCAAATAACAGATTAAAGGATGCTGTGCTCCATTGTCAGGAGGCAGAGAAGAGAATACCTTTGCAGTCAAGCTTGGAATGGTGTTCCTGTGTTGTAGAGACATTTGAGGTGTTTAATCATATTTTGATCCTGTGGTAGTCTTCCGTATCTTTTTACCTGGTCTATTTCTCTTAGTGTCCTTATTCTGGCAGCTATTTCTCAAGGGATTTAACTCCTTCAAATGCAAGTCTACTGAAACCAGTGGAATTACAAAATACTTCTTGTGTTTTTTTGGTTTTTTAAAATTGGAATTTTCTCCCTAAAATTAACCTTTATAGAGCTATTGAGTTTCTAACTTCAAAAGCTGAGCTAGACACAGCAGTTCCATTAGGGATAAAATTGCTCAAGCAAATAGTTCCCTGGAACTTTGCTGCTGAAGAATATGTTAAGGTCTCACCTGTGAAACTGGATTATGCAATAAATGCTACTAGTGTGTTTTGGAGAAGTACTGCCCTTGTCTTCATGGAAGGATGACTGTTCCTTATCCTGTGATGAACTTTCTTCTTTAGGAATATCTGGAATCTTTACAAGACTTGGAGTCTGATAAAAATAACTGGAGAACTATCAAGAAAGATCATCTGCTGGCCTATTCCAGCTTTGTCAAACTGACACTTTCTTCTGGAGATATTCAGGAATGCAGAGAGGCACTTGAAAGGTACTGTTTAAACTTTTCCGTAGTAAGAAAAAACCTTCTAAGAATGATTTGGGTTCACATAACATCTGCCAAGCTTCTGTTTCACATCTTGTTTTTGGATGGTAGAGGAGATTCTCTGTGCTGACTGCCAAGAGTGGTTCTTACTGGGGGTGAACCCCAAGCTGTCTTTTGACAGATGTTTGAGTGGTCAGCACACAGCCATAGAGCAGACTCATTTATATCCTGGGTCTTTGAACCTTCTTTTCCTTCAGTTAGGAAAGTTGTTCTGTACTTCTGCAATTGACTAATCCAGATTTCCCAGACAACTGGACAAAAAATGCTAGCCCAATAAATCCCAATCCAGCAAAGCAATAAAAAAAGTCAGACTGAAAAGCCCAAACTACTTCTTGTGTATCAACTTTGTCCTAGTCGTTCTTTTTTTAAATAACACAGCACACTGGAGTAATTAGGAACTTTGTGTATATAGTATAGTTGAGAGGGAGGAAACCACCTGAAGCAAGAACAGCTTCCTTCAGAGAAAACTGGTGGTGTTACAGCTGACTTCAAGGCTTACCATCTGTGGTGCACCTAGAGTAGTACAAAAGAGTGTTTGTAGTCAATAATTTGATTAAGATCTGTGTTTCTTTCTTGCCATAATCTTTTCCTTTGTTACTGGTTTTTACTAACTTATCTCTGTTCCTTGGTATTATAATGGCTGTTATATTGTGTTTTGGAAAAGTATTGAGTCTGTTAATCTTGCATGAGTATTTGAAGCAGTACAGAATGGATGAGGAATATTTAATACCCAAGTATGTTTTATTTTATTTTTCTCCTCTAACATTGACCATGTTAGGTTTTTTGCTTCTGATTTATTAGTGTGTTTTGAAATGTTCACATCTGAAGCATTTCCAGATCATGGCAGTGCTAACAGCCATTATAATCTTGTTCAGCAGCTGAAAAATTGTTTTAACTGTTTTCTGGAAACCCTCTCCTGAGTGGGGATTGTATAGTAATCTACAAGTACTAGAATTTCTGTACCTTCTATTTTTGAAGAGCCCATTAAACAGTATTTTGGACCTTTCTGGTAACAAAAAGAAAGGGCTGTCAATAATACCTCCTTTATATCTCTACATCTGCTATAGTAAACAAGTTTATCTGTGTGATTCAGGACAAGAGTTTTAAAAGTAGCTGTGCAAAAATGTGATGAAAACGACTAAGTATCTAGGTAATATTTACCTCAATAAACTTGAGAGCTTTGAGAGTGAGGTAATTGTACTTTCTAGTAACTTGGGTTTAAGCAAGTTACTTAAGAAACAGTACTTACCATTGACTCATGAAGTTACTTAATTCACGGTTAAATAGCACGAACTAAAATCAGCTGCTCTAGCTTTTACCAGGACTCAGTTTAAAATGAGTCTTCTCTGCATTTTAGTTTTGATCGTGTGCTTCAGTCAGTAAAACCGTACGTGAATGTGGCTGACGAGTTGTCTCGTACCTATGTGGAAATGAAAGGACAGCTGTACATGCATGCTGGAGCTTTGCTGCTGAAAATGGCCCAAGACAATGAGGCACAGTGGAGAGCTACGTGTGAACTAGCAGCATTGTGTTATCTCCTGAGTTTCCAGGTAAATGATTTTTCAGTTTAAGCCTTTAGTTGATGCTTTTCTTGAAGTTTTCTAGCTGTTCATGTGTTAAATTCCTGTATTCCTGCAATGAACTAGTGTTCGTGTATCTAAAGGAGAACTGTGTCCTCACTCACCAAACCCTCCTCTTTCACAGTTGTTTAAAAGTTTCAAATTACACAAATAGGGTAAAAGTATACCTTCAACTGTTCCCCTTGCCAGAGTAACCTGATTCTTTAGTGCATTTATTTCCTGCAGTGTATTTCCTTTTTCATAATACAACAACAAATATACGTTGAGTGTCTCCTTCTACTCCTGTAGGAAGGGAAGGAGAGGAATTGAATAGTTCCCATATACTTGTTGGATAGACAACAGAATTTAAAAAGTCAAGGTTCTTTGCTTTATGAATTCTTTGCCTTGACTGGTGTTTTTATACCATTGTTTGCATTGCAGGTATTACTTCCTCTTGTGTACACTTAATGTTACTTTTAATAGCTGTACTTGCACATCTGTGTGCTTTTGGTGGGTTCTCTGCTCTTTGCCCATCCCACACAGAACCACACCCAATATATGTACCTTCAAAATGAATAATGTCTGTTTTCCTATAGCTTCCTCATGCTAGAAAGAAGCATGTTTCCTAATTTCTAAGATACATTTAAATGTCCTGCTCTTACTGTGAAAAACCTGTAACCATTTTCTCCTTACTTCACCAGGTTCCTAAACCAAAGTCAAAACTCATAAAGGGGGACCAAAGTGGACAAGATCTACTAGAAATGTTGGCCTGTGATCGAAAAAGCCAGTCTGGTAATTACAAAAAAGCTTCGTAGTTTCATTTTAGTGCTGCAGACTTACTGTAAAGGCTAAGATGTGTTAAAGAACATATTTGTGTATCTTGTAACTTTATCACTCCAATGTATAGTAAAACCTTAGTAGACTCTGACTACATATGTAAAACAAAACAGTAGTTTGGTTCTGACACCTAAAGTTATTTTTCTCCTCTTAAGCATGCTGGTAGAGTGTGTTCTCTTTTTTTCAATAGTGGTTGGGTTTTTTCCTCCTTTCTGACTTTCTAGCATGCTAAGGTAGAATTTAGCTTTTATTGCCTGTTAAATCTATTGGAAATGGCTTCTGCCTGCCAGTGCTATTTTGCAAGTATTGTTAGCCTCAAGAGGGAAAGAAAATATTAGTTTGTTTCCCTGATCTTTTCATCCTTTCACTTGTTCATCAGCTTTGTTCTTTGTGCTGCCGAGCACAGACAGTGTTTCAGTCTAGAAAATTCTTAGAGGGCCTAGATGAAAACAGAGAGCCTGCTAGACATTAGGTTCATTTGCTTTCAGAATGGGTTTTGTTCATGCAGAGTTCTGCTTGTATTACAGCTATTTATTTTAAGGTCACTTGCAATGCCCTTAGAACAGTCATGGTGGGAGGGCTTTGTTTTCTTAAAGAACTGGATTTACAGATTCTTTGGGATTGTTGTCACTAAAAGCCTGGAAAGCCTATGTGCTGAAACACTGAGCTAATTACAGGGAGAACATACCTGAATAGTCTGTAGGTTTCTTAAGGGGAAATCCTGATTCCCATCCAGCCTTCAGTAGCAAAGAGCAGTCCAGCGTAGCAAATGCTACTTTCCTTGTGTTCACTGCTTTATTTATGTGAAGTGATAATTTTGTTTTCTAGGTCATATGCTGCTGAATTTAAGTCATGGCAAACAAGACTTCTTTAAAGAGATTGTGGAATCATTTGCAAACAAGAATGGCTCATTTGCATTGTTTGATAGCCTGTTTGAGAGTGGAGCTTCTAGGGAGAGGTCTTTTATTGGCACAGATGATATAGGAAACGTCAGTACACAAGCACCAGTGCAAGTGGAACTTCACAAATACGATATTGGTAAGAGGTGTTACTTTCTGACACTCAACACAGCTTTGTGTACCAGAACCTCTTCTGCAAATACTTGTGGAAGAGATACTATGGTACACAAATATTTGTACTGCAACAAAAGACGAATGCCTGGAATAGCTGTCCAAAGTTGCCTTAATGTCATAGGAAGGACTTGTACTTCATTGCAATTTAAAGAAGTGCTTCTTCAGTAATTCCTTAAGGATTTTTGGAGAAGTAAATACATTTGCTGAATTAGTTCTCGATAGGATTGAATAAGGAGAATGGAAGAGAGTCATCCCCTCAGCACCTAAAGTGGTTGATGGCTTTGAGCTCTTAAATGAACTTGGTATGTTTGGCTATACTGAAGTTTGTAACCCTTCATAAGTGAGACCTGGAATCTTGATGCTCATTGGTCTGTAAAGTATCTTTGGCTGCTGTGACAGAGTGAAATGTGAAACCCAGCTTTGATCAGATAGTGGTATTGAGGGTGTGTAGGAAGCTGACATTTGCATCCAACCTTGTTTTTTGCCTAGGTGCCATTCGATTGCACAATGGCAGTCTCCAGCACCTCGTGTGGCTTGGCTTGCAGTGGAACTCCATGTCAGTCTTGCCCCCCATGCGCAAATGGTTAAAACAGCTTTTTCACTTGCCCCAAGAAACATCAAGACTTGAGACAGATGCTCCTGAATCTATTTGCCTGTTAGACCTTGAAGTAAGTGAGCTTTCAAGTTCTTTAAGGTGTACCGTACAAATTGAGTTTTATTGTAATTAATAACTTTAATTCACTTTTTTAAAACAGGTATTCCTACTTGGAGTGGTATTCACTAGCAACTTACAACTGCAAGAGAAGTTTAATTCTCACTACAGTGCACATCAGCCTCAATTCTTACCATTGCCAATATGCAAACAACTCTATACTGAAAAGCAAAAATCCTGGTGGGATGCTGTTCGTACTCTTCTTCAGAGAAAATCAGTGTAAGGCTTTTTCAGTTTGAAGATGTTTGCTCAAATCTTTAGGCAGCATCTGCTACACCAGCTTGGATTGTCCCTATAGATTCTTGTAAAATTAATTTTTTGGACATATTTTTCACGTTGAAGCTTTGTTGTAATAGGGATTTGATATGCTTGAAAGATTTCTGTAAATGGAATTTTCATTTCTAGCAATGTATTTCTAACCTAGAGGCAAGTTAGGACTTAAGCTGCAGGCTATAGTCATTAGGTGAATTGTATGTGAACAGATGAAAACCAGAAAATACTAATCGAGGAATGTTTCTTCTGATCTTCAGACCAGGAACTGCAGCAAAGCTGAGGCTTATTGTACAGCATGGCATAAGTACTCTGCGAGCACTGGAGAAGCACGGCCTTCAACCTGCCTTAATCATACACTGGGCAAAAAGTTTGCAGAAAACAGTAAGCTGAGATTATTTTTAAATACATGGAAGCCAAAATGTTTTTCTTTATTTTCTAAATCATGAACAGACTCAAGGGGTGGGGGATTGGATGAATGTATATTATTAAGAACAGCTGATTATTTTATAAGGAAATTTGTTGTTCTAGTCACCCTGTGAATTACTCATGTCTTAAATTGTAGTGTTATTTTCTACATGTATAGTATTTCACATAGCTGTTCTGCTTAGTATAAGACAAGGACTTTGGAACTCTTAAAGAAAATAGGAGAAGAATATGTAGGAATACCATTTTGACTTGAATTTGTTGAAATAACATATGCATCTATTCCCTTTTATTTACCAGGGAATTACCCTCAACTCCTTCTATGACCAGAAGGAATATATTGGACGAAGTGTCTACTACTGGAAGAAAGTTCTGCCTATGCTGGAAACTATCAAAAAGAATAGGAGTATTTCTGAGCCTACTGATCCTCTCTTCAAACACTTTCATAGTGTAGATGTTCAGGTACAGATCGATGGAGCCAAAGCTGAAAAGAAGGGTCTGTGTCAGAAACATACATAGTTATGGGATTTTTGTCTACACTGTAGTATTCTATGTTGTTACTACTGTGAATCTCTTAAAGGTGAGGTTTGGTAATAGTGTTTTATAAAAGGGGAAAATACTCTCCCTGTAACTTTGGACTTACCTTTAAGATAGTGTGTATGATTTGAACACCCTCAGTCCCAACTTTCTTGAAAAAGAATTTTCCCTGTATTATAGAAAAAAGGTTATGTTGTTCCATTGTTAAGTAGCAGTTTTCCTTCACTTTATTTGTAGGTCTTTCAGGTTGCAGCATATGAAGAAGAGGCACAGATAGCATTTGCTATGTTGGATGCAGTTGATGGCAAAACTGATGATGCTTTATCAGCATTTGAAGCTATTGAGAATGTGGTGTCATACTGGAATCTTGCTGTGGTAAGTTTGTAAGTTGCATTATCCAGAAATGCTTCTCTTTAGTTTCCTTCTGACTGATACTGCTCACTTTGCATCCTGTTCTTTAGATTTTCCAAAGAAAAGCAGAAGAGATTGAAAATGATGTCATGCTGCCAGAAGAACATGAGGAGCATAAAACTTACCTTCTTAAAGCCAAGTATTATCTAATGAAAATTATTGCAGAAAGCTCCTCAGATACGTCAGTTGCTGAGAAAGTAAGTAATTCTTGCTTTAAAAACTTGTTCCAAGGCACATAGTAGCTTAGGTTACTGTTCAAAAAGTGAAATCCTTTGCATTCAAGTTGGTTTTTTAGTTGGTTTTGGTTTTAGACCAGGCTTTGAATTAAGGCAAATTAATCCTGGGTAAATTCTATAACCTACCAGATCATGTGGTATCCTGGTTACCCTGTGGATGAAAGTCTTAATGTAAACAAATAGCTTTTACTATTGTCTTTTAGTTTGTTAGTTTGAAAAAATAAAATAGTTTGTGTGAGTTTTCTTATGGGAATTCTTACAAGTTAAGAGCTTTGCTGAAAGAAACAAACCCAGTATTTATGTAATGAAAGACTTGTGAATTGCTCAGCTGGAATTCTGAATGTAGTTTGTCTCGTTCTGAGGGAGAATTGCAGTCATGACTCACGTTTGAAAAAACTTTCTAGTTGCCAGTGTCTATTGAAACTGTGCGAGAAGTGTTAGATACAGTGATCCAGGAACTTGGTGAGAATGGTGAAGAGGGAAATCTTGCCTTCAGAAATGGTCTGTCACGAACTGTAGATTCAGCTATGAAACATTCCACTCCATCACCAACCAAGTTCTCTCTTTCACCAACTAAGACCTACAAGGTACGTTGGCCCGTTATTATTTCAGGGAATTGTTATCTTGTAAGAAACATTCAAGTGAATCAATTAACTTTTCTTTTCCTAGTTTTCTCCGAAAACTCCCCCTCAGTGGGCAGAAGACCATAAATCTATACTTCAAATGATTTGTCAGCAAGTGGAAGCTTTAAAGGTAAAAATTCTGTCACCATATTTAGTAAAGAACTGTTGACCTTTTAGTTATGGTAAGGATCTAGTGATAAGAGCCTGGGCTAACTTACAGTTCCTAGAATTACTTTCTGTAAATAGCTGCCTGAAATGAGTACCAGAGTAAATCCTTCTGCTTAAAGCTCCTCTTTGGGATTTGGACAGGAGTTCTGAGGCAACTCATTTAAGGGATTCCTTGTGTGTGTAGAAAGAATTCTGCTTTTATCAGCTTGGTTCTCATCCACTTGGTTCTGGGTTTTTTTTCTGGCTTTAAAACACAATGGGAGTACTTTGTGCTCCATGGGCATGTCTTGCATGATCTGGCAGGTACTTTTTGGTTTGTTTTTTTCTAATTACCCCCACCTCCTGGATTGAACATGCTTTTGATGCAAAAGGGTGGGGATCATGCCTTATATTTACTTTGACAAATACCTGTGCAAAAGATATTCATATTCTTGCATGGCACTCTGTCTCGACAGAATGAAATGCAAGAAATGAAACTGAATTCCACCACAAATGCATCTCATCGGTGGCCTGCTGAAAACTATGGAACTGATGCAATGCCAGACAGTTATCAGAGAGCACAAAATCTTCATGAAGCCCCATTGACAGGCAAGTTGCTGGAGAATTTTTATCTAAATGCTTAGCTAAATCAAATAAGACTTTTGAAAATAATGCTGAAATGTTTTAATGATTCACATTAAAAACTGATTGCTGGGGAAGAGCATGTAAAAAACAAGAAGATAAAAGTGGTAACTGTTTTCCTGGTTCCTTTTTAGTTGCTACCACTGGGCCATCTGTGTTCTACAGCCAGTCACCTGCCTATAACTCTCAGTATCTTCTGGGAACTGCTGCAACCAATGTAACACCAGCAAAGGTGAGAATAAATTTATTTCCCTAAATTGCTTCAAATGATCTCCTAAAAGTGACTGACTGGTTTTGATTCTGTATGTAGCTGGATGTAATTGCAGTTCCTTATGCAGAATTTGGTGAATTTAAACTGCTAGGGATAAAATGATAATTTGTCTCCCTGCTTAACTTTTGGGATATGGAGTTTGGGAGGAAAAGCTAGAAAAATGCATTTTATATGCGTGTACATTTCTCCTACAGGTATGTATGATAGCACTTAACTATTCCCCTCCTTCATTATGTGGCAAAAGAAAATGGAGTTTTCAAAGCTCTTTTTCATGAAAAAGAAACCCACTGATTGTGCCCCCTTTTCAGTGTTTGTTCTCAGATGCCCATTAAGATTTAAACTAAAGTAAAACTAGTTTAGGTTTAAAATTGAAAGCATGCCTTTCTTTTAAGAGTGCATGTTACCTGGGCTTCAGCACAGTAAGATTTTGTCCTCTTTGTTACCATCATAAGCAGAGCACTTGTTTTCTCCTTTTTCTTTTAGCCTCCTGTCTATGGCATGAACCGACTTACGCCTCAGCCACACATATATTCTTATCAGCCACCACCGATGCACACACCACCTCTGCAAAACACTTCTGGCTGTATGTTTTCCCAGGACATGTATGGCCCACCTCTGCGTTTTGATTCTCCTGGTACTACCCTCCTTTCTCCTCGTACAGCTGATGACTATTACAACTACAGCGTTCCACAGGCAAGCACCAACCCAACACTGCCTAAACCGGGGTACTTCACAAACCGCTCAGTCACGCCACCCACTTTAAAGCCTGCAGAGCCAAAGGCAATGCCTAAATTTGGACCACCGGGAACAGCAGAAGGATCAAAACCACCTCTGCCAACACCAGTACAGCCAAGTCAGCCGACGACTTTTAAATTTAAACCTAACTTCAAGTCTAATGATGGGGACTTCACTTTTTCTTCTCCCCCTCAAGTTGCACCACAGCCCCTTAATGCACCTTTTAATAGTAGAGAAAGCCTCTTGGATCTTCTAACATCTGATAAACCTTTGCAGGATGATAGATACATTGAACAAAAGCCAGTTAATGATCCCACAAACAGTTCAAGAAATATCTTCCATTTTAGCAATAAACATATTCCAGGCATCTCTCTTCGAGAAAACATGGGACAAAATGCACACAAAACCATGGGTTTAGAGAAGAATGATACATTTAGTGTTCAAGAACCAAACAAATCTGTATTTATGCCTTCGAATTCAGATTTGGCCAACAGAAGTCATGAAACAGAAGGAGGAAGCACCCATGGTGGAGATGAGGATGACGATGGTCCTCATTTTGATCCTGTGGTGCCACTTCCTGACAAGATTGAAGTAAAGACAGGTGAGGAAGATGAAGAAGAATTCTTCTGCAACAGAGCCAAGCTCTTTCGTTTTGATGCAGAATCTAAAGAATGGAAAGAAAGGGGTATTGGAAATGTGAAAATACTTAAACATAAAGTATCTGGTAAATTTCGTCTCTTAATGAGACGGGACCAAGTGCTGAAAATCTGTGCAAATCACTACATAAATACTGATATGAAATTAACTCCAAATGCTGCATCAGATAAGTCATTTGTATGGCATGCTTTAGACTATGCAGATGAATTGCCAAAACCAGAACAGCTTGCAATTAGATTTAAAACACCTGAAGAAGCAATGCTTTTCAAAAAAAAGTTTGAGGAGGCACAGAATATTTTAAAATCGTTGGGATCAAATGCTGACATGTCTGTGGCTCATAACAGTGGGACTGCAAAAGAAACAGCAAATCAGGACATCAAGGAGCCCAACAGAACCACTTCTGGGACCATGGGTTTGGGCTTTCAGTTTCCAAAAGATGGAGCAAGCAGCGAACCTGACAGCAAAGGCACCCTTACAGCTGCATCCACTGCATCTAGCACTACTATTTCATTTGGAAAGGATGCTCAGCAAGCCTGTTCTTCTGGTGGGTTTGGGCAGCATCTCTTGAAGAAGGATCAATGGGAGTGTAAAGTATGTTTAGTTCCAAATGAAGCAACTGTAAAGAATTGTGTAGCATGTCAAAATCCAAAATCAGGTATGTGGGAAACACATGGCACCCCATTAACTGGCTCTGCAAGTTTGAAAGGGAGTGGTAACACAGTGCAGGACAAGTTTGGATCTGCTTTTGCTAAAAAGGAAGGTCAGTGGGACTGCCCTGTGTGCGAAGTCCGAAATGAAGCAAAAGATGTGAACTGCTGTTCCTGTCAGAATCCAAAACCTCAAAATCAACCCAATACACCCATACCTTCTGTTCAGACAACTGCTGCTCTGGGGGTTGGTTCCATTGCTGATACAAGTAAGCCACAGAAAAATGGGTTTGAAGGGCTTTTTGCTAAAAAGGACGGTCAGTGGGATTGTGATACTTGTCTTGTGAGGAATGAAGGTTCTTCACTAGCCTGCGTAGCCTGCAAAGCACCAAATCCATCTGGTAAGCCACCTGGTGATACTTTGCCAACAACTCCTGCTTTTGGCTTGAAAAGTAAATTACCTGGACTTGATGGAGGACAGTTGGGAACAGGCTTTAAGTTTGGTCTAGAGCAAGGCAAGACACCACCATTTACATTTCAGATTTCTTCTGACACTGAAGCCAAGTCTGCAAAGGAAGGATTTAGCTTTTCAATGCAAATGCCTGAAGGTGGGTTTAAATTTGGGATACAGGAGTCTAGTAAAAATACCACTAAGAAAGATGAGCCATCCAAAGAGCATGCAACTGGTTTCTTAAAAAGCATTGATGAAAAAGACAAAAAGGAATTGCCTTCAGACAGTGGAACTGGATTCCAGTTTCAGGAAACAGCAGACAAGGAGAAAATCGACTTTGTTTTTGGGCAAAATAGCAGCACTTCTACTTTTGCTGAGCTTGCAAAAAATACTCCTAGGGAAGGCTTTCAATTTGGCAAAAAGGACCCTAACTTCAAAGGTTTTTCAGGTGCAGGTGAAAAGCTGTTTTCTTCACAAAATTCTAAAACAGATCAGAAAGCAAACACATCTGCTGACCTTGGTGAGAAGGATGATGATGTGTATAAGACAGAGGACAGCGATGATATCCATTTTGAACCTATAGTTCAGATGCCTGAAAAAGTAGAACCATTTACAGGAGAAGAAGATGAGAAAGTGTTATACTCCCAGAGAGTAAAGCTATTCAGGTTTGATCCAGAAACAAGCCAGTGGAAAGAACGGGGGGTGGGCAATCTGAAGATTCTTAAAAACGAAGTTAATGGCAAAGTAAGAATATTGATGCGGCGTGAGCAGGTACTGAAGGTGTGTGCGAATCACTGGATAACGACAACAATGAACTTGAAACAGCTGTCTGGCTCAGACAAAGCATGGATGTGGATGGCCAATGACTTTTCTGATGGTGATGCAAAGTTGGAACAGCTGGCAGCAAAATTCAAAACACCAGAGCAGGCTGAGGAGTTCAAACAGAAGTTTGAAGAATGTCAGAGGCTACTACTAGATATACCGCTGCAGACACCCCATAAACTCGTTGATACAGGTAGGACAGCTCAGCTTATACAGAGAGCAGAGGAAATGAAGTGTGGCTTAAAAGATCTCAAAACCTTTCTGACAGATGACAAAACTAAACTGTCAGAAGAGGAAAATGTAAGCTCTGTTTGTACCAGTAGTACTTCTGATTTGGTTATAAAGCCACATGCTGAAAGTACAGGCCCTACTCTGGAATGGGATAACTATGACTTGCGTGAAGAAGCACTAGATGATAGTGTAAGTAGTTCTGTGTATGCATCACCTCTTGCAAGTAGCCCTGTTAGGAAAAATCTGTTTAGATTTGGAGAGTCTACCACTGGTTTTAGTTTCAGCTTTAAATCTGCTTTGAGCCCATCCAAATCTCCTGCCAAACAGAATCAGAGTAGAACATCAGTAGGCACAGATGAAGATTCTGATGTTACTCAAGAAGAGGAAAGAGATGGACAGTACTTTGAACCTGTGGTACCTCTGCCTGATCTTGTGGAAGTGACCAGTGGTGAGGAAAATGAGCAAGTTGTCTTCAGTCATAGAGCCAAACTCTACAGATACGACAAAGATGCAAATCAGTGGAAAGAGAGAGGGATTGGGGATATCAAGATATTGCAGAACTATGACAACAAACAGGTTCGAATAGTAATGAGAAGAGACCAGGTACTAAAACTCTGTGCCAATCACAGGATAACAGCAGATATGAATATGCAACAAATGAAAGGATCTGACAGAGCCTGGGTATGGACTGCCTGTGACTTTGCAGATGGGGAAAGAAAAGTAGAACTTCTGGCTGTGCGATTCAAGCTGCAAGATGTTGCAGACTCATTTAAGCAAATTTTTGATGAAGCAAAGCATGCCCAAGAGAGGGAGACACTGATAACACCTCTTTCTTCTCGTGCTAATACACCAAAGGAATCTCCGTGTGGTAAAAATGCTGTAGCTGTTCTGGAAGAAACCACCAGAGAAAGAACTGATGTCAGCCATGGTGATGATACTTCTGATACAACTGTAGAGGCTGCAGAGGTGTCAAATACTTCTGAAACACCAACAAAAACAGTGGTTTCTCCTCCAAAGTTTGTATTTGGATCTGAATCCGTCAAGAGCATTTTCAGTAATGAGAAGTCAAAGACATTCACATTTGGAAATACTTCAGCCACTGGTTCTCTCTTTGGCTTCAGTTTTAATCCCCCAAGAAAGAGTGAAGGCCATATTCCAGCATCCCAGAACACAGCACAGAAAGAACTGGAAGTCTCTGAACCACCAAAAATCTCAAATGCTACTCAGAAGCCTGTAGACACCAAGGCAGACAACTTCTCTGCTTCAACACAAGAAGGACCGTCTAACTTCTCATTTAGAATTCTGGAAAAAGGTGAGTGTCTGTTTTACTAGCAATTTATTCAAGCATGCAACTTGTTAAGCAGTCGGCTCTGTGCTGCCATTATTCTTTATTCTCTTGAGACTATGTAGTATCTTTCAGTTTTGATGCAGTTATCCACATGTTCTCCAGAGTTTCAACCAAAGAAGGGAATTTAAAGTCATAATTATTTTCAAATAAAAATGAAATAATGCAGGATGGAAATTTGTTTACTGAGAACAGGATTTTCAGGTAGAGAGCTTAAACTCTGAAATGCTACATCTGAATCTTGGATTTAAATGCTGAAAGAACTTGTGGATTTGCTTTTGGGGCCTAAGTAGGTAGTTGATGTTGTGTGTACCCGGGCCCTTGTTTTGAGTGGCAAGGTGCAAGAATAGCAGATGTAAGCTTTAGCTAAAATTTGCATTATCCTCATAATTAAGTAGATGAGTATTGTGGAACTAGTCGATACCTTTGTTTCAAGTGTTAAATACTGGCTTCTGCAATTTTGGTTGTGTAGTTTAATGTGAGATGTCAGCCTACTTCCTTAGCCTGAAAAGTGATTGTGATGGCGTACTCAGTTGTATTGCTTCTGTCATAGTCTAAGAAAGATGCCCAGGCAGAAGCTGTGGCTGTGACAGGACCACTGTAATATGCTGAGGTGTCTTTGTGAGAAGGATATGATGTCTCAGGCTCATGAACACATCCTGTCTGTTTATTAGCTAAAGTGTAATAAAGTGACATGGCAGAAGGTAATAGCTGCAGTACATCCACATGGGTTGGATAAGCTTGTGTAGAATGAACAGATGAAATTTCCTGCCTTGCAATATGACTAGGGAATACTTGCAGAACATAGATAAATCTGTTCTATCCTTTTAAAATTCCAGGTAAACACTTATATACCAACAATTTATTTTTTTAGGATTTAATTTTAACCTCTTTAAATCTAATCCCATGGCCTTTTGGACAAGCACACCCTCCTTGCAACCTGATAGTAAAGGTATTTACATACTGCACTGAATGTGTGATAAAAACACTCTAGCAGGCATGGGCAATAACCCAGCTGTGGTCAAAGCAGTTGGCTCAGTAATCCTTATAATTAACATGCATGCTGAAGGAAAGTACTTGAAATTGTGTGTCTGACTACTCTATTTGTCCTGTTCAAGAGTGTCTCTAGCCCTTAGTATGTTTACATGAGCTAGCACATTGGATGGCCCTGTTTAAGCTTTTGGCTTGTTTGCCTTATTTTTTGAGGATGTGTGCCCTGCACTTATTCCATCACAGTTTTACTATGTGTGCACACTAGATCTCTTAAATTCCTTTTTTCTAGAGAAATTACACTGTTATTTTCAGAGACTGTGTCTTGTGGTGCCTGATGTGTTTTAGTCTACGTCAGTGAAAAATGCCTAAAGATCTTGAGACAGCTTATCCAGTAAAGAGCTTTAATGTATTTAGTCTCTGTGGAAATGTTCACTTCAGTTTCCTGATCATCAGTGTTAACTGCTGTGCTTTTAAAAAGAATGCACAGAAGTGAGAGCCACCTTCATGTATAATCTGAAATTCACCTTAGCTGGTTAGAAAATTTCTGCCCATTTGTAACCAACCTGTTTACATTCAGACCCTGTAAACAAAACTGTTAGAGCTTATAGTTTGATTATAGGTTACTACCAGTGCTGCTTGCAAGTATGCTTGCTGTAAGCAAGCTCAACTTACATGATTTTAGAAGTATTTTAAATAACAAACTTCTAGTCTGCATAAGACAGTCTTCCAATATTAGTCATACATTGTTTAAAAGCGTCAAAATGTCATTTGATAAGCTGTTCTTACTTGAACACTGAATTCCTGTTCTGTATATGTAACCTAAAGTCACTTGCTCTGTGTTTTCAAGCATCCCTGTGGATGGAGTTTATTAACAATTCAGTTCTATTTATGATGTCCATAATCTGGAGTGATTCATCATTCAGTGCCAAAGCACACATGCAGGAACTTTTCCTACCTCAAATTGATCATGGTGTTATATTGGGGGCATATGGCAGCAGGCATATATTTAAAGAAACAAACAAAATAAGCCTTTCTGGTACTTAAGACTTGTTCACTTCTAGTTTTTAATAATTAGGTTATGATTGTATATTTAGTAATTTGTTCACAGTTGATGATTGTCTTCAGTGTAACTTTTTGGTCTTTGAGCTCTGACTTAATAGTAAAGGATTTTGAGAAGTCCTTCCTAAATTAGGTTTTCAAGCCTGTCCAATACAAATATAATACAAAGTTTTCTCATGGGGAGCTTCTTTTGGGGAGTGGCTTCTGAGATGTGTTAGAACAACATTCAAAAGAAATTTAACCTTGTAGTAGTTCTGCAGCTCCACGTGTTTACATTTTTTTCAGATCATATCATAAACTTCTTATAAGTTCTTGTTCTGATTTTGGCTGGGGCAAAGTTAATTTTTTCTCAGTAGCTAGTACAGTGCTGGGGTTTGGATTCAGTATGAGAACAATGCTGATTACACACTGATGTTGGGGTTGCTGCTAAGCAGTGCTTACCCTAAGTCAAGGACTTTTTTGGTCTCATGCTCTGCCATTGAGGAGGTACCTAAATAAAAGCTGGGAGGGAACTTTGCTGGGACAGATGACTCGAAGTGGCCACGGGAATATTCCACACCATAGAACATCATGCTCAGTTTATAATCTGGTGGAGTTACCTGGAAGAGGGGCCAGTAGGAGTGTGGGAATGGAGTCTGGCATTGGTCAGCAGGTCATCAGCAGCTGTATTGTGCATCACTTGTTTTTTCCTTGAGTTTTATTTTTTCCTTTTAATATTATTATTACATGTCACTTCTTTTTCAATTACTAAACTGTTCTTATCTCCACCTACAAATTTTACATGTGATTCTCCTCCCCATTCCACCAGGTTATAGTTTGTGAGCCAGCAGCTCTGTGGTACTTAATCGCCAGCTGGACTTAATCCGCACCAGTGCTTTACAAGTTTGAATCATGTCAGTTGCAGGCTGCTGTACCTGTTACGTGCTTTAGGATTTAAACTGGTGCTTTCCTCTTATATTCAGAAGATATTAATTGATCAGTGCATGAGAGGAAATATCAATATTGTGACTAGCTAGAGAGATTTAAGCCTACCTGGTCTTAATGTCAGTTCAAATAAAAGTGAAAATACAGTACAGCTTTGAAAAGAACTGTTGTGCAAGATATTGTCCTGAATTTTGTTTCTCCCATATAGTAACAATGTTTTGTGGATTTTTTCACCTAGAAAGTTCTATTATCCTAAAACCAAGTCTTTTCAGAATACATTGTATGTATGCATGGCTTTTTGTTTCATGGCTGCCTGTGAAGATATATTTAAGGTGTTTACAACAGTAATCTTTCTTGTTGAAGTCTTTTATCATTTTCAGTAGATGTTTGGAACACTAGAATATTATTCCAGTGTTTGATAAAACAGTTTCATGGAGAACTTTACCTATAGACTAATCTGAAGTGACCTTAAATGTATTTCTCTTATTCAGCTGTTTTGCCCAGAGGGTGCTGAAAGAGACAGCATGATAACTCTTTTTAAATGCTGCCAAACCTGATGAGCAATAGCGTGGTAAAACACTGGAACAGTGTATTTGTTGCCATGGCTTCCAGCTAGATTTCTACTGCTCAAATTAAAGAAAGCACATGCTTTTACCATCTACCTGACTGACTTAACAGAAGTGTTTTGTTATATCCAAAGATACACTTTTGAAATTTTTCTGATCCTAAGGAAAGCCGGTTTTTGGTGTAGGACTAAATGCTCCACACTTAAACCTCAGATGAACTTGGTGCAAATTTACTCAGTCCAATTAAGACACTTGCTTAACTAACCAGAAAGAATAAAACACATGGTAATATGCAGGATAGCTGCATATCTTCATAACATAGTACTAGATGTACTTCTAATCCTTGAATCAGCTAGGGTGAGTGAGTTTTTTGGATAAGATTCTGAGATGATGTATGAAAACATCCATATCCTGCTATCACGCTATGAACTTAGAAATTTGCTATTCAGGAATTTTATCCTACACCTACTTTGTGCAGGCTCAGAGAACTTAGTGAGATCTAAAAATCTGAGCAAAAAGAATGAGTCCCCAAGAGTGTGCTGGTGATGGGTTTGAGTTACTTTGTAGCTCTGGTGTATATATAAATGCCTGAAATGATCAACTTGTAAACAAAGGTGGGGCAAAGATAATACTTTGAAAAAATATGTAAGTTTGAATCAGTACTTGGGATTTTGCTGTTACTTTAGATTATACTGCTCTTAATCTACTGGATGATTAAGTAAAAAGTAATGAGAAAACTGCTTTTAAAAAGCAGACTTTGGTGTGTTAGTTGTTGTCAGAGGATCAAAAGACATGTCTGTAAACATATCTCTTTGTCCTTTTTTCTACTTGCAATGATAAGTTAAATTATATGATCAGGAAAATAAGTGTTTTTTGGCAACGGGGTACTGGTATGGTTTCTAGCTGGATATTCAGGTTTTCTCTGATTACACTGTGCCACAGATTTACTAAATAATTTTCTTTAATGAAAAACACTGAGCTTTTGAGACCACCCTTCAGATTCTAACTTAAATCTGAAGAACAGATTTGCTGTTAGCAAATAGACTGAGGTACTAAAGCAATCATTTCATTCTTAGAAACAGCTATTGTGGCTATTGATGTGCTTATGGGATAATTCTTAAAAATAGTTCACAGATTTATTTCTTAGACTTTTATCCCCAAACTCCCCTTTTCAAAATAACACTTAAATCTAAACAAGCAGAACCCCAAACAAACCATACCTGATGTTTAAATCTTCATATCCTCCTGCTTTGCTTCCATTCTCTCATAATAAACTCAAATATTTGTTTCCAAAGTTGTCTTGCAGCCATATGTTTTATCTGCAGTTTGCTCTAGGCTTTGCTTTACTTTCAGCTGTAACCTTTGCACTGATCATGCACTGTTCTCAATACTGATGGAAGGAATAATTCAATGTTGAAGCCAAGAAGAGAAAAAGCTAAATAATAAAATTGATGGTGGTATTTCCTTGTTGCAAAAGCTGCTTAAATAGGCTGAAAGCAATATTTTTTGTTGTTTGATATTGGAACTAAGAATTACTTTGCTTTTGTAACAATCAAAGTTTCAGTAACAGCTACTATGATAAATTGAGATTAGCTAATAAAAAACTCAGCTTTCCCATAAGTAATCTGAAATGAGTTCTAGTCAGTTGCTTGGACAGGTTGTTTTACACAACTTCACTTTTTTTCAGGCCTGAAGTTTGCTTGCTTACCTCTCTATGGCACCTCTGTCACTCCTCTCTATAGCTGTCTGTTATTTGACATGAGGACTTAATTAAACAATCCTTTTAATAATATAAAGATGCAGCCATGTTTTGTTTTAATGCTTGAATTCCAAAAGCAATTTGCTGTTCTGTCCTCGCCACCTATAAGTTTGATTTTTGTTTCTGGTCTATTGACAGAAAATATGTAGACCCTTAGAATGAATTCAGTTCTGTACTAATATGGGGTTAATGTTATTTCCTGTTCTGAAATTATTCTGTTTTAATGGTTTGTTCAATTTCTGTAAAAAAAGCTGAGAAGACCACAGTGTCGGAGGATGATGTTCCATCTGATGAGGTTGTAATAGTTTACGAGTTAACACCTACCCCTGAACAGAGAGCTCTTGCTGACTTCCTCAAGCTCCCTTCAACATTTTTCTGTTACAAGAACAAGCCTGGATATGTGAGTGACGAGGATGATGGTAAGGAACACCAAAGTTTGTGTTTGTACTGCCTTTTTGTGGGGAAGGGATGTAATACACTGCACTGGTGCAGCCCCACCTTGAGTAGTACTGTGTGCAGTTTCGGGTGCCTCTGTGTAAGGACATCAGACTGCTGGAGGACACCAAGGTGAACAGCCTTGAGTGCCAGACTTGGGAGGAGTGGCTGAGGTCACTTGGTTTCTTCAGCTGGGAGAAGAGAAGGGCTGAGGGGTGACCTCGTCACAGTCCAAAACTTCCTCAAGGGCATCAGCAGAGGAGGAGGTGCTGATCTCCTCTCTCTGCTGCTCAACTGTAGGACACAAGGAAATGAAATGAAGCTGTCAGGGGAAGTTCAGAATAGGAACAGGTCCTGGAACCCAGGACAGTAGTTAGAGCCACATGCCCATCAGAGGTCAAGCAACATCTGGGTCATGCCCTTGGTCATATGGCTTGGTTTTAGGTAGTCCTGCAAGGAGCAGGGGGCTGCAGCTCATGATCCTTATGGGTCCCTTCTGAAATGTTTTTGTTTGGGCCAATGGGAGGTAATCCTGTCAGTGTCCTTATGGCCAAAGAGGTACACTCAAGTCTTCAAAACAGAATAGTACAGTGGAAGCCCAGCAGTGACTGAAGGGTATTTGTTTGGTGTATTACCAAAGAAATGTTGACATCATTACCAAGGCAGTTGGTTAGGTAAGAGGTATTTGAGCAAGACACCTACTTTAGTAAGTATTTTGGGACAAATACAAAGCATTTTTTATTAAAAACAATAAATCTCGGGTTCCCTAAATACTATGCTAATGAGTTATTTTTCTTCTAAAGCAAATTCCTAATACCATTAGTACTTTGTTAAATGCCATTAGCTTACTTTATGTCAAACTTTACTGCATGTAATTAAGATTGATTGATATTCATTAGCAGATGCTTTAAATAGAAGCTCAGAAACATTGTATTCAACAGTAGATGGGAGAAGACAAGCCCCCTCCCACAAGTACCTGAGCTTGCAAGTTTTGATGTAAAAAAATCTTCAGTCTTCTCTCCCAAATCTGTTTAGTGGTAGTCTTAATAAAACCACTCAGTAAGAAATACGTTTTCTAAAAACAAAACCTGTGGCACGTATCTGTAGCAATCTAGGCTGAGAAAATGTTAACAGCACCCTGGAGCACACGTAAACAAAACTAGAAGTGAAAGCTTATTTGTTGACTTGGGTAACTCTTAAAACATAAGCAAAAATTATGTATGCCTGCTAGCCTTGTGAGTTGGAAGGGCTTAGCAGACTTCTCTGACTTAGAGTGTGCCTGAAAACTTACTCTTGTTTACTGTGTTTAAGATGAAGACTATGAAACAGCTGTTAAGAAACTTAATGGAAGACTCTATCCCAGTGATTCAGAAGAGAAAAAGAAAGGGCAAGGTCCTGTAAAAGGTATGTGTTAAGAAATTTTATTTACTGTGCTTCATGTATTGAAACATAAACTCTGAATCTGAAGGACACATGGGCAGAGGTTAATTATATGTTTCTTGGGTTGGTTTATAGGAGCAGAGAAATGTGCAGAAAATGTGCATCTCAAAGTTACAGAGTTATGCTCAGTATGTCAAACTGTTAGTTAGTAGTAAAGGGGTACCTGAAAGAGAAATGTACATTCCAGGTGATCTCTAAAAAGAACATTAAAGTCTCTTCCTATCTTGAGCTCCTTCTGAATATGAAAAATTCAGCTTGGCATAATACTGCTCAAGAGAAAGTTGTCTACGTCTTTGAATACTTGCTACTTCTGCAGTTACTCAGTTCAAGCTTGTGAGTTAATGTTCAATCTAAAAAGCTGTTTGGTCTCTATAATAAAAATACAGGTGTAGGCAACTTGCTTATGTGTGTCTGACTGTGTATCAGACTTCAGCACTGCAAAACCTGAAGCCTGGGTAGGTACTTCTAGAAGTAAAGTTTGGGGTTTTTTTGAGGATATGTGCTAGAAGGATTGAGCCATCTAAACTATGAGGAGATACTGAAGGAAGTTAGTAGTAGTGGCAGCTGCATGATTAAACTCTTCATCATTGCATGGAAATTCCCTGATAGCAGTAAAAAACAGATGTTATATATTCAATTGTAGTCACTCCTGGTTAGGTTAGTTAGTCTTCACTTCCACTATTTAAATAGTAAAGCTGTCTGTGAAACTCATGAAGTCTGTCTTCAAGTTGATCTGGCTATTATGGGGTTAATTTATAATGTAGGGGCTAAAAATTGTTTCAGTATTTTGCTGCCTTCCCAGCTATTTTCCATTAATTCTTTATAGCAGGCCTTGCAGGAAAAAGTGAATTCGACAATGAAAGAGAATGTGCTGCTACTTTGGAAACGAAACCAGCTCCTGAGGAGAAAGATGATGAACCAAAAGCTCTGCAGGTTCCTTCTACATCTGTTGGTGGTGTGAATACTGACACTGAAGGTGACAGTCCAGAAGACTTAAAGTCAGAAGCTGAAATTCAGGACATGAAAGTAAGAGCTAAATCTTTACTGAACTTCTTGTTATTAAACTTGCACAGCTACTTCATATATGTGCGAGACCAGTACAATTCTAGAACAAAAACATGCAGTTGGGAAAAGTTGAGGGGTTTTTTGTACCTGTGCCTCAAGTGTCTGTCAACACAGGAGATTTGATTTCAGGGAATAATAGTATTTTTTTCAAGTAGACTACTTCAAAGATACTTCAGTCTCTTGTCAAGTTAACATTCCTGTGTTAACTGTAATGAAAAACTTCAGAAAGCTTACAACAACTTTTCTCAGTGTTCTTTATGTTTCTATAAGTACTGTTCTTAGATTCCTGGGGAGGAGATTTGAATCCCAAGGTCTTCTGTCTTACTTACTTATTACATTACTTTTTTGATTAATTGCAGGAGAATGAAGTTGCAAGCTCAAGTGACTTAGTCTGTACCAGTAAGGAAGAAATACCTGCTCTGTCCAAAGATGAAGTGACAGTACATGTCCAGTCAGGTACCAGCAGTGAAGAATCACATTCCACCACAGAAACTGTGCAAGTATCACAGACCTTATCACGAGCTGAAGACAAACCTGTAGATTTGTCAACTAAAAAGAGTGATTCAGATGGTTCAGAGTCAACACAAGGTAAGGTCAGGGGTTCAAAAAACCCTGAGGTTTTTTTGAAGGAAACTATGCTTTTCTGTGAATCAGTTTATCTAGTGTAGTTGCTGTCTTGGGGAGAAGTAGTACCAATACTGAATTAGAAACAGGTACCAGTCTGGTAAAAATGTGTTTATATCAAATTTTATTGAGTTCGATTTCACTACAACCAAACAATGCTAGTGTCTGTTTTGTAATTTACATAT
The DNA here is from genome assembly GCA_008694505.1 of Cyanoderma ruficeps. Taxonomy (NCBI): domain Eukaryota; kingdom Metazoa; phylum Chordata; class Aves; order Passeriformes; family Timaliidae; genus Cyanoderma; species Cyanoderma ruficeps. The sequence goes on from VZDJ01007754.1 coordinate 24,685,023, forward strand.
GATGTACCTTCATTAGTTTACTGATAAATATCACATGAGCTCTGTGGATCTGCATATAAGTAGTACGTTGAAACTCACACAGTCTTGGGCCCTTTTTTAAAACCATAATAGATGGTCATTATGACAAGTGTCATTCAAACTTTAAATTTATTGGAAGGAAAAAATGCTGTAGACAGGTCTCCAGTTTATTCTTGTGACTACATAAATGCATTTCTTTAAGAAAGTACAGAAAAATCTGACTTTTCTCTTTTTATTTGATAGAAAACAGAGTCATCTCATTTGGTTTTGGCAATACTGCAGGCCTGTCATTTGCAGATCTGGCATCCAAAAGTTCTGAAGAGTTTGCTTTTGGCTCAAAAGGTGAGTTCAACTAGTAGAGAGAGACCTCAGCTGGACTTTTCCTTCATACAGTACACCTTCTGTGCACAAAATTTCTGCCGATCATTAGAAGCAACAATTTTTTGCAAGTTTTTCTCAGGATGGAAAAAAACTACACCAAGTTTAAAATGTAACTCTCTTAATTGTAGATAAAAACTTCAAATGGGCAAATACAGGAGCAACTGTGTTTGGAGATACCACCCGTAAAGCAGATGAAGATGAAGGTGGTAGTGATGATGAGGTAGTACATAGTGATGATATCCACTTTGAGCCAATTGTGTCCTTACCAGAGGTAAGATGACTTCAGGAATATAAAACAACATTAAGATAAGCATTTCTGCTAACACAGCAAGCTTTAAAATATGTTTTTTCTAACTAACTTTGCTTTCTGTGGTGTTGTGCCTTGTTCTGCATGTTTTACACCGACTATGTTGAAGCAGCTGTTGTTTTAAATCCTAGTACAGCATAGCCCTGGGGAGGTGTCTGGTGCCTCAGTTAAAATTTCCAACACTGATTTCTTTATAACTTGACTGAGAGTTGATCAGGATGCAAATTTGTACATGTAGCTTGTAAGAGCTAAACCATCTATATAGCACAGCTGAAAATCAGGAACTGAATAACTGCTAGTGCTTATACAATTCAGCTATGGCTTTGTATCAGTGACTTGTAGATTCAGTTCTGTGAAAGCCATGCCAACTAAGAATTTTTTACTCTAAGCTAGGCAAGAGATTTGTAGAATCACTAAGCAAAAAGATGTACAATTAACATTACCTGAAGACTAAGGGACCTAACTTTGTTAGTTTGAAAAGAAATGTTTTTTCAAGAAGTAGGAGAACCTTCAACTTTGAAGGTAGCCTTATAACTTACTGAGTAAGACTTCACATAGTTACTCATGTCTTGATTTAGTTTTTAGCCTCATAACCATTTCAGACTTTTGATGATTTAGTCATATTGCCTGACCTTTCTATAAATAATAAAATTTAACTATAGAAGAGTAAAATTATTGAGCAAGGCAAATAGAGCACAAAGGAACGGTATGTGGTGTCCTTCAATTTAAACAGCTCACCCTGATCTATTTTGTAATGTGCTTTCAATTTCCTTCTTTAAAATTTAGTGTGCCTTTGCTCACCTGTGTGTCACATTATGATTTCTATGATGCTTTTCTCTACTCCCCTTTTTCAGTTTCACAAGCAGTATTTTGTCACATATTTCTCCAATTCTCTCAAGTGTTCCATATCTTTGGAAAAGTGCTAACTAAAGGAGATTAGAGGCCAGTAAATGCATACATAAAGTGATATGGCTATCAGGCCAAAGTTTTTTGTATACTTGGTGTTTATTCTATTCAAATGCACATATCAAATTCTTTAACAGTGTGCTAAAGATGACTCCTGGCATTGTAACAGTACTTTGTCTTCACTTATCAGTGTGCACATCATTCAGAAAACCTGGAATTTGCCAGAACACAGATAAAATATTGGGGTTTTGTTAAAAGGAAAAAAACCCCACATTAAAAAAACCACCACCAAAACCCAACCAACCAAAACACTCCCAAAGCAAAACCAACAGACACTCACTGGAACTGCATGTAGCATGGTGAAGGAGGTTTGCACTGCTGTACTTGGTCTCAAATAGTGGAATTTGTTGGGCTCTTAAATTCTGAAAATGTTTTTCCCATTTTAGTATGATGAATGGGGTGCTGGAGAAAAGAACACGCTGAATAATCTTCTACTGTAATATGTCAGAATCTTCAGAAGTATATGTAATAATTATTTAATATCTTTCTAGGAAATCACAGGTTCTCAATCTACTGTGCTTTTTTTTAGGTGGAGGTAAAATCTGGAGAAGAAGATGAAGAAATTCTCTTCAAGGAGAGGGCAAAACTTTACAGATGGGACAGGGATGTTACTCAGTGGAAGGAGCGTGGTGTTGGTGAGATCAAAATACTCTTCCATACACAGAAGAAATACTACAGAATCCTAATGAGAAGAGACCAAGTTCTTAAAGTTTGTGCAAACCATGTTATCACCAAAGAAATGAACTTAGTGCCCTCTGATACATCAAACAATGCTTTCATTTGGACAGCCACAGATTATGCTGGTGAGTTTTTTCAGGTGGTCTGTAGTTTCCGTGTTTTGTTTTTTCCCTGGAGATTATTAAAAGATGGAACTAAACAGATCTTCTTGGATTTATTTTCAGATGGTGAAGTAAAAGTAGAGCAATTTGCAGTCAGATTTAAAAGCCAAGAAATGGCCAATTCTTTCAAGAAGATGTTTGAACAATGCCAGCTAAGCTTGTCAGAACTACAAAAGGGGCACTTGTCTCTGGCAGCAGGACTGTCAAAGGACACCAACCCTGTTGTGTATTTTGAAGTTTCTGCTGATGATGAACCTTTAGGACACATAACCATGGAACTGTTTGCAAATATTGTACCTCGAACTGCTGAAAATTTCAGAGCCCTGTGCACAGGAGAGAAAGGATTTGGATTCAAGAACTCTCGCTTTCACAGAATAGTCACAGACTTTGTGTGTCAGGTAAGTATAAAAGGAAGACTTCACAGAGAGAGTGAGATGCATCTCGACTAACAATAGCACTTCAAAAAATTACTTTGCAGAATAGCACATTCTTGTTGGCAGCATGGATCCACTGTGCAGGATAGTCTCATCTGTCCTTTCCCTACAAGGAGGTGAGAAATGGTGGAAGCAGCACATGCCACCCTAAGATGCTTTTCACCAGTGCCTGCCAGTGGCCTCATGCTTCAGTGTTTCCTAGTTACTATTATGTTGGGGTGGAAGAAAAGAAATGGAGTCCTCCTACAATAGACAAGGGGCCTGTTGCTAAACAAGAACACCAAAAAGGTAGCATTCCCAAAGCTACCATTCATCTTTCTCTCTCTCCAGAGAAGAACTTCTGTATGTTCACCTGTTAGGAATGCTTACTTTCCAGACTTGGACTTTCAAGTACACTTTGGATTTCAGATAACATGTACTTTAAAACTGATATTCCAAGTATCATAGATGTTAGGTTTCAATCTAAAACAAGGCTTCTAGGTGCAATTACCACACAGTGGCCTGTTTCCTAAAATACCAAGTTTTGTGCTGAGAGCATCAGCCTGTAGGGCATCTGCAACCCCCAGGTAGACAGTGTTGGTTTTAAACCTCTGTGTGCATTCAGTAGCACTGGCAAGTTCTTCTTAAGTGCTGGAGGCTTAGGAGATTGATCATAACTCAGATAGACCTTTCTTAAAATTCTCATCCATGGTTCATTGAGGTTTAGTAACTTGGAACAGGCAAAATGAACCAACATCAGTACATGCTATGCTAATGATCTGCATGTCACTACATTGCCAAAGATGAGGCATGTAGATGACTTTCTACAAGCCCAGATGTACTACAGCAATATAGGAAAATTATACACAAAAGTAATAGGAAGCACATCAGCCTGTTGGAGTGAGTCCAGAGAAGGGCCAAGACTTCTAAGAAGGATGGAGCACTGGTCCTATGAGGAAAGGCTAAGAGAATTGAATTTGTTCATCCTGGGAAAGAGAAAGCTTAGGGGTGATATAGTGGTTTCATTCCAGAGCATGAAGGGAGCCTACAAGAAAGATGGAAAGAAACATTTTACAAGAGCATGTAACACAGGACATGGGGGGAATGGCTTCTAAGTAAAAGAGAGTAGGTTTAGACTAGATGTTAAGAGAAAGTTGTTTGCTGTGAGGGTGGTGAGACACTGGAACAAGTTGCCCAGAGAAGCTGTAGATGTCCTATCCCTGTCAGTGTTCCAGGCCAGGCTGGATGGAGCTCTGAGCAGCCTGGTCCTAGTTCTAGGTGTCCCTGCCCATGGCAGGGGAGTTGGAACTGGATGATCTTAAAGGTCCTTTCCAGCATAAACTATTCTGTGATAGTATATGAATGGCTTGTTACCAGAATACAATATTATCCTGTCTTTTGATTAGCTAGCTATATGTGTCTGAAGTATGCACTTCATGGCTCTTTTGTTAAACCTTTGTGCCTTTCTGATAAATTCATTTAGGATTTAAGCTTATTTCAGAGTATTCCATGTTCTATAAAGGAGCAGACTTTCTTTCAAAACAGTTAACTGCACCATGTGTGCCTTGACAAAGTCAGCTTTTATCATATTACATGAGTATATTTTAAGTTTGCTCTGCTTTGCCTGGACTTCCTTGAGGTACAGTGAGAAGCTCTTCCATGAGAACTGAGGCTGTACAGATACAATTTACACTGTCTGTCGCCTTTATGTGTATATTCAAATTACCAGGAACCAGAAGCTTGCTACCTTCTAGAAAGATAAGACACACCATGCTGCTCAACCAGTTATGTGACAAAGCTGTGTGGAATTACTGCTCACTGCTATGTTAACTTTTTCAGGTGATGAATTCTGTGCCTGCAGGGACTAAGCAAGGACAGGCCTTCAGTGAGATAATGCAGGTCCAGGCAGCTTCTAGGGCCAAGTGATGCAGGCAGTAGGAAAGGCAGGCTAGAGGAATGTCACCATGGGGAGCAGGAAGATAAAATGCTGTGTTCAGACTAAACAAGGGATGAACCTTCTACTGCTGCTTCCCTTACCATTGACAAACCTGCTGAAGCTGGGAATCCCTGCATCTAAGCAGATATTGATATTTGTGAAAATGAAAAATGAGCTCCTCCAAAACAAAGTCATTATTGTTGAAAGGAAATATAATTTTTGGGTTATGTTTTGGGACTTGTCAATTAATGCTGTGTCTGGTTTTTTATTTTAGGGAGGAGATATAACTAACCATGATGGAACAGGTGGACGGTCAATTTATGGAACAGCATTTGAAGATGAGAATTTCATAGTGAAACACACTGGTCCTGGATTGTTGTCAATGGCAAATAAGGGCAGGGATACAAATAATTCTCAGTTCTTCATAACACTTAAAAAAGCAGAACACTTGGACTTCAAACATGTGGTATTTGGGTTTGTGAAAGATGGAATGGATGTTGTGAAAAAGATCGAATCCTTTGGTTCTCCTAAAGGGCTAGTAAATGGAAGAATTGTCATTACAGACTGTGGGCAAATATAGAATTATTTCTTTGAGTATACAAATGTTTCAGCAGTATAAATCAGTACTTAGATGTTATTGACTAATTATTTCAACTTCTTAAAATGGACACTTCTGATGTATAAATGTAAAATTACAGGCTATAGTTGAATTTTTTTATGTGTTCTAATTGATTTTTTGCATGGTAAATAAACTTCAGGCACTGGCATATTTCAGGTGTATTTGTGTTATCCTGACATATTTGTATTAAGTGTCAAATTTTAAAAATTAAATCCTAGTCTTGTTAAAATAAATGTCTTGTCTTCACTTTGGTTTGTTTAAAAGAAAATAACTTTCATAACTTGGTTCTTGCTCTCAGGAAGCTCTTTTGAATGTGCAGATTGTAGATGCAAATTGCTGGAGAGTACACTGAAGTCCTTTGAAAGTTAATGGGTATTCCAGTGTGCAGAAAGCAGGCTGAGCCAGGTGGATGTTGGTTTGTTCTGTCTGCATGGTTTTTAAATGATTAATATTTTGCTAGAGCAATAGGCTGAGTTTTTTTTTTTACTTAAACTGTTTCTAGAAAACTTGGCTTAATGAAAAACATCTACTTAACACTGGGATTTTACCTGACATCCTTTATGTACAACCCTCTGACTCTGCTCAGTGTTTATTAGCTGTGGCCACGTTCTCTGACCTTGCTGTAGGCTGTAGCTTGTGTATCCCAGCGTGCTTGTGCCTTTTACAACATTGCCTCTCAAGAGCAGGCACGGGTAAATGCGGGATTTATTTAAACTGATACTCTACATTTCTGGGCTGGCAACGTGCATTTAGCTTAGCTTTGTTTGGGGAGGTTATTTTTTTTATTTTTAAAGGACGGCAGTAATGCGTCTTCAGGGGTCCTCAGACACCTTATATCTACAAACTCTGAAAGGAGCCTGGAGCTCGAGTTGCTTCGCCTCTTCTCCCAGGCAACCAGCGACAGGACAATAGGACATAGACTTACCCTGTGGGAGGGGAGGTTAAGTTAGAACAGCAGGAGCAATTTTTTTCCCAGAAAGGCTGACAGGCCACGGGCGGCCCAGGGCCGTGTTGGAATCACCGTCGCTGCAGGTGTTTAAGGCGGTGGCCCTGAGTGGTCCAGTTGTCAGGGTGGTGTTCGGTCGTGGGTTGGACGCGACGCTATCAGGCCCCGCTGTGCCGGGGGCGGAGAGGAGCGGTGCTGCTGTTGATGATGACGATGTTTGTGCCCGCCCCGCCAGCCCCAGAGCGGCGGCTCCCCCTGCCCTGCCCTGCCCGCCCGGCCCGGCGCTGCCCGCGGCCTCGAGTGCGCCTGCGCGGCCCGTGGCGGTTGGTTCGAGCGCGGCGGTGCCGCCATGGCGGGCCCGGGGCCCGGTCTCGGCTGCGGCCGCTCCGCCCAGGGGCTGCAGCGGCGCCACCTGCCCGGGCCGGCGGGGGTGAGACGGGGCCGGGGCGGGCGGCCTGCGGGGAGGAGCAGGAGGCACAGAAAAGACATTTCCTCCTCGCCGCGTCCCTGAGGCGTTCGGAGGAGATGGAGGGAGGGGGACCTGTCCGCTCCCTCGGGGTTCATTGTGAGCGCCGTGCTGTTGAGTTCCCGGGCGATGCGAGACAAAAGTGGGATTTAAACAGGCTTGAGGAGGTTGTGTGCTCTTGGTTCACCTATCCCTGATCCCGCGCTCCGATTGCCTTAGAATTGAAGTGCTGAAGAGTCATCCGTGTCTGAGCAGGATATTTCCCTGGGAATTGCAATTCCAGATTCTATGCGGTGCCAAGACACAGTTTAGCATGTAGTTTTTGCCTAAGACCTGGTGCTTGCCAGTTGAGTGAGAAAATATGTGAATCCTCTTAGGAGTATATTAAGCTTTTATGAAATATACATGATAGGGTAACTAATTTGTCTTTTTTTGTTTTTCCCACAGTAATTGACACCCTTACTTAGAATGTGTTAGGTGTATTTGTGATTTTTTTTTGTATAGTTTAGTGATTAGCTCTGTTGTCAGAGAGCAGGAAATTGTTCCATATCCAGTCAGTCAGGAATCACACCCGTGGTTCCTTAGCGACTGCTGCGATGACCAGACAGTTAATTATGATGGGTATCATTCCCTTGCCAAAGTATGGCAATGATATTTTACACCAGAGAAGGTCTTTGCACTCAGATGAATGAACTGCATTGTGGTTCCTCTCTTTCTATTACTTCTGCTGACAAGTGAAAACTGATCTGCCTAAAAACTCAGCAGCAAAGACCCTTCCCCCATGCTGGTGTTTCAAAAGCCTTTGATACTTAGTAGGAGTATTTGCTGGTCAGGCACCTTTATATTGCCTGAATTCTGTTTGTCTTTCAGTGAAACAAGTTTTTGCAGTTATATTCATGCATCTCTATTCCCTAGGTCAAATGCTTCCCGTGTGTCCAGAGGATAACAGGCCTTAAGTGCTCAAGGTTATGCTGCAGGGGAAGTCATATGCTGGAAAAATACCCATGAGCAAACAAAGATTGGGAGAGATTGAAAGTGGGTTTGAGTTAGGTGCATAGTTGGATTGGGATACTGAGTTAGTCCTGGAGCCATCAAATGAATACAAAACCCAGCCTTTTTTCCTTAGGAAAAGTAGCTTGCCATTTTAGGATCAAGAACCATCCCAAATGTGATGTGAAGACTGAGTTTTTAGCAGCAAAAATCAGGCTATATGTGCCCTTAGTTCCTGCAGACAGATTTGCAACTTGAATAGCATTTGATGGTGTTCTGTATTCTATGGGGAATTTTTCTTGGGAAATATTCCGCTTTGAACTGCGGAACAGTACTTTAAAGAAAAGTAATTTTTAAAACTTATTTTTAAAAGACTGTTACTGAGGCTTTAATGTTTGCAAGGAAGAAAACGTTTCACGTGTTTGTGTGCTTTGTTATTTCATTTAAAATTGGTCCTTCAAGGGCAGGAAAATACAGCAGTTCATCACTTGATCTAGAGCATAGCAGAGAGATGCGGTGAAACAAGACCACGAGAGCTGCCTTGAGTCTGATATTTTGTATTGTGCATTTGATTGGTTTTGCTCGTAGCCTAAATTTTCTATCATTCACTTTTTTAGTATGTAGATATAAATAAGTAAGAAAAACTAAAGCAAGAAACTCTGGCATAAAAACCCCTAGATATGAAGGTAGATGGCACTGTTTCCATGATTACCTAATTCTACCTTCATGCCTTTATTTTAGGTACTGTCTTCATAGTGCTTTGTAGTTTCTCAGATATTCTAACATATAACACTATGAGTATTTTGTTATTAGACTGTAGAGAATATATTTGCCTCTTTATGTTAATATGAGGACCATTTACATTTATGTATTTAAAAAAACCCACCTCCCTTTTCAGAGCCAGTAGTTGTAGTACGAATTCTGTCACAAGGTGTGACAGTTTAACTGTTAAATCTGTAAGTTGTAACATACTTTTTCCATGAAATTTCTGACTAGAGTGCGGTGGTTTTGTGCTTTCTTGTAGGATTTCCCCTCAGAAGGATTGCCTAGCAAATGTAAAAGCAGAAGCTCTCTAGTTTACAAAGGTAATACAAGGCAATGGTGTTTTGATATCTTTTACAGGGAAAATATATACTAAAGCTGTATTGTTCCTAAATTTATTTAAATAGATAGGAAGCTTGATCAGGAGGTTGTGATAGCTGGGAGCCAGCCTGGGAATGGTAGCAAGTAAAGAGCACAAAGGATGTTTTGGAACAATGGTTCACAGCCTGTTTGTCTTTAAGTCCTGTTTGAATTAATTGGTAGCAGTCCACTTCATAATGCATGTATTTAGCTTTAATTTAAAGATGCATAAATGTTTAATATATGCATTTGGTCTCTTTCAGAAACTGGTGCATGGGGGCAGCAGGCTAAATCAATGTATTTGTCAGACTTCAGTTACAGAAAAATTTCTGTAGGCAGACAAGCTCTAAAATTTCAGAAAGACAAATCTGATGTGAAAGCTAAATAATTCTGAAGTGAATTAAACTGTTATAATTAAGTTCATAATTCATCAGGCTGCATCAGTGGTGGTTTTGGTTCTTAAAACCTACATGACTACGTGGCAAGTACTTCTAATAAGTCCTCATTGATTTCCTAATGTTGGCTTCTCAAATGCAAAATTGTTGCAATTTTTTGTATTTCAGGTCACACTGACAGCTCACTGAAAAAATATAACTATTTCTTTATCAAATTGTTCTTTAGAATCAGAATTTACTGAAACTGGAAGAGAGAACAGATCAGATCATGATTTCCAAGAAAGTTTGAAAGACTGGGATTGGTAGGAGGTGTTTTTATTTCTCCGTTATTATTTTTTTTTCTCTCATAATCCATATAAATGACAAATAAACAATGTTATTTGAACCATGCAAAAGTTGGTTTAAGTTTCTTGTTTTCTTGATAAGTAAAGAATTGTTTATGGCCAATTTATGACATAATGAGGGTGCTGATTTTGATGAGGAATATTGTTTCACTTTCTAGTCTAATCTCTGTGTGTTGGGATTGCTAAGGGGATAGAGGAATGACATGAACAGAACTAGGTGATAAAATAATTAACTAGGGTGAAAGTGAATAACCCACAGTGACAAACAGATTTATGTTTATTTAGAGATAATTCAATTCCAGAAGCCAAGAAATCTCTTTTCAGGGCTGTTTTTCACCAAACTGGAAAAATACAATTTTTTAGTTCTCCAGGAATTTGGTGGTTTGTGGTGAGAGAAGAGTGTTGGCTTTACCTGTTGCTTACATGTGCTTACAGCATGAAAAGCCTAGTTATTGTAACAACTCTTAAGTCAGCAGCACCTAATTGCTGTGGTTGATATTTGTGAGTCATAATGCCTTTCATCCAAATGATTTAACTCTATTTGTTATCAGTAAAAATATCAAAGTCTTATATTAAGCAATGTTTGCTCCTTTTATACGGACTTCTTTCAGTGCTCTGTTATGTATCATGTTAGAAAGGAACTGAGTGATTTAAAGTTACTGCTCTTTTGTGCTTTTAGTTTTGATGATGAGCAAGATTTTGTTTGTGATTCAAGTGGTCTAGAAGAAAATAGCATTATTTGCTCTGAAACTGGTGCAATTCAAAATACAGCTCTATACATGGGAACAGGTATTAAATATTTAATTTTATACATTCTTACAACTCTCTGTGAAGTATCACATGTAACTTCAAAATCTTCCTAGTAAATGTTTCTATTCAATTGAGAAATACACTAGGCACCTAAAATGCATTTTCATGTGAGCATTTAACCTTTCACATCAGTATGAGTATTTTCTTTAGAATTATTTTAGGAGGTTCAGACATGCTTGAAGCAATACTAATGTTATTTTCTCATGTGGTGTCCAGTAGTTTCTTAAGTCTTGTTCTGTTTACTTTGGTGTCACCCTAAGGTCTAATCAGCAGCAAATCACTTGTCTGAAGCCCTTACAAAAATAATAGGAGATTTTGTTGACATGATTTCAGTCTGTGCATAGATTCCATACAGATATCTCTGGTATTTCTATATTGCAATGGAAGGCATAGTTTTACTTAGAAAAACTGTTTTATTGATCAGTTTGAACAAATCATGGAATGAGAACTTTGATCAAATCTCTGTAATTATTTAGATTATTTTCACATGTTGATATATCTTGCTCTATACTTGTAATTCTGAATTCATAGAACACATTTTTGCTGGTTTTGTACAACAATCACATTAATATTTAGCTAGGACTGATTTTTAATGTAAAATGCATTTTTTTTCCATGTCCACAGGCCTCACTTTACCATCTCATTTGCCTGCAAATACTCAAAAAAATAGGGACCAAGTTATCAACCATGGTTCGTTAAAAACAATTTTGCATGGAACTGGTGCTCGGGCATGCAAGAGGCAAGGTTTAATACCACCTCACATCAGTCAAATTTATGATGAACTATTTGTCATACATCAGAAGCTTCAGGTAGGAACTGGAATCACCTTAAAATTTTTGTTGACTAATGCTATGAAGGTTCTCACTTTTGAGAAAGAAATCTGAAACTGCTTATATAGTAAAACTTATATATTAAAACTATTGTTTTTTACTATTACTTTATACCAGTCACAGTTGCTTATATACTAAATCTGTGTCTTCATCTGCCTCTTCCCCTAGATTAATTCAGTGATTCAGTAATGGTGCTTTGACTTGAATTTTGGGTAGACCAGCTAGATGGGTAGGTGGGCAGATTCAACCTGAGGGAGTCAGAACACAGTGTTTCTACATGCAAGACTGTCCTGTGACACACTCTGGGTGTACAGGGGAGCACCCACAACCATGGCTTCTCTTGAAAACATCTGAAACTGTTCTGACTCTGGGCATTCCAAAGTGCTTGCCTTCATGACCTCCTCCAAAATCCCTCTGCTCATCCCCCCAGTTCATCTCCAGCAGGTTTAGGCTACTAACAGAAGGATCTCCTATATGGTTTTACTCTGTAATAGTTCTTAAACTTCTGCTGGATTCCCTACCATAACTGTCTTTTGCAACATGTGAGATAAAAATGATTTTGTGTCTCTTTTTCTTCACCACTTTTTCAGGGATGCTTCTCACTAGTTGAAGAAGCAGTATCATTAATCTAGTGTTCAGCATAGACAGTCACATCAGACTGTGTTTGTCCTACTGTTGATACCATTATCCAAATATTTTAGAAGCAAAGGCCAAAGTTTAGTTTTCTAGAGCAACAATGTATAGTTGAATTTTATGCTTTGGGAACCATTCCAATGCACATGGAAGTCTTTTGGGTTAATGTGGGAGGAAACTGGACAGAGGTGACCGTCAGGATACTTTGTATTAGTAAGCTCTTTTGTAACTGTAATTTCACAAGGAGCTGAGCATGGGACAAAATTTTAAATTCAGAATAATTTGGAAAAACTTCACATGGGTTTTTAAAGTAGTTTAATATTTCTTTTATTGATACAGAGAGAAACTTCAGCACAGCAGGAGTATGCTCTGCAACTGCAGAAACGAGAACGTTGTCTAACAGAACAAGAAACATTGCTTTTTACACATGAAGCAGCTTTGGCTAAAATAAGAGGTGTTGAGGAAGAAGTTCACACAAAAATTGCAAATATAAAAGAGGTGAAATAATATATTTAATGATAGATACTGCTCTATATGCCATTTTCATTTGTAGTTATCTTAAGCCATCACACATTTGCTGGAAATCCTGCTAATTTCTTTGAAGTCCTTGAAATCCCCAAAGGAAGAATTTAAATAAAAAAATACTGATCAATATTGCTGTAATTTTTTTATGACTTCTGTTTCAGAACAGTGCATTTACTTGTCTGATGTGCAGTACATTCTACAGTTACAAGTTAGAAAAAGGAGGTAATTTTTTTGTAAAATAGTGAGAGCTATGTGACAATATTAAAGACAAAACCATGGTTAATCTGTAATTGTGTGTAAGTTAAATGAGTATCTTTGCATTAGCTGTAGTTGTAGTGGATTTCCTTGGGAAAGCTTTAAGACACATTGGGATCTTAGGACATAACACCTATTGCAAAGAGTACTACCAAACAAAGACTCAGAAATTTCAGAGGAACACCAACCTAACTTTGGGGGTGTGGGAAGAAAGAGTAGTGAAGAAAATTGAATTCATGGAAGGAGAGAAATGAAAGCTGGAATATTTTCAGTAAAATACAACCTTGCTATTTTACCAAATCTGAGGTACTTAAATCTAAGGTCTGGAGAAGATTAAATATGAAACAGATTTCAGGGGTAGGAGATGAATGACAATAGATATGCAGGTTGTATTTAATAATTCATATGTTTGTGTTGTAAACCAGAGCTCCAGTCTCTACAAGGCATAGGATTAGTTTCTCACTCTGCATGATTCAGAGTAAGCAAAACCAGAAACATGAGTTGAAACCTCAAAACACAGTCACAACTTTTTTGTAAATATTTGGAAGAGTGAGCTGTAAGTAAAAGCTTTGTCATTGATTTTAGTTCACAAACGCATCCCACATCTGAATTTTTCGAGAAATACACATGTCTATAGTTGGTCTGGGTAGAATAGGCAGCAGTCAGAGCTATAGGCTGTTCATGTTGCTCTCGGTTTCTGTATAGGTCCTTCTTAATAGGCAGTACAGATCTTGTTTTTCTGACCACTGACTGAACATGCAAATCTGGACATGAAAAACTTGATATTTGAAAGTTTGTCCAACTCTTTTAACACTTAACTGGAACTTACTGTTTCTAGAATAGTCTCTTTTAAAGCATGTTTTTAAATTTGATATTTCTATAGCAGCATGAGGCAGAAGTTAAGCAGCTGACAGAAGCCTTGAGAGAAATAACTAAAGAAAACAGGAGGCTGAAGTCATCATTTGACAGCTTGAAGGAAGTGAATGACTCTTTAAGAAAACAGGTAAAGTTATTTCCTATTATAAATAATTCTACAAGTTACAGTCAGCAATTTTAAATATTTTAGCAGCTTCAGTTTGCAAAATTGCTGACCTTTTGTTTCTCTGAGACAAGAATTGTATGAATGACTGAAAGTACTTTTCTCACCTGTTTCTGGTACTTGAAATTTAGCCTTTCTGACCTTTTACAGTATAAAAAAATAGTTGGATTTATTCCACTGACTTACTAGCAGCCGCTAATTGTTAGGAAGGGAAAATCCATTGAGAATGGATGGAGAAAAAGTATTTTGTGACATAATGGAATCCACCCTGGGCAGATTTGCTGTGCCGAATTGCTATGCTGATTCTGTTAAATAAAAAGTAGGATGTTTAACTTCAGTTTGATCAGTATTTTCAGTTATTTTTGCAGGTTTTAATGAAGGCAGTATTTTCTCACTATTTCTCCACTAGAATGATGTTTCATAGTAATGCGTAGAGTAGAAATTTGTCTCACATGACTGTTAAGTCTGATCTAAAATGGTGATACACAAATTAACTAAATTGTTCAAGCATTGTTTATTCATTGAAATAATTAATGTTCTGATAATCTGAATACAATAAAAATCTACAGCAGTCTTATTCTTTCCCTTAAGAAGGTCAGACCTAACTGCTAGGATGTTGATAGTTCTGATAGAACCCATCTGTTTTATTTCCTCTCACTATAAAATCTTTGCATTTCTCTGCAAACTGAGGGCTTCTGTGATGATTATGCTGTTTATTGTTGTATGGATAGAGCATGTTTTTTTATTTAAATGGAGGTTGCAGTTTTCCTGATCTTTCTCACTGAGCAAACTGGTTTTTTAGTGTTGTCAGTAACCACCTTCCCCATTAACAAGACTATTTATACCATTCTTGAATTTGTGCTCATTTTTATGTCGGTTTTTCAGGAGCAGTGATCAAATGTGAAGTGCCTGTAAATCTAGAGTGTCATTGTAGTGCTTATTTTTCCCCTGCACTCTGAAAGATTGGGCTGCAGGTCAACAATGTGATACTGCTGCTATTTATCCTGGAGGTGTTAAGAGTCTCACACCTTGGAATTTTTCGAAAGCTGTCTGGACATGGCAGCCTGTTCTTCATGGCCCAGCTTGAGCTGGGGGGTTGGACCAAATGTCTTCCACAGGTGCACTCAAATCTCAGCCAATCTATGATCCTGTAATTTGTTGAGGGAGGTGGATGATGATTTTGTTTCTGTCACTTTTCATGCTAATAAGAAAAAACTTGGACTTAAATAATTTAGCTGCTCAATGACAACATCAAGTTACTTACACTGATAATTAAGTCAAGAAGTGAGTTTTGAATTTACAGTTTTGAATATTTTCTGCTTCTTTCAGTTAAGTGATGTAACTGAATTGAACAAGAAGTTGGAAGGTCAAGCACAAAAAGTAAAAGCTCGTTTAGAGAATCTACAAGTAAGGTTTGTTCTTACATATAGCTACTTTTATAGGTAACCAGTGAAATACAATTCATTGTTATATTTTGTTGTAGAGGAAGCATGAATTTTCAATGGTACGTAAATCTAACAATTTATGTCAAGTGATGAAAGAAAGCAAACCTGTGAAACAGGAAAAAGTGATGACAACATCAAAAACTGCTACGGTAAGAATTAAGCAGAAGTCTTGAATCTTTTCATTTGAAAGACATTAGGCAGTGTAACGTTCTCTGTGCATCTGCTAGAAATTGCAAAATGTAGCTTCTAATTTTATTGTATGAGTTACACTAAGAAGAGAAACAGATTGTATTGGGGGAAAGCCCACATTTAACAAAGAATTAAGTTTGTTGCTAAAAATATGTCTTGGATTTCGTATTGCTTATGTGTATGTATATGTGTATATTTTTATTTATATGGCAAGTTTTCCTCCTCATATCATTGTCTTTCATCTGCCAATTAGGATTATAACCTGCATCCACTGTCACAGGTTTCTTTCGTTGTGTCAGAGCAACTCTTAGACTCGTTCTGGTTACTGCTACAGTACAGCACTATCCTTACCAATTACACCTGGAAAAAAGTAGCCTTTCAAAAGTATCCAATAAAGAACCTTAATCTTCTAAACCAAACGTGGTATACTACTGTTATTGTTTTGAGAAATAATCTTTAGTGAAGGACAGAGATTAAAGTGTTCATTCACAGTTCCAAAACAATCACTTTTTTCCCTTAAAAGATCTTCTTATATCACTTAATGAAATTCTTTCTGTCTCCATGTAGTTCCATTTATGGTATTACTCTGCCAACATCTCTCAGCTGGTTATGCTTTTCTTTTCCAGCTAGAGGTAAACTGTGAAATGAGAAAGATTCACACCACCCTATCTAATTGATCTACAATGAATGCCTTAAAACTGTGTTGTCTATATATAGCCAACAAATTCTCTTTATATAGGTTTTAGCATACTTTGGTTGTACATGAAATACAAATAGTATCAGTAGTTACAGTTCTGAGTGAAGAGGAAAAGAGTTATCTGAATGTAGACAGAAGAAAACTTTTGAGGTCTTTAGGGAATTGTTCATGCAGCCTGTCTTCAGGAATCTGGATTTCTTTTGTAGAGTATTTCATTGCAGTGTAGTAGAGCCAAGATGAGAGCTTCATGAAGTCTTTGTTTTTTTAAACAATGCTAGTTACCCAGTTAAATTTATCAACAGTGGATTGCATGAAATGAAACAAAGTAGGTCTAGTGCATTGAAATAAGAATTTCCCCATGAGAAGGACATTACAGACTGTAATTCATTTGTCCAGAATTATAAAGCGTCGTAATACTGTATGCGAATTTTTTTCCAAGCTGTTTTATTACCAATTGAGCATGCACAAAATAAAGTATGGATATATGTTTTTCACACCCAGAAACCATCACAATAGGTGTTTGTTTTGCCCTGGGGAGTGAAGTGTGAGAGAAAGAAACACTGTGTGGTTCCTTCTGGGTCTTTGTAAGAAAGACCTTAATGGATTAATTAAATGGCTAATAAGACAGAATAATGGGAGGAATATAGAGAGTAAGTCTTGTGTCCCTTGAGATGCTGGGAATGTTGTGTTTTTGCAGCATCAAATGGAGCCCTGGTGGACTTTTACCAGGACATGCTGAGCAGAGCCTGTCCGTTGAGAGAAGCCCCTTCTTTTTGGCCACTCAACACATGTATAATTTTCTTCCAAGAAAACAACTCTGTTTATGAAGGACATTCATGGAAGAAGAACTTGTTGCCCTTTCAGACAAGGCAAGGCCAGGCAGGATCCTGCAGCCAAGCATAGGATAAACTGTGCAGTTGGTTGATCTGTGCAGCACAGCACAGACTGCACCTGCTCAGGTTAACTGTGGTGTGGATCTCTGACTTGTTGATGTACTGTGATCTCCCGGTCAGGACTGCCACCTTCCAACCTTTCATCTGCATACAGTTTACCTTTCCCAGAGATATTGTAAGTTACAGCTATATTAATACTGTACAGGCTTCTCAAACCCTAGGTACAAAGCCCAGCAGAGCACACATGGCCTGTTCAAGATCACTGTCTCCTTGGATACATTTTCCACAGGCTCACACTACAGTAACTCACCTCTCAGATTTTATCAGGCATAAAATTCTCATCCTTTCTATTATGCATAATATTTCATAGCTAATGTACTCTCATGTATTTCAGTCTGTTACTATTTAGGCTTAGAAAAAGCATTACATCCAAAGCTGAAATATCTGATGTTGTGAATATATTACAGCTACCATTGAATTCACGAGTTTATGAGCTCTTAACTTGTCTTATGGATTGGATCTCTGAGCAGTATCTTAGCAAAATAGAAACACAAGAAGAGAGAGAGGGCACTCATAAACTTATGGTTACCCAGAGCTCAAAGAACCCCTGTACTCAGGAGAAGTGTATGAAGGTAAGGGGGTTTGGGTTTTTTGCGTGTGTCAATATGGTTTCAGATTTCAGTGTGTTTTAAATGGGTCTGAGAATATAACAGGTTAGCATGTAATTGTAACAGAATAATTGTTGATAAGTGAATATTCATTCCAGCAGTGTGATGTAATAGATAATTTGTCATTTGTAAAGCATACTGATAATTTTTAATAAAAAGTGTGGTGTCCTGTCTCAACCCAAGAGTTTCAGCATTTTATTTCAAGTGAATTCTGTGAGGTGATAGGTTGTGTTGTTTTATGTGTGAGACATAATTTTAAAGAGATCATCAGGTCAAATTTAAAATATTTTAAAGCCCATTTAGATACTAAAATTTCAATTTATCACCAATAAGAGGTGATGCTACGCTGTATTGTATTTATTCATTATAGAAGATTTGTAACCACTATGATTGGATTTACTGAGATTGAGCTCACATGTATCTACACACCCACACATAAACATTTGTAAAATTTCAAACATATGTATGCTTGTAATTCTGTTAGCTGTACTGGATCAGCCCAGAGAATATTTGCATATGTAGTCTGATAAAGTCCAGGAGAAAGTTAGGAGGTTTGGTTTTTTTTCACTTACACTTAGCTTGTAGAATAGTTCATATACTGCATGTAATTCTGTTTTGATTTATTTTTACAGCTTTTGCCTATAGTTACTGAGCAACTCCAGTGGATGCCATATGTGAATCCTAAACTGCATGTGCCTGTGATTAAATTTATTTACTGGTCTATAAGACAGATAGAGACTGATATACAGGTAAAACAAGTAGTCCCCATGCAGTATGTTTTTTTTAAAAAAATCATGGAAGATATTAATGGATTTTGCATATTCAATACATATGAAAAATGCATGTTTTCAGGTAGTATATAGAAAAGAAACCGCTGTCTTTGTAAAACATAAATTCATAGTGTTCACCATAGACAGGTGGCAAATGAAAAAGAAATTCCTTTTCAAGTTAAATCTAAATTTTGCACTGTATATCTAAATGTAGCTTTCCTATGTATGTGATCTCTCTTGTGATGTCTGAGCACATCTGAAACTGTATTTTTGCATATGTATTATCAAAACTTGCACTAGAGAATGCAGTTATTTTATTGTGTATTTTATGAATGGGATATGTTGAAAGGGATGGAAGTGAATGGCAAAGCCTTGAAGAAATTTTGATTTTTCTGTCGTCTGCTTACTGTCTAACCACAAGACATTTCTTGCTCTTTTTGACTAGACTGCCATAAGAAAATATTTAGCAATATAATAAAGAAAAAGACAGTAGTCATACTGTAAAGACCCAGCATGGTGCTGTCAATGTTCACTTGCTAAATCCAATGCTAGAAACTTTGTAAATATCCTGAGTTTAAATTCAATACAATAATAAGATGTTGGGTTCAGTTCTACTAAGTAACTATATTTTAAACAAGCGCATTGTGCAGTTTGATTCTGTGGAAATATTTCTGTGGAGTTTATTATGAAAATCTAATATACGTTTCCTGTACAGGGTTCTTAAGCTTCACATTTAGACCTTGATTCTGTAAATGCTTTTAAAGGCTATAATTTCAGGCAAGCTTACAAAATTGAGTTGACTGAAACAGCTTTTTCTGGAACCAGAGACAACTTAAATAGCATCAGAGTATCCAGGAGCCTCACTAATTAGTCTCTTGCTGAAGCGTGTGTTAAGGCACCAAGTTAATATTTTTCAACTGCTTTTAGAACACAAAGCAGTATCTCCTGTACTGATTATATTCCTATAAATGGTCAAAGCATTTGCAATTTAATATTCAACTGCATGGAGAACATATGTATGTCAGATTTTAATGTTTGCACTAACCGTATGCACTGTTTGAAGCAGCAGGCAAAAATGAGATCAACCATGAGGAGACTTGGCAAAGATCTTTTCAAAGGCATAGTGAGTAAGGGAAACCCGCACAGTTCTTCTGAACAGTCTACAGAAAGTAAATCAAAGTCAGCAGCTTTCTTTAAGAGTTTCTGTATGCCTCTGAGGTTTCCGTCAACTTTGATTGTGCTTAAAACAGTGAAACAAGGTAAGTCAAGATTTTTTAAACATTAGTTTATCTATTTCAGTCATGTGTCTAGACAAAAAGCATTGTAATGATACTATAGAGTCTATTATGCTTTATTAGTGAAAAGTGATTTTACTTGGGTATTGTGAAGCAAAATATACAAGTGTGAATCTTGCTATTATTCATTTTATGTTAGAATTTATGTGGTTTTTTTGATGTGATGACTTGTCAGACAAGTCTGCTTTTCTTAAGTGGGGGAGAAGACAAAGGTTTCAAAGTAGACACTGTGAGATTGCACAAATCAGATTGTGTCTGGACAGTGTGAGAAAAGATGTGGAAAACACAACTCGAATAAGATAACTCTTTTCTCAGCTGATTTGTTAACTGCTACCTTCAGTTATGAAGTCTTCTCTTTCTTCAAGAGAAACAGGGAACAAGGTGTTGCAGATCCTTTTTTATGGAAGTCAGGCAGAAAAATAATTCTATACCATTAAGAGCAGGTGTAAGATGTGATTGCTGCTTACCTGCAGCAACTTAGCAGTACTGTGTGTCTGGATAACTGGGATTTTCTGCAAGAATAAATTTTACAAGGATAGCATAAGAATGAACATCTCTGTAACCCTTTTCCAACTCTTTGTGGTACTAAACACTTATTTTTCCCTTTTCAAAGACATTTTAAAAGCACGGATCGTTGTGAAAGCAAGTAATTTTTTAGTGGCGTACAACTGAACTGAGCAATCTAACCTAGCCTCAGAGATGGTCCTGCTTTTGATAGGAAGGTTGGACTAGATTCCAACCTAAGTTATTTCATGTTTCTGTTTTTGCTACCATTTCTTATCAATGGTGTATATTTAAAAATATCTTTACAAGTAACGCATTTCTTCTGTCAATAACACAAAGAGATTGATACAGATTACAGAGATGTTAATTTTCAAGGTACTCCTGAAATACCATGCCAAAATGTCAAAATCAGATGCCTGCTTTGGCATCTGATATTTTTAGTCTTTTCCATGAAATATGTTAAGTTTTGGGTCATTTTTTTAGACAGCAGAGATCTGTGGCACCCTGATTGACGCAAAACAGGAATGCCAAAGATTTTAAATGCATAAATAATGAATAGAGCTTTTATTCACGGAAGTCATGCTTCTGGATTAGATGTTTAAGCACATTAGTATGTTTTTATGCCTAGTGACCTGTGCAGTATTTATTCTGTGAGTATTTATAAAACATGGTGTAAGACCATTCATGAGCTGACACAATGTTCCAGCTGTTGGAGGGAACTATTTCAGTCAACATATTTTGGTGAAGCATGATAATTAGTCTCAAATTGAGACTCACATTCTAGGAAGGTTTAATAAAATAATGCGAGAAGAATTGAAATTAAAAACTAGTTATTGCAGGGACTGATTTACCCTAAGCAGATGAACACTCTTGGTTAGAATGGATCAGTTTAGCTTCTCATGGTTGCTTTTTACTCCTGGCTTCTGTAACACAGAAAATATGATCTGTTGTTAAACATATGTCAGATATCACCATGTATGAATTTCGATCACTCTGACCACATGGCACTAATGATCTGGTGATAAAATAGCAGATTTGGTTCGAACATATGTCCTCATTCCTTCAAAATGTCAGTATGCAGCAGATGGCACTGTAGTTAAACTTATGCAGTAGCATAAATTGTTTCCTTCGACTTAATTTTCTGTGCTCCAGATGATCAATGCAATTCCAAGATACTGAGAAAGATTTGACAGCAGGAACTTAAGAAAATAGATTGGTTCACTTAGTCTACATCCTTTGTATAATTTCTCACAATGGATGAGAATATAAAATGTTTATGCTTAAACTACAGTTTTTAATAGAAGGAATGGGACTAGTTGCTCACATGAAAATAAATGCTCTCAGACAAATCAGCCACTGACTCCCTTAATAGAGGTTTCCCAGATGTTGAAACCAACATTGTCTCAAACTATGTGAGTTTGTATTTTCTTTCCTCTTTAACAAAATATTTTCGGGACTTTACGTTTTTAAGTATGTTTTTCTTAAACATATGAATTGTAGATAGTCTTTTTCTCCACTCACAATAAATTTTTAAGGAATAAAAATAGGCAGAACGTGTCTTTAAATAAAAACTAAATTTAATATTTTAAATTTACTATTAATTTTAATATTTATAGCTATTTAACTTTTAAGTGTGTATCTGCTGTGGTAACTGTCAGATAGTTGTTCACATGGCTTAATGAAACAATGATTATAGAAGTTTTATTGCCTGTATTCTGATATTTTCAGTGGATTACCTGGCTCAGGCGTTTGAGTCCCTTCACATGGACTTGAAGACAGATGAAGGGAAGGCCTTATTTTTGGAATACCGATGTGTGCCTGTCATATTAAGTCACCTAAAAGTATCCAGTATATGTCTGCTTTCCAGTGCTCTTGATGGATTACTTCAGATGACCATGGAATCTGGTAAATTTGAGTAACTACAAAAAAACCCAAAAAAACCCCCATGATTAAAACAGGTGGGGAAAGCATAAAAATAACGTTAAAGCAGTATAAATATACTGTGTAAAAACTGTATAAATAGTCTAATGTACTATTAGCAATTCTTTGTATCGTGTATGTTCAGTAAAGACATAAAATTGTATTTCTGAATTGTCTGTCTTTTTCTGAGTCATCTTGTGTTTTCTCTCTCTCAGCCACTATATTTTGTATTTTGTCCTGGTTACTTTCTTATTTCTTGCTGTGAATTTCTTGTAGCTATTTTTTGTTTGGCTTTCCAGTTTATTCCACTGTATTACCTTGCTGATATTTTTCTTTGAAGTCAGGCTGTGCCAGGGAAGCCAAATCATGAAAACCTGCCAGAAGGTGGAGATAAAAAATAGGTTCTATTTTAATTCTTCTACTAGTCTGAATGAACAGCTCATCCCCAATCATTTTTCAATTTCTAGTTTGGAAATGATATTTCTAGATGAAATGGTTATGTTTTGCTGAATTTTACTGTGCTTTGGCCCTAAAAAAGCACGAATAATCTTATTTGTCACAGCATTTTTCCAGGTGATACAGGTAAGGATCAATTGATAACCACCTGGATGAGCATGAAGGTAGTGACACATTCCAATGCCATGTTGAATGAACCTTGTGAGTGGTTTTTTTCTGAAAGATAAAATCACTCACTCTCTTTAAGAACAGAAATGTATATTGTTTTGAAGGTATTTTGTTATTATGCATTGTGCTAGTTAAATAGAAAGCATGTTTGACTTAGGATAGTATACCACTGAGGAAAAAAACCAATTTTGTAGGAACCTAAGTGCAAAAATATTTAGCTAAAGTTCTGTTCTTCCTTGCAGTCTTTTTCTGACCAGGTAATTAATGCAGTCTTACCCTATTCTTCTTAATAGCCATAATAGCTGTGATTGGGAAAGAATTAATTGAATGCACAAAGGTAACAATCTAAGCAAGATGGACAGTATTTGGTATTTCTTTGGGTAATGACTGTGACAGTACATCTTCTGTTACCTAGCAGTAGTCATTCTGATACACTAGGTACCTGCAGTTTGAAGAATAATGAAGATATACTGTGCAACTCAAATTTTGCTTTCTTGCTTCTCAGAGAAATTGTATCTTTGTGAAATCAGGGAAGGAAGAGACTGGTTAATTAAATTGACATTTGATTGAAAAGTATTTCTTAGCAACTTGATAAAAAGCCTTATGTAGACCCACAATTTATTGGTAAAATTTCTTTGGTAAAATACATTGCCAGTACACAAATTAGGCATGTTTTTCTGTTTTCCAATACATAGTGTTTTGCAAGAAAATTTTAACAATGAGAAATAATGTTGCTGATGGGAAATTGTGTTTTCTTTCCTTGGCAAGTTTCCAATTAGAAAGTCATTAAAAGACAAACTTTGGAAGGTGGAAGTAACCATTCAGAACTCTGTGTTAGAGTAAAACACAAATTCATGCTCAGTTTTAAAGCTGTATTCATGTGCAGCCCTAAATATGAAGACATAGGTAATGGCCCTATACTAAAATATGGAGTCATATTACCCCAAAAGACAGCATCCAATCAGCAAGAGGCAAAGTCTAGACTTCTACTTTTTTATGTAATATATGCCATCCTAGACATTCTCTCAATTCGTTGCAGTAATTTTCTGGATGTATGAGTGTTACAATACTCTTGCCCAAAAGTAATACCTTTAGAGATGAAGTGATTAGAAATTAAATTGGAAAAAAGGCCAGTGGAGATTTTTCTAGCATATAAAGTTATATGACTTTATTTTTTTAAGGTGTTGTTTTCTTTTTTATGAGGTGTTTTTACAGATTCGAATCTCAGTTGTCCAGGCTGAAAAATGTGAATCAGATATGAAATAATTATGTGTTGCAGTACTATTCTCTGTAACTGCATGTGCATTTTTTTATAATAAGCAATGAATGCTAATGTTTCTGTGCAGTCCAGGCTTAGCTGAGGTCCTTAGGTAGGTTTTCTCCCCTGTAAGAAATTATTTTTCTCATGTTCCAGAAATGAAGCCTAGGTTTCCCTCATATATTAAGGATAATTACTTAAGCTGCATATGAAGAATTGCAGAATCACAGAATGTCCTGAGTTGGAAGAGACCCATCAGGATCATCAAGTCCAATGCCTGGGCCTGTGCAGAACACCCCAAGAGTCACACCCTGTGCTCAAGAGCATTGTACAAACGCTTCTTGAATCCAGACAAGCTTGGTACTGTGACCGCTTCCCTGAGGGGCCAGTTCCAGTGTTCTTCCACCCTTTCCATGGATATCCAACCTAAAACTCCCCTGACTCAGCTTCATGCCCTTGCCTTGATTTCTGTCACTGGTTATGAGAGTGAAGAGATCAGTGTCTGCCCCCCTTCCCTGTGTGAGGATGTTGAAGACTGCAGTGAGGTCTCCTCTCAGTCTCCTCCAGGCTGAACAGACCAAGTGACCTCAGACACCCCTCATAAGGCTTCCTCTTCAGACCCTTCACCATCCTCATGGCCTTGCTTTGGACACTCTCATACTTTAATGTCTTTTCTATATTGTGGCACCCCAAACTGCCCCCAGCACTGGAGATGAGGCCACCCCAGAGCAGAGCAGAGGGGAAAATCCCCTCCCTTGCCCAGCTGGTGATGCTGTCCCTGATGCCCCCAGGACAGGGTTGGCCCTCCTGGCTGCCAGGGCACTGCTGACTCATGTTCAATTTTCTCCTGACCAGGACCTCCAGGTTGCTTTCCTCAGTGCTGCTCTGCAGCCTCTCCTTCCCCAGTCTGTCTGTATATCCAGGGTCTCCCTGTCTTAAGTGCAGAATCTGGTACTTCACTGTTAAACTTCATATGGTTGGTGATTGCCCAGCTCTAACTTGTTGAGGTCTCTCTGAAGGTGCCTATTAGACTAAGACAGATATTTCTCTTGCTGGAAACTAGAATGAGAGTCTGCAGTACTGCTTAAGCAGATTTGGGATTGGTTTGCATGTTCTTAGGTGTTGGATCAATATCATTGCTTTTCACTTCGTAATATGTCTGGTACAGTGGGTTCAGAATCCAGGTTTCCATTGCAAGTTCACACAACATTGATAATACTTTACTTACTGAAAGCACAATGACAAATGCAACAGCTGAGGCATTAGTATCATCTTTTTTCTGGCTATGTACAAGACCTTAATGGCAAATTAAAATTAATAGACTCACTGCTGTGGATCTTACTGGCAGACAGACTTTCATGGAGTCCATCTTTTTCCAGGAGTTTAGCATCAACAATCTGTGAGAGTCCTGACAGCAATATTTCAATAGGAAATGATAGAGGAGTGAAAGGTGACATACCTCAGTACTTTGTTTCTCTTTCTACATCTCCTCTGTACAAGGGTAGATAACAACAGTGTACCTCTCCAGCTAGGTCACTTGTGGAATTCTGTGAAGAAATGTTTGACTTTTGGTATCCCTAGGAAGCTAATTTGTATGTGTTTCTTGAAATTTAGTTGCATCAAGTTTAGCTGCACTGTTATTTCCCAGACACCTGTGAGTTTCCATGCCATTGTATGATTCTGAAAAAAATAATCCCACTATTTTGTCCCAATATAGTGGGATATCCCTGGCTGGACACCAGGTGCACACCAAACCACTCTGACACTCCCCTCCTCAGCAGAGCAGGGGAAAGAAAATAAAACTGAAGAGATAAATTGTGTGTCAAAATAAAGGCAGTTTATTAAAGCAAAAACAAAGTCCACACGTGGAACCAAAGGAAACCAAAAGATCCCATCAGTAGGTAGTGTCTGGCCACCTCCTGGGAAGTGGGGCTTCAGCATGCATATAGTTTGCTCCAGAAGGTGTGTCATAAATAAGGAACGCCCCCTTCCCCTCTCATGCTGCCTTCCCCCTCCTTTTTCTCTTGGCTTGCATTGCTGAGCAAATACCATATGGTATGGGAGTCAGTTTGGGTCAGCTGTTCTGCCTGTGTCCCCTCCCAGGATCTTGCCCAACCCCAGCCTGCTGATGAGGGGGAATTTTAGAGACAGTGTTGACACTGTTCTAGCCCTGCTTAGCAGTAGCCAAGGACTGGTGTGTTACCAGCACTTTTCTAGCTACCAATACAAAGCACTGCACTGTGAGGGCTGCTGTGAAGAAAATTAACTGTCTCAGCCAGGCCCAGTACACCCAATCATTACATATTTGGAATTGTAACAATGTGTCTGATACACAGAATATATATATGTATGTGGTATAAATATATGCTCATCTCGTTTGCTTCACCTATTTTACAAAAATCTTAAGGCCTAAGGAGGAGGTCAGATGGTCTATTGATCATTGTTCTTGTCATATACAAACTCCTTCATAGTTGGACCGAAGGCTGACTTTTAAATGTCAGGGGTGAAAAAAGTTGAGGTTAGTATGCTCCTCAAGGCATAAGAGTGAGAGGAAACTGCTGAAGATGCTATGCAGTAATTCAGACAGTTTACTTTGTGTCAAAAGAACTTCAGTTTCAGTTTACTTTTTATGCTCTCATAGTGCTGGGGTTTTTTCCATATTCCAGTACTTTTGTGGATTCTATTCATTACTTTTACTGTTAGTAGATTTTAGGAACTAAATTTTGCAGCTGTGTGGGTCCTTACCTAACCACTTGCATTTTGTTAGCAAATTGCTTATTTTAACCTATGCTAGAAACTTAATAAGTAACTGACATGAAATTATAGGTAATTCTTAGGATAAACGGCATAATTCTAAATGATTTATGTTATTTTTCATGTTGTTTGTATGATGGTGAATTTTTTTTTTCAGATGAGCTCAGTGGCCTAAGTTGCAGTCTAGTTGGTTTAGTCAGCTCCCTTTAGGGGAAATGATAGGTTGCTTCTAAATTCCACAGTTGTGAGAGTTAACAGCTTCTTGTGAATCTGACAGTAGAAAATCAACTCTACTAAGATTTTATCTCTTTTCTCTTATTACATTCTGTTAATATTTTTGTTTAAAAGTGTATATAATGGTGTATAAAATGGTATAGCTATATTTTTACTGTAGCTATCTCACTGGTTCCTCTCCTGTTCCATGGTCAGATAGGAGGACTGTGAGTTTGGTTATATCCTTTTCAATTTCTTTCTTGCTTTCCATACCCATTACCAGTATTTCAGTTCATGTTTGTTTTCTGATGGATGCCCATCTTTCCCTTACTGCAAAGATTGACTGATAAAAGCTGAGTCAAGGGAGCAAGTCCTGCAAGTCATGGTGCTCTTTTCCTTGCACCTGAGGCTTCAGATGAGGGCATCTTTCTTGCTTCTCATTGAGGAAAAGGGTAAGACATCTATTCCTGCTCATTTAATAGGGAAGTTGGATTTCAGTACCACAGCTTTTGAAGGTTTCCTTACTTTAGTTAAGGAAAGCAGGCTTCCAGGGCGTGCTGTTTGGTTTTTAGTCCCATCTCTAACCTATGACCCTTCTGAAGACAGATCTAAAACCCCAATCTTCTCTGATAGAATTGTCGTAGAAAGTAGGTTTACTATCTTGTTAAATGCTGAATGGGTTGGTGATAGATTTCTACAAATGCAGAGTTCTCTGCCTTTGAAATTTTGAGAGCAAAACATATTAACTGCTGCATGCTGATGTTTCAGTTTAGTCAAACAGCATATAATGTATTTATTGCTTAACAAAGCTCTTACCATTTCCCATTAAAATACTATTAAAATTAATGTTTGATAATTAAAGTAATAGTTACTTCTAATCATCCGGATTGTTAATAGTATGAAACAGTGGCTTCCAGGACATTTTCATACCCCAAAGCTCCCTCCCTAAGACTACAAATTTCTTTTCTCAGCAGATCTTGTTTCTAGGACAGTAGTTGCAGCACACTGTTCAAGAGAATTCCTGGATATCAGACTTGAAACATTTTCTGGAAACAATCTAATAATAAGTAGCATGACCTCATCAAGAATATTTGTTCTCTGGATGTTGAAGAACGTCACGTTGTTGGTATTAAATCACCTTGTAGTTGATTACTTGTCATATGCAATCTTGTTCAAAAGTGTTCTTCCTGTTTTCTCACACAGCTTACTGTTTTTTTAACTTGTGAATCAGTTAAAAGGGTTTCAAATGATGCAGGGAGTTTATATTCACCTATCAAAAATACCATTGTTAACTGCAGACTGGTTCATGCCTGATTTGAAATCTGTTGGCAGAGAGCTCCCTGCCTCAGTTTCATGTTTTGCACTTTTAAACAAAGACATCATATGTTTTAAACTCCTTCTGCAGTGATATGTGACTGCTGTCAGATAGATTAATAGGTTCTCCTTTCTGAACCTTAAGTTCATTCAATGAAATGAAAACTTACCTGCTCACTGGACATTACAAAACACTGGCATTTGCTTTAAATGAAACTCGAATGTACTTTGTCTTCAAGCTTATTTCTGTTTTGCAGAGAGTATATTTTATATTAGTGTGTACTTATTCACAAATCAAAATGAGAGCACATTTGAAAAAAAATCTCAAAATTATACTCTCAAGTTTACTGTAAGTTACGGCACATTCTGGTAGGGCTTACATGTGATTTCTTAACCATATTGACATAAATGAAGAATTTTAATAACTGCAAAAGCAAGCTGTGTTTACACATTCTCTGAACCTTACTTTTAGGTTTAAATTTTTTTTTGGAGGAAAATGTTGTTGTCATGGATAACTAAGTCTGTGCCCAGATGCACTCATCTCGTAGGGTAGTTTATGAAGCCAGTGAAGATAAAAGGATTTTCTCCATAGTAAGAAGCTGTGCTTATTTACATATAAACTAAAGTCTTTTTATGTTGACTATCTATAGGACACTCCTCTTTTCCTTTTTGCTGGAATGCTTCCATAACTGATGCTAGGAATTCTACAACATGCACTGTTCTGTGGATATTTCTAAAAAGTTAATGATCAGGGTTTTCTAAGAAAACTCAAACTTGCCCCTTTATGCTCCTCTTGAGTCTTAGCATTTTGAGACTTTACAGACTACAAGCAGTGTAGTAAATGGGGTAAAAAATGCCCATATGCTTAAACAGATTAAAATTTAACATTTTCCAGGATATTATCTTTATCTTTTCAAGTGAATTTATTCTGCAGTACTGAAAGGATAAAAATGTCAAGGTTGTGAATATTGTATTAAGGTAGGATTCCCCTCACCTGTGTGAAAAACAGATGTGAAATTGTCCTGAGGACTTGGGTTTTGAAGCATAGTGATAGAAATGATTTACAGGTTACGTGGCTTGAACACTGAAATACAAACCATTCAAAAGGAAATCCTTCCTCTATTATCTTATCTTACTTTTGTAATTTTTATTCATTCTTCTGAAAACAGTGGATAGTTGTGTTGGATTAATAGATGTTTTAGTTTAATATTTTAACCACAGATAAGAATCTTTGATTCTTAAATGCAAGCTAACTGATGTTAGGATCCACCTATATGTGCTGAAAGCAAGCAAGTACACCAAAATTTTGCACACGTTTTTTAAATTAATTTAAAATTTAGTTTGAATATTTTGATTTTGATGAAATTCATCTATTATCAAGTGCCCCTCTCTATTAACAAACCACATCTGTGTCATTATTTTCTCCCTCTTCTAGTAACAGTCATGTAATGTTTAGCCATTCTGAATTTTAGACCCCTGTCTCGTCCACTCCAAAGGAATAAATAGATGGAACCACTAAATATAAAGTTATGTAGAGCCAAGTATCCATTTTGGAAGTAAAGCTTCACTGTTTTTTTAGGAGTTTTTAGGGTAATAATGTGGTTCTTAAGCAGAATTATAATTTTGAAGGTAGATGTCAATGCCAACTTTTAATAAGATTTGATGTTAACAAGAGTTGTTGATATCAGTATTTGGATATACACTTCCACTTTCCAATGAATTTAAGTTATGAAATCTTTAGAACACTGAAGTTTATTCAAGTAAGCTCTTATTTACTAAACTTGCATATTTTTAATAAAAAGTTTACAGTTTTATAGTTTTCCATAAAATGATTTAAGTAAGAAAAATGTTTTTATACACATTTTGTTTTGTATTTTACTATCAGAACTACTGTACATTTTAGCCAGCTTTTTTTTCAAGCAACATCATAATTAAAATACTTCCATAAAGAAACACTTTCCTTGGAAGTGGAAAATAAAAATTGTGTAGTTAGAGTAACATCTATGCATTGTCAGAGTTCAGACTTTATATACCTGCTCACTTGCAATCTAATGTTACAGAACTGCAGGTGATGCCAAGTGATGTTTATTTATGTTAAGGTTTTCTTAGAGTTTATCATTGTGTTTGGAACAAAGTCCCTTCAGGTGTGCACTGAGAGAGTTGTGATTCCTTCTGTGATTCTGATGTTTTATTAGGCCTTTTCTGGCTTCTTGAACAAAGTAACCCATAGTAGTGTACAACTTCAATTTAAAATGCTAGCTAGGTTATTTGTAAAATGTCTTTTTCTCTGTCAGGCCTCATTAAAATCAGTCTTTAATGATAAGACCATGTTGATTGCTCATAGACAAAATGAGTTCAATCAGCACAGCAAAAGCTTTCATCCTCTGATGATCAAATCCATCCTTTGATCCACTGATAATCAGTGATTTTCCAGGAAAAATGTATGTTGAATCTTAGTATATCAACTTAATGCTTCTGCTATTCTAGCAAGTAAGATAATGCTGATTTCCATGTATTTTATACTGCTGCATTCTAAGTAGGCAGTTCCAGCATTGCATTTTATTAGACTATTCCTACCTTTATGCTGTAGTCATTAATTAGTACACCAGATAAGCACAGTTGGAAAAATCAGTGTTTAAAACTGAAGTTCATTTTTAGTGAATTCCTTACACAACACACATTCCAGCCACTCTACTAACCTCCATTTTCTGCAATATTATATCTCATGTTGCTTCCTCAAATGGTATTGAAGTCTAGATTAGTTCTAACTGCTGCATTTATTTACCAAACAAAAATATCTGGCTGTTCTGCCTCAACAACTGTAGTTCCTATGCACACACTCACAGATAAACCTATAGTGCATTTTATTTTCTTTTTTATTTCTCTGCTTTAGTTCCTGAAAATAACTTTAGATTTTTACTGAAGGTAAAAACATATGTGCCCTTATGTTCAGTTTTCCATTTTTTTGGTCCAAATCCAGTAAATACATTGCATTGACTGTTCTCTCTTTGCAAAGTGCGTCCTCCTGACTTGTTTTTTACCAGCTTTGTGTATTTTCACTTGTTTTTTAGCCACCAAACAGTGCACTGTTCCACACATTGAGCAGCCAGTTTTTTCAGGAGAATGCTGTGGGAAACTGTATCAAAGGTTTTACTAAAGTCCAGGTAAACAATATCCTGTCTTTTCCTCATCCACCAAGTGGGTTACTTTGCTGAAGATGGAGATGAGGTTGGTCAAGCAAGACCTGCCTTTCATGACTTGGTCTTTGTGCTGGTTTGGCATGATCCCTGCATATGCCATGTGGTGACACTCAGAAGGAACTGCTTCATGACCTTCCCTGGCACCAAGGTTGGGCTGACAGGCCTCTAGTTCCCTGAATCATCCTTCTGGCCCTTCTTATAGATGAGTGTCACATTTGCCAACCTCCAGATACCTGGGACTTTCCCCATTAATAGAATGTTGGTAAATGTTGGAATGTCGCTTGGTGAGCATTTCCCACTGGCTTCCTCGATACCCTTTGGTGGATCCCGTCTAGTCCCATAGGCTTGTTTGCATGTCTGAGTGGTGTATCAGGTCCCTGACCATTTTCTCTTGGATTATGGGAGCTTCGTTCTGCTCCCTGTCCCTGTCTTCAGGAGGCTGGGTACCTGGAAAACAACTGGTCTTGTTATTAAAAGACTGAGTGAAGGCACTAAGTAGTCTTTTTCTCATCCTTTGTCACTGTGTTTCTACCTCACATCCAGTGAAGGGTGGTGATACTCCTTAGCACTCCTTGAGTTACTAGTGTATCCATAGAAGCATTTTTATTGTCTATTATACCAAGAGCCAGACAAAGTTCTACTTGGGCTTTGGCCCTTCTGATTGTCTCTCTCCATGACTTCACAACACCCTTGCGGTACTGCTGAGTTGCCTGCCACTTCTTCCAAAGGCCATAAGCTTTTTTTTTTCCTTCAGTTCTAGCCAAACCTCTTTTTGCAGCCAGGCTGGTTTGCTTCCCCACCAGCTTGTTTTTTGGCATATGGGGACAGCGTGTTCCTGTGCCTTAAGATTTTTCTTGAAGGATGTCCAGCCTTCCTGGACTCCTTTGCACCTCAGAGCTGCTTCCCATCCCACTGACTCTCTCCATCTGTCTCCTAAACAGGCAAAATCCGGAAGTCTCAGTTAGTAGTCCTGCAGGCCTCCTTCCTTACTTCTCCAAGAATAAAAAGGTCTTATCATTTTGTGATCTTTGTGTGCAGGGGGGCCTCCAGCCATCACATCACCCTCAAGCCCTTCTCTGTTCACAAACAGCAGAACCAATGGGGAGCCTTCCCTAACTGGCTTCCTCACCATCTGTCGGGTAGTTCTCAACTCACTCCAGGAACCTCCTGGACTGTGTCCTCTCTACTGTGTTGTATTTCCAGCAGGCATCAGGTAAGTTGAACAAGTAAGTTCTCCCTGTGAGAACAGTTAGGAATTATGAGACATCTCCCCAGTTTTTACAGGCTAGTTAATCTGCCTTTGCATCCCAGTTGGGTGGCCTATAACAGATTCCCATCAGCATGTCTGCCTTGGCCTTGATTCTTAGACCCAAGCACGCAACCCTGTCATTACCTTCATCAAGCTCTAGACAGTCAAAAAACAACATAAAATACAGGGCTATCCCAATTTTTTTTCTGGATGTAATCTCCAGTTGCCATATGAGAATTATATTGGTTTCCTACACATCATGCCCCATGTCTGTTTGAATGTCTTGAACGCCTTAGGAAACCAAAGAGTGTTTCAGATCATACTGAGGTCAACACATAGTGGGTGACCAACTGAAGTTGCCACTTGGGCTCTGTTAACTCAGCCTCACCCATGCAGGCACCGACACTGCTCTAACCACTGACACTGAACAGTCCTGGCTGCTGATTACAGGCAAAAATGTTAAATTCAGCAAGTGGTTCAAATCTTATAGGTGATGCTTTGAGGCAGTTGGTTATAAGCAAGTGGTGTTTCTGTTTCCTTTGAAATGTTTCTGCTGTGGTGCACAATTAACTTTTGCATTCGGTAACTTTTCCACACGAGTAGACACTGCTGCATCATTCACTTGCATTGCTGAGACACGTTCTCCTTTCTCCCAGCAGATCCTCTCTCAATTAGAAAACGAGGCAAAACTGTAATCGTTAATTTGTTGAAACATGAACTTAGATTTGTCATTTTATTTCCTGAAGTGACATAGCTTTAGGTATGAAACAGAATTTTCTGGGTAACTATAGCTGGTGAGATTTTATGCTGTGTGACTGATTACTTTGAGGGTACATTTCATATGAATTCTGTCAACAATGATAAATTGCTTATTGTTTGTTGCAGTCTACCAATCAAGCTAAGTTAATGCAACTACAGCACGGTCCAATTTTTTAAGGATACCACTGGAGGCTTTTTCAGATTATTTTAAATTGTAACAAAGTCCTGTCAGGATAAATTCCAATTATCTTTCTCTAAAATAGTTAAATAAAAGCAAAATCTATGCAAAATCTAAGCCACCAAAATTTTTTAAAATGTGAAGCTTATTATTTTTAGTTAATCAGCTAGAGATGCATTTAAATTATATATTTTTTCATTTTCTGATTACTTAGAATATAATCTTCAAAAGCTTATCTGAATTGAATATATAAACAGTGTACAGAAAGTCCATTTAAACATGCCTGGTTTTAAGTCGGGTTTCATGTGTTTGACTTTGCAAACTTTTAGACATTTTTACCACGTTAGCTTTTCAGTTTTGTAGGAAAAGTCCTCTTTCTTAAAAGTAATATTTTCTTTTACGTTAATTTGTAAACTTCAAAGTCAGAATATTCTTAGAGCATATATGTGTGTGTGTGTGTGTATTGTTTTTTTTAATGTAATATGTTTAAGGAACCAGTAAGAGCAGTGCAGCAAAGAAACAATCAGGTCAGCTAAATATGGTATTTGTTTACCCTGCAGAAAAGGAATTAAAAGCATTTTATGGTTATTTAAGGGTATTGATAGGAATAAATTGTAGGATTGCCCTGTTCATCCAAGCAGTCTTTGTTACCTTCAGATCTCTCATGAATCAGAGGTCGGATGAGTCAGAAGTTGTGCTAAATGATTTTTTAAAAGCCATTTGTTGTCTTAACAGGCAATAGAAAGAAGAAAAGCCTTTCTTCTCAGTTTGCTTCTTGAATATCAATGTCCTCAAACATTTATTTATTCTTTTCTTCCCTTTCTGATAAGCAGCTTTGTTCAGTAAGAGATACTGTTTCAAGTTTTTGTTGTTAAAACACATTTCATCAGTGGTGCACTGCGGGTTGATAGGATCGACCATTTCTGTTTCTTAGGAATAGGCAGTCATTTGTGGGAACTCTAGCAAATTTAGAAGAATTTCTATAAATTTGTAACTGTAAAATTACTATAAAGTTACAGACTACAGAATTTGTAGTCCTAGATTTTCATTGCTTTAGACAAGGTTATCTGTTCCTGCTATTGTACAGAAATTTTGCTTCAAACACTCTTCAGTGATAGAAATATTTGGTCAGGAAGCACTCTTAAGATGGTAGATTGTGTTCATTGGGCTTTGCTTATTTGCTGTTTCTGTTCATAGTTTTGTCACCACTTCTCGTGGATTTTAAGTTAGACTCACTAGGGCATTACAGCATCATACCAGAATTGGAAATTTTATTTAATTATTCTTCTAAGTTTAAGACTCTGCTGTATGCACTTAATAACCCCAGAGTTCTGTCACAGACACCAGTGGCTCAGTAAAGAGCACCAAGCCTTGGGTGAATGTCAGTCACGTACCACTAAATACAGCACATGTGGTGAACTCATCTAAGGATTTCTATTTGCTGTAATTGACAGATAGCCCTGAGGTTTTTTTAATATGACAATTTCTGAAAAATAATACCTTCTGCCAAGAAAGTTCCGAAATACTGAAAAAAATATTAGAAGTGGTATGCCTTGAAGATCATAAGCTAAAATAAATGAGAAGTAGTATCTTTACTTATCTTTTTTTCACTGATTACTGCTTTTTTTTTTCCTACTTTACTTTCATTCTGGTTTTATATTTAGTACTGTTACAATTTAGAGACAGCAAATTGTAACTGGAAGTAGTACTAGAACTGAGAGGACAATGTCCATAAAACCATAGGTGTATTGAACATGGTAGAAAGAATGCAAGAAACATGGAAGTAGATGTAAACAGAAAAGCAGATTAATTTATAGTGATTTATTGCCTTGATAATGCATATCTCTTTGAATAATTGTTGTTTTACATTGCTTTGGGTAAAGAACAGAGGATACTTCAGCTATGCAAACCACAAAACATCTGCCTGCCTTTTCCAAACTTTATAGAACATCAGTTGTTGTTACTTTTTATTGCTGCAAGGTTGGCCTCTTGCTACCAAACTCTTGTTATTATCCTACATCTGTATGATTTCTATCCACACATTCCATTATGGATGTTGTGGATCCCACCTGTTGAGTCCAGCATTTTAAATCAAAGGAGAAAAAGCATCTCTGCTGAAAAGAGAGGAAAAATTACATATAGCCATAGTTTCTCTGATCTGTGGTAAAGGCATTTGCTGTTTCTCAGTCTCTTTATTTGAGGGCATAAACCAGCAAAGGGCCACCAGTCTAATGAGCTCCCTGTGTATCAGGGAGATGGCACTTGGTCATTTGTTGGAATGGGAATAACTGAGTCCTTACTGAATATTCAGCATAAATGCCCAGCTCAGAAAATTAGTTATCTAGGCTCTCAGGCTGCCTTTAAATGCCAAGTTGGTTTCTTTTTTAAGCCCTATTTCAAACAGTTTTCTGTAGCATTTCTTTGGCTTTTTTATCAGTAAACCTTCTGAAATAAGTTAAAACCTTGAATTCACTCCAAAGCTACTTGTTACGTTTAATAAGCTGTATGTCCTTGAATGAGGAAGGGGAAAATTTTGACCAAAGCATACATCCAGCACTCTTTGTGCTGATAAAAACACCTTGATGTCCTACTAATAAAGTGCAGTATTCAGGATATGAATTTTTCTTAATGTCTCGTTTGTTGGTTTATGCTATTATTTGCATATTGCAGTTTCTTATTAAGTGGAACACATTAAATATTTTAACATTATGCAACTATAGTATTTTCCTCGCATGTGTATTCTGATAATGCAAATGCCCTGTGGTATATGAAATCTGTTAATTTTAAGGAAAAACAAATTTTTACTTCTTTTGTTTATGTTTTTGCTATAAATTAATCTGTAATAAGAGAACTAAGAATAAGATATCCAGGGAATGGATTTAACCTGATTTTGAAGGTCCTAGATTTTGGGAAACTGGGTAGAGGGAAATGCTTTTCAGTGTGACATAAAAACTCATCCACTCTTAAATTTTGCATTTAATTGTTGTGCAGATCTTACTTTTGCCTCTTAATTACTGTGTTTCTTCTCTTGAAACTGAGTACAGGGGCAGTATGCTGATCATGAAAGACTCTCAGATCTCACACAGTCTCTTATATATGTACTATCCCTGTCCATGTGATCTGCAGCAGCTTAAAATATTTCTTTCTGAGTCTTTTCATTCAGCTTAATGTTCCCCTCCCATGGTCTAAAGGAAAGAACCATGATAAATGAGCAATGCATAAACATTTTCAATGTAAGAATTTTTATTTGAGTTTTGAATGGTTCTGCTTCCTGTTTTCCTTTGTCCTCAAGAGAATAGACACTCTTTTAATCCAAGGATCAGTAGTGTCGGAACTTTCAGGAACCTGCATTTTTTTAGTTTCTATTTTTACCTGAGTTTTGTATCACATATTCAACAGAAACTCAAATATTTGGTTGTTGTAATTATTGCACAACATGAAGCATTTAAGGCCTTCTAAAGGTGTCAAGAGCAGTTATACTTTTCTCTGCACTGAACTCTGTGATACACTTTTTAAGTTATCTTCTTTTCCAGGTTCCTTACAGCCTTTCCTGGAAGCCTGCAGTAATGAATCTTTCTTCCGGACTTGCTCTGAATTGCTTCGAAGTTCTAAGCCGGATATTGCAGTTTTGGAAAAGCTCTCTGTTTTACTGCACAAACTCTCCAGAATAAAGTAATCCTTTATTACCATTATTCTCTTAGCTATTATTAGGTCAATGAACTTGGTGACCTTTATCTTTTTTCTTTTCCAAAAACTCATCTCTGTTTTTCTGTTTATTCCCTCCACCATATACAATGCTGGACTTTTAATGTTAGCAGTTAAATTTAAACTGTTTCTGTCATATAGTTTGAAGACAAGCCTCTCAATTAGTACATAAATCTAGTTCAATTTGCAGAGTGCAAACCAAAAAAAAGCCTCACAATGTAGACTTAAAGAGGAATTATTCCTTATGTGTGCAGGTGAGAAAAATGCTAAGGGTTCTTAGAAGAGAATCCTAGACTTTCAATTCTACTCAGATACTTAGTAGTAAGCTCCTTTGAAAATTTAGTCTTATCTTTGACTTGCATTCAAGCTTCATCAGTTTTCATTTCCTTCAAAAATTAAATTTAAAATTTTGAGCCAGTTAAGCTCTTTTGGGAATGTTAAACTTTTTAAATTGTGTTGCCATTGCTTACTGATTATTGGTTTATTGTAACAAAGGTCATATCAATAGTAATGTGCTCCTGAGCTTCACTGGCACATTGCTCAGTGGGGTTGTTTCATTTATGTGAGGGAATAGCTAAACTGTGTAATTTTTTACATTGGACTTAAAGCTGTTGACAAAACTGAAGTTTTCATTTCCTGTAAGGGATAAAATTGAACTCTAGGAAAAAAAGTTTTCCTGTAAAATAATCTAATATAAATTATAACTGGGATTTACTAGTTAAAGTAAAATTGGCTCATAAATCCTGATTTTTTAAAATTCATTGTCTCTGAAATCTTATTTCACATGAGTGAAACGCCCTGTTACAGCCTTTCTTTGTGCTTTCATTATACTATGTGAACATATCACTTATTCTAGAAAAATGATAATTTTTGTTAATTTTTGCCAAATTTTTCTCACCATGCATTGATAATCTTATGCTTAGAAACATACATCAAAGAATTGTATTAAATACTCAAAATAATGCACATTTTACTTCATTAAAAGTATATTTTCTGTAGCATCTTTAGTGTTTATGTGAAACCTCTATATTTTCAATTGACAATTATTTTATTTAAAATCTTTTGCAGAAGCAATAAGAAGATGTTTGAATTGTTTGGTCTTCATCAAATGTTCCAAGAACTGCGTAGAACTATAGATCCAAATCACACCTTCCTCTGTATAAACCTTGATTCAATTCTGCTGAATTTGGAATCCTTGAGGAGTAGCTCTCTTGCCTCCAGTCTAAGCACAAGTCACTAGCACTAGCTTTGAATCAAATTATTGTTCTGTATAATTTATACCAACTGCCTATGTTACTTGAAATTTGGAGTTGGTTTTTTTTACTGATTCGTAGAAATACATTAAGCAGCATCTCAGTACTGTGTAATTCGCTGTATATTGTGTGGATTCTCACTTGTATTTCACTCATTCAGAAAAAGGAAAATGAAAAACTGTAATGTGCTAGATGGTTTTCTTCAATATTTTCTAAAGAAGTGAAGTAATGCTGCTGTTGTGGATGACTTGTGCTATGTAAGCAATTGAGTTCTTAGAGTAAGGAGATCAGAAATACCACTCTTTCCTTACAGATATGAATCTTAGTTACTTTTGACTCTTCCAAGAGTTTTATAAATACTCTAATTTATTTTATGGTTGATAAGTAGCAGATAGTAGCAGATAATCTTAGAAGATTATCTTTTGATAATCCTGCAGTTTTAATGATTAAAACCAGATTTTAATTTAACATAACTAGATGCATTGAGTAAGAAATGTTGGGGTTTTTATTTCAGAATTTCTTAGAGTTTGTTTGATCTTTTCCTGTATTTAAGTAACATTTAGTATTTTATCTTGCTTTGTATAATGCAACTTTGGATGGTAATATCTTTGCAAATGTAAATAAAAGCATTTCTTGAAATGTCTGTCAATAGTAATCTGTAGCATAAAATCACTATATTTTATTGCTTCTGCTGTATTTTGTTTTATTTTGCAATCTTCACTGTCCTGTGTTTCTTTTCTGAGTATGAATATATTTTTTGTCTGCCACAGTTCAATGTTTAGAAGCTCTTGCAAATTGTAAATAGGATACTTCTAAAAATTAAAAATAGTCTTCCATTGCTGATTTGTACTGTAATTACTGAAAATCTATATTTGGCAAATTGAAAATGCAGTTAAACCTTAAAGATCTGCTGTATTTCAGTCTTTGACTAACACTGACATCAGTATAAAATTTCAGAGAGATTTTATTTTTCATTTTTTTCCTTTTTTTGTTTGGTTTTGGTTTGGTGATTTTTGATTGGTTGGTTGGGGTTGTTTAGGTTTTGTTTTTGTGTTGTTGTTTTTACCAGAAGTCACTGAGCTGGTTTTTGAAATTGAATTCTAATTGCAGATACTTTTCTAGCAATTTGACTTAACATTTCTAACAAGCTGTTCTATGAAAGGGGTCTACACCAGATTTGGCACGAGTGTGTCTAGAAGAGACAGCAAGCCCTGTGCACTCTCTGGGCAATAAACCAATTCTAGGTAATTTTTGAATAACACTAATCACAGCTAAAAGAATTTTCTGACAATGAATTACATTTTGAAATCAGTATTTCTTCATCAGTAGTTTTGGGTTTCTGTCAAATTTACCAGCAGTGCAAAAGCTTGCATATACCTTTGGCTGGAGACAAAATCCTGTTATTTAAGAAGAATATTCCCAGTCCTCATGTGCTTCTCCATCTACTACCATTTAAAAATACTACAAAATCGATACCAAAAAAACCTGTAGACAGTTGCTTTCTTATCTCCACAAGAATGTTGATTGTGTTCTTAGTTTTCAGCCTTCGTTGCTGTAGTTTAATCTACTGATCTTCCCTGTGATCCCAATTTAACACAATGTGGCCATCTAATAATGGCGAAGGTAGTGCATTTAAAAGAGACACATAGAGTATATTGTAGCTTTTAATATTGATCCCTTGTGGTTTATATACAGTATTGTTTACACTCTGGAAAGTTGAATCACAGCTAATTTCAAGTTTTTACAATCGAAATGTTAGGTTTCTCTTAAAATGCAAAATAAAACGGTTTTCAGTCTGTTAAATGTTAATGCATTATTATGCATAATGCATATTGATGACCTAAGGATTAGGCTAATCATTTTGATCTTATGCAAATGTTTCAACGCCAGGTTAGGTGGGGCATTGAGACACCTGGTCTAGTGAGAGGCATCACTGCCTTAAAAATCTGCCTTTTGAGCCAGTCCACCCCAGCTGTCCACACCAGCCCTTGTTGTGGCCTTGCTCAAACATCCTCATCCTGTTATTCCCCTGAGTGACCCTGGCAGCCTCTGTCGGGAAGGGGAATAGAGGAAGCCAGTTGCATTCCCTGCTGTCATTTGTGGATTTATTTTGGTGTTTGGAAATGACAAATTTCTATCTAGTTACCCGCACTTTGGGCATCTCTTTTTATTGTCTTTCCCTCACAGATGGAATCTAGAATTTGTGGGGGGTTTTCTGCTTTTTGTGGCATTTAGACACCATGAGTATCTAAATTTCATCTACTTACCTTTCTTCCAGAAAACTATCTACAAGAAGAGACATTTGAAAAAGTTAACTGTACTTCTAGCTTTTTCCTGCAGCTCCCAATTCCCTGAGGAAACATGGTGTATGTGATCTCAGTTTTCTGGTATCCTGCAGAGGAATATGCTATTTTAAATGTGCCAAACACCTCTGTCAAGAGGTGAATTAGTATCCATCCAGAGAATATAATTCTTCAACCATTTTTTGTGAGGGAATTTGAGGGGAAGTGAGAGATGTGATGACCACTTCCCCTTAAAAGAAAGGCAAGGACTCTCACACTTCTGCAAGCTGATCAGTCAGAACACAGAGCTTCAGACTGGCTACAATCTGCCTTGTCTTGCTTGTGTGTAGGTCTCCAGAAGTCATCAGCTACCATGACTGGCATGAAACAGAGATTTCTTGTAGTCGCAACCTACTACTTCAAGGAAAGATAAAGAATTAACACACAATTTTGTCTTGCTGGTGTTTTTTAACAGCTGTGATAGTCCTCTTGTTGAGAAAGTCAACAAGAATATTGCATGTCTTGATGTTGAGACAGTTTTCATACCAGAAAAGACTACCAAATATGAAGACAAATATTTTCACTTTTTTTTTCTTGCAAGCCCATCTACTATAGAATTGTAATCACCTTTGCTGTTTATCAAAGGTTTCCTATTGATACATTTTTCAGACCTCATCTACATAGCCTCGATTTAGCAAATCTGTAAGAAAGATTGTTCCCTGGGCACAGGACAGTTGTATTTGCAGAAGCTTGGCACAGCTAAATAAAGTAGGCTACCATCCTGCACAGTTGTGCTCTGTTTCCTCATATTTGTGACTTTCACCAGCTGATAAAAGGTCTGAAAGTGGTATTTCACAGTTACCTTCCTGTTCTCCTGAGCATGACTGGCTTGCATCTCTTTCCAATGTTATATAGCTGAATTTGGTATATATAATAGGGAAAGATTTCTTGTAGCAGATAAATTTACCTGGAAGGTGAAGGTATGCCGAAGGCAGCATATTTTGAAGAACTTCTAGTCATGATCAGCATCAATGTCTAAAATATATGATTTAACTTACCAGACCAGATTTAAAAAGAGCTGTAAGTAGAGCTCATAATTCAGAGCTGTTACACTGGATCCTTTAATTATACACTGAATTTTTCACCTAAAACTTATGGCTTTGGAGATTGATGATCTGATAAAAAGCTTTTATCTTCAGGATGTGACGTATTTAAATGTAGTAAAGAAAGTTGGAAATTTTGATCTATGAAGCAACTTGGTAATCTTTCACTTTCTAAATGGTTAAAGGGACTACAGTGGCAGAGCAGTGACCCCTTCTGTTCCTCTGAATGATGTAATGCTCATGTTTTTAAAGCTCACAGGAGTTATTGTAAAAGTAACAATGCTGTGCAGCATTGAGATCCTGCCTTTTACACAGCCCGAGGAACACTGTGATGAGCATAGGCACCTTTATGTGTTATACTGACTCTTGTAGTGTGTTAAGTCAAAACCACTGCTATCCATCTTGTCTTTTGGGCTGATGAAACCCTTGAATGTCATCTTCTGACCATGGCCAGGAATATCCTTGTTTATTAGACTCTTGTTTTCTACCTAAGTTTGACTGCAAGTGTATCCTTATTACTACTAGAAGAGAGAAGTTTTGAACAAAATCACTTTCTGTTTACTTGCTTGTAGATACTTTTAAGTGGTCCTGAGTTGAAATGAAACAAGACATAACACGACATTCTGATCTCTGAAGTCACACTGAGGGAATTAACTGAGGAAAAGAGATCTGAGAAGCCATATATATTTTCTTCCCAGAAACCAGTTCTGTTTGTGCCCATTACCCAAGCATATTTAGACTGGACCCAAGGAATATTTCCCTGAATATAACACATCTCTCTGATCACTGCAGCTTGATGGTAAGTAATTGCTGTGATAGATGTACCCAAGCTAGGGCTGCAAATTCAGTGGCCAGGATACTGTTAAAAACAATTGAAAGGTCAGCACAAAAAACATTCCTACTAATGTTTGCTTTAAAGTCGTCTTCAGGTCCATAAAATGCCATCCTTAGTACAGTTAATTATGGAGAAAAATAAGTGAAAATAATCTATCCAGTCTCAGAGGAAAAAAGTATCATACAGCAGAGTTTCAAACAGGCGCATAATATCCCACCCACACATCAGCTTTTTAGAAAAGAAGTAGGCTTTTGAAGAAGGTTGGAAATAACTAGTGTTGCCAGACTGTTTTTTTGCTTCAGAAGAAGCAATATTCTAGTGTGTGGATCCAAGAGTTATTTATATAAGAAATGCAATTAAATGTAATTTCTTGGTTCATGGTCCTTCGAAGCAACAAAGTAGCAGTTGGACGTCTCCTGATTTGTCCTCCTCCCCACTTGAAGTGTGAGGAAGTGTGAGGAGGATTATTTTTCACAGCAGTCTTGCACACCAAGGCCAAATTTCAGAAGCAGATGCTGAACTGTTTCCTTCCTGATTCAATTGTCTTTCTACTAATCAGCCTTCAGCACTATCTCCTCCTGATTTTTTGTTTACTTCTATGTGGTAGCTTAAATTGGAAAATAATTCCTGAATTCTTTTGCTATACCAGCTTGAATCCTAAAACAGGCATAGCAATCTCAATTATATTTAAAAAAATCTCTTTTTTTATTAAAGCAGATGGACAAATGGGATGCCTGTGTGTGTCCTGTGTAACAGCTAATCACTGATGCCTTCTGCAGCAGTACATACAAAGGCTTCTTACCATTCTTCCCTAAGTATTCAGACAGTCTAGTTTCACAGAACAGTGACAAGAAACATTTTTCTGTCCTTGAAGAGTAGTTGATAGTGATAAATTAATGCCTGAGGTAACAGGTAAAATGCATTATAAATCATATCACAATAAATAATCAAAAAAGCTTATTTGGATGTGGGGACAGAATATATATGAAATATTATGCATCTAGAATTAGATATAGCCTGAGACAGTCCATTCTTGCCCTGCTTATATTAATATATTTAGTGAAATGTGCACTAGGAAGTTTATCCCATACATAATGAGGGCATGGGCTCAATTTTCTTTTCATTATCAAGACAAGTATAGAGCTTGCTTGCAGAAGAGTGATTTCTGCTTACAGGAATCATTGTTGTACCTCTGGGTCATGATTTTCACCTGCAACAGTAGGAATTTTTCTCTTAATTACACCTTCCTTAAAACAAAGCAGAACTGCTGAAATGTCTGAAACTTAGAGTTTGACAGGGAGAAATGGAACTGCCATGCCTTTTCAGCTCATCCTCCAACCCATACTGCTGGGCATTTAT
Organism: Cyanoderma ruficeps; assembly: GCA_008694505.1. Classification (NCBI taxonomy): domain Eukaryota; kingdom Metazoa; phylum Chordata; class Aves; order Passeriformes; family Timaliidae; genus Cyanoderma; species Cyanoderma ruficeps. The sequence goes on from VZDJ01007754.1 coordinate 24,729,324, forward strand.
ACACATTATTCTTTGTTCATGAATAATATTATTAATTATCCCAAATTATAGAATACAAAGGCATTCAGCTGTTGTTGCTTTATACTGCAAAGCTGGCACCTACCCTTTTCAGCCCAGCTTACCTCTCTTCTTTTTATTTATGTCATCAGTCCAGGACGATCAGATACCAAACACTATGTAAAGGACAGTCCCTGATTGCAACCTGAAATCAGAGAAAGTCTGCAAAGTCCATCATGTTTCTCTGAGGAAAAGACTGGGACAATATTGGTCAGGCTAGGAAGGTGGGATTAGGTGAGGAAAGTCTTACAAGGTAGTAAGTACATTGGTCTGGGGGAAATCCAACTTGGTGCTCTGTTGTTTTTTACAGAAGCTACTAGGTCTGGAGGTCACACCTGTGCAGCCTAAGACTGCATGAACACAATTATCCTGTCATGAAGTGAAAGCTTCCAGTTAAGATTTCTGGTGACATTGTGAAATACTGCTAATTTAGAAATGCAGAATGAAGACATGCTAATGAGAGCACAGTTACTATGACATTACTCACCAGTTTCACACTCTGCAGAGTTCTCAGCACACGGCTAAAACCTTACATATTCTCTGAGGAATTGCAAGGGGCTTGGCATTTTCACATTACCTTCAAGGTGAAACACTGAATACAAATTCTCTTGACAAAATGTTTTCTGCTTCAAGTTTCCTAAGGGATGCAGAGAAGTAGTATCCTACAGGAATGCAAAGATTGCTCCATATATGTTACCAAGACACTCCCATACCACAAGGTGTGGCTGCCTGCCAGCCCTTGGCTAACCTATATAATTACAGATTTATAAGGAAATGTTCTATTTAATCAAAGAAATGGCTAATACAACTGTGTTTGACTTCTTTCTTTTATTAGTATATTTTATTTTCATATTTTACAATATAATAAGTTATATATACAGCATTAAACAAAGTTATTAGAAAGTAAGCTTTGGCAAGACCTACAGAATTCTTTTTTCAATCCTGTACATCTCTTGTATAACAATAAAAATACTGTATACTAAATAAAATAATGTTAAATAGTCTGTGTTGGCATTGGCACCATCAGTTTCAAAACCCTAACTTTTCATGGCCCAATAAACATAAGAAGATTCCTGTATCTACTTTCTTAAAGAATATGTGATGTGTAGTTTTAAATGGCACATAAAACATAGGAGGCAGTCCACTGAATAACACTGTAATTACACACTGGCACAAGAAAATTTGAATCTTGATGTGGATTTTTTTTCTTTCTTTCTTTTTTTTTTAAAAAAATTCTATTAGCAAGAGTAAAACCTGCAAATTCATGGTCTTGAAAATCATGCTGAAGATTACTGAGCTGTGAGCAGATCTAGAAATCTTATTGAAGCCTGTTGAAATCTGTATGTATTTGTCATATAAGACAGCAAGAATTTCATGCCTAAATTCAACATCAATCAGCTAGTTAAATTTCAAATAAATGCAGCTTGTTGCATCATTGAAAGAAGAGTTAAAATCTTATCAAATTTGCCATATGCAGGTTAATCAAGAGTGTGTTATGATGTGAAAGAAGGGGTGGAAATCGAATAATGAGAGGGATAGGTTTTATGTTGCAGTACGTTTTTTCCCTGATATACAAATCAAGCGCTGAAACAATAGTAAATATAGATGTTAAAGGGCAATGCTAAATGTTTTGCACAATTATGATACTTTCATAGATATGATCTAGTTACTAAGTGATGGAATACTGATTGTTAAATTCTGGATAATAATATTTTTAATACCATTTTATTTAGTCATGCATTTTGGAATTTAAGAAGTACTGCTTTGTAATTGACACATCTCTTAATTTAGTGGTTGCACTTGATGAAATCCATCATCACTATTTTAGCTATAAATTAGGCAAATAGGTTTGATAACAAACATTGACCTGTGGTCTGAATTAGTTTTAGATAAATTTTAACAGTGAAAACCAGACATAAGTTAAAAGAAAACTAAATTTGACCAATTTCTGTACTTCACAAACTCACCATAATTGCCTTCCAGATGCATTACCTTCCAAATGAGTTTAATGTCAGTGGTGGATTCTGTGCTCATGGTCTAGGCTTACAAGACTATAGCATTAAAAACACTTTTTCCTCCACATTTCAAGTGTCTCTAAAGAAATTTACTCTTTTTGCTCTTTGTGTCACATGTGCACCAATGTTGTCTGGAATTCCCCTGGTTGGAATACAATTTGATATATAGATGTCACTATTGGAAAAGTACAATTTTGATGGTAGTGGACAACCTGGTTTTGATTTTGTTTTTTTATTAACAGTAAAGAAAAGGATATTTTGCTCTCAACTTGCAAGGAGTAACTGCCCACTTTTACTGCCCACTTGCTAATCAGCTTGTCCTCAGCAAGTCAGCAGTTTTGAACTTATAATTTCTGAAATGTCAGTATGGACCAAGAGTGCATTTATGTGCATTATGCAGGTTGTTTTGAAGCACTTCAATCTGCAAGTTATGTTGACTCTTTTTCCACGTAGCATAGTTAGTCAATCTGAGGACTGTGCATATACACCTGTGCACATAATGCACATACTTCAAGATTCAACAAACCCATAATAAGTGTAGAAAATTAAACTGGTTGGAGCAGATAGAAATGTATGTGCCGAATGTGTATGAATTGATACTGTAGCTGTGGTACCACTTCTGACTGTAACTGTTAAACCATTGGACCATTGAATGAAGCCCTAAGAGCCACGAATATTTTCAGAGAGCTATCCAATGCCTTTCCTGAAGGCCAGGGAGGAAGGGTATCAGAAGGGTTATTTGCCCTTCTACTCAAACACAGACCGCAAAATGGATGGATGCTTGTGTCTCCACTTATAATCAGTAACTTTTTAACATGATCATTTTGTTTAATGACATGTTTCATGCCAAGCTTCTTGAGAAAGACCTGCTCTTGTTTTGGTAGATGTGTTACTTCACTTTTAGAAGTCAAAGAGAAGAGCTTCCCATTGGTTATTATGAGCAATTATGTAGAAGCATCAGTTGTCTTTAGTCCAAAGTCTTTGATGCAGTGCTTACTGGAATCACTTGTGACGTGGAAGTGCAGGCCCCAGGCAGGCATGTCAGGATGTCCCTGCCGGTTCAGGAGCCGGCATTGCTTGTGCCCACTCCAGAATGTCTGCACACAAGGATTCAACAGCATCCAATCGCTCGATTTGCACCAGTTTGGTGAGCAGTTCTGGGATGCTGTAGCCAGCCGTGCTGATGCGGTCGAACAGCTGCATGCCGTCCGTCATCCCCCCGATCTCGTCCCTCTTCAGCCCAAAGCTCTCGGCCAGGTGACGCCACGTCTTCACTATGGCCTTCTCTGTGTTGTAGGTCGAGCTGAGCATTCGGCTGGTCTTCTCCAGGCAGTCAAATGGCAGCTCCGTGGGGCTCAGACCTGCAAAGGGAAGGCTGCATTGTCAGGTGGCTCTGGGCACAAGTCTTGACATTTATTAAAGTACAACAGATTACACTGTTAGGCATGAATACAGCTGAAATCTTTAAGCGATAGTTCATGACATATATCTAGGTCCAAAGTTACTACTGCATATCATTACCAAATTAATTCTTCACAATGATAGTAGGGTATCATAATTGAAGTAAAAAGTTGCCTGGAAAAGAAGTAATAGATGGGTTGTATGAATTCCCATGGCTCTGCCCTTTCCTTCAACAATTTACTAGCTGTTAGAAAAAGTATATTGCAACTGTGTTCCTAGTGAGCAGCCCCATTAATATACCTCTGCACGTCAGGCTCAGTGTTTGAGCTCCAGAGACAGCTTTGACCCTTCCCTTAGACTGTCACCAGCAGCTGCTGAAACATATCTGTAATTGAAAGTTGCCCTTGTAGGAAAGTGAGAAGTGAGGTGAAGCAATGATGCAAGCATAGAAGTCCCTGCAAGTGCTTAACTGTCATTACTGTAGTGAATCTCTAGGGAGGATTTAACATTCATCCTGTGGGGAAAAGGCTATTTTCTCCTGGAATTTTTTTAATGTATTTATGTTCAGAAAACAGAGGAGAGAACCAGCTACAGCATCTTTTCTAAATCAGACTTTTGCTTCTTTAGTTTTCATGCTTCTTACTCATCAGGAATAATTTGATGGGAGACAGAGCTCCCTGAATTACAGAATACTCATACATGTGCACACAAAGTGTGTGTGTGTATGTGGTGGGAAGTAAATGCAGTCACATCTCCTGTTCTATAGGGAACTTAACTTGTGTCTCCTGCTAAAACAGTTCAGGTGGTCAAGTGCTAAATAAGGTCAAAACAGTTACAGCCTGCAAACTCCACATTTTGTTGTGAGACATGGGACAGAATTTAGAGGAGCAGAGTACGTTGAGAATTGAATACCCTCAATCCTGATCCTCCCCAAATCACACTTTCATATTTGGAACTATTTTTCATCTGTTATCTAAAGAAATAAGACCAACAGGTTTCCTCTAGATGGGGAATACAAAACTGCTTCTCTGCATCTTCGTCTGTTTGTGTGTCCCAACAGAGCCACCACAAGTCTTCCTGCTCTCCACAGGAAGGAAGCCCATGCAGGTGCCCACAGGGAAGCCGTGGGCTGCTCCAGCCCAAGCCCAGCCTGGACAGTTCTGTGGTCAGGGCACCACAGGGCTCCCGGCAAGTGAATGCAAATCTGCCTACAGAGTGTCTTCTCTGGTTTGGGACTATTTCCCATGGATAGCCAGAGGCCTTACTTTATAGCAAATGCTTGTGATCTAATTTCATGCTTTTAACATAGATGCAAATTGTACACTCACCTTCTGCAACGTCACATACGTTAGCATACACGTCAAGTATCTTTTTCCTTCGACTTTGTATCTAAGTGAGAAGAGTTTTATTTCATTAATTTTTCAGTTACAAGATTAAACAATTAGCAGACAGCAGTGAAAATCTGTGGGACATCTCCATTTCATGGGGTTTGTCACACAGTGTCCTCAAGGGTCCCTTCCAAAGACTCAAAGAAAATGGCACAGCAATTATTCCATGAAGCATAAACATATTTCTGATTTCATTTGCCACTGCTACAGATCTTTCATTTCAACTTCTAGACTTTTTTTTTGAGCAAGTACTTTTCTGCCCCAAGTGTTTATTTTATTTCTCTTTCAGACTGAGGCAAACTCCTGAGAATGAGGACAAATCCAATACCATATATGTACAATTAATGTAGGGATGTCTAGGTAAACCAGGTCAGGACTGGATACAGGTAATTAAATTCAGACTGAAATTGCCTTCTTCCAATAATCTAAGAGGACTGTAGAGCAGGGGCTCTTCCTTTCTGCCTCTTGACATAGACCTGCTTACTGCATTACTAATTAAGTGAAATATTTTACAGACAGATTAAAAAAAAAAAAAGTCAGCAAAGTTTTGGAGAGGAAAAATCTGAGGTCCAGGGGGATACAGAAATTTTTCACAAGAAAGAAACAAGACTGAAAACCTGACATTTTCCAAACTAAGAATGGACACTTTTATATAGTTTCATTTAGCAAAATATTCTCAACTTTTGGCTTTGGATTCAATGTGGAGTGAAAACAAATGTCAAAATGTCATGAGCTATCAGGGACTGAAATTTTCTTCCCACTCATTAGGACTGAGCTTTCTGAAAAGCTGTCTTTTTGACAGCACTCTAGCATTATCTCCACGAATTTGTCACTTTTCACTGCAAACTGAGGCTTGAATAAAAGCCCTGCTTTCAGTACTTTGTTTTGTGGAAAGATTTTCCTCATTTTATTTGGGCTGTAAAGGGCAAGGTGCATCAATGACGTGGATTAATGGACTTGCAGCTGGAGAGCACAGAGCGGCTGCTTCACATGAAGCGTGTCTGGCAGGCGTGGGGCGAGTGCGTTGTACTGCAGGGCAATGCAATGCAGCTCCGAGGGCTGTTCACATCTTCCTCGAGTAATTTACATGTGCTTAGTCAGTCAAGGTGCTATTCTAGGCTTGGATTGTCTGTTTTAGAACCTTGAAAACAGGACATTTTCTTCTAAGGGGGTTTATTAAAACTCCTCGTAAGAAAACTATTGGAGGCTTATTTTTCATTCTCCCCTCGCTTTCAGGGTAAAGAAGCAGGTTAAGTAACTCCATGAAGAACTATGCAAGAAGCTCTTTTTAGCAGAGCCAGAAGATGGGGGATTTTTAAACTTTAAGCTGGAAGCAAATGCAAAATGTTTAGCCTGATGGTCCTCCGTGTGGTAGCTCATTGCAAATGGGTTTTGTTATAACTAAGAAGAAGACTTGGTTAATAGCAAGCCTCTAATTTTCTTTACCCATGTCCAATGGCTCTGAATACTCTTTCCTGTGCTGGCAATGCTACTTAATTCCCAATCTGAAGAAAATTACTGCTTTTCTAACTTCTGGCAACTGGCTTAATTGTGACACCCTAGGTATGGAGTGCAGAATCTTGATGCAATCTGCACTTTCATTGAAAAGTCTGTCTTCAGCCTTGTCAGCAGTCTTTAGCCCATGAGGATGTGTGTTAGAACAGGCCTGGAAAAAATAGTTCATGCTTTAGGGGCACTTGTGAGCTATCTATCTAAATGACTCTGGAGAATGTATCTATGAAATATGGTCTTTCGAAGGTAACCTGCTTCTTATGGAATATTCTGACTTCATGACTACCCAAGGTGTATTATCCCATTTCAAGCTTACAGAAATATCATAAAGTTGGATATTTAGAGAGACCTCAAAAACCTGAACTTTAAAAAGTGAGCATTGGGATAGTAAGTTATTTTCAGATGGTCATAAATGTCTACAACTACAAAACTGTTTAACGTGTTGAGATTTTGTGTGTCTGATCCCAGCTGAAAAGTGTTGTGTTTTAGAAATTTTGAGCTGATCCTCCCAACAACTTAAAATGTGCAAACATGAAAAGATGCATTTTCAAACCAATTTTTTCTTAAACAATCTCTGATGTTTGATACTAATGATGTGATTTGGACCTAGCTATAGCCATTTTAAAATAAATTTGAAATACTAAAAAAATCTGAGCGGACACCTTCTTTTTAAGGGTAGCTTGATGTCAACACAAGGTTGTGTGAGTGAGGTGTGGCCTTAACTGTGCTTTAAAATACTCCAAGTGAGATAAAAAGCCCTGAGCAGTACATGCTCAGCAGGAAGAAGCAAAGGCCTTCCACAGCAAAACAGTGGATTACAGTGTCCTTCAGAGCACAGCAATGACCCTCAAACCACGTGTGTGTTTTTAAAAATTCCGCATGGAAACCAAGCACAACACCGGATATTATTGAGAAATCTGTGCCATGGAAATATCAATGCAGCTGGGTCAAGGTACTCACATGTTCTGCTGTCAGCCAAATCCAGCCTGCTTCATTATTTTACTGTCTTAGCATTAGCTATGACAGGGGATTGCTGTTATATGTTTTTTTTCTTTCAAGAAACTATACTATATAATACTCAAAAAAGCAAATTAATTGTAGAATATTTCTTGTAGAAAATTTGATTTTTATCCCTGAATGCGATAGGTAAGCATATATGTCATTATGCAAAGGAGATTCTATAACAAATTTGTCTGGAGAAGCTCTTGAAATCAATCTGATCTACCCTACAATGCATTTTGAGGGGTTGATACTTTGTATGTTTTTTTCTTTAAAAAAAGTAGAAAAATGCTCTAAATTTTTAAATCTCAAGGTAGCCTTACCCCAGTTGATTTATTGCTTGTAGAAGATTTATCTCTGGCCAAATGCACTAAAGATAACAAGCATCTCTCTGGAGTCCCTTGCTTGTCAACTGCAGCTTCTTCATCACTATCCATACTCCGGCTTAAAAGTCGTTCATTCTCAGAAGATGCATCATTTTCACTGTAAAATGAAGGATGTGGTTATCTTAGTGAAGCCTCTCATGGGCTGACTTTAGTCATCTTCTTTTTGCTATCTGAGAGTAATGGAATAAAAGTGTTTTCCATTTTTTAAAATGCCTTTCCTCTGACATCCTGTGAATGTAACAGCCTTCACCCGCCCAGTCTGTATGTGCAATGCCCACCAAGGCACACAGTCACTAGGTAGCTTGGAAGAATCCTTTTATAGAGGGATTTTCTAACTGAGGACAATGTTTGGTCCACCTTAATCATGTTACCCAGGCAGGTCTGGCTGCTGGGCAGAGACAAGATGAGGAAAACTACCACACCATCCAGAGGATGCTAGGGACAAGGGGTTTCCTTAAGGCCTGTTGAAGCTATTTTAAGTCCTAGAAATTAACCTCTGAAAAGAGGAGATGGAGTCCCAATATCTGATGAATTGGTCACAGAGGGAATGAGGGGGACACAGGTGTCTCTTCACAATGTCTGTTATCATCTCAGAAACCAGAGGGGGAAAAGCCCACTAAAGTATCTGATCTTTTCCCTGCTGCAGCAACTTCCCAGCATACCCATCAAATTGGTGTTCCACTGTACCAGGATGAATGATGACCATGTGCCTCCCCCATTTCAGTGAAACTGGCAATATATTTTTCTTTTACTCACCTTTTGACAGCCTTAGCTGGAGTTGCTGTAAGTTTTTCAAACTCTTCTTTCTCAGAGAATATCACAACATTATCTGTAGAACAACAATTAGAGAAGTTTAAATTGGCAATAAGTTTCCAAACCAGTGCTTTGTGTCAGGAGCTAGTTCTGCTGGCAACCTTACTGACAAAATAAATCTCTCTGCTATATTTTTAATTGCTATCAGAGCATTAAGTGACATTCTGGAAGTACAAAAATCTAGTATAGACAATTCTTTAGTAAACTGGTGAGGGTTTTATATACTCCAAAGGACAAACTGCAATTAAGAGAAAAGTATTAAGAATATTTAACGCAATGTTGTCTTGGATAGAAAAAGCAAAACTAAAGCAATTTATACCTTGAACTTCTTTCTTCTCTTCTTGCGTGTTAGCCTGAGCTTCGACATTTTTTACTGAGTGGCTCTTGCAACAGGCTAGAATATACAAATATAACACTAATTATTCCCAGAAGCTTTCTAAAAATAGCATTTGTAACTAAAATTTACCTGCTGAACAATTACCTTGGGCAGATGGCTTTGTTTTTACAATGTAAAACATGATGATGAGGACAATGGCAATAGCCATTATGAAGATAGTAGACATAGCAATTATAAGAGCTGTAGCCAGATGTCCTTGTCCTGAAAGATCTGCTGGAATGAAAAAAAATAAATGAAGGAGCAACTCTTAGGATCAGAGAATAGTTAACAGTTTGCAGTCTGCTCTACACATAGTAATCCTTTAGTTGATCTGAGTCTTGGTTACTTGTTAAGGATTGAAAAACTTAGTGTCGCATCGCAAAGGCAAGTTAATTAAAAATTTCTCAAAATTTTGATATTTATGCATAAACCAATTAGTAGTATTCATTAAGAATATTTAATGATATGATCCATCAGATACAAAGATGTAAGCAATTGTATTTTAATATGAGAAGCTGTACATGTGCAAGAGTAGAAGCTTTTGTAGCACTGCTTTCTGGGAATCAGCATTGAAAAGACAAAACCCAGTAAATATACAAAGGGAAGAAGAGCTAAAATGACTGTTGATTACTGTGGCTGCCTCAAAAGCTCTAAGTTAAAAGGAAGATACAATGCAAACATAGAATAATGGATGTTTTTCTAACAGATACTTAAAAAGCAGCATGGCTAGAAGGTGAATTTAAAATAAGCTATGTGAAAAGATATTCAGAAAGAAAACTTGGATTTGAAAGGCTAACATTGAAAAGGCATGAAAGGATGCAGAAAATTATAGATATGCTAAAAGGCGTGAAAGCTTTAATTTCTCTGAAAATGTGATCCTAGCAGTCATGTTTTCAGACAATACCAAGAAGAACAGCATTGTCAGTACCTCATTAACCGCACCTTTCCCATTTTGTCTTCTCAGGTTCAAAAATTTTAAAAGCCTACTGATTGTGCTGGAGAACTGTTTATGTTAGCTCAGTAAGAGACTGACCATATTTGTGCAGGAAGTTATTTTCACCATTCTAAGCCAAGCTTTGCTGAGGCAGAGTGCTATTTCTGTAAAGCTACAAATAATGAGCTAAATTTATTGCTGGCATCACTGGGTGCAGCTCAAATCCTTTTTATGCTCAGCTGACAAACAGCGGTGTTGATTAAGTGAGAAACAAAAATGAAATGTGAATTATTTCTAACAGCAGTTTTAGAAATCTGGAAATAGTGACAGATAGTGAAAATAGTAACAGATATTTTCAGTTTGGTTGCACTCTGTCAATGCTCTTTTCAAAACAAAGAGCTGCTAAATTAACCCTGTGAGGGCATTCTTACCTTTGTGAGCATGTTGGTAAGGGGAGAAAGTGCTTGTGCCAGAGGTGCTTGGGAAAATGGCTGAAATGCCGGAGTTAGTGCCTGCACCTGCAATACAAACAAAAATGCCATAAAATTCCATGGTTACTTTGTCCAGTCAAAGGAATAGGTTGGCTCAAGGAAAGAGAGCTTTTACTTGGCTTGGTTGCATTCCCATTTATTAGCAAAGGACCCAAGAACTACTTGCTCTTTGAAATGCCCCTAATCCCAAAATGTGTTACTGGTACACTGAAAGTTGGGTTACAGACCATGTTTCTGCACATGTCCAGAGGGAGTGAAAGTCAAACTCTTGAACAGATATGAACTCAGAAGAAAAAGCCAGCCATTACACATAGACTCCCATGTTATGGATCTGTCGTGGGTAGCAGAAAGTTTTCCAGGGTCCAGCTGATTACCCAAGCAGTTTACAAACCACTCCAGTAATTGTAACTGCAGACTGAGACTTAGCTGGTAGGTTCATCAAACTAGTGCATCTCATAAGCAACCTTCACTAGCAGCATCACTGTGAAGCTGTGATGTTATGCAAACCCTCATGACTCCATGGGAAAACCTAGGGAAGGTGACAAATAATGGTGTTGATTACTTTTCTGTTCCATGGAACTGTACTGTCATAAAAGGGAATTTTAGAATTTCCTGTAATGTAACTGGGCAGTATGTTTCTTATGATTTTCTGTCAGTCCAAGTCTATATTCTGGGGAGAGTGAAAATTCAATGAAAAATTAAATGAAGAAGTTATAGGAAAGCTTCATCCTATCAGAGGGGTGAGACTGTCCAATAGGGGTTTCCAGGTCTAAACTCTACAGTCAAGGTTAAAATTGGTGTCATGCACCGAGTTTTCAAAGCATTAAACCAAGTCATAAAATAATATATTCTGACAATAGCAAACAATACTGCATATTATTTGGAATAAAGCTGTTTATGGGAATGCCTTTATCTAGAAGGGTGTTTGTATAGTATTCCAAAACAGAACAAAAACATTAGGGTTGGGAGTAAACATTATCTTCCTTCTGAAATGAACTTTAATGTCATTGGCAAGCATGTAATGCAAACAGCTACCATCAACAGACACTGAAAATCATTTTCTGTCTTGGAGGAGGTATGAAATTCTTCCGGCTTTGTATTAGCTGTCTGTGGAAAAGGTCCAGTGATAATTAAATTCAGCAGACCCAAAGGCAAAAAGCTGTCCCAGTCATCTGGTAAGGTGTGCACAGAACATGGCTCCACAAGCTGGTTTGGCAACCAGAGTAGATGAGAGCTCACTGTGCCCTTCTTTTGACCAAGTAAATATTCAAAGAAATCAAATCATCTGGTAAACTTGACAAGAAATCAAGAGGTCTGGAATGGTCTGAGAAATGTTCTGTGGTTAAGAACAAAGCAGTATGCACTTGCTTCAAATGAAGAGAAATGTTTTTGTTTTTTTTTTTAAAAGTACTATCTAAAATAAAACGTCTGCATGAGACGTGAATGAGAAATGTGCACCTAAAGAGGCCACAAAGTATGAGTTGCAGATGTCTTCAAAAGAAATTTTCTTTAACAGTCATAAAACTTCTTTCAAACATAATTTGTTGGAAGAAAATGGATTAACTCATTATAATTGGTATTTTCTCAAATGGAATAAGGATTTTCATAAGATTTTAAATATACTAATTTGTTAATTCAGATGCATTTCATATTTTGCAAATTAAGGCTAGATTACATAAGTTTTGCCTCTGGTCCTTTCTCTGAAAGATTTCCTTCTAAGAAGAATTAGTTATGAGCTCCAGAAACTGCAATGCAGTAAGACTATCTAGGGATCAGTAAATGAAGCTGTCATCTGGATGTAGTGGACATTGAAGACAGGTAATTTGTAAAATTTTCAGCAATTCTTCACAAAACTGAAGTGAATCATCCTTGGTCATGACCTCTGTGTTTACCCATCATGGCTGGACAGCAGAGGAAATTTAGCAAATGGCCAGTGCTGTAGCCTGACACTTTCCTTCATGTTCATGCACAGCCAGAAGGCTTATGCCTATTCTTGCAGCCCTCCTGGCAAATCCAATTACAGCCAATTGGAATTCTGCACAGTCCCTGCAAGCTGCAACAAGTCAACATTATTTTCTCTGACACTGGCTCTCACTGAACACAGGCAAGCTGTGCTGCTTTGTCTGCCTGGTGTTTAGCTAACAAGCTTCAGCTCATCTCCACAAGTGAGTTTTAGCACACTTGCCTCTCTTTTCCTTCACTTGAAGCATGAAGTCATTGAAGTATTTCTGCCTAATAATCTTTCAGCCCCTTGCTATTGTTAACTTTGTGGTTTTCACCCATCTGTGAAAGGAAGTAGAGCCTCTCAAAGTCAGGCAGCAGCAAGTAGCACAGGAAGGGTAAGGAGGAAGGTCACCTCTCTTCATTCAGCATCATCATCACACTTCAGCCAGCTCCACCCCACACGAGGGTAGGGCGTGCTGCCCACACCGGGCACACACGTGGACAACACCCCCGTCTCTCCTGTGGTAACACACGTGGACAACACCCCCATCTCTCCTGTGCACACCAGTGGGAGCCTTCAGCCCCAGAGCCCACGTGCAGAATGTCCTTTGCATGGGCATGGAGCCATCTCGTTTGTTCTGTAGTGCTGGCACGGCAAAATCAAGGCTGGCCCTGGAATGTGGTGGCCTTGTACACATGCCTGGGTGGCAGTTAGTCATTACACATATTTTAAGTCTACTGTCAAATTTAATAATTTGGCACATCCATTATGAGCCAAGATTTCTCTTTAGATGTGGCTTAGAAGAAAGTGCCAATTCATGCACCTGCACTACAAGAGGAACCAAACTGCCACCTTCTCTGGAATTCCAGTTTAGTTCCCTTTTGTATGAGCAAAAAAAAAACAACTCAAAAGAAACTGCTGCTTCCTGTGCACATACAGTTTTGTATCCCAATCACATTATTAATTCTGCTTCCAATATAGATGACACATAATCTATAAAGAGTTAGATATAGCTCAGGCAGAGACATCCTAAGGTGTTATAGCACACCATATGGAAACAACTCTATTTTTTAAATGAAGACCAATGGCTCTAATACAGCTGTGCAAAAGAGTGGTTTATATTCCTAGACACCTGTATGTAATACTGTAGGAATGTGATAAAGAAATTAGAAAAGAAGTTTATCACTCATGGTTAGTCAAATTTTGCATTATAAATGTTTTTATTTTAAAAAAATGATTTAGCAGTAACTTTCTTGGAGTCTAAATAGAGTTTCAATTAAAAAATGCTTCATACCTTTTGTTTAAAAGAACAATTGAATCTGTATTCACTTTTGAATATTTGGGGATTTTAACTCAAAAGATAGCTTTAACTTAAATTACCATGCAGCTGCCTTTTGTTCTTTCAGGAAATAAATGCTGGGCAATAAAAAACTTTTTTTTGTTGTTGTTTCAATGAACCTCTCTGCTTTATGTAACAGACTATTCCAGTTGTTCTTGTACCTTGAGCCAGAACTTACAATAAGAAGTGATGAACAAAACGACCAGATTTGTGAGAGGAGGAGGGGGAGGGCACAGGGAAAGGAGGCTTTACCACCATGTCCCCTTGTAAGCGTTTGTGAGTGAATAAAATCTGGTGCAGTAAGAGACCATATGTACCCCTGACATATGTTGCTGTGGGTATCAGCCTACTGGTCCATTCAAAGGACTGCTGCTCACAACTAGCAACAGATATTTACTGAGTTTATTTAATACTTAATAACATGTTATAAAATCCCCAAAGTCTGTATAACAGACTGTCAGAGTGATCATAAAATAAGACACATTTTAAAAAACTGGTGTCTGTATGTGTATCTATTTCTTGCTCTTGAGTGCAGCTTGCTTTCTCCTGATGCATCCCTCCCCTCCCAGACACAGTCCAGTTATGAATGGCACAGACAAGCCGTGACTGCCATCACTGAGACTCTTATGGGCTGAAGCAGGATAAAGCACACATGCAAATAAGTAACTACCAGCCTGAAACATGAGGGGAAAAATAAATTATACTGAGTTGAAATTCAATAAAAGTAGATAGTTTATGGCTGACAAAGTTAAAACTGGATTTTAACTAAACCCAGTCATAAATAAAGGCATAAATGTGTCAAAAGCAGGGGTCAGAACTTTTAAATAATGGAAATCTGTGTTCAGGTATTTACATGAAAGGTTTGCTTTCAAACTTAGGGAAACAACACCTCAAATGGAATGCCTGTGCACTTGGAAAGTCATGGAAGCTAAAGCAGCTGTCAAAGCCAACCTGCTTCCTGAGGTGCCTTCATATGGCTTCAGTAACCAAACATAGACCAACTCTGAAAATATGACAAATCACTTATAACAGAACATATCCTAGGCAGTGGAGGACTGCCTGAGTGTTCTTTATCTTACAGAATACTAAAAGTTACTCTGATATTTTCTGGAGTCACTGGTAGATACTTCAGTTAGTGTAGGTAGCTATTACACCAGGAAGAGCATGAAGTAAATCAGTTCCTGAGAATTAAACTTCTGAAAATGATGATAAGATGGTTCCCCCAGACTTTTGTTTCCAATCTGGTCAACCTCTCTGTAAACAACCATACCACATAAAAGGAAATTTTGTTTGCCTCTGTGCTTTCTATAATGTCTATAACTATTTTATTTCTCTCTCCTTTTGCTTTTCCAGGGCAGGGAAGTGATGATGATTATAGGCCACATGGCCTTAGTCTGACAATTTACTTGCATCTGTTGAAGTTTTGTTTAGGACTCACCAGGAGCCATAATCATTGCACAGCACTAGAAAGTCATGGAGAAACACTCCATGAACTAAGCCTCTGTCCCGGAATTCAGTGTTATCACCCCTTTCTCTGTGCAACATGAAGGGGAATATTGCTATTTAAACTTTGCTATCATGACTTTAGAGCATCATAAGGAAGAGAACAGATCTGCCTGGAGCTGGTTTCCCATTTTCCCGGTGTCCTGGTGGCCAGCCCGCTGGAATAGTGGTACAAGCCTGCAGCTCTGCAGGTTTTTCAGCTCCTGAGCCCAGTCAGAGCAATCCTGCAGAGACCTGCAGTGTCTCCCACGGGTGGGTGGTGCTCGCTGTGGGAGCTGCAGCTCCAACACCAGTGAAAACATCAAAGTCATTGGAGTGGTTTTATTGGGAAGAATTGCACTAGGACCACATAACCTCCTGAGGGATACCTGAGCTCAGCTTTCCCAGCAGCTGAAGACAGCAAAGCCCACATTTTCTTCCCAGATCCCTCCCCTTGAAGTCTGATGGCTGAAGCTAGCCAATTTTATCCTAAGGTTAGGTTCCTTCCCTAATATGGACAAATCCTTAGGGGAGGAGAATCAGGGTGAATAATAAAGTGTGGCCTTCAACATTTCTCCCAGTACACACGTGAAGAGGAAATGGGTGTTCGGAGATCAAACAACTCAAAAAAAAAAGAAAAAAAAAANAAGTTTGTTAGTTCCAGATAACAAGCCTATTCATTTGTAGGCATAATTTGAAACAGAAGGAAAAAAGATCCCAATGTTGATTGTATTACAAAAGAATAGGGCTGGCAAGGAATGGAAATTAGTGATATTACAAAGAATGGTAAGTTAAAATAAAAATCTCTGAAATAATTATTTTAACTAACACAGTGGCATTGTTTAAGATTGTTTGTGCTAAGCCCTTCAATTAAGGAGGCTGAGTTCTGAGCCCTCAGTACAGGGGTTTGGATATGCTCCCCTGATTACACCTTGCCACATGCAACCATCAATTGTTAGTCAATTGTTCCATCTCATCTGTTTAATTCTTTCTGAAGTTCTAATGATACAATAATAAAAATGATAATTTTTATTTCTAGATGTCATTTGCTTTCTGGTATTTAAAAAATAGCCTGACCACATACTTTTTCCTTTATCGATATTTTTCTTCATTTTTAAAACAAATTTCCAAATTTTCTGCTACCACTGGCACATATGAGCCCTAAAAATTTTCACAGGTTGGTTTTTGTATCTGTTTTCATATATAAATCCAGAAAAAAACAGATGAAATAAAATAACATGAAGTATTGTATGTTCATGCACACTTACAAATGCATATAGTAAGTTAAAAAGAAAACCCACAATCAGTTACTAAAGTTGTCTAGACCAATAATGTGTGAGTGGAAAAGGATTTGCATATTTGATGTAATTGTGTAAATTCAGCTTCAAAGTAAGTGTTCCTAAAGTTATTGCAGCAGGATTTTGTTTTGTTTTTCTCCAACATGAATTGGAGTGGCAAATATCAAAGTTTGAAGAGAAAGAGAGAGTTAATATACATAAACTAATTGAGAGTTTTGGCTGCTAAAAGACAAAATCTCTTCCAGCAGTAACTGCACCTCTCTGCCAGAGAAACTCCATATATGGCTGAATCTTCTATCTTTTGCATATACTTTTACACTGGATAAAAGAAAAAGAAAAAAACAAAAACACCCTACAGAGTCAGAGGCCTGAAGTGACTCCAATTTCAGAGGTGTTGACACAAAATCCAGCACCATTAACTGTGGGAAGCCACATCTTAGAGTGGTTTGGTGTTCATTACCTTAATGGTTTGATTTACATGGAAAACCTGCCTCCCCTCCCTTTTGCAGTGCTGTTATTTATCACAGAGCTATCAGATCCCCACTTAGTGCCGGCAAGGGGCATTGGTGGCTCACGATCTGCCTCAAGCACAGCTGAAGCTCTCACACCTTTGGCCTTTCCCATTGTGTTCCTCTGTGCTCAGCACAGAAGCTCCTGCACAGGAGACACGAGGGAGCTGCGTGTTGAGAGGCCAAAAATCTTCCATAGCTGTTCCACAGTGCACAAGATGGGGAAACTGTAGTCTTTATGGTGATGTTCACCTTTTTCGCAGTAAGAAAAAGCTTTCCTGCTACACAACACACATTGTCATGCTCATGTAAGCAGAGCCCTTTCCCCCGTGTGCCCACTGCCCACAAGCTGCCACTGAAGCCTGTTGCTCCTCCCAGGCTGCAGAACTTTGCTCCCATCCCTCAGACCAGTGAGATTTCCAACACCATAAACAGGTGACATGTTTGCCTCAATTAAACCTCTGGTCTCTATGAATGATCTCCCTTTCCTCCCCTCTTTTCCTCGCTATTTTGTGCTATTTATGTCTCAAGTCCTTTGAGAGGGAAAAAATCCAACAAGGTGACACAGGCATATCAATGAATTCCTTTCTCACTTCCAGTCCTTTTTATACTAATATTTCCAGATGCTGGGGCATGGGGTGTTCATCTTGTGTCCTTGGCCATTTCAAGTTTTATTGACTGCATATGAGCTGAAAGATATTTGCTTACTCTTTGATCAAACCCAAATACTTTTCTGCCAGATGAAATGTGTCATCAGACAAATTCCCTGAGCAAGTTTCCATGCAGGGGCACATACCCCTGGACTTGGCCATCTGTAACACATAGTCCAGGCACTTCCCCGGCAAGGAATATTTACAGCTAAGGAGAGCACCACTGTTCTCCCATCCTGTCTCAGTCCTAATGAAGGCCTGAAACAGGATTTATCTGCCCTCATCTTTCTCTGTAGAGTTGTAAACTCAGAGCTCTTCACCCCGAGCTTCCTATTTTAAGTAATTTGCCATTCTCATTACCTTGTGACCTGCTGGGTCATCTTTCTCCAGTGGTGTGCTATACACAGGAGAGTTTGAAGAACTAGGAGCTCTGGGGGAGAGGCAACGCTGTAGTGTGGGGTTTAGGCCCCTGAATGCTGTTCATTGCTATTCTGAAGTCTCAACAAACGAACAGAAGATTCCTATGGCCACCTGGAGTTTTCATACTGAGTTCTCCATCCTGACAGCCAGGTGATAAGCAGAGGTTGTTCTACACAAAGGAACAATCCTTACCAAAATGCTGATATTATCCTTCGTGTGACAGAAACCTCCACCTCTTGTTAAGGTTATGTGCTTGGAGCGCAGCACTTAGATGAGTTTGGAATTTGCAAACCTTAAAAAATTCCAGTTGTGCAACACTAACATGTCACCTCTTCTTTGCTCTGACTGGTATAATCTAATGACAGTGAAATGTGTGAAAAAGATAATCTGCTAATACCAGATTTTACACTGCCTTCCACAGCAACAGGGAGCATTTCAAGGGGTTCCTGCAGCAAGGCTGATTTTCCAACTGGAGTACAAATTAATGCCTATGAATTGGGGCACTGCCATTCCAAATGGGGTCCAGAGATTTAGATCTCATAAACCAAATTACCTGAGTTTATTGGTTTGAGGGACTTGGATTTTGAGACACTTTCTTGCTTTTTGAACACTTGTAATCAAATGGTTGGTTCCATGGACTTGATTAAAAGGGAAATATTTAGTCCTTCTAGGACTAGTGTTTTCTTTTATCTTAGTACCCAATCAATTTGTTGTTTTATGCACCTGCCTAAATTTCTCACAAAGATAATACATATATATTCTTGTGTTTATGAAGCTAAAAATTGCATGGAGTTGATCCGATCTGCTGATCATACTTTCCTTATAGAAACAAATTACCTGTTGTATCTGCCATATATCCTACAAAAGCCAAAGATTTATTTTCTTTTAGGTGAGTAATAGCCATATGATCTGGTAGTTTCTTCCCAAATCAGTAAGTTATAACATGTCTGATACTACTAACAACCTGTTTCATCATGGGTTTGAGACCATCTGGGTTGAGGAAGGGAATAATTTCCAGCTATGGGTTAGCAGCAGGCATGGTTCTATTCCCACCAGTGAGGCAGCCAGATGCGTCTGCACCCTCTTACCTGATCCCCTCATGTCCCACCATGACTCTCTGTGCTGGGTGTGGCTGGAATACAGTTAATTTTATTAACAGCAGCTAGTATGGGGCTAAGGTTTGGATTTGTGACCAAAAGGGTGTTGATAATTCAGAGATATTTTCAATATTGCTGAGCAGTGCTTACACAGCCCTTTTTGTGCCTCTCAATGCACCCCATCAGTGAGGGGGCTGGGGGTGCACAAAGAGCTGTGAGGGGACACAGCCAGGACAGCTGACCCCAACTGACCAGAGGGATATCCCACACCATATGGTGCCATGCTCAGCATGTAAAGCTGGGGAAGAAGGAGAAGTGGAGCATGTTCAGAGCAATGCTGTTTGTGTTCCCAAGTCATCATTACATGTGATGTAGCTCAGCTTTCCTGGGGTTGGCTGGATACCAAACTGCCCATGGTAAGTGGAGAATGGATTCCTTGTTCTGCATTTCTGGATGTGTGTAGCTTTTCCTTTACCTATTTAACTGTCTGTATCTCAATCATTGAGTCATCTCACTTCTACCCTTCTCTTCCCTGTGTGGGGGGAGTAAGTGACCTGCTGCCTGGGGCTGGACTGTCAGCTGGGGTTAAATCACAACCTTCCTACCCTTGTGTTTTCATTTACCTCTGCACCTTCTTCCCATATCTTGCATTTGGGTCCTCCCTAGCACCCTTACCTCACCTCCTAAACAGATGTCATCTCACACCCTGCCCTTCATCCACTCCCACTGTCTCAAACAGAAGGGCAATCTCAGGGCTGGGTGGATTCCTGCAGCCAAAAGGGATGAGCAGCTGTACAACAGACCAGTCCCTTGGCATGCAGACAGCTCCTTCTGGACTGCTACCGCTCACCAGGAGCTCTGTGAGGTGGTGATCATCCCCTGGCTCCTCCAAACTCTTAAACTGTAGGAAAGGTGGGAGATGTTCATGTGCTATCCTCCTTCAAAGTGACTCCCAGAGCAACAGTGATACATATTTCTGCAGCATCTGAATGAAGCAATTGCTATTTATGTACATAAATAAGTGCTCTGGGAGTTTCAACTCCTGCTTTCAACTCAAGCAGACAAAATATTGCAATTCCTTTTCATGACAAAGATTTCTAAAAGAAGAGAACATGAACAAGATTTTTGTTTTAGAGGCATCAGGTTTTGCTGGGGAACTGGTCATTTTTTCTGTTTGTTTGGGTTTTTGTTGTTTTGTTTTAAAGATTTTGTCCTGATCTTCTCCAGATTCTCTGAAGGGGTGTCAAAGTAATTTGGTCATTCAGAGAGACCCTCACTTTTCCTTTTTTTTTTTTCTCACTTTCTTTGCCCCCTAAAGAAGACAGCAGTTTTCTGGGGGGTTGCCCCTGCAGGACAGTGCTGGTGTGAGCTGTCCTTCCTCCCCATGGCATGAGGATGGATAAGCCATTGCGTGTACATGTATGCAAACGAACCTGTAGATACCTCTAGGGTGTCACACCCACATTCACACATGATTTCTTCAATTAGTCAACTACAGACCCTTTTGTCAATGAAATCTACAGAACTAATTCTCTCATCAGTGCTGACCACCAGAGTCAATGTCAACCCTTGAATCACTTTGCAGCCAAAGGATATGAAAAGGTGTGATGCCCTTTTTACTCCTACAAATTACAAATCTACAAATTGTCCCAAGTTTTCTTCACAGGTGAATGGACCATGAAGTTCACTGAGTTAAAAAAAATACACAGACATGGGATTTCCTGGACCCACTGGTTAAGTCACCCTAATAAGTCCTGCATGGGATATCTTAACAGAAAAAAGCTGGAGAACAAATGAGTAATAGTAGATCCTAAAATCAAAGATTCTGATTTTTTCTCAAATGATAAGCATTCCCTTCCTTTGTTTGCAAGGCTAGCTGGAAGCAGAAATTGCTTAACTGGAGATGGGTTTATTGTTTGAACATAATTATCATCACTGAAAGATTTCACATTGAGCTTCCAGATGATTTTAAGTCAAAACCAGATGAAATGCATGGAAACATCAGAACACTTACATTCCTTGGTGTTGGGAGGTGCCAGCAGGCATGAATAGCAAACCATCCCGTAGATGTTCCGAGGTCTGTTTTCCAGCATGTAGTAACTGCAGTGAAGGGCAAGAAGAGGCAAAACAGTGCAAATTAATATGATATGACTGAACATTGTTCAGCAGCAACCAATTATACAGAGATAAAATCATTTAAAAAAACTTTTATAAGCAATTTGAGGCAAAGATTATTCTTTCTTTTTTTTTTTTCCAAATTGCCTAAATAGACACTGTGTTTCTCTTCTTCCTTTCCTCCTAAAATGTAATTAATCAAACATCTAGACATGACAAGGAGTGGTAACATAGCCTAAAACAACATTAGTCTCCCTGCTGAGTTTAAGCTGCAGTTTACAGCACACCCTGAAATAAGATTTTTCAAAATAAGAGAACGCAGTTTTTAGAAGCAGTAATCTTTCAAGCAAGACCACCAGTTGGATATGGTTGGCTAATTTCACTCACAAACACTGTAAGAATAATCTCTGTAATCTTAGAACCAAATCTGAGCCAGATCATAATAAAAAATACAGGAAAACACCATCCTCTCAGGGCAAGGCAGATTGGGTTTTACAGGTTTGTTTTGTTTTTTTTATTTACTTGCTGTATTGTTTATAAATCAGTCCTTGATAGTGGAATTACAGTGTGAAGGAAAGGCTTTCATAATCTGAACTTCTGGGCTGCTAATAAAGTTAGTGTTGAAATAAGGTAATTGGCTACTCAAGAGTTGGACCCATATGCACCCTAATGGGTAATTGCATCAGAATCACACATATGTTGATGTAAAATCATACTGTTGATGTTACAGATATGTCCTTACAAATCACTTGTAAATCACTACATATTTTAATGAAGAGATGAATAAATACATAATCTATTCTGCGTAGACAGGAACTCAACACTACAAACATTTTATGCAATTGGGGATCTGTTTCCTGCTCTTATGTACCTGCCAATGCATGTGAAGTATGGGGGTTTTTTTTGGAAAATGTATGCATTGTTAGGAAATCACTGCTGAAACCATCCATCAAAATCAGTTGATGTGTTAATGAATGGCAAATAAGGGATATAATTCCAGGAAATGGAATACACAGAGAAGCAAAGGGGAGACAGGGACTGGAGGAAACGCAGAGAGCAGGGGAACTACACAGGGTTCCTCATTTCTTTCTTACTGGTTTTAAAAGATTCACCCTCACTTCTTCCTTCAAATATTTCTTGTGCTCCATGTGCCACTCTACCATTCTCTCAGGAGCAAAACTTCATCTTTCCTCTCTTATGGGGGCCTACATAATTTTAGGTTGTAAAACAGTTAATAAATACACAGGAAAATACTGCCAAACCACAAAACGAAAGAGTGGAAACCCAAAGATACACATGAAGAAAAAACCAGGACAGTTAGGATCCACAGTCTAATAGCTATGTTGGTTTAGGAAAGACAAACAATCCTTCTGACACTTAATTAAATCAAGCTGGTGGAATAATTCCTGGTTTTCACCACAATGCAGAATGGTGGAGAACATGTAAAGAAAACTGAAGAGGATGCTCATGGCAGGCAAGCATTCACTCACGTGAGTAGGAAACTGCAGTTGCAAGCATTAGTAATTCACCCTCACGAAGTACTGGTGACAGATTTATGTTTCTGGTTACTTTCCAATGCACCAGATACTGAAGGTAATGTTGGAAATATGTAATAGCTTTATATCAACAGCTATGGAGAAGTGACCCACTAATGACAAAATGAATTTTCACAGTATTAATCTTCCACTATGATATTTAGTCTTTCTTTCCTTGGCATCAGCCAGGCTCAGCTTTGGAGGGGCTACAAGCAAAATCCAAGAATAGAGCCTAGACTAAAAAATTGACTTCTTTTCTTGCTTAACACCACAGTGGCTTATCTTGGGCTAACCTTGGTGGTGTCATTCCAGACTCAGGGACTTGGACGCAGGTTTAGGCCTGCACTCCCACAGGAACAGGAAGCCTGGGACTGGGGCAGGAGGTGGAGAGGGGTGGGTGCTGTTCTCAGCAGGGGACAGTCTGCAGAGAGACAGCAAGGAGGAGTATCCATGATGGAGGTATCTGCTGCCTTATCCAGAGCAGCAAGAGTGGGACTTAGTTTCATTAGAAATTCACTGGCTAAACCTTCTCATGCAGAAAACTGAGGAGCATTCCCTCCTTCTCTTAAAACCTCTCAGAGAACTGATCCTCCATTTGCTGTAGCCATGGTCAAACACATGAAACAGGGAATTGTCAGTAGCAGAGGCATTTCTGACTGCATTTAAAAAGAAAATGAACCCATTGCAATTATATCTTGTGAGGCAACTGGACACTTACTCCAAGCTGAAAATAGGCGCTGGGGCACCATAAGGGATATGTATTTTTTATACTTGACTTTTTCTAACTCCTCATGGCCACTACTGAATGAAGATGACTAGGCTAGAGGGACCCTTGCTCTGACCAGCCATTGCTGCTTGTAGTCGGCTATGACCTCAGTCACATCCAGGAACATCTAATGGACCACTGAAGGAAATAGTCTGAGTCACACCTAATTTCCACGTTCTTAATCTGTCCTATTTGGCAAGATGGAAGAGCTTCTGGGTGGGGAGCAGAGGACAAAGCCTGAGTGTCCCAGGAGGTTCAGTCTAGGTACCTCTAGAGTTCACTGGCAACTGGATATTGGTTTTGGGGATCACAGCTTTGGAACTAAGCCTTTAAGATCATCCCTGTCTTGCACACTTCTTTGTGAGCGTGAAAGTGTTATTTTTATTTTATAGGAGAGGGAACATGAAGAAGCAGTGGATGACCTCTACTCTTGTACCAAAGGTCTCCTTCTTCCCTAAAATTGGTTATCAGTAATAGCAGAAAAAAGAAAATAAAAGGAAAAATATATAATTATCCAGCACTTATTTTAGAATAAAGTACAGAGGATGGGTCTTGTAACCACTGGAAAAGGCTGCCAGTTCAGTGGTATTTTGTCTGAAAACTTTCATACAGAATGTGCCATATGTTCATCTTTTCCTCAGGTTTCTTTACTGAGCTGGTGGAAAAATAGCAAAGGGATGAGATGTCCCTAAGTGCAAAGAGCAGCATGTGGGCTGTTACCTCAGGCAGGTCTGTGGTGTGGTATGGAAGCAGTCCTCTGAAAATGGAAACCTTGCTTTTATATCCCTCACATGCACTCAGGGGCTCTCTGAGTTTACTGCCCAGGCAAGGGAGTACCCTGCCAGCTGCCACTCGCCCTGGTACTTGGCTGTCCCTGTGGCACAGGGAACAATAAAGACAACCAGCTACTCACCAGCTCTCAGTTCTGACACACAGGCTCTGCATTTCCCCCACCAGCACACACACGAGCAAACTCTGAGGACTCTAAGTAGCATGAGGAGTCAGGGTGACTTCAGAGCTTGTTTTAGCTCTTGTTTAGTTTATCTTGTGAATTCCATCTATTCAAGCTTGGACTGAGAGAGGGTGTTTCTCCTCAACTGCTGGCTTTGCCAAACAAACCCAGGACCTGAGCGTTGCAGGAGGAGTGGCACACAGCCAGATTCCGCCAGACCAGTTTCTGCTACAGGCTACACCTGTGCAAACACCATGTTTTGAGATTTCTCCCCAAGCACCAGCTGTGCAAGCTGATTATTTTCAGCCAGCACCCTGCTCCCACCTGGTGACCTCATTAGTCCTTACAAAAATTGCAAAACAGCAACTGTGACCACTATTTCAGTTTCTTGCTCTTTATGATCTATGAGGGGAAGTCAAGGGGGAGCTTTTTTCAGGTCACATCATCAGTCTGTCTGGCTGGCAGTTACACATGTCCTTCATTTTATTTGTAAACTGTGAAAATTTCACACAGGCTCACTGATAAAATAAACCTGGAAGCTTGCAGGGCCTCTTTAACAGGGCTTCCTGTGCTATAGGGAGTGTGGATTATACAGCACCAGCAAACTGCACAAAGCCAAATGCCAGAAGGAATTACTCTCTAAACCAAAGACAAAACTGAAAAAGTATGTAAGGTGAGGTTGTATTTTAGAGTATTTACTCACCCTACAGAAAGATATCAAGAGTCCAGATATATGCTTGGGTTTGCAGACCTTCAGATGAAATATTGTCAATGATACACATATCCAGTGTAGCAATTTCCTTCTCACTGTTATTATCAGAATTATACCGAGTGTAAGAGACCACTATAAAGATGGAGTTAATAAACAGCACCTATTTTAAGCCCTGAAACTTGTTTGGCCCTTCAGCCAGCCCTGAAACTTGTTTTGACTCTGAACAATACAACACACACTACATTAACAGCTCCTTAGACTCCATTCTGTTGTGTAGAAAGGACCCCAGAGACTAAAATGCCTTGGTAAATCTCACTGAACAGCTATGTTAGCTAATACTGTCAACTGCTGACAAATATGCCAGCTGTTCACATCTGGAAAGGAAATATTTTATGCCTCTAAACATGCTGTAGTGCCAACATAGACCCTACAGGGTATATAAGGTGCTGTCATGCAGCTCATGAGTAGGAAGCAGGACTTAGAAGGAGGTCCTCTGAAGCTACAGCTGGAGGCCAAGCTGGATTTCTTTGGGTATTTAAAATGGCACTGCACACCTGTGCTTAATCCCTTTCCATTTCTAGTAAGAGAAGAAGTTTTCTAGTTGTTCCAAACAGGTATTTCTTCAGTGAGAATTCAGTAAGATTAAAAGCATCTTCTTTATGGTCCCTTCCAGGCCTAGCTATTTTACGATTCTGTGTTTATTAAACTCACCAATGCCTTTGAAACATTTAAATGTACTGTTTTAGCAGAGATGAAAAAGCATAATTTACCAGTATCACACCTACAGTCAGCTTTGACATGGAGAGGCTGTCAGAGATTTTGACATTAGAAAAGTACTTCCCAGTGCCTTGTGTAGAGCAAAGGTGTCTGTGGATAAGTCCTTACCCTGGGAGACAAGGACCACACTCTGCATCATTCTCCTGATCCCCAGGTGTCATGACTGTGGCTCGAAAAAAGCCCTCGCAGTCCTTGTGCCGTCTGCATATCTGGTAACCTCCTTTGGAAAACTTCTCTGAAGGGCAGGGGATGCAGCCGTAGTCCTCATCTTTGGTGCCATATCCACACGTCTGCAACAACACACAGTCACTCAAAAGCAGTCTGGTGCTGCACACCAACTTCCAGCAAAAGAGACAATGTTCACAGCCTGCCCCACTGGTTTGCAGCACAAAGGGAGAGTAGTCTGTTGTTTGGCCTGTTAGTGTCTATCCCAAAAAGACCATGCAGGGATATAAGGATGCAGCACGCTCTGTGCTGGAGAGGGAGCAGGGGAACTGGAGCATCATACGGCTTGTAAGTGGCCCCCCACACTACTTCTATCATAGTCCAACAAATTGTGGAAGTGAATTTCAGTTGCTGCTTGGATAGAAAGTGAACTAAAAATGGAAGAGTAGAGAAGACTCCTACAGGAGAAACACAGCTGCAACAGGGCTAGCAGCAGTTTCAGGCTAGGAGACCCCAGAGGGAACAGCCCAAAAGGCAATGTTTGGGTAAGATTTTGTAACCTCTGAACTCACATGTCCCAGCTGAACATTACGTTTAGATTAAATAAAACTAAACCAAACTGGTTTCTACCCAAACATATTTGTTTGGGACTACCAACTGTGTGAAATGCTTGCAATAGGATGTTTATCCCATTAAAACCAAACAGGATTTCAGTAATTTATTTTTTTTTAATAAGCAACAATTAGCTGCTGTAAATCAAATGGTAACTTAGGAACCATAATTTAAAATACAGAAACATCCAAGTTCCTCTAGTGCCAAAATATCTTAGTGGGAGAGCAAAATTAACTTGTCAGTGTGAGGGGCCAGCAAGCAGACCAGGCTGACCAATTTATCACTCTGTTTTGGAATTGTCAGCATCAGATTCTAAATAACCACTGAGATGAGAACAGACTGGCAGAGACCGTGTATGGAACTTCTACCTTTCAATTTTTACAGTATCCCTTTTAACAGGCTGCTCCTGGGATGTGGACTGCTGGCGTGCATGCAAGATGCCTCCTCCCACAGCACACCTGGAGGTGTGAGTGCTCCTGCTTAGGCATCCATAGCCTTCCCTCTTTCCTTTCCTACCCATTACTTCCACATAACGAAGCATTTGGGCCTTTTGCATTTGGTGCTTGATGTGTTCCCCCCAGCAGCAGAAGAAGATGAAATTACCATGTAAGGTTCTTCACCCGGCTCGCACTTGGGGCAGTCATGGCACATGCCCGTGGTCTGGTTGTAGTACTCGTTCTCACCGCAGTTGGAGTATTCGGCACTGGCAGAGTACACCAGGGAGACCTGTCACCAGAGAGCATCCCAGAGCACTGTCACTTCCACTGCCATCGTCCTCCATGCCTCACCCCCTCCCCTTGCACAGCTCAACAGGCAGCAGGGCCAGCACTGCAGTGTGAAACACCCCTAAAGCTCAGAGGCAGAAGTGGCGACACTATTTAAATGGAAGCAGATGCAGGTTTCAGCAACCTGGTACTTCCAAGAGTTTCTCAGAGACAGACATTCATGCTTCTTGGCACTGGCAGTCCTTAAAACACTGAAGGCCACGGTTCCTGACCTGTTAACTCACATGCTCTCCTGCACATGCAAATGCCCAAGTTCACACCCTCATCACTCCCAGCTCTAATGAGCCTTCATAAATGTGACTGGAAGGAACAACTGTAACAGCCAGAGATTATGCACTGCCTCAGGCCTCAACCACAACAGGGCTGTGCTTCATGTGACACCCAGGCTAATGTGCTCTTCCAGCACCTTCTGTCTCTGCTCCATCCTGGGTCCTTCTCCTTCCCCCTTCTCCCTAGCAGCTACGGTTTAAACACCACATTCTCAGGTGTTTCATGGAATGAAAATGATCACTGCATTGAGGTTCAATCCCTAGGCCATGTTTAGTTCTGCCACAGTTCACAGGTGGTCATGTATAACCCAGGCAGAACCCGGTTATCTTTCATACTAGAGAGACATGTACACACAGAAATACCTACCATCAGGAAAGGGAACACGTGAGTCCATTTACGTTCACCCAGGTGAGCCATGCTCTCTTGATATTTTACCTGAAAAGATAGAATTGGTGATTGTTTACGAACATGAGCAAATATTTGTGTGTGTTGCCAAAATAAGAACAGAAGGGCTCATAAGCAGAACAAAGGTTACACGGGAGCAACGCCCAGAGGCCTAAACAAAGAGGGGGGAGATGTGCACGTGCAGTTGTGCACACACACAGACACCACACACCCTTACCACACATCTCTTTCCTCTCTTTGAGAAGATGATGGCAGGAGGGAATCCAATCTTGCCATATTTATGAAAAATCTGTGAAGATGAGGAACCAAGTCTGAATTCTGGCACCTCTTGGCTTCCTGACAAATCCTCCCACAAGAAACAGAGGGCTGCGTCTTGACCACTAAATGAAGGAGGGCTGGGGATCAGTAGCCTGGGTTGTGTCCACACCAATTAGTGCTTGACCACAGCACATCAGGCTTATCTGGGAAAGATCTGTGTGGAGCAGCCAAAGCACAGCCAGGGACTGAACCAAAGTGGGCAGTCAGCACACCAGGGCTGCACCTTCCTTGCTGGCTCCTGTGGATGCACTGAGAAAACCCAGAGCTGCTTTCCCTTCTTTAGGAAGCATCAGCTTGATAAGCAAACTGCAGATTAAAGAAGTTAAACCCAAGGAAGGAGCCAAACCTTATATCCAAAAAGCCATTAAAACAGTTGGGAAAGAGAAAGGCTGAAATCAATGTTACAAACACACGTGCTAATTTATTTAGTTTCTTAAAATGATTAATTTTGACGAAGAGTTTATGTTCCATATTCAAGTACTGGATTTCTTTCTCAGGTGAAAAAAGAGACAGGAAAAGGAGGCATAAATTGGGGTTTTTTTTAGCTTGATACAACCTATTTACTTATATTGTTACAGCACATAATATGCCCTGGGGGTTTTAGAGCTTCAAATTGCAAAATGTTTGAGATACAGTTGCAACATTTTAGTCCTAGCAGATGTAGACTACTCTTTCAATTTTCCATGTCTCAGATGCTGGGAGACTTTTAGCCTCCCAGAAGAATACAATTACTGCTTTGTGCTACATTCGAGCATACAACTTATATGAGAGCAGTGCTCTAGTATTTGAGATAGCTGCTAACATTTACATTTTTAAACACTAAGTAGATTAAGCAAAGATTATATCACTCAGGCATCAAGCTATGAACTTGCTTTATATGTTCCTTCCAGCAATTGGGCTAGCTGAGACAGGTAGCTGGGTGGGTGGGTGGACAGCCTGAATTACGAGTATATTCGTTTGTGCAGGAAATTACACTTTGAAACCTAGAAACAAAAGAGAATCAGAGATAAATTGTCCTAATTGTGAAGGTAAGAGATGGAAAATAGTAATTCCATTGTATAAAGTGTCAAACATGAAGTTGGATGAAGACTTTGTCTGTGGCAGTGCAGTTGCCTGGAAAAGTTCCAAGGATATTATCTTAATGCATGTGTATGTTAAACTGTACCCTAACTAGAAAAAAGTTTGTTAGACCTTAGATATTAACATTATTAAGGCCCCCCTGATGCTGCTAAATTATCACATTTATTATAAATCTGGTCTGAGGCTGCTCAGAACCAAAACTTTCACCAGTAAATCTTGAATCTGTAACTTTACAGTAAGTGTATCTTACAGCAAAACCACACTTCAGTCGCTTTCAAGCCACCCAGATGTTCGCTGTTTGAGGCACTTTCATGCAACCATAACCAGATTTGAAAAATGGAAACAAAGAAGTATGTTCAGTATAATCATTTGGCATTTATTTACATAAAACGTTGAAAGTGTCAAGTTATTACATACATAAATAAAATATTTTCTCTCTCTTAATATAAATATGCATGTGGGGTATTTTTGTACGTAAACATATTTTTTTCCCCTGCATTCCTTCATTTTATGCAGCAATATGTCAAGCATATGGGAAATACTTCTTTTAACTGGAAAAAGCCATTTCAAAGTGCTAGATTAAAACTCCAGGAGAGACTTCCCACAAATTGCAATTTCAAAAAAGTTAAATCTTGGTATTCATCCTCCTATTCAAGTACACTGCCATAAATTTGCTGTGCTGTTTCTGTTGGTTTTATTTGTTTGTTTGGTTAGGGTTTTTCCTCCTTTGGTGTTAAAACTCAAACCACTTTTTTTATAACACAAGAGTGAACATGGGGGTGGGGGAAGGGAGATGAGGAAGGTTTCTGGCAGTAGGGCCACAGGTAGTTAATAGTTCCTCAGCTGGGCAGATACCTGAAGATATCTGCCAAGATCTGCCAGGCTGCTCTTGGCCTTGCTGTTAGTTTTCAGGCACAGTAAGTTATATCTGCACCATGCTATCTGTCAATCATTAATCCCATCCACACAACAAGGGGTCTTCTAGTGCCAAGATTGCTTTTGCTTCTAGCTGACACTTATGAAGAAGACAGGTTCAACCAGTCAGCTTCTGCCAAGAACCAGGAAAAAGTGACCAGACATTATGGCCCCTAAACATTAAAAGAAATTAGTTTGTAATGAAATTATTCTCTTTCAGCTGAAGGAAATTACTTTCTCCTGTGGGATGGCATGAAGCAATGAGCAGGATGGAGCTGGAAGTGTACTTTTTGCTGGGACTCCGGTATCACTCCTAAGGAATTCGAGATCTCCGGCTGCTTGTCTGCCAAGCCCTCCAGAGATCCTGATTTGTGTTTTTGTTTGGAACGTGTGGGTGTCTGCAGAGAGGAGATGTAAAACACAGACGGTGTCTTTGTGGATCAGGTGTGCAACACACAGCAAGTCTCGTCATGAGTAGCAGGAGTTGCTAATTACAGCTATATTTGTCTTTTGGGCATATTCGTTAATAGCTGGTAAGAATATACACGTAAGGTGACAGGAAAAGGAAGACTATTTTCCCAGTGGCAACCACAGCAAGAAATGCTAGACTCCCTGTCTCAGCTACTTTCCTGTAGATGCAAGACAGAAAGTTGGGGAACAAAAAAAAAAGAGATGACTGGGACCCTATTACTCAAATATTTCTCCTCTCAGACCAAAAATCCTTCCATACAGTCCTTGTGGTTTCCTATGAAGAACTGGTAGATACAAATAAATAAGTAAATAGGTAATTAAATAAATAAACTACCAGGTAGAAAATGCTTAGTTCATGTTGTCTAAACATTCTTGTAGTTAGCCTTCTAATTTGATAATTTACTTAGATTTTTAGGTAGCACTGTCATGATTTATTTACAGCTTCCATGAGTACTATCAGAGTACATATATGAAATGTGCAAACAATGAGGTTACCATGCTGGTGGACTAAGCTAAAGCTCACAGCTTTGAATGGATGACCTTACACGTTCTTCTAATTCTCTGGCTTCAGTAAGTAATAGAGTGGAAAAATAATTTCCTATCATAGATTTTTTTGGTTTTTAAAATACAGTTGAAAAAAGGAGGAAAACAAACACAGGAATTGAAGTACAGGAATGTTTCTCATGTAGACAGATGGGGGCTTTTTCATATCTCTATATTTCTTTAGTTTCATCATTGACAAAGATATACTTCAAGGACAGAAAACAACCTTGTGAGAAGAAAAGGCACAACCACTGTCTCAAACAACTTTGCCAATTCCAATAGGCCTATGCACATTTCTTTTCAGGGGTTTCCTAAGCAGCAGTTTGGTTATCAGGTCTGTGGCTAGGAATGTAATCCCTAAGTAGCTGGCAAATTGGTATCAATCATCAATCCACATCCAAGACCTCAGTTAACAACAGCAGAATGCAAGACAAAGGCTTTCACATAGATAAAGGTGGGCATATTTCATGTCCTTCACAAGGCCACCAGCAAACCCAGCACTTGCCCCGAGTTCCCAGGGTTTATGGAAAGAACCTCACAAACCACCTTTTCCACAGATTATCACGTTTTTTTGCATGAGCTCAGTAGACAATCTCTGTATGCTCCCGATGGTGTTAAATCCTTCTTAGCTGAGATAAGCATATAATCCTCACTGCAGGGCCTCACAGGCTTCAGAGTTCAGCAGCAGAGTTCACTCTGGCTCCAGACTTCTGAAAAAAGATGCAGTCTGAGTTTTGCTTTCAGGCAGGAAGCCCATCACTGAATGACAATGATGGCACTGCGTGCTCAGGGATGGAATAAACTCAACAAATTAAAAGTAAATGGAAACACAGAGATGATGGAAGAAAACTATTTTGCAGCTTTAATTACAGTTTGCATTGTTGTGAAAAAATACAGTACAGAACATTATTACATTTGCAGGACAACACCAACTATACTGTTTCCCACTGTTTCTTGATCACCTTGACCTTCCAAATACCTTAAGAATTTCTTCAGAGAGATGTAAAAAGTGCTAAAATGATACAACTCTATTCTCCCTTTTCAACTGAAACATCAAAAGGCAGTGAGAACAGCCCAAGCTACACATAAAACTTTAATTGCCCTGTGATCTGGCAACCCTGTCAGAAAAATAATTGATTGATCAGGCACAGAAACAAGACTTCTTCCAGTGGGAGCAGTATTGACAGAGGGAGACAAAAGATTCTTTAATTTGTTAATGGAGGCACTGTGTGTTGAGGACCTGGGGACAATCAAACCTAATGAAAAGCCATCCATCTCCTGTAGACTTATTTATTTGGAAACTACGTCTTGAAGTTGATATTTGAACCTGTGTTTTCACCTTACATAAAGACAGTATCAGCTCTCAGGTAGGTGGCCTATCGACTTTATGAAAAGATCTTTGGGGGAAAAGAGGCTACAATGCTGGAACAAAGCAAAAGCAGCAAAGAAGGAAATGCTTTTCTAAAACACTTGGCACAACTGACACACAATTCTGCAGAAAGAGGGCATTAACAAGCCCTGAGAGGACCCTGGGGTTTCCCGTAGTGCACTGTTCGCTGGTACCGAGCCAGCTGTGCCTCAGCCTGTTTGCTGCTGGCATGGCCCTGACTCAGCCTCTCCCCTGGGCTGACATTGGTGTTACATGCCGGAAGCAGCCCTCCAAAACCTAACCCTGCTGGGCTGGGACTCCTGGAGGACCACTGTGGTCTCCATTCCTGCTCCAAAGTCCTCTCAGGGCACGTGGCTCACAGGCAAATCCTCTCCGTGCCGCCCCAAGCTGCCTGGGGAGGTGAGAGGGAAATGAGCATAGGATGGATGTTTTGGGCAGGAAAATGGAAATTAAGTAATCTTGCAACCTGACACTACAAGACATGCACATCAGTGATGGTCATGGTAGACAGGCTGGTGCTTTGGTGGGGAAGCGATATTGTAGGGAAAAGGCACTCATGACCTCCTGACATGGAGGCTACTGCAGTTGGTGCTGCTTCATACAATATTAGGGCAAAAATGTGAGCAGGGATTTGCATGTCTCCCAGTCGAAAGGCTGCCTTGATCTTAGGAGAAGCTACATAGGCTCTTTTGCTTTCCTATTGGTGTTTTGCTATATAAATAAATAAATAAATAAATAAATAATAAAGCTGTGATGTGTCCTAATGTATAATTAAGTTAAAAAACCCAGAAACCTTATATTTCTGATACATAACTATACACACACATACACACACACACACACACGTACACACACACATATACATGTGTGTGTATATATATATAAAATGGAGAAAAAAAATCTTGAACGCTTTGGCCAGTCACCAGAAGGATTCTCAGCAGTGGTACAGGCTTGCTTTCCACCTCTGTTCATTTTTCTAAGATGATTTCCATGAAGACTTTCTGATTATTTTCAGCTTCTCCTAATGTCTTCCAGGAAGTGCTACAAGGGTCATATTATTCCTTCTGGTTTCCTTGCTTAGGTATTTGTTTTCTGAGGACTTGGGCTTTTCTTTTGAAAAGCACTGGCAAAGGTGGTGGTACTGGGGGCACATTAGGGCTGCACCCCATCCTCCCCAGCAGATCTCCTGCTCCATTGCCCAGGTGAGCTCACCCTGCTGCCAGCTCACAGCTGCCAGAGGGCATCTGAGATTTCCATGGAAATAGGGCGAAGATGGATCTTACATCACCATGAAAAATTGCAAGTGAACATCCTAGACTTCCCAGCCTAATACTTCTAAGATGAGATAATGTGCAGCAACACAGTCACTCACTGTCTGATGAATTGTCTCAGTGCCACATCTGCTCAGTGCTTTCCCCATCACCATTTCCTAAGAAGTTTCCCCCTCTACTCCTACCCAAGGGACAGGAAACTTGTTTTTGGAATTTTGCTTCCAGGGGCAAGGTAAAACTGCTGATGTGGAAACAATTTAGATTCAGAAGCTCTCCTGAGACAAGTATTGCTTTCCATTTGGAGCAGAAAATTAAAAGCTTATTAGGTAAATACAAACTACCAAAGCAATTATGGTGCTTTTCTAACACCTTTCCTTTTTGCTGTGCTTTACTCTCCTAGATGACCAGTAACATGGTGAGAACAGTCTGAGACTTGTTTTTCATTATTAGGACCAATAAGGATTTGAGCTCACACTTTGATTCCATTTCTCAGGGTCTCTTCCTGGGAGCTGTTGATTACCTTCAAAGATCACAGAGATGAGTGCAGACACTGCCATTCTTTAAATACAGTAATGGTTGGTTATCATATTTATTATTGTATTATTATTTAAATACAATAATGGTTGAAATTTAGAAATAATTTACAGGAAGGAACTGAGGTGAAATCCTGCAGTGACCCTTGACAGAATTTATTGAAATTGTAAATAGAATAAAAGTCCCATGGTGACCATTCAACAAATAATGTTTGTTCTTAGCTCTGCAGTGCATTTGCATTTCTCAACTAAAAGCCAAATATTGTTAGAGAGGTCAACACACAGTTCTGGTTTTTCCATGGTTTACACGAAAACATCTGAATTACTGCATCTGACAGGCACAGAGAATAGCAGCTGGGGTGCAGTGGGAGGAAGATGCAGCCAAGCATGGTGGTGCCCCTGGAGGTACTGCAGAGCAGGTCCCTGCATGGGGCAGGATGTTATCAGGAGGGTCCTGGCCACGGATGCTCCCTCCTTGTACAAGTGCATTCAACAATGGTGCAGCAGTTTCACTGTTTGGCAAAGGTAGTGGAGGTGATATTATGTCGTGGCCATGCATACTTTGGTACTTGATGTTAGAGTCCCAGAAAAGCCTCTTGTTTGTCAACGAGCCTCTGTCTTACAGACAAAGGGATACGTATGCTGCCAACGAACATTAAGTTTTTTATTATTCTACTTTTTACATAACTGTGTTTGAAGGGGACTTATTATTTTTGTAAACTAAAGGCTGGCTGCATTTAAATTCAAAGCTACATCCCAAGCTGCCCGGGCCACCATTGTTGGGAAGGGCAGGGAGACAGAGCAGAGGGAGGGGAAGCTCTGCGGGGAGCAGGGCCCACACAGCGAGCAGGCGCCGGGCCGGGGTGCCCGAGGGGAGAGGCGGCTGCAGGGCACGGCACAGGGCCCGGAGCACCAGCCAGGGCTTGTGGGCCCTAAGGGCCCCGAGCTGGGGGCTGGGACACGGTCCATGGGAGCAGCCCCTCATGTGCCCCATCCACCCACCCATCTCATGGGCATGGCTCCCCCGGGGGCTTCAGTGAGGGGATGGGGCACAGAGGTCAAAACACAGCTCCCAGTCCCAGTGCTGGGCAGAGGAACACACCTAAAATCCCCCGTATCTGTGGGTACTGGCGAGCTACGGCCTGCTGAGGCTGCTATTTATGCCAACCACCACGTGTACAGGCAAGAGAAGGAACAACCATCACCTGGGCTAAGCAGAGCTGAAGTTCCAGCCTATCACATGGACATGCCTTCAGAAATCGCGTGTTTACAGCCACGCATGTGTACACAAACACATCTATTTATACACACATCTTCAGAGAGGCTGACTGTCCTTCACATCTCTGTTCATCCAGGATGTCCCAAAACTCTGGGAATGTCCTAGTGCAGTGGAATCTCTATGGTCAACATGCTTGGTAGGGTTGCAATTACAAAGTATGTTGCCTCTGTTCCTAGAGAAGGAGGCAGAAATGGCTTTCTCTGTTGGAATACTTTCTCTTTTGAGTTGATAATCATAAAATCTCTTCATAATTTCTCTGAGGCCCTCATTTCGTTTTTAATGAAGGTGTTTACATTCCTAATTAAGGAGTGCATTAAGCCTAGCGGTACCTTATCTGATAAACCCATTAGTAGGCTATGTCAAGCTGAACGTTTCAAGGTAGCAAGCTAGCTTTAAACTGGTTATCCTCTGGGCTGAAATATGCAAACCAAGAGCTCACAATTAACTTCGGTTAATTACAAAATACCAGAAATGTAATAATATATTTAAAAATACAACACAGGTGCTAATGACTTTTTTTTTTTTGTTTTCTCCTCCCCTTCTCCTTTCTTCTCCTCTCTGCGGGAGCTTATAGCTGTCACTTTGTTCCCAGGTAACACCCCCCCCATGCTCCACAGGTGTTTTTCTCTCATGTGGAGGGATTTATTAGCATAACAAGATTAATCCAAGAATTCTTGCTTCTGCCTTGCAGTTACCATGGATTTTACTCATGCTTTTTGGACCTGATGAACAAACTAGGCTTGAAATGTTTATTTTTTCTAGGTCTGTCAGTTGGTCTAATAAAAGACACCACCTATCTCTCCATGCCTAGTCTCCCAACACCAGCATCGTACGACTCAGGAAAACTTTGAGACACCACCTTCTTGCCACACAAGGTGTCGGCTTGTGGAAGTAGCCATTGACCTCCTTCCCATGAAGCAGCAGCCTTGTGACTGCACCCTGCCTGTCCGGGAACAGATATTGCTTTCCAGCATGGCATGCTCAGCCACTTGTCATTGCAACTTGCAGCCCAACACACTCACTTAAATAAGACTGGTTTTGAGACACCAGGCAGGAGTCTTCAATTCAGTGATTGCTCTTTTGATGTGACCTGTAGGACCTGTCTCGTGTTCTTTATGCATATGAGTGTCAAATATTTTATCAAAGTCAAGGATTCCATGGAGACCTCTTTATTAGGAATTAAAGCTTCCTGCCAAGGGGAACTTAGGAGCTAAGTACTACCTACCCAGGACATATTGTACATTTAATCTGTGCAATGTTTTTACTGTGATTTTACAGGAGAGGTAGCTGAGCAAGCCTCCTGTCAGGATGGCTGCCCTAGGGCAGGCGTGAGCCTGCCTTCCATGCGTCCCACTGGTGCCTCAGCCTTGATACCTGTGGCCTGGGAGCTGAGGTAACTGGAAACCATTGGACATGCTGCAGGCCACCGTGCCATATATGAAGGCCAAGCTCTGCCACCTGCTGACCTGACAGCAAGTACCCCAGAAGGCACAGGTGAAGTTCAGGCTGGCAAACTAATGCCCTGGAAGGCAAGCCTATGTGATGTTCAGAAAATATATCTGCAGGAAGGAAGCCATATTCCTGCTGCTAGTGCACTACCAGGTGTCCATGACTCCCTTCCCCAGTCACCTGGGGAGAGCTGCTGGCTGCCTCTGGCTTGTGTACTGCTAAAACTAGCCTAATGTTCTCTTCAAATATACTGAATTTCAAATCAGCTTTATATTTCTTCTTCTCCCCACTCCATTAATTGGTCATTTAGATGATTCAGATGCTTTTTATGGTGCTACAACCCAACTAAGCTGCTGAGAAGAAAAGATATTTATATCACTCATAAGCACATCTACTGCCTCATCCCATTCCAGTGACACAGCCACAAGAAAACATGGAGATGTGCTTTCAGAAGCACTACCCTGTCCTGACACAGAGGCGATGTGATGGTAATATGGCAGAACACTATGGAAAAAATGAAGAGGGTGATACCGGAGAATAACTGACACAAAAGTGAGTGTCATAGACTTACGGTCTTGACTTTTATCATCTAGGTGTTTAGTTGCATGTTTAAAAAATTATATATATATAAATATATATATATAAATGAAACATAAAAAATAATGTAAAGCTGTTTTTTGATAAGAGTCTTTGGACATGCCACGAGTCTCACTAGTCACAACTGTAAATCAAACCTCAGGTTTTATAATATTCTGTGTTGCTGTAGGAAAAACTAAATGATGATAGGAAAGGGACCTCGTGAATCAATGACAATCCTAAGATGCATGGAAAAAAAGGAGCCATTGGGAGATTTAAAGTTATGTCCAGAAACATCCAGTATGATCAAATATGTGTAATCTTTTCTGTTACCTACCAGAAAATAACACATTTTCCTACAAGATGATGAGGGATGTTGTAGTGAACAAATACATGTCCTGACAGCTGCATTAATAGTTATGTGTAATACCTCATTGGCCTTAAGACATTTTAGACTTGGCTATTCTTTAAAAATGAGAACTTCCTGTAGCTCCTCTTAGAATCTTGGGAATGTGAAGCATCACCCACAAACAGCTGAAGACCTGTTCCCTCTAGCTGCAATACTTCCTGAGAAAGGAGATATACAGGGACAGCACTAATTGTACTGCAAATTTAAAATCGGATGTGACTCATCCTCCCCATAAAACACATTTGAATATATTTAATACTGCCCCACCAATGGTTAACTTAGTGTTTTGATTTACCATATGTCCTGTGAGTGTTCTCTTTACACGGTTCACAAGGGAAGGTTGGCAAAGCTCGATCTCCTGAACAGGATTCTGACTCCACTGGGGGGCAGTGCATTAGCACATATATTAATAATGCACTCACCTGCTTCTGAGAAAGCAAGACTTCTAGAGAAATGTTTAGCTACCATGAGACATTCTCCTTAGTGAAACAAATATGCACGAATATCTCTCCTATATGTACTGTTAGGTTACTGACTTGCTAGCTAAACAACCAATGCTAACCTGAAGATGAAACTAAGTCTGAGTACAGAGATAGTTTAAACTATTTATTGGCACCAGGATCAACAGATTCTAAATTAGCTACAAAGCTGCAGGGAATCCTGAAATATGAAATCAGTTTGGTGTGGGATTTTTTTTTTTTTAATTCTTAGCCCCTCAGGAGATTTGAGATGGTTTGATGTTCATCTGAAGACTTGACAAAATTCCATAGAAACCTAATAGCTTGCCAACATGGGTGGTTGCTGCTTGGAGGCATTTTGACATGGCAAAGGTCCTGTCTGCATGCTGCAAACCTGTATCCATCAAAGGCTGCCTGGAACAGCATGAAAACAGGAGCTGTGTGGTGTCAGAACGCCGTGTGCAGGATTGCAGGAGCAATGTGTGCACATCCCAGCTCTCCCAGGGCCGCCAAACTGTGGGAGGAATCCATCTGGCCCCTTTAATTATTCCGAGCTCTGCCTAGGAGTTAAACCCCACAGGGTGCTGCCACACCTCTATAGCAGGGTTTGGGTGGGAGGGTGCTCTGTGCTCTCTGGTTAGAAGAGAAATGAAGACCGGAGGGCAGCTGGGGAGGAGGGATGAAGCTGGGCAGACGCGGAAACCAGGGCAAAGGTATGGGCATGGAGTGCTGCTGTCCAGACCAGGAGCCTGCACTGGAGAGAGGGCACCAAGGGTGGAAACAGGAATGGGAAATGTGACATACTTGGAAGGCAGCAGAGCCAAGCAGAGGCTGCAGTGGCCCTTTGGTGGGGTCCTGCCTGCTGGCTGCTCCATAGCCAGTTGCCTGGTTGAGTCTGGGTTACATGACTCCAGAAAATGGAATGGGGCCTCCAGGTCTGGAGGCAATCAGGGTGCATAGGGCCTCCAGGCTTGGAAGCAAGCACAGCATGATGGAATGAACTGGGTTGTTGAGTCTTCACGAAGCAGAACTGGAGCCATCCTGTGGTGAGCAGTGGGAGGGGAAGAGGATGAGTCTTAAACAAGCCTTGTGATGAGGCTCAAGCTCTTACTTGCAGGCATGGGAAAAGACAGCTTGACAGAAAGCTGGGATGTCTGCCCCATGGCAGCACAGAGAGACCTGCTGACATTGCCCCAGCAGAGCTCTGCTGAGCTATGCCAAGTGCCTAGGGATGGTGATGAGAATTAGAGCAAAGAATTAGTCAGTAGGACAAAACTCAGTTACACACCAACCTGAAGGAAGACATGTAGGTATTCTGGTCTGAACCCAGGGGATACATATACATATACGCAGAGCAGCTACCATAGGTGCATCACAGGAATTACATGGCAGGAGAGAGAGCACTTGGGCAGCTCTTCCTGCCTTTCCAAAAAGCCCTCACCCTGGGCACTGCATGTGGAAGAACTGGTTAGCTCAGAGGAGGCTGACAAGTCCCTGGGAGAGATGTGCTTTCTGTAACACAATCACCCTCTCACTGGGGTTCTCGCAATAGTTTTGCAATTGCACAGCTGAGGGGAGATGAATGCTTCCCTGTGTCTTGTTTCAGACTGTAGAGAAATGTATCACATCCACCACTCACTACAAAAAGCACACTGAGGTGCTGAAGTGTGTCCGAAGAAGGGCAATGAGGCTGGTAAATGGGCAGTGATCTGGAGTACAAGTCTGATGTGGAGCAGCTGAGGGAGCTGAGGGTGTTTTGGCAAGAGATGAGGAGGCTCAGAAGGGACCTTTTCACTCTACAACCGTCTGCAAGGAGGCTGTAGCCATTTTGGAGGTCTGCCTCTTCTCCCAAGTGATAAGCAATAGGAGAAGAAATGGCCTCAGGTTGCACCCAGAGAAGTTTAGATTATATATTATGAAAAATTTATTGACTGAAAGGGTGGACAAACATTGGAACAGGCTGTCCAGGGAAGTAATCTTCCCTTGAAGTGTTAAAAAAAATGTGGACATGACAGCTGGGGACATGGTTTAGTGATGGACTCAGCAGTGCTGGGTTAATGGCTGGGCTTGATGCTCTTAGAGGTATTTTTCAACCTTAAAGATTCTGATACCTGCACCAGGAGTATACCTGTGTCGGATGACTTGCACTAATCCCAGTCACTGTTCTTGTTCCCCTTTGGGTATATTTGAACAGGTTTCAGAGCAGAGCGCGGCAGAAGTGTTAGAGCTGTTTAGGGTCCCTCTAGGCTAGGAAGAGGCAGAACTTGCTGGAAAGTTTGTGCTTACTCATCAGTCCCTGGATGTTGGAGCTTGTGGAGGAGGAGGAGGTTCTCATTGAGCTTGGTGAGTTTCGTTTTGCTTTGTTTTGCTTTGCTTTGTTTTTTCTTTTTTTCAGGGCTGGACATGCCATGAAGGGTTTTGTCTGAGAGCCCTGCAGCCAAGAATGCAGATTTACCTCACCACAGGCTGGTGGATCACATTTGGACTTCACAAGGAAGAGAGGAGGGGCTGAGCAGGCACTCAGAGAAGTGGCCTGACTAGGTCCCACATAGCTGCTGAGCTGCAGTATGGCTATGGCAGGGTGAGGGGTGAAGTTGGATGTGCTGGGCTCTGGGTGGGAGAGATGGGCTGTTGGGAAGCAGAGCAGAAGGTCCCTGGCAGAGGAGAAATGCTACATGTCTGGCTGGAGGGATGTCACGCCACTCAGCTTGTGCACAGCACAGCAGCGCAAGGCAGAAAGCAGAGCTGGCTAAAATTAGCTAAAATAATTCTAAGAAGATTAAAAATAATTTTGGCAATTAATTGATAATTCATATTTATCAGGATTATAAGAAAGAAGAATAACTTACAGCTGTAGATTTAAGTGTTTTTCTCACTGTCCTGGCATTTAAGAATTCACTGTAATTGCAGCAATGAGAGGCTGAAGGGTCTCCTTGGATTACAGTTGCCTGCAATTCAGATGATACTGCAAACCCTTCTTCAGTTCTCATGGATCTTTATTGGAAAACTTGGACCACAGATGCTTACTGGTGTGGATATTGCATCTCCATCTTATGGCCTCCATGCAGTTCCTTACTAAACATGGAAAAAAAGAATTCTCCCTGTATTTCATTTCTATCATATCTGACAGCTTTGTAGTTTGTGTCTATGTGTGCGATATTTGTGGCCAAGTATTTTAACATAAAAATTCCTTTTGCAAGGTCAGAATGGATATTTTTCCTATACTTCATCTCCCACTTTTTAAAGCAACTTTGATGATGAAGTAACATTAATAAAGTTTACACTGAAACAAATCTCAGAACTACATTAAATTAGCGTAATTAAAACAAAATCCTGCATCTTCCCAGATGTACTTTCTTTAAAAGTCTATGTATCTCCAAGACGCACCCAAAAAGACCAGATTATAAACCAATCAGATTCTACAGAGAATTATACAGACCTTTGATAGTTCATTGTATCAATACATTAAAGTGCATCCTATCAGAAAAAGAAAAAAGGTATTTCTGTGATAAGTGCTTATTTTATATTTAACAGTTATCAAATAATTCAGTTGTCAAAAGAACACCAGGATGAGATGGGACCTCAAGAAGTTATCTTCTGATTCCCACTCAGAGAAGTTACCCTTCTGATTCATACCAGGAGAATCATTGTCTGCCACACCAACAAACTTTTATCTAACTGCATCTTGGGAACCTCCAGTGACAGAGATTACACAGTTTTCCCTCATCTCTTTATTCCACTGCTTTGCCATTCCTGCTGTTAGGCAGCTTCTCTGCGTGCCTCATCTATATATATATCTCCCTTCCTTCACCTGGAGGTGCTGCTGTTTTTCTTACTCACCACAGACATGAAGGATTATTTCCTTCTGCTCTGCAATAGTCTCCTAGGTATTTGTGACCTGAGCTTGGTCATACTTTATGTAAAACAGTTCTGATTCATCCAGTCTTGCACCATTAGCCACGATTTCTAGAGGACTGTCTGATTGTGCTTCTACCTGGGTTTCTCCACTGTGACCTCATCTTTCTTGAAATGAATGTCTAAAGCTGAACAGAGTAATTTTATGAAAGCCTTGGCCACCCTGGATTAAAGAGTTTATAATTTCTTTTTCACACATCCCCAAATGAGGTTGTGAGAGAATAAAAGTCCTGAAGTCAGCTAGGGATCTTCTGGAGACTAAAATCTCATCTATTAAGCTGCTACATGTTTGAAGCTGGAAAATTTTTAACTTGCTCTCCTCCTTCCTTCCTCATAAGCTATTTGGCATTACTACCAAGATGAGAAAAAATATCTTGCATTTGTAAGACATATATCAGTTTTGCAGTGTTTCTATTTATACCCCAGCAAATACATTCCAGTTGTGCCTAACAACTGTCCTGGGTTTTTCATTCTGCTGGAGTAAACTCTACTGAATTTTCTGTTCTGCCAGTGATGCCATAGCAACACATTACCATTCTTCATGCTCCTTGCTTTGCCAGGCTGGTAAAGGAGATGTTGAGACTGCTATGGTAAGAGTGTTTTCATCTGGAGAACAAAAGCAATCTGCACCCTCAGAAAGCTGTCATCATCTCTCCTGGAGACTGCTGAGCCATGCCAGCTCACATCTTTTCACTGTGATGCTGGATGAAAGCAGTGACTCCAGCAACATGAGCTGCTATTTTGAGTTGGATGCTCAAGTTGCTGAAAAAAAAAATTCTGGCAGAATATATTTGCAATATTTCCCCTAAAAAAATCTGCTTTCATCCTCAAATTCTAGTGTCTCTTTTTTGAGGACTGAATGTTTTACAGGCAACACACTTGTGTGGTCAGGAGAGAATTCAGTTGTGAGGACTGGCAAGAACAGTTCTGCTTTAAACAGAGCTGGGAAATTGCTCCCCTTTGTCCATTAACTTCTCCAAGTATCTCCTACGTCACTTGTTCGCCAACTCTGAGCTCAAACTACTGGAGGATGCCTTAATAGATAACACCTATTTTAACAAAACAACACAAAACTATTGATGTCTGCAGATATTCATTGCAGATATTCAACTGCTCTTTAAACTATGTTAAAATTTGGTTAACTCCTTAAGTGACCTGAGAGAAATGGGGTCACTAATTGCATTTAACTGCCATCCTGAGAGTGAAAGCACAGCAGAGTGATATATAATGAGTAGACCCTAGGAAATGCTATTGTGAAGGTTTTATCTCGTCTTTTTGGAGTTCATCAGCAATGGCTTAGTGTTGGTTGCATTTTTTTTAAATGTGGAAAACCGAAGGATGGCTTTCACATGGAGACACTGAGCTTCTTGGAAGCTTTCTTTTGTATAAAGCAGTGACTACTCCTCCAGAGCCAGCACCTCTGTACTTTGAAAATCGACAACTTAGAAGAAATATGGGAAGCTTTGATTGCATACAAACCCTAAGATTTCCCCATCATTAACACCACGTGGCCCCTACTAAACCAAAGTTAGGGCAATTGGAGAGGGAAATTTCCATGCAGGGGATGAAGTTTTAAATGAGCTCACCTTACAGGTTGCAGTAAAATCAAGCCCCAAGGACAAAACAGACAGATGATGAAAATATTTGTTTTTAGCTTTCTGCTTTTTTTTTCTTCATTCTCCTAAAAAGACAGTGCATTGAAAATATACTGGAGTGCCATCCAGGTATATTATTGCTTGCCTGACTTTGCACCCAGAGAAAGCACTTGCTGGAGTCAAGTATCTGCTTTGAAAGAGGCAAACAGGTCAAAAATCTACTTACACTATCACATGAGCAAGCCAGTGATAACTGAATGTTTTTGGAGAAGTACATGAAGAGATAAGACCATGTCTTATCTGCCAGCTATTCTCAATTCTAGCTGTTGGGATGGGACCATATTGTTTTGGGTTTATGTAGAATAAAAAGCTTGTATGTACATCAAAGCCAGCTGGAAGAATGGAGGAAGCCTTCTCTTTGTCTGAATCAATTCACACACAACCAGGTCATACAGGTAACA
The DNA here is from genome assembly GCA_008694505.1 of Cyanoderma ruficeps. Classification (NCBI taxonomy): domain Eukaryota; kingdom Metazoa; phylum Chordata; class Aves; order Passeriformes; family Timaliidae; genus Cyanoderma; species Cyanoderma ruficeps. Next base: position 24,774,193 of record VZDJ01007754.1, read on the forward strand.
TCTTCTTCAGTACTTTTTGGAGCACCTTGAGGCGCTGCCTAGAGTCAGTTAATATAATAATCTCCCCTCCTGAGCAGGACAGATTTTGAGAGCTACCTCGAAATCAACTCGATATATTTTAATCAGTTACATTTTATGTTAAAAACATGTGTGTGTTGTTTCTGCAGGGCAAGTTGTAAAAAAACCTTATGCACAGCAAAGTGATGCCTGCACATCTGATCTGTGATCTATGATGGGACAGACACAGCAGTGGGAAGTGGAGAAGGGTGGCACAGAAAGGGCACATGTAGATAACCAGCCCAAAAATGACCAATGCTGGGTGCTCCTGGGCTTCATGTGGGCTTGAGAAGAGCTGGTGCTGCTGCCTGCTCAGAGTTTGGTGTCCACGCACCAGGAGGAGACAGGAGGCAAGGCAGGACATGCAGTGAACCCCTGTCTTAAAGCTGAGAATGGTAAATGAAATAGCTTTGAAGAGCCAGAAGCAGAAATACATTGTTTACTCCTTAAAATCTAAAATGCTATACAATTTAGAAACAGAATGGATTAGACTTTGTAGAATGAGAAATTCTGATGGGTTTTTTTTTCCTTTTATAAACATCTTTCCTCCCTGGTGGCTAGTAGGACAGCCAGACTTTAACCCTCTCTAGCCATTTCCTTTGTCTTCTTTAGAGCTGGAATAGATGTCGGCAGTAATCTTACCTTAAATTAAATTTAATTTTAATAAACATGTTTCTAGGATGCAGAACTCAGCTTCTTTTTTGTGGAAAGATATCTTGACCACCCTGAAATCATGGCTGGATTACCATGTCTCCTCATGTCCTTCCACCTTCACTACACTGTAGACGGCAAGTCACACTAATATTAACAAATGTGTTATACCTAGAAGCATTATTTTGCAGTCCTATAGACAACTAATAGCGATTGCTGCAGAGCTCTTGCAAACAGGTCCATGGTTTCAGGAGTCCTAAGGCACATATCATGAAGTATTTTATGGTGCTTGTGAACTCAGCTAGCCCAAATTTTTGGGAGGTAGTATTTCTAAGCTAAAAATTGCAGCGAGGTGATTATTCCTTACTGGTTACAAATAAAATTTAAAGTAATTCTCCCCTTCCTCCCGGTTTAAATGTCTGCAGGTATCAATATGTAAATATCCCAGACACAGACAGCTCTGGATCGCACAGGTGACTGTGATGTTCAGTGGATATAAATAACAAGGAACTATTACCTCTTGGAGAAGCTGTTTTGGTAAATTCAAGTCTAAGCATGAAGCAAGAGAAACATAAATTTTAGACCTTTCCTGTCAAACACGCTGTCTCGTCCCACTGGTTTCAAAAAGAGCAGTTGTTTCCCTTAGAACAGCATGAAAGCCTTGGGGAAAATTAAAATGGTGAGAGATTCACTATGTAAAATATACAGTGCAGAACACTAGAGAATCTCAGTATGGGCATGAAGAATCACTCTTGTCATGAGCTGGCAGGAGTTTTATCCCTCCTCTACACAAAATTGAATTTGGGGGATTGATGAGTGTGCCTACTAGGTGAGCCATCTAATGACCAATGCCAAAAGCTGACCACCTCCATCAACTCCAAGTGTTAATAGGTTGAGGAAATCTAATGCAGGAGGATGTGTGCCTATGTGAAGCAAGATGTTGTCAATTAGTCTGTTGCTGGAAAATATAATTCAAAGAATTTTTGGAAGAAGAAATGCCAAGTTTCTAGTTAAACTTGTTGAGTATCTCTGGCAAATTTGACTAAGAAATTTTCTCTGGAGAGACTGTAAAAATAACTGTTCAAGCCAAGTAAACAATGCATTCAATGCGACAACTTTTGTCATTGTGTCAACTCTGATTTTCACAGATTATGATAAACGCATGAGCGAGAAGCTAAAGGGGTTGTAAGCATAGGGGAGATTCTGGGAAAGGACCTGAACTGGTAATATGAACTAAACCCATGAAGTTAAAGCACATTAAACCTCCAAGGCTTCTTCTGAAGGTGGCTGCTAGAGCATTCTCAATCTGATTACTTAATTAATTTAACATCCAGCATGGAGAAATCTGGATCAGCCTAAGCCTCACATCACCATGAAGCTACAAAAGCACTGGGGGCCACACATGTAATTGTTCTCCCATACTTCACATGGTTCCTGCTGACATTCTGTGTTTAAGTCCTGCATGTTGGCAGCACTTCTAGCTGCAGTTTTATCTGAGATGTAGCTGTATGAAACTCCCTGACTGTGCTGTAGCTGGAAAAGGTGAGTCTTCTCTCACAGGGAAAGACAAGGTCTTCCCATACCTATACCTATACATACACACACACAAACGTATATATATGAAAAACTGCTCTACAGTGTGAGAAATGACTAGTGCTGCCTTTCCAACCCATAGGAGATCCAGGCAGACCCCTGATGCATATTCTTTAGGAGGCTCAAACACAGCATGCCATTGTGTAGTGCTGCTCTTGTTCTTGGCCTCACATTACTGAAGGTTATCCTGCAGGGAAGGGAGGCCATCCTGGAAGTGAACTGCAGTAATGGAGGCTGGAGCATGACCTGCACAGGTAAGCAGACTGGCAGAATTTGTTTGTTGTGTTGCATAGTAGGAGCTTGCTTTAAAGGGAGGGGCTGAAGCACGGAAGGATAATTCCCATGATCGACTGACTGCTGTAGATCAGCTTGGAAGCAGGAAATATGGGAAACATTTTCTCTTTTATGTAAACATGCTTTTTTCTCTAAAGCATTGGACCTGTCTTAAGAGGGTGAGCTCATGTGCAGCTGAGTAGACTTTAGTTATCTTCCTATGGATCAGTCTGACAAGTTGCCATTGATGCTTCAGATAACTTAGAAAACCTGTAACCATTACTACACCCTACCTTGTGTGTCTCCATGGTCCACTGGAGCCCTTACAGCTGGATACAAGTCAAAGCGGCTTCCAGGCTACTTTAATATATTTTGGGACTAAGCCAGGAGAGGCAAAGCCCAAGGCATATCTCAGGTTCTGTGCTGAGGCCCTTGTTGCCACATGGTTATATTTCTTCTGCTATGCAGACTATATAGTGTGCATGCAGTAGGTCCTGGTCACATTTTGCATGGTGCTTTTCTGTCCTAAAGTAAAACACATAGTCAGCCCAGCCTTGTTTTTTAGGTAGGCTTCTTCCCCCTGTCCTTCAGATATTTTTCCCTTGTATTAGGGATTTAAAACCTGTCATCTCCAGCATTGTTTACTAGAAGGCACAGAGGGACACAGCTGTGTCTCTGTGAACAGTCGCATGCTCCCTGTGTGATGGCACTCACTTCCATCTGGTGAGGTGGGGTATATACTGAGGTGCCTGACTCCAGACCTGTGAGGGATAGACACCACTGTCCCCGGACTAGGAGGGGCTGATACACTTGAGGGGACGTGGGTTGTCTGAACATCCCCATTTCAAAATGGCAGTTCAGGATGAACAAGACTGTTTCCTCCCTGAGGTGAAGCATCAGGCACAGCTGTGCAGCTGAAACCTCCCTGCAGTCTGCAGTGAAGTTCTCAGTGATGCTGGCGGCATCTGGATTTGAGCCATGAAACACAAAGAGCACCTTCTGTATGGCAGTTGACAGAGTTAATAAAAGAGAATCACATAGATAAAACCGGTGGGTGTTCACTGCACTCAAAGGAAGTAGTTTATAATTTTCCTATCAAAACAATACCACTATAAGCATCAGAGACCTACCCTAACATAAACCTGTACTTAGCAGTTTGATTAGAAACCTGAAAGGTGTCTTGAAAATAGCCAAATCTGAGGTCAGAGACTGAAATACAACACTCTATATATTTCAAGTAATGGAATAATCACAAGTACATTAACAATTAAGTAACAGTTCAGTTACGGAACATATGAGAATTGTCGTAGCCTTTGCTGTAGCAAAGGGTTTATTTGTAGTCTGTTGCTTGCATTGAAATGACATGTTACAGAAAGATGAAGGGATCCTGTCAAAACCCATTTGAAAAGTCACTTCTTCTAAACAAGTCCATCTGCTTTCATCCCTCTTTGCATTATCAGCTGAACTGTTGGCATCAGGTATTCAAGGAATTTCAGAGGGAAGGAGGAGAGCACAGTATTTCCTTGTCACTGTGATAGATTTGACAGAGCATTTGGACAATACAGCTAGCATCCTGTCACACAAATTGACATCTTGGGAAAGCAACAGGCTTTAAAAACAACACTCAGCTTACTCTAGGACTGGGATAGTCAGTGATGACTAGTGCCTCTTTTACACATGAATCACTCACTTTCATCCTTTAAATGTGTTCAGAGAACTGGAGGTTGGGATATGTCTGCTACAGACTGCCTGGGTTTGTAATTAAAGCGCCCACCTCCACTCTTGTTTGTTCCCATATACCTGTATCTCAGGGAACAGATTTTCTTTGCTAGAGATTGAGCTATTCCCCAGGCTGCTGTACATCTCAGAGACAATTAATCATGTTTGCAAAGGCTATTGTATATGTGGCCTGTGGTTAGATGAGATCCTGGGCTTTACCAAAGGGGCAGGTTTGGCACTGGTGACTGAAGACAAGACAAGAAGAAACACCAGCTGCTGTGCCAAGTGATGTGGGCACCCTTCCTTCAGAGGACTGGCACCCAGCCAGCAGCCTTGCATGGTCTTTGAAGTATCAAGCTGCTGACAGTGCTGTTTAAGATCAGAAAACAGTCATACTATTTAAACCATGTTTGGTGCTTGGGAAAGGGAATGTTATCAAGCTCAAGTCTCGAAAATGCAGGCCCACAAAGGACCACGTCACTCCCTGCAGAGTGGCCAAGCAACCAAAGCCCCATTTCTCTTTCTAGATGAAATCTCTGAGCTTCCTCTATGAGGCACAGTCCAGAGCCCATTTTTGTTAAACGTAAAACACTACCCTTCCAGTCACATGCTCCAAACCCACGCACTCCAAATGGAAATTGGAAAGTATTTCTGAGCGCAACACGGTGCTGTGTTTTCTACCACGTGTTTAAAAGGCAGTGGCATGCTGCTGTGAAAAGCCACTATATACAATTTGTGTATCCTTTCATAAAATCCTTCCATGTATTTTGGGATTGAAGTTATACGAATAAGACTGAAAAATATGGTCCTATCTATCACCTTCCACTACCTCTTCCCAAGACACAGCTTGCAAACCTCTCCTAACTCTGTCAAACTCTGCCCATTTTTATTTTCAAGTCAGAAGTGTGTGCCCTAGAGAAGACCACTTCCATGACAGCTCAAAGCTTTCAAACTGCATCCATCTTTCTGTCAATTTGCCCAAGGAAGTGACACTTTAGGGAGGGAAAAACGGTTTATCACTACTTCGAAATCAGACCTAATTTTTCCCAATCTTTCCCTCATATGTTTATCTTTTAGAGAGAGGTTAATTACGGACAACTTGTGGGAACATTTTTCTAGGCAATTATTAGGATGCATGCAAAGAGTTGTACTGCAGTATCTCCCTTAGAGTGGTCAGGTGCAAGTAACAATATTTCAAGACTACCAATACGAGTGAAGTAGATCCCTGACTTGCTTCAAGAACTTGTTCTCCTGTGTGTAGAGGGAACAACATTAATTTCTCTTTGCTGTTTTGGAGGAGTACTGCATAGCAAAGGGCTTCTTTCTTTGTTCATTTACTATACAGGATCAGGTTTCCTGATGATTTCAAAGCAAGTATCTACCATTGCAGGACCAAGGCTTCCACCCTGTACCTGCTCAGGCCCTTTACCCTGTGCTGTGCAAAGATTCACAGCAGAGACTTTCCCAGGTATCACTGATGTTACAAGGAGGAAACCAAAGGTGAAACTCTGTCTAAGTAAGTCTTTGATAAGAGGATTAATTTAAAATCATACACTTCGCTCATTTAACTTTTTTTTTTAAAGGAAACATAAACCAATACTGTAATTGTACTTTGGCCTGTGGGAATAATATCCCAGAAATAACGTCTCTACTGAAACCCTAGTAGCTTAAGATCTCTCTGGGGCTGCTTCTTTCACTGCAAGACCTATAATTAGCCATCCATTATGGCACTGAGCAGTGATCCTGAGGAAGTCCGTATTTTCCCCCCAAGCACTCTACACAGATATGCCAGAGAGTGGGTAGAGAATGCTCTGGAGTTCACCTTCCTTCTCAAAGCAGGCAGCTCAGGGAGACCCTTCCTGGTGCCCCTTTGCCAGGCTCTTCAGCAGGGACACCCTGTGGGCACCTCAGTGCTCTCAGGTGTCTGGTACTGTGTCTCACACTGTAAACACTAGGATTGCTACAATTTAGTTCCTAAAGCCATGGTGGTGTGATTTGAGCTACTCTCCTGCCTTCTTTTTGCTTAGGGGTGAGCAAAGATAGCAGCTTTCTAGTTGGGAAGGATGGGAATCCACTTAGCCAAGCACTCCTTTCCTCAGCCTTTGGACCAAACATGGCTGCTTTGGAGATGGAGATGGAGATGGCTTGGTGGTGCTGCTACTGGTCTAGGAGTCTGTGCCTCCAGGCAGTAAATACTGTCCTGGCATGACTGGGGGGCATAAGGGCATACTTCCACGGTATTTTACTGGCCAGATTGAGGACTGAGTTCAGATTGGATGAAACAGTGCATAAAAAGAAGACCTGGCTGACGGTGTTTCCCCATGGTTTTGAGAAAGACTTTTGCTCCCCTTAAAATAAATAAGTAATTTTATCAGGTAAAATATTACGAACACGTAAACTGTTTCAGTTAGCAAATCCTACATTTGAATTGCTTTGTATTTTCCAAAGCCGTTTCCCAGTATTACTGTCTAAAACTTTCTCTGAATTAGAACTGAATATATAAATTGTTTAAGTTACTTAGAAACAGTGTCAGCGGGATTTGAGTGTGTGCATGTGAAGAAATAACTAGCTGAAAAACTCCTTTGTATGTGTAATATTTATTAACAGTAATGCAAACCCCTCTGCAAAATTGGCCTGGAGAACTCTGGTGGTGGACACAGGGCTGAGGAGCCTAGTCCTCATCTTGACACATTTGAGACACTGAGACCAATGTACAGACAATCCTCAGATGTGCCAGACTTCACCTCTCACAGAGCTTCCTTTGACCTACCACCCATCCTAAGCTTATATTTAGAAAAGACACTGAATTCCTAGTGTGAAAGTTCCACACTGACTTCAGATGGTGATTGATCAGATGGGCTCTACAAGGCTCAGCAGCACAGGGAACACTGTTTCATGACAGCTCTTGTGTTATTAACTTCAGCACTGTGTGCAAGGTAAAGCAAACAACGTTTTTTACAAACACTTCATTGCTACAGATCAATGCCATCACACACTCAAATTTGCTTTTCATGGATTCAGTGTAATGGGCACAAAGATGGTTTCTCTAAAGTACCAAAAATTCAGGATCAACAGCATGAAGGAATGCAAGAGGGCTAGTTCTCTGCTAGATTTTTAAATGTGATTACTCCTGACAAGCAATATTGTACATTGATCCTCACCAGCCTACTACAACTGTGGGAAAGAAATCCATGAATTGCCTCAGATGTAGATACACTTTACTTTGTCATCTGTCTTTAATAAAGAAATGGATCCAGAGAGAAGTGAGGTTTGACTTAAAGAAGAGGTCCAGTTTTTCTGAAATTCCAGATGACCTTCTTTTCCATGATAACACTAAGCTGAAGGTTTGAACAAAGTGTTAGTGTAAATCTTTAGACACTGCAATAGGTCAGGCTTGAAAAAAAGCAGTTTATGATACCAGAGAGGTGCCATTTCTTTATTTAGCAGTTTTATATATGGAAGTATATCTCATATTACTCATTCAGTAATGTCAAGGCCTGATCTTCTTCCATGTATCTTTGAAAACAGGAAGGTAATTTTCACAAGGCATAGCAAATTTATAATTTCTAAAAAAATAGAGTGATCTTGCTTTTTGGACATTCAATGGAGTTCACACTCAAGAAACCCCTACTTTGATTTTACATTGTAGCCAATTTTTTATGTTCTGTTCTGTGATTTTCACAGAAGATTGTTAGGTCTTAATAACCAGTTCATTTTTGTGATAATAAATTACCTACATAATTTTGAAACCCTACTAGGGCGTTGCAAAGTGATCATAGTGACATTCAAGGTAGGAATCCACTATAAGTAACAGCAAGCGTAACAGTTGTATTCACTTGGATAGCTGGGAACACCCATGAGGGCAAGGAAGAATAAATGTATGATATTCTTGGAGAAAAGGAAGCTGTCTAATGGCCAGGAAGTGGATCAGGAGCTTTCTGGATCTGTTAACAAAGCAATTCTTCTCGTTCCAGGCCTCAACAAGGGCTCAACACAGCTACCCACATGCAGGGAGGTGGTGACACCTGAGATGTCCTGTGGACTCTGCCTGACCCCAGTGTGCCACTTCAAAAGGCAGTGAGTCTCCTCAAAGCCCTGCACCAGACCTGCCAAGCTCACACGGACATCTTACACAGCACAGCCTAAATGGCAGTAGCCACACACAGGCAGGCAAATGAATACAGCTCTTCAGAGGATTTACTACTCATTTAAAATCACAAAAAAAGCCCCCAAAACAAACCAACATCACTAAAAGATCTCATCTTTGAGACCACATAAAAGAAAGATGCAGAGTTATTTTCTGATTTCAGGTTATGATGGTAGTCAAGGAAAGAAAACAGATACAACCTTCCAGTGGCTGGTGCCCAAGAAATTATTTATTTCTACATGAACTGAGGGTGAAAAATACTATTTTTCTGACTTCATACTCTTGCAGGTCACCAGAAAAAAACAAATCATGTCGTGAAAAAGTGCCATACGAGTCAAACCAGCTGTGCTTTTACCAATAAACAGAACATATGTGTATGTGTAGGGGCTATGTGGTATAATAAGTAAAAGCCATCAAAGGCACTGTTCCTCTGACTTTAAAGCAGGCCTGCATTTTGAGGGCAGGATCAAAAATCCGGGGCCTCACACAGTAGATCTGTTGGATAAAAGGGGACAGGCTGAAGAGGTAAAGAAAATTCCCCAAACACCTCATTTTCCTGAAAAAATGGAGTCTGTTAAGTGTGAGCACAGTGAGTGTAGCTTCCCAGAGCCCTCCAACTCCTCCTGAAAACATGATTATCAAAACATTTTCATGATGATGGCCGTGATTAGCATACAAGTAGCATGAGGCAGAAAGAAGCTAAGGTGCAGAAATGTCATTGCACAGACAACCTCAGCTGTGTTCTGACCAAAGCTGCATTTCGGGTTCTCTGGTTGAAATCTTCAGGGAGTTCCATGCTCAATCACTTTGTTTTGAACAAAAACTACAGCTTGTTCACACAGTTTCTCACTCCCTTCTTAATTGTTAGAAATTAATACCCTTGACACACTCTAAAACCATACTGTGTGGCAGCTATTTTACAGTGTAGGCAAACATTTGAGCTTAGTGCTAAATATGCGGGCGCTGTACATACACAAATAAAGACTGTCTCTTTCTCAGAGATCTTACAGTCTGAAAGATAAGAGATGAAAGAGTGCTTGGAAAGATGAGTAACCAGGGACTGTGGGAGGGGTTCACCTCCGTTAAAATGTAAAAACCTGGATATCATTCAAAGAACGTACAGATTTTGGTCCTGGAAGTGTGCATTTTATGTATGACAGTTTTGTAATTAAGAAAAAAGCTGAAACTGTTGACATTTTCTTGTGCCTGGTTTTTCCAGGACTGAGGTAGCATGTTGCTGCTGATTCTCCTGACACCTCCAAGCCATCTTGCTATAGATGTCCTCTGCACAAAGCCCAACGCTCTCGTTCAAATCACTGGCCCTGCTTGGGCTTTGACCTTGAGAGGGGTTAGATTTGGAGACCAGATATTTCTTGTATATGATGGATAACTTCACATTTAAATACAAGAAATTTTTAGCCTTTTTTGCTCGCATATAATTAGGAAAGTTATGAGTCACAAAGTAAACAGTAATAAATGTGATGCAATCAGCATGTGCAATTCCATGATTCAGTTTTGCAAACATTTCTTCAAACCAAACCTATCTATCTTCAGACATCAAGCACAGGTTAAACACATGGACCCCCAGACACAGGGGTACTGAGCTGCTCTCTCCTTGGGAAGGAGTAGCTGGGCTGGAGGCTGCTGGGACACAGCAGCTAGGTGCTCAGTACTGCCCAGAACCCTTGCTCATAGTTGCCTCCAGGTTTATAGACATGCAGTTTTTTGGTTATTGGAGATGGAGGGACTCGTCATCAGGTAGCACTTTTCATGGTACATGAAAATAGTGAGGTAGATATCCATGGTGCAGTAGATATCCATGGGTTGTAACTTCTTCATATATCACCTTTCATGTGACACTTGCATCCACAATGAAAGGACAAAGATTAATTCTTCTTTCATTCTTAATGTGGTTTAGTACACATCAGATGGCGCCTCTCTTGGTTTTTGGGATCACACCAGGATAGTTTGTTCCTCAAACAATGTTTGAGATCAAACTGCAGATCACAGAGATGACAGAGATGACTTTGCTTTAGTAGTGTCAGAAGAGTTCAGATAGTAATAGGAATGATGTAGCTGCAGCTTTTTTTTTTAATCTAACAAAGTGTTAGCAAGATGCCAAATGCATATGAAACAGACAATTCCTGGCATAAGGATGGTGTGTGTCTGTTGCAAAGGGGCAAAGGTTGACGTTGCCTCGTGAATCCAAGTGACACACTTGGAGCCATCCACATTTTGATTTCAAGCCAGTGAAAACCAGATTTTCTTTTTGCTAGAGTTGCTGAAAGGTTGGTGGAGCAGGAGGCAGCTAGTGCCAAGGTAGAACTATGCATGTTTCTTGTCATGTCTTCAAGTGATGCATTCCAGAATTCTTCATTTAATCATCCAGAGATAAATAAGCTACTTATTAAAAACTAATTATGTTTCAAACAGCACAGCTAAAAGCTAATCTGTGTAACAGAATTCCTAGTGGCAAAACATCCAGGATTTTTCTACCTGTAAAATCATGAAACTGCTATGATGCTTTTGAAGTTTTAACACACTCATGCATTTGCTTGAAAACTACTATGCGAGCAGTAAACACTCTTGTTTGGGTCTGATTCTTCAAGGTGCAATACAGGTAGCTCTTCACTTAACTTCATGGGCTGGGTTCTTACAAGTCTAACATAGCTGATAGTATTTTTAAATTATGCATTTGACAATCAATGCAATAAAAATAAAAAATCTGTGGTTTTAGTATCCACTAGTCTCCTCACCGAAAATTACATTCCCAGCTAGAATACCGAAGAGGCTTAACAAAGACACTTTGAAGGGAAAAAACCCCAATACAATGCCTTTTTCTTTTGCTTCTCTAATTGCTGCAGATGTTGTTGCACCTATGAAAAGTTAAATGTTACGTCTCTAACATTTTTGATCTTCATTAATTATAGCTCAGAAAACCTTACAAAAAGCAGCCTGCCTCTTTAATACAAATAAGATTAATTGCATGGGTGTTCAGAAAATGAGCCACCAGTAGTTAAACAAAAAATGTTTGTCTTTAAGCAGCCCTTGAATGATTTTTTTTTTTAACTGTTACAGGAAGTGAAGAGGCTGCCAAATTACCATGCCCGTGAGCCCCACTCTCATTATCAGCCTAAACGAACGCACACACCCCGCCACTTTCATCCTCTTCCAGGTCCAAGAAAAAGAAGAAGGAGGAAAAAAAAAACCCAACCAACCTTCCACACAAAGAGGTGTCTCTGAAGTCTGGAATGCAACCTGGCTGTTTGAAGACAAGATTTATACCTGACACCCTCCTTAAAGCTCATTGTTGAGACTCGCCTGCGTTCAAATCAACCGCAGACTGGCTGCTGCAGGTACTTCATCTTACAACAACCACATCATCTAAGATAAATGCACCAGGAATTGCTATCACTTTGAGGTGAAAAAAAAAAAAAATGGGTTGGGGGGGTGCGGAAATCCAACCTCAGTTGCAGGTCGTGGGTGGAGGAAAAGACAGACAGGCACGGAGGAGTGTGTAAGGGTGTGACCAGGGAAGAAGCCGGCGACAGCCAGCAGCCTGCGGCATGGGGCGCAGGGATGAAATGGGTCTGGCTGCCTGTGTGGGCACCTGTGTTTTGGCCCAGCCTCTCCTTGCCTTTGGCAGCCAGGCTGTGGGACCAGGCATTGGGTGGATCCTTAAGCCACCCCACTGCCAGGGAAGTGGTGACCACTCGGGTGCTTGTGGAGGACTGAAAGGAGCTTTCTGACTTGGTGGGAGACAATGAGAAGGACTGTGCCATCAATTCATGTCATTCCCATGTTTTCCGAGGCAAGCCTGATTTCTTCATTTTAGGATCATGTCCCTAAGTAAGCTGTGGTTAGTTACTTTCATTCGGCTTCTTAAATGTCTCTGGAGGAAAAGCCTTGGTAGTAAGGACTTAATTTTACACTGAAGCTGTCTGATGGGAGGCAAAGCTGTAGGGGACTAAGATAGGTGAAGCAAACAATAGGAGGGACAGAAGAGTGTGCTCAGGATAGTGTCAGGATATAGAGAAACACAGCTGAACATCCTAGAGCTCAGGCTGCTGAAACTCTAGCATTAGCAGGAGTTGGGCTAATTATTGAAGGCTTTGAAGTGATGCAGGCAGAAAACGTCTGTCATAATGAGAGAATAACACCTGGCAATTGGCAGAGATACTTATTGCCTATATCATACTATCGCTCAAAGGCCCAATAAAAGTTGGGGAGTAAGGATGTAATTTGCGGTGTAGAACCAGCTAAGGAACATTTTCCAGGGTGAAGAATTACCATGGCATTCGGAATAACGCCCCATTAATCCAGGGAAACAAAAATGGTTCTGAGGATATATTCTGAAATTAAACTGATAGAGAAAAGAAGGCAGAAAAAATGAGAGCATTGGTAGTTAATGCAAAACTTTAAAGTTAGAAAAACCTGGCCTTCTGAAGCATTTTGCAATGCCTATCTTGCATAAAGAGACAGAAGACAGTATGGGATTAGTGAAAAAACTAAGGTCCCTAAGGACTGTTCTAGTATCACAAGGCAGGACCCATCAGCAGGTTCTGGATTTAACCCAAGAGAAAGGTCTTTATTTGGTTTTCTGGTTCTCCTTTGTCAAGCACTTAAGACTCAGGGCTTCACAAGACTTCTTCCAAAACTTCTGGACTGACAGGGATGTTTGAGATCTGGGAAAAAGGAGCTGGTTTAATCCATTTCAGTCATAGAGCACTTTCTATATTTAGGATTTTAAATTATGTTTCATTAAGAATGCAAATTATGAGCACTTCTAGGACTCCAGGTACTTGCATGTCCCAGCTAGCACATAAGCCTCATGCCGTTACAAATCTGAATAAGGCAGGTTAAATTTGCAGCAGAATTAAAACAGGGTAAAAGGGAGGGTGGGAAGAGAGCTTGAACAACACATTCAACATTTGGCAACTTTGGTGAGAGGAAAGACATCTACACTAGCACTGAAGTGACACAACTGCACGTGAAGCTACCGCATCAGTCTCAGCTTGGCTGCAGGTATATCCTGTTCCCTTTTTTGCAATTGAAAAACTTACCATTTATAATTATATTTTAGAATTTTTTTTTCTGTGGGCTGTTTTGTAGGGTTTGTTCTTTTGTTCTTTTTGTTCTTTTTGTTGTTTTTGTTGTAGTATTTTTTTTTCTCTTGTGGGGTGATGTCTTCTACCTGGTGCCAGCATAAGATTCTCAGAGAAATTGGTTTCATCAAACTGTGACCAATGTATTGAAAAATGGAGCATGGCTCCGCTGCAGCTATCATGGGAAATGTTGTGGACAGTTATCCTGGAGCCTCCACAATTTGTGACACCAAGCTTCTGAGGTAATAGCATTCAGTATTTCATTCTGACATTTCAGCTCTTGACAGCACTACAGACTGCTGCTTGAACCTAAAGTCAAATGCGATAAACTGTGCACAGCTTCGCCAAAAAATAACAAAACCAAAAACATGAGCAAGGCCAGTTCATACTGCCATCACAGGGAGCCACAGGAGTGGGAAAGAGAAACAACTGGCTCTAAGCAGCTGCTTCACTGCTGCCTGCCTATTAAAAATAACAGAATTTTCAAGAAGCAGTTACAGGCACTATCAGGGCCTTCTGGCCTAAACACAGAACCATAAAACTATTCAGGTTGAAAAAGAACTTTAAGATCATCGAGTCCAACTCTTAACTCAGCACTGCCAAGTTCACAACCACGTAGAATCATTGCATTCTTCCTTTCCCAAAAGGATTTTCAGCATCTCCCAAAGCAAGTGACAACAAACAGTGATAAAAGACCATCAGAAGATGAAAACATGAATATGGATGACAAACTTGTACATTAACTAAGACTGTTCACATAATTATTTGTGATAAACCACTTGGCCAGGGTATAAATGTATTTTGTATTTCTACACAATGTGCATCTTTTGCCGGTGTTGAACAGCTCTTACTGCAATAACATGCTAAGAAGGTTCCAGGGAATTTCTGTATACTGGTAATCACTGGAACTTTTAAAATTACTTCTGAGCCAATGAAAAATGTGAATACTTATTTCTGTTATATGTACATATGCATGCAGGGTTACATGGTAGATCCATAGACATGTTTTAGGCTCAAGATAGTTTTTCTGCAGCCTGTGAAATTTTATTTGTACTTTCTCCCTCCTTTGTGTTTCTGATCTAATCATTTTACTATTCTGAAAAAGGAACTTCAAAGTCTGGTGCTTGTTATGTTATTCGAGAATGAGAGCACCAGCTCTCAGAATAAGACAACAAATGTCCTGGATTCGCCAGCAATTCCTTCTCCATCCCCAGAGAGATGCCGTCTTTCGCCCTGTCCTCCAATCGTTGGCTACTTTTGGTCCTTTGCCTCTTATTAATTTAGTTTCTTCATCACTGCACATGCTTTGTGGGGCCAATGACTCCTTTTTAATGCTGTGTGACTCCTCTGGCTGCCATTCCCCTCTCCACTCTACCTCAAGCAGCATCTCAGTGGAAAGCAGCAGGTACCCCTTCCACCTGTGCTGTCCTCACAGCCACTGCTCATGTCCCTACTGATCTTCATACACTTGGGAGCCCAAACAGGATTGGAGCATCCTTTCCTACAACCCTCATGTTTGCTGCAACCCCATCCCTCTGTTCTACCTGCTCCCTTCATGCACCTGTTCTCCACAGCCATTCAGCTCCCCCATAGAAAGAAGGTGGCTGGACAGAAATCTCAGGCAACTCACTCCCACCTTCTTGGGGCCTATTGCTACCAGGGCAATGTGGCACCATGTGTCATCAGCCTCTGCCTGCAAAGCGGTAGTCAATGTCAGAATCATCTTGCAAACTGAAATACAGCAGCCATCTGAGAGAGCTGTGAGAAGAGCCTCTCCTGCCTCCTGGCACATCTCTTTATCTCCAAAAGTTGAGGACAGCCTGCCTGGTTCAGGGTCCCTTGGAGTCCCCCAGGCCCTGGTCTGGGGTAGCTCTTAGAAGATGGCTTAGTCTGACTAAATTGTGTTGCTCTGTGTTAGCAGTGGAGAAGTCATATTTGTAGTGGTAGCAATGTATTCTATAGCAAAACCCTGTAATAGAAAATTATTTATTTCCATGAATATTTGCTTGAAATAAATAAAAAATTATAGAAACATAATTTCTATAAGATAAAACTATCAAGTGCACAGCAGCTGCTGAGGAACTACATTTCTTTTACAGCTTGTCTAAAGTGTCACCTTGCAAGGACCTGAGGGCATGTTAAAGTGAAGAGCTTTGAAACAGCGAACAACGAAAGCTAATTCTTCTCCAAAAAAGGCAAACAGGAAACTTGTTTAAAGGACAAAGCTTTCAGTGCATAGCAAGTGCTTGTGTTCACATGTGTGCTCAGGTTGCTTTCAGAGTCGGTTTTTCGTCTCTCTTGGCTCTGTCTCCAAAAGACATCTACAAAAACTCATGTATGTGCATGAGTGCCAAATGTGTACACAGCATCCCAGTCACTTCGACAGCAAGCAACAGTTAATTCAAACCATGCATTACAGAGAGCTCATCCTTTCATGATAAATTATGGTATTGATAGATGAGTTATTTTTACACTGAGCTTAATTATGTCAACTCTCAGCCCACAAGTGGGCAGCAGAAAGGGTAGCTTTTTTCTTTGTTACTAATAATCTGTGTTTGTTATTTTTCTTTTGCACTATTCACATGCAATTAAAAGTGACCCAAACCCACATAAATTATATGCCAATTAAAACCCTTTCATCTTTGTTGTTGTGCCATGACATACTGGATATACAAATCTGTAAAAAAAACCCCAAAAAAACAAAAACCAAAAAACACACACACACACCCCCCCCCCAAAAAAAAAGAAANCCAACCAAAAAACCCTTGAGGAAACAACGACTGAGTTTGCCTGTCTGCATAGAATCAGTTCTGTACATTTTTCTTGCCCAGATTGTCACATATATAAAGCTCCTCACCAGAGTCCCTGATGTCCTGTTTATTTCTCACACATGTACTTTTCTTGTAGGAAGAAGTCAAAGCTGTATACAGAGACACAAAATGACTTTCCCTAATTTACGTGCCCAATAAAGCAAACTTCTCCAAAAGGGAGTAAAAACATAAAGATCAAATTGTGCTGTTCCCGCTCCCAAAGCGGTCTCAGCAGCTGAAGTCAGTGTGCCTTCTAAGAGAAAGGTATATTAGCCCAGTCAGCAGTTTCTCAACCAAAACCCAATTAGTTTACAATACAAATGTCTGTGTTCAGAAAATACTATAGTTACTGTAGAACATTGAAACTCAAAAGCCTGGAAATACAAACCTAAGACGACCACATGGATACCTCCTATCACCCCTTCAATGAAGTTTGCTTTGCAACATCTTTCTCCTAAATCTCTGCTGTGTTCTCTGCTTGCACTCCAAATAATTGTTCTTTAACAGATTAAAATGTATTGCTATAACTTTAGTAAACACTGCAGGCTTGATTACAGGGCATGGTTAGCCCATTTCAGAGGAGTACATGGTTTCCACAGATCAATTTATTGGTGCAGGTGTATGACACACTTGGAGTAAAACGGGACAACATCAAATACTCCCTCTGTTTAATCTGGAACAGGGAGCTGAATTTCCAACACCTGCATCTCAAGAGAGTGCCAAAGCCATGGGGTTATTGGATATTTGCAGGAGGACTACTTTGTGGTTTTGGTTTTTTTTAAACTGGGTGTATTTACCCAAATTTTAAGTGGATTCCAAAGCAAATGGACTTTGTGTAACCATGAAGCAATTTCCCACACACTTCCACAGCTTATTGTGCACCCCCAACCCCTTTCCCCTGCAGACCCCAAAGGTTTTATGGTGCACTACAGCATGTGACAAGGGTGCCTTGTGAGCTACTAACAAATGCATATGGCAGCAAGGCCTTTGTGAATGTCCCAGTGGGAAGAGTTTCAGCTGGAGCTGGCTATCAGCCACAAGACACTAATACATCAGAAATCATCCTTCATGCATGCTAGTGTTCCTGCAGCTATTTGCCTCTTAGCCATCTTTAACTAGCCCAGACAAATGTCTAGCATTTTTCCCAGGAAGGTTTCCTACTTCACTGGGGATCAGGCCAGATTCACAACAGGAACAGTGCCATAATGGACTCAGTGCTCCACAGCAGACACAGAAGGTGGCAGCATCCTTGCTACAGCCAGAGTTTGGGAAAAGACACTTCAAAATAGAAATCTTCAAAATGCCTTGGCCATACCCTGGCAGGGCTTAGAAACCTGACAAGGTTTTGCCATACAGTCCTCCAGACTCCCTCCAAATTCCAGCCTATGGAACCCTTCTTACCACTGCTTCATATCTTTGCACTTAATATCCCCATCATCAGGGCAACACAAGGCCAAACATCTGCCAGGATCCTCCCTTGTTTGAACACAATTTTGGAAATCTTGCCTCTAAGTTGGCTGGGGACCGGCAGTGTGGGCTCCACAGACTGGGAGCTGCTCAGAGCTCCTGGCCAGGCAGTGTGGCTACACAGGCTCTGTAAGGTTTGTCCATCTCCCTCCCCTTGCAGCTTTTTCTGTTTTGCATGAGACAGTTTTTGTCTCTTTTTCACTCAGACACATGACTCCCAAACCTAGTGACTGGGGCACCATCTGGGTCAGGGTTTGGAAACTGGGCTCCAGTTCTTACCCTGAGCTAAATTTAGATATATTATTACCCAGAGCCTACATCTCCGCACACTTTGGCAAGTGTGTATGGACACGCTAGCCACCACATGGCAGTATTATTTTTCTTTTGCTCTCCAAATTGTCACTTATCCCTGGGAAAATGTAACAGTTAAAAAACAAAAGACATAGACAGACAGACAGCTCTTTTGGAATGCACAAGAGCTGGGGCTGGGGACACTGTTGTGGGTAAAACAGCTAAAGTCTCCACAGGCTGAGAAACACGTTAAGTCCAGACGGCCCACCTAAGCTCCCTGAGCACGTAACAGTGTGACCATTCTCAGTGACTGTGGAGCTTGGGTCTGTTCATCCAGCACAGGCCAAGCCAGGTAAAGCATGTCCAGAAGCACACGTTCAGGCATGCAAGGAACTCACTGGATACAAATGTGGGTGTTGAGGTATGTAGGAACCTCTGTGGTGAAGAGGAGGCAAGCGAGATTTCTTAGTACCTCAGTTTGAGACTTAGCATATGAAGTGACTTGTCTGCTAGGCATCCAAGTTCCTCCTTGGGATTAAGGCCTTGAAGATGATCTAACAGAATCTGCTTCCCACCTCAGAGTGCTGCTGAATCAAAGACTCAGAGAGTGCCTGCTATTCTATGCACTTTTCAAATATCCAGCACTAATTGCTCTTCTGTGATTAAGGAAAAGTGTTTCATCTACATTTACAAAAAAGCACGAAAACTCTAGATGAAAAATATTGCAGAGTTAGGCAGAATTGTTTCTGAGTTTGCATCTGTTCTGCAAAAGTGGACATGCCTACGAGGCTAAGCAAAGGTCTGTGTCCTCTTGTTAAATTAATCTATCTAGAATTAGTAATGGTAGGGAAAATACCACAGAGAGCAGCCTCTCCATCTATTTCTGGGAAACTTGAGCTGTTAGCAATGTCTTTGCACTTGGATTTGCAAGGGGAATAGTAGATGTCCTTCACTCATTTTGATTAAACTCATACAGTTTCAGCAGCTTTTGTAACAATTGTACCTTTTCTTTAAGTTTTAGTCAATCTCTGACATAGGCACAGACAACAGCAGATAAAAGTACATCAACAGTTTGTTAAAATAAATGGCAAAAATACCCATGACATCAGGACTGAGGACTCAAATCTTTATGCCAAACTGTTTTCAAAGGCACAAACAGAAAGTTCTGAAGAAACAAAACAAATCCAGACATCATGCTTTCCTCTCATTTTCTTTCCTCTGTGTTTTAGAATTCCAGAAGAAAAGGCATGCATACAGAGAAAAAGTTTTTCACTTTAGCTGCTAAACGCATGTATCATTCCACTGCTTTTGCCTTATTTTTGTCACATATATTTTAAGAAATAATTTTATGACGCTTCTTTTGAGCATCTTTAAAATTCTCCAGGGAGGCTTGCATAATTAGCAAGATCTTACTGAATTAATAAGCCAGAGCACTTTGTTAAAGGCATTAAAATAATGCCAAAGCTGTGCTGTGGATGTTGAGCTCAACTAGAGTGTTTTGTTGAAAGCAAGTACACCCTTCCAAAGCAGCCAGTGGCTCTACCAGCTGTAAGCCCATCACTTCGCAGTGCAGACTCTGGCAGTGATGCCATACAAAGCCTTTTGAGCCGCTACAAACCACAACAAGTTCAAAACCTGACTCATGTCTAGAACTTCGACTCAGTCTCTGTTGCTGGCTTAGTCACTGCCAGCAGTGCTGCATGCATCTTCTAATCCTGTGGGTATCCTCAGCACCCTTCCCTCCTGTGGGAAAGCCCTGGTTAGTCAGACTGGCAGCAAGGCACGGTATTGTTAGATATCTCTTACCATTGTGCTGCTTTGTTCTTCTTGTATTCTCATCTTAATGACGGTGAGAGCTGTTGGCCTTCCACACTTTCTTTGTGCCTATGTAAATTCAGTGTTTGATGCAGAAGAGGCGGAGACGATTTCTAAGTCAAGGGGCAGGTGTGAGTGAAAGGAGCAACCCAACAGCCAAACTATTTGAAAAAGAAACCTTTAATGTCTCATAAGCTCAGCACAAAAAAAAAAAAGCCTTCATAACTTGCCTCAAAAACTGGAAAAACAGGGTGTCTAGCTATAATTTAAGACATCAATAACAAGAAGGTATTGCAGTTCCCTGACACATTTTGAGTTCGGCACAGTGAAATCTTAAAACTAGGTCTGATTATTAAAATTTGAAACACTGTGACAAAGAAATTACAGACAGGTTAGATTTTAGAAACACCTGAAAAAATGGTTCTTCCCCTTTCTTAACTGGACATTCTGACAAGGATATCTGCAATGTAACAACTTTACAGGACTGACCATGCTCCTCAGAGGTATTTATTGGCTACCATGAGCACCTCTGAAACTGCAGCCTTGGGATGTGATACCCTAAATAACAACGTAAGTTTCAGCAAAAAGTATTTTTTTTAACTTCAAGAGATGACTATGCACTTTCTCAGTCTGGAAGTCTCATTTCTAGCACAGAAAACACAGCAAGGCAAGAACAAAAACATCCTGTCGTATGGGAACAGAGGACAGTACAAGCCATCTGAATCTCCACAAATTATTTTTGTTTCCCTTGTCTAAAAAAGACATTCAGTCCTGGAGTTAAAATTTAAGAACATGAGTAGCTTACTTGCCTTTTGCAGGACAATATGACTATTTGAAGTTGTGTGTGTGTGTAAGCTCCACCATTGTAAGTTACAATTTACAGAAAACAGGCATATACAGTTTCCTTAACACAAGCATCTTTACAATCAACATGGAAACCTCAACAAGAAACCAAAAGTCAAATTTCTTATTGGATTTATTCCTTCTGCTGAAATAATCATTTTTTTCAATGGCTGACTCATCTAGAAGATTTTTATGAAGTTAGTAGCAAATGCAAGCATCCTGCTCTTTGCACCTTCAAAGCTATCACATAAAGATAACAGTGTTTTCTTTTAATCTTTTTTTTTCATTACTGAATATTATGCTTACAACAATCCTGCTTTGCTACAGATGGTTTCCTGTTGTTTCTGCCAAATGTGAAATAGCTATAAAACTTGAAAAGGTTCTGATGCTGTCACTGCTTGAAAAATTACATCTACAAGGGAAAATTAAATATGAGCCTTCGCCTTTAATTTCTTTAATCTTACTTAGTAAGTGAACTTTTTTACTCCCACCCCCAAGTCAAAGCTTCCGATAACATGACCTGAAGGGAAAAACACAGCTATGTATTTTAGTCAGGTATAAAACCTTCATTAACAAAAACAAAAAAAGAGGAAGGGGAAGTAGATAATTCTCATGTCCAGATCAACCAAACAGCCACCAACTCCAGCTGACAAGAGCAGTGCCTTTGGCTCTGTTTCATAAAATACGTAAAGCCATTTCTGTTAGAAGACAGTGAAGTTCCTGTTTTCAGTGCTATAATAAGAAATCTGTCACCTTAGCAGACAAATTACTAGAAAATGGCTTGTGTAATCTCAAGGGGACAGAACCCTTGCTCCTTCCGTGGGCAAACCTCAATGAACTCAGTGACAGCTTTACTTGAACACAAAAAGAGTATAAAGAAACACTTCAAAGAAAAACTGAATTTTATACATATGATAAAGAAAACTCTTGATGCTCTGATGCTCTCTATAGGCATAAATTCAGTATTAAATGGGCAAAGGTCTAGGAAAAAGGTATTTTTCCAGCAAAGTAACTTACTAAGGCACATCACTGACGAGTGAAGCATCAGTGAACAAGTGAGCTTCACAGCTCTCTCAAATTTCTGTCGGTATTTGACTGGTACCACGTCAACAGACTCATTTCTAGTAAAAAAAATCAGGGAACATTTAACCACATCCTTCTACCAACAAGGTAAGACTCTGCTCACTGCCATGGATCGGCCTCTACAGGCACTGGGGGTAGAGGCAAAGAGAGTAAATATGAGAAATTGCTCTGTCATTTTGAATACATAGGTCTGCTGCAGTACATAGAAGGTCTGATATTTTAGAACTCTGCAGCACAAGAAATTTTCACTTTAGCTGCTAAATCCATGTATCATTCCACTGGTTTTGCCTTATTTTTGTCACATATGTTTTAAGAAATAATTTAATAATAATGTAATCTGTGTTACACTGGAGATTTGGCAAGCACCCATTTCTGTAAGAAAAAAGGCATTTAATTGTAATCTTACCCAACCAGGACATTAGACCTCAACTTTTCAGCTGCTCAGACCCTTACCACTCATTCTAGGGTTTGGATCTGATACTCATTTGCTACAAGAGGAGTTTCACTCTTGGTTGGAAAGAGAAGTTGGTGGGATTTTAGGGTTTTTTTAGCCTGTGCTGACTTTCCCTGCTGTGGCGGCTGCATTTTAAAAGCCGAGGTAGAGGTGCCTTTGTGGGCAGGAGTGAGTGGAAAATATGTACACTCATCAAGCTGCAACCAGATGTCTCATCTACATGTGGATGAGCCTCTCCCATGTGCTGTACCCCCAAGGGCACCACTCACTGCGTCCTCAGAATTGCTCCTGGTGTTTCCCCATGCATAGATATTTGCAGCAGAGATACCCATTTGTTTGTTTAGTCTGACTTCCACCAAAGCTAAATTAGAAACAGCCTTATGAAAGCTGTGGGAGACCTGCACCATACTGGGCACACTCCTGTAGTTCAGCCCAGCTGTGGCTCCTGGTTCACTGTGAAGATACCCAGGTCTGGGAGAACAGGGGTGCAGGGCACCTGTGAGGCTGACAGGCTGGACCTGCTGCTTTCTCTGAGAGACCCTGCATGGTGCTTGATTTTGATGTCTGTGAAAACCATTGACTGATCACTTGGCCCAGGAAAGCATTCACAGACAAGCACCCTCTATTTCTCTTTAGCAGATCCCATGTACATGGAGATCTTGGAGGAAAATCAGAAATTGACAAGCTGGTTGGATATCTGCTGACATGACTGGAGAGTCTCCTGTGGGCTTTACTGGTATACTGAGTATATCGAGTCCCTTTATATTAATTTTATCAAGTTGGGTGGTTTGGGTGGTTATTTATTTATTTATTATTTATTTATTACCAATTTTATCATTTGTTCACCAGCTGAATTATTTGCACCTTTCACATCCAATTAAATACCACAAAGTGCAAGTACTGGATTTTTCTCACAACTGGTTAGAAACCATGATAGAAAACATAACCCTGCCACATCAGAGATGTTCTTCATATACCATACAATATTTGCATCTAGGTTTCCTTGTTGCTGGCCAGTACCATCTGTTATCTGTTTTGGTCTGCTCATAATAACTGTCAATTTTTGAAAATTGAGAGCAAGACAAGAACAATGGCTTTTTCCTTTGTATTTTACGTCCCAAAGAAACCAACCGGATCTAGACTTACACAGAAAATATATCCCTCCAATTGGCAATATATTAGGGCATGCTTTTTCAGTATGGAAAATTTAAAGAGACAAAACTCATCACAGAGAAATATTTCAATTTAATGAAATAAATCTGTGCCCCACAATGCCTGGATACTCGGTTTTACTTTTGTCTCTCTTGGAGGGTGTTGACATTCAGACTTGGTGATGGAATAAATGGTGACAGCTGAGATAGTTACTGCCCTCAGCTGTGTGCTCTGTCCCTCTCTTGGAAATTATTACCCTCCTGCAGCTGGTAAAACTGGATGCTTCGTGAAACCAGCTTCAGACTGCCAGACTTCACGCCAGCCTCGGCTTAGGCGGATCCGCCAGCCCATAAACTCCCGTGGCTTGGAGGTGAGCCCACAAGCCACTGAGCCATGCCTGCTGTGCAGGTGGTAAACACTCAGAAAGAAAGGGGGTGGCCAGCTGAAGGTGCTGCTGCTTTGCTTGGACCCCTGTCACATACCACTGTATGGGTGGCAGCCCACAGACCATTCTTTCCTATTTTCGTAAATACAAACACGTCTAAGTCAAGGGATGCATTGTCACCAGCTACCCACCGAGAGATGAAATGGCAAAATACCAAGTGACAAAAAGAGAACATGTCCCAAGCATTTTCATTTTTTTGTGGATTCCAATAGGAAGACAAATGTTACTTAAGGATGGTAATTTCAAGTTTTGCTTTGTTATAAGAAGTAAGTTGAAGTCCTTCATGTTTGATGATGCTGTCTGTTTCATAGATCCTAACTAGAGCAGACTATAAACCAGCACCAGGTATTTTAACAGACTGCCTATTTTAGCCTTTGATATCATCTGTTCCTCATATTTTTGCAGTCCCAGTGTTTCTCTTCCAAGATGTGTGATATGGATGTACAGGGTCTTTTAGTCTTCTTCTTTCCAGTGACAGAAGCCAAGTTCTAGAAAGACTCAGTTTATCAGCAATTACTGTACAAATTTTTTCCCTCCCTGATCCTTCTCCCAAAAAGTGGAGTGTGTATAGAGTTCCAAAAAAATGGAGCATGTCTTAGGAATGCATCCTTTTAGCCTGGATAATTACAAATATCTAATCCTGAACTAATAAAATGGTTCTTTCTTCAAATGAAATGTAAAATTCTGACATGCAATCTGTAAATGATTGTATGCTTCTTAACTGGCACTTCAGTAGTTTTTGTTTGTGATATATCCAAAGGAAGAGATGGATGCACTGTCAGAATTAAAACACTCTCATTATTTGCTCATATGTTTCTGCTTTAGTCCCCAGTCTATTCCACTGCTGTACGGAGGATAAAGCCTAGTCTTCATATGCAACACAACCTCCAGGGGAGGTAGGGAAAAGAGTGAATCTTTCTGGGTTCCTTTTTACCAAAGAGCTGGCCTGAACTTGGATGCAACTAAGTTTTGCAGCACCACATCCTTCCTGGCTGTAAAGCCCAAAGAACCCGAGGCTCATCATTAACATGATGATCTTCAGGGGATGTGCATTCATCAGCACTTGCACAGCAGAAATAAAGACAGCAGGAAACAGAACTCATGTATCTTTGTATGCCAGGCTCCAGTAGGGAGCAAATACCTCACTGAAGATTGGTTGGGAAGGGCTGGATGCTGAAGGGTAGCAACTAGATCGATCTTAGACTTTAAAATCAAAAGGGTCTCAGGTCCATCAACATTCAGGATGCTGCAGGTATAGTCAAACTAAGTTTTCTAAACACTTATGCCTTTTCTCCCCAATTCACCCATAGCCAGTCACTGTATCAAAGTAACATTCCCAAAACACAGTATACTGTGCACATTTTTATTATCAGAGCAAGACCCTGGATAGTCAGGTCATTGAAACCCTTCTAGCTTCCTATGCACCACAAGTGAAGCAAGGACCAGCTGAGATACCACCAACTGCTGGAGAGGTTCCTTGTGGGACAGGGAATGGGACAACACCAACCTCCTCAAAAAGTCTTTATGCTATGAAGCTTACACAGCTCTGGCAGTCCCTTCTTCCACATAAACTCTTACCAGCCACCTCCTCCCAAAAAGCAAACAGGAAGAATTTAAGGCCAAATAAAAAAAAAAAAAACCCAAACCCTGCTCTGCAGAACAGAGTCTGAAAAAGAATGCCAGAAACTCTATGAAATCCACCAGAGACTTAGCTATTGATTTTGCACTGCAGATGGGCAGACATTATGGTAATGTGGCAATGTAAAACCTGTTGCTAGATTCATAGTGGGTGATTCAGTTTGAGCATTGTGGCATAACTTCACAGAATGACACTTCTGACATTTCAAAACCAGCACTTGCTTGCGTCAGATCAGGAGGATGTGGCCCTGACTCCAGCTCCACAGAGAGTTGAAAATCCACTGGCAAAGCTTTAACTTCTTCATAAGACAATAGCAGATAATGCTTTTTAAGTAGTTTTTGTTTATCTTTTATTCTTTTGTTTCTAATGGACTTCTTCTGAATTTGAAAATAACGTCCTCTCTACTTTTGTTCTGATTTCCCCAGTGGAAAGAAACCGAAGAAGCTGATCTACGTCAAGTCAGAAGAAATGTGTGCAAAGTTAATATGATTCAGGAAAAAGTGTTTGATCACTGAATGTTGCCAAAGAGCCAGCAAGAGCTGGGCAAACCACCCTTGTGGGAGTTCTGCCATTGACTGCATGGGCCCAGAATCTCATCCATTTGTAGCAGAACTGGATGCGTGATAAATCAAACAAAGGAACAGCAAGTTACTTGGCATCCAAATAATATTTGTGTGTTCTAGTCTTTGCTGTATGAAGGTTCTTAGTTTTCTGGGACAAGGCTAGTCAAACACTTTGTCCTAAAATGACCATCACCAGAGGTCAGTTATACTTGACAAGGTGGAGTCTTACATATCACAACTCCATCCTTGTTCAGTAATATCTAATTCCTTACAGGGTCTTACCTTCTTGGAATGTACATGGCAAGAAAGTGTCTCTGTTTTTGCAAATACCTCCCTGACCTATTGACACACCAGCCAGACCTTTTCTACATGTTAGGAATGAAGGGTTTTCTGCAAAAAGAGCTGCTGCTTCAGGACCTGTAGAGTAAAAAGGGGTACCTGTTACCTTCTATTGCATCATAAAATATATACTGGGTCTTGAAGGTCAGGAGGCCACCAAAAGGCAGTAAAGGTCTGGTTTCAGAATAATCAGAGGGAGAAATGAGATACATTTTACAGGAGTGAATGGAAAGGCTGATCTACACTCAGCTTCACACCAATGACTCATGTAGGGTGGGGCCATGCTGGCACCTCTCTGATTATTCTGCTATAGGTATTAGCTCACATAGCAGTTTATCTACCTTTTGGGTGAAAAGAGAAGTAGCATAGATAGGATCTGAGACCCAGTTCCATCCTAGCATAGTTAAAGGAAACAACTCTGTTGAGGATATTAGAGGGGAATTCCTCCATTGATGACAACATGAGAAAAACATTATCTTAATATTAATCTAATCTTCAAAAGCTTATGCTACTATTTCTCGAAAACTGAGACTTGGATCATTTATCTAGCACAGCTAGATGGGTTCAGTTAGAAACTTTAGACTCTTAAAGTATTTTAGTCCTCCAAGAAATGCCACCTTAACACATAAATTTTAAATGTTCCGCGTGAAGTAATTTTCAGAGGAATTCTTAACAACCCTATAGTAACAAGGCATTCAGTTCAACATTTTCAGTGAGATGATTTCCATGGCACACAGTTTAGTACGATGCCTTGAAAATGACCATCTCGCGATCCTATGTGAAAAAATTAAAACATCACATGTTTTTCATCTAGCTGCAATAGAAAAAAATCAGTCTATTTATGCCAGTGGTTTTCTGCAAAAGCTATCTATGTACTAAAAAAAAAAAAAAAGTCTGCTGGCTTTTTCTGGGAACATTCTCATCTGAGTTCTTTCTTGTGGTCAGACTACATTATTGCAAACAGAACACAGCTATGCTGTGCCCTACCAACCAAAAGAACTGGGCTAAGCTCTGGTAACAGTTCCACCATTGTCAATGATCTCCAGTGAAAATGGGTTCACAGGAGGGTACCTGAAGGTGAAATTGTTCCCACTGAGTGGCTGGAGCCAAACTTGCTGCTGGTTAGTATATTTCCTTTATTTGACAGTTCTTGTCTTTTTAAATTTCTCAATTAATTTCTTAGCAGTATTGGTCTTCAATAGAGGATACCCAAACTTTCTTCCTTTTCACTTTGTACAACTCAGCCATTTCTGAGAGAGAAGAACAAAGAACTGAGAAATCCTGATGATAGTCATGGGGTTTGACTCTACTTTGCAGTCACATTAATTGCCTTTTAAAATTTGCGATCTCCCACATTTTTTCCCATAGAGCTGCCAGAGATTTCCACCACTTGCCCAAAGCATTTCAAGACCTATCATTTGAAACTGTAGCATACAACATCAACTCCCACCTCTGCTGTAGAGGAGGGGCAGCATGGCCATTGTTCTTGTCTACTCGAATGAACAGCAGCCAAAAGTGTGAAAGATGTCCTTGTAGTTTGAGGCATGTAGAGAGGTTTGGGGTGGTACCCCAAGGAGGTGGTGGTCATTAAGCTCCTTGGCATTGTTGTACTATCGATGAGGATCTCACCCCGTGGGTGACAGATCCTAAGTGCCACCCATTGCCCATTCCTGTAATATCTAATGCTTCACTAGTTGTAAAAATGAAAACATTTTTTCTCTTAGGCATACCATTGTATGGCACACCATTCTCTTGGGCTGCCCTTTTTCTAATACACAGTATCAGGGCTGTAGCCAAGGCAGCAGCAGCAGCTGAAACCACCCAGCTCCATACAGATGACAATCTTTCATAGTCGTGCAAGGTCCACAGAGGCCATTTCCCCATTGGAGCAGGTTCTGTAGTCCCAGCTGAGCTCTCTGCTCCCCCAGGTATAGCTGGGCATTTCAAAGCTACTTTGGCAACCAGAGAGTCCTGTGTAGCACATAGGCAATACCACTCTGCCCAGGTACTTCTCAGTGTGGGCAGCAGCCTGCCTTCCTCTCTGGACCTCAGTCTCACAGCACCCTTTACAGAGAGCTTGTGGAGGCAGGGAAAATAAAAATCAGCATGCTATGAACATGTATTCACATGTGTATGCAGTCAGCCACAACACTATCAATACTGTGCTATTTTACAGCAGTGGTTGGGATTTCAAAAGTATAGTAGCAGTGTAAAAAGTACAGGCAAATTAGTTTGCAATGTTAACACAAAACCCAAAAGAGCAGTTCCACTGTCCTCTGGAGAAATTTATACCTCTACTGAAATAAAAAAACCCACTGGATCCCCTAGAGTTTAGAAACCAGTCAGAACATCAATACTTCTAATAATAAAAAAGTCTACTACACATTCTGTGTGAAGAAACTTTAACTCCTAACCAAAAGTACTACCAAGAACTGTAGCTACTTTCTAGCATTCACAGGAAAAAAAAAAAAAAAGAACTAGTTCCTTAGTCCTGTGCTAGGAGCAGAGAAACTCACTGGATGGTAGACCTCTTTCAAACGAAGCCTAAACCCGGCACGATTTCCAGCCACAGCCCTCAGTGACATCCCCGTGACAGAGCGGATCCCGTCCCAGAGGCACGCCGGCTCTGGGGAGAGGCAGCCGACGTACTCGACGGGAGCCCACTTTGCACAGAAACGGGAGCCTACCTTGCACAGACGGGCTCACGGCCTCCGAAGCCCGGAGAAGGGCTGCTCCGGCGGGCACGGAGAGCGGGATACCCGGAGCTGCTCCGGCGGGCACAGGGCGCGGGGTCCCGCTCGCTCGGGCTCTCACAGGTGCCAGCGCGCGTCTCCACCGCTCGCGGAGTTTGTCACGAATGTCCCCAGCTGGGTCCCAGTGAGCCCAAACACCTCGCAGCCGTCAGCCCACGGCCCCGCGGTCCCCTCGCAACTTCTCCTTCCCCTCGCTCTCCGCTGGGAAGTTCGATGGAGCCGCGGGCGCCGGAGCGGGCTCCTCTCTCTGCGGAAACTCGCCTGCCCCACCTAGAGGAGCCCCGCAGGATGAGGAGGAGTCCCGCGTCCATGCCCGCTGCCGCCGAGCTCGCATTTGGCTGGTGAACAGGTTTTCTCTGGTTTGGCTGAGAGAAGGGGAGCCAGAGCCTGGGGTGCGGAGCAGGGGAATGCTTCTGGGGAGCTCCTGAGAGCAGAAGTGAGGGGGGAGGTTGATGACTGAACTGGTTCAATTTAGTGAATGTTGCTGTGGCAAAAATCAAACTATCCTGCAGAAATACCTGATTTTCAGATAATTTGGGGTGGCTCCTCTGAAGCCCGCCTCAGTTTCCTATTTTTCAGTCGCACTTTTGGAGATTTCCTGGACTTCCCACAGGACGCTTACCAGGGAAGGACAGCATGGGAGACATCAGGAATCACCGCTTCCCCAGGAACACACACAGCTCCCTGCTGCTTCTAGAAAATTCTAAAGAATAACCTAGATGTTTTGCAACTTGAAAATGTCATAGAACTTTCTGAACTATCGATTCTTTTCTTCCCAATCAAAATTGAAATATTCTTATACAGAAAAAAGTATAATATACACCTTGTACAGGGGTATATTCTTATACAGCTTTCTAAGGGTTCCAAATTCTGTTGTCAAGTAGCTCTGTGCAAGGGAATTGCCAGTATTTCTGCAAAGACAGTGTTCCTCAAAATTGGAAAATGTGAAATAACCTACTCAGCATTATTTATAATTGAAGGGAAATAAATGAAATTTAAAATGCCCAGTCCACCTGCAAATGGCTTGAGAGCAGTTAGAGCACTTAACGCAGAGGTCACAAAGGAGAAACATATCAACACCACGTGTCCTTTTTTGAGCATCCAGTATGTAGTATGAAACACTGACAGTGCTTGATCAGTGGAAAATATTTTTCAACTGAGACCTTTCAGCCTTGTTGGATGCAAGATTTTTAAGTGTGTATTCTGGTGTGTGTTGTTTTTGTCATTCCACAGCTGACTTTACAGTCACCATCCCACTGGGCAAAGGCATGGATTGAAAGCAGGGGTGCTTTGGTCCTTATCTAACACCCACCAAACTCTATAGTATGAATCAACATGAAAATACAGTTGGGCGTTTTTTCATTTTATTAAGAGACATATTCAATACAATGGTTCCAGTGGTCAAAAGCTGACCCTGGACTACACAGCAAATTGCTTCCTTCTTACCTGCAGAGAATAAAAGATTGCAGCTGGTATCACTACAATAGACAAAACATGGATAAGCCTGTCTGACCTTCCACAGGGACTGCTTCTCTTAGCAGCAGGTGGATTGTTCCTGAACCTACTTCCTTTCTGAAACAAAGTTATCAGGGCAGGTTCACTGGAAATGATGGAATAAACCAGTAAAGAGGTTTCTTCTCTATAGCCCACAGGGTGCATCCATTCCTGAGAAAAATCAAAGAACCATGAAAGACAAAAAATAGTGTGGAGCAGAGGGAGAACAATAGTTGTTAAATTGCTTCTGGAAACAAGGCTTATAGAATGTTTGTCTTCCCTCCTAATAGCATTTGAATCTACTGACTAATAAAAATACATTCTCAGAAGCCTCTAACGATAAGCAGCTGGCTAAAGACAGTCATCCCCAGTTTATTGCCCAGATTTGGAGAAAGCACACTGTGAACACACCTTATGAGAAAGCAACAAATCCATGCAGAGAGAGACCTCACACATTCTCCAGCCACCCAAAAAGCATATATCTTCTTAGACCACACAAGTCAGTCAACCCACAGAATACAAATCTGTAGGAAATCAGGATTCATTAGTTCCAGTACTTCTGGAGCAAGATGTTTTTCTGAGGATGGTTTATCATCATGGGTCTGAGAGACACAGGAGAATTTTGTGTTTTATATCTTTGGGCCAAATTAGGTTAATTTTCATTCTTCTGTTTCTCCCAGTCTTCAAGGCAGCTAGGCTGTGCCAAGGGAAAAATCACAATGCAATATGGGTGCCCAAGGTCCTGCCTCTGAGTGAACTCCTCATGGTTTTGTCTTGAAGTCCACATCCTATCATGACTGACATCTGGCTCAGAGAAGCTGGTCTGCAAAGATGCTGTGTGAAAAACAGAAACCCATATTTTGTGGAAAAGTGGCACAGTGGAAAAGTAAATATGAAAGAAGAAGAGCCTTTGTCAAAGAGCCACCAAAATAACAGAGTGTTTCTTAAGCTGCCACACTGATTCCTGGCATCAGGTATCAGGCTGAAAGGATTAACTATCCCTTTCAGCCCCTATGATATCCATATATCTACCCACCTTCTCTGTCTAATTCCTGCACTGATCACCCAGCTGTAATAAAGGGACATGCAGGCATCTGTGGCAAAATAAGTATATGCAGCCACAAAAAATGGAAGAAGGGATAAGCCATGATGAACCTATGAACTCTGGACTTGTGAGGCTTCTTACTGCTTACCTTTTCTATCAGGACGGAGGTCTATATGGCACATGAATATCTGATGTCACATAATCATCCTTCCACCCTACCTTCTGTCCCACCAGAGGCAGCCCAAGGGTGGAGCAGGTCACTGCAATATTTCGTAAGCTTGTCCAAAGGGGCTGTGTTTTCCCTCAAGTCATGGGAGAGATAGAATGACATGAGAGACATGTAGTACAGGCACTACATGCCTAAAACAGACAGTGGGTTTTCCTGGTGTTGGTTCTTACTGCTGTCATCAGCTAAGTAAACTGATGGGACTCTCCCTTTTGCATTTTCTGTCTCCCTTTTCTGCAGGGGTTGGTATCCCCTGCCCCACTGTGGCACCAGACGGGCATCCAGAGGTGGTACATGAGAAGGAGAGAGGATTATGGCCCTTGGAGATACTTGCTCCTTTTGCGGTAGAAATTGCCAGGTTTGTAACTGAAGTTGAGCTATCTAAAGGCCTCCATTGTCTCTCAGAAGAAGTGATGTTCATTTTATTGCAGCACTAAGAGCTGAGAAAGATACATAAGTATCTTATAGTGAGTAAGAAGGAAAATGAAATAACTGAGAAGAACCTCCTAGGAAGGAAAAGCCAACACTTCTGGAGGTGTGCTTGATGAAGGGCCCCATTCCTAGAGCTTACATTTATTTCAGAAAATACAAAATTACAAAATTACAAACACACACCTGCAAAGGGCTCCCATTAGCATCCCCCCCAACTTCAAAAGCTGGACTCACTGAACTCACTGATCTTAGACTGATGACCTCACATGAGCATACTCATCCAGGGCTTTTAACCCTGCTCCTTCATAACCCACCCAGTTGCCTCAGTCAGATTTATTGCAACACCTCCCACTACCCTCACCCTTTCTCCCTCAACACTTTCTATGCCCATGGGGTTGCCCTTCACTGGTTTTATCTGTGCAAGAACCACAGAACTTCTTTCAGATGCCACATTTTTTTTTTAGGCCAGAGAAAACACACATGGGTGCTGGTTTATGCAGAGACTAGATTGATGAAGGTCTCTTACAGCTAGAAAAGTTTAGTTTATTTCAAATGGTATCTTTAAGCAATTCTTCAGGTTTAACTGACTCACTTCTCCAGCTGACTCATTACAAGCCCCCAGCCTCACAGATATCTGAGAACTGAAACTGCTTATCAAGTCACAAAACCCTACATAGCATTCAGAGAACTTCCAAATCTTCATGTAGACTGTTTCAGGCTAGCCCATTGAAATGTATTTCTGATTTTCAGAATTATGTCTTTCTCAAGAAACTAGTTCCTAGTTTGCAAGAACCTAGTTCTGAAAATTGCAAAGCAATTAGCTTAGTTCAAACACTCACAGTAACCATGCCATTGAGTTTGCAATAAATATTTCAAATAATTAACAACATATTTCTGTGCCTTCTAGAATGCATGCAATTAACAAATATAGTAATCATGACTCTTTTCCTAAAAGGAAGAACTCATGCCAACTACTGCAGAAGTAGTTAAAACCAAACCAAATGAAAATACCCTTTCCTTCCCTTGCTGCTGAGAAAAAACACTTTATTTGTTATATTTCATTTTCTTCTCAGTCTTTCAAAAACTCAGGCAGGCTTTGGAGAACACAGGAGGATGGATCTAAGCACAAACCTTTCTCAAATATCTGAAAAGCCAAGGGAAGAAAGGAAGGTAGGAAAGAGTTAAAGTGAAGGGCCAGGAACAAATGGAATACAGGACGCTTGAGTTACACTGTGGTATCAAAAGTATTCTTAAGAGGCTGCTTCATGCATCACAAATGTCTCTTGAAATTTTGCTATTAATTTAATAAAACCCCTGGATGCTAGGATAGTCAGTAGCTCAAACTCTTGATCTAGACTTTGGATACAGCATTTTAAACCAGGGATCAGTGGATATTTACTGTTTTACACTATATTTGAATCTGCATTTGTGCCTTCATTCTCTGCAGCGTTTTTGTTCGCATGTGTTGCTTTGCATTGTAATTTTTCACTTTTGCATATATGCTGACCTTCTCTCTTCATTGACATTTCTGTACCTACTGTTGTAAAATCACTTGCTCTACCAACATCTTTCCATACAGTTTCACTTAGTTTTATTTCTTGATATATATTCTCCAAATAAGACATTTGTCAAACTGCTGGTTTCTTTTTCTTACCCTGTTCTTATTTCTAAAACTAGGTCACATGTTGTGAGGTTTCATTATTTGGGGAGGAGAGAGAACTATGGATATTAAAGAACATTAATCTCTGATGCTTCTGGATTTGTCATTTATTATTTCAAACTTTTGCAGTACTATGAGACATTTCTTCCATCTTCAATGTTCTTGTCTATTTTATTTCAGATTTTCTCTGCTGAAATCATCCTGCACAGAAGATGCCAATATCAGAAAGTTTCTTTATAACCCTAAACTTTAGGGGACCCGTAAACATATGTGTATATTCAATGTAAATTATGCATACTTACACACATGTTAATGTTCTGTTCCAGGCTGACCTTGTATTTTCTCTGTCTTTTGAAAAGAGTCCAATTTTATCTGTGTCTCTCTTTGATATCAAATTGTCAGAGGCAATAACAGTACTGGAAAGTCAGACTACAAGTTTCTCAGTCACAGAAGAAGAGGTGAAATTTTGCTTATGCTAATATTTACCAACAGCTTCCATTAGGAAACTTCATCATAACACAGATTTTAACTCAAGGATTTAAATTTTGGAGAAAGCAAAATTTGTAGTTTGCTTTTTGCTACTATGCGCACTGATCTGAGAGAGTTACACACCTCTGAATATTGCTAGTTGCATTTTTACAATTAAAAGTGAATTATTAAATTATCCAAACTTTCTTCTTACAGTGAATGTGCTCCAACTCTGTGGAAATTGAACCAACTTTTTTCCCTGAAATTATTTCTTGTTAGTGTCATTGGCATTGTAGTGCCAATCTGCAAGGAAGAGAAATTTCCTGTGCTTGTAATGACTCATCCCTGTGTACAGGAAAAATGCAAAAGCTGTGAAGAAACAGAATGTGAGAGGAGGGAGGAAACAAAAGGGGAAAAAAAGGAGACAAAGGAAAGGAAGAGAGGAAAACATAGGGCAATGGTTAGATTTGAGGGGAACAAAGAAAAGAATGAAATAATGACAGGCTGGAAGGATGGAAAGATTAGCATAAGAGGACAAGAAAGTTATGAAGATTAGCAAGAAGAACAATATGAGGGAAGACTTATAGAGGAAGAGAGGGAGAACACTGGGAATGAGCAAAGGTTACTATAATTTTAAAAGTTGGGTTTTACTTTTTCAGTGTTTTCTTTTGACATCTGGAATTAAAACTTGCAAGCTTCTTGTGTCCATATATATATCTTCATGGCTGGACAGCCACATACCCATATGTATGACTGTAAAGGGAAGAGGGGGCTCAGTAGGAGACCAGAACTAACATGGCAAAGCCAGAATCCACAGTATGCCCACACTGGCTTGCCTCTGCAATTTCAGTCCCCAGACACTGGACGTGCACCTGCCCCAGTCAATGTGCATTGAACAGTAACACTTAGAACAGTCCTTCTTTTCTTCCTTACACACGGTGCCAGCAGGACCATTATTAATGACCCAATAGCAAACCCTGCTACACATATATTAACTTTCTTATGGAAGTTCCCAAGTACTATGGGTGTCTCTTGTAAAACACTGAGTATTCCAGAGCTTTATGAGCAATATTGATTGTATTCATCAATACAACTCTCTAAAACAGGTGGTGTTAACCTTATGTAATAGAAAAGGGAGGAAGCCATAGGAGTAAGGATAACCAAATATGTCCAATAATTTCAGATGTTTGATTTCAAATGCCTCAGGACTGATATTTCAGGCTGTATCACAATATACAGCACTTGATATATTCTGGGGGGGGGGGCTTGCAGTGGCTTCATTGGCAGTCAGAAATTGAATCACTGTGTCAGGCCCGTATTGTGCATCTCTTGGGGAGCAGGGTAATAAGGCAGGGAGCCTCGGAGTTTCCAGAGCAGCATTGGCTGAAGTGCTCAAATGTTCCTTCTTCTCCTGCATCTCTTTGCCTTTACTTTTGTTTAGATGTTGCAGCAAAGCAAGCAAAGTCTAGTAAAAAGCACAGCACAGCATGTAACCAAATGGAACATGGTATGTCATGGTTTGATATTGGCCAAATGCCAGGCACCCATGAAAGTAACTCACTCTCTTCTGTTATAGTTGGGCAGATGAAAGGAAAACAAATTATGAAGGGCTCATGAGTTGAGATAAGGACTGGGAGAAAAACACTCTAAGGGAAAAACAGGTTCAAATTAAAAGGTATAAGGTAAATTTAGTATTAACAGAGTCAGAGGAGGATAATGAGAGTTTAAATAAACACCTTTTATCACTCACCCCCTCCCTCCTTACCGCTGACAGAGGAGGGAGACAGGGCATAGGGATTTTGGTCACTTCATCACTCAAGAACTTCTGTTCACTCAGGGAGAGGAGTCTTTCCTCTGCCGTGCCATGGGGTCCCTCCCACAGGCAAATAGACTTCCCAAAACTGTTGTGGTGTGGGTCACTCATCCACAGGGTGCAGTCCTCTAAGAATAGGTTGCTTTAATTTGGAAACAAGCCCCCTCTCTCTCTATCTCTGGAAGCAGGAGCTCTCTCTCTATGCAGGTCTCCCACTGGATCACAGCTTTCTCTGGCATCCTCCTGCTCCAGTATGAGCATTTCTCACACAGGTTGTGAGTGGATTTCTGCATGCCCCATGGGCTTAATGCATTACAGGGGGACAGTTTGTTTCACCAAAGTCCTCATCACAGCCTGAAGGGAAATCTTGGCTCCAACGCTTGAAGCACCTCCTCCCCCTCTTTTTTTTTCACTGACCTTGGTGCTGCCATCTTGTTTTCGTCACATGTCCTCACTTCCTTGTCTTCTCTGACTGGAAGAAAAACTGCTGCTCATAGGTATCATTGCCAACAAGTTCCACTAATTCAAAGATTCCTGCAGGATCCTGGAGCGCCGAGAGGTTGATTTCATCTAGGTTCCATGTCAGGGAATCACTTGTCATGTTTCCACTGCTGGCCATGCGGCCCCACCACAGCTGTGTCAGTGGCAGCTGCCACAGTGCTGGCATTGTTTAACACCTCTCCTCATGCAGTGTGCCAGGAAGAAGCTGCTGCCGCTGTTCCTGCCCTTCTGCTTGTGATGTGGCTGGCAAGGAATGGCCAGGCAGGCAAGGCTCGCCGTGGCCCTTGCCAAGATGGCGGCAATCACGGCAGCGCGGTGACACAAGGTGGGATGGCAGCAGCCACAGCGTCTCGCCACCCCTGGAAGAAACTGCCCTTGCGCTGTTTTGATTTCCTTCTTAAATATGTCATCACAGAGGCATTACCAACATTTCTAATTGGGTCAGAAGCATGTCTATCTTCAGAGCCATTTGAGATTGGCTCTGTAGGACAAGGTGGAAGCTTCTAGCAGCTTCTCACGGAAAGTTACCTCCTGTGGCCCTCCTCACCCACCACTACCAAAATCAACACAAACAGTAGTTTGTACTTGCAATGTAATTTGAGTAAGTCCTTGAATTCAGTCTCAGCTGCCTAATTCTGCATTATGTTTATATAACCTCTGCCAGTCAGGCAAAGCTAGTCTCCAGTCATACTCAACTGGTGACTCCCTATCCTTGGTTTGCACACAAATCACTTTTCATGGATCAGGCTCCGTCCCTCAGAAGTTATTTGAAACTTGACTACAGCAAGCTTTGTCAGCTGGCAAGAGCAGTAGTCACCAGCATATTAAAGCATATATTTCACTGTTACAGTCATGGGTATGTAGGCAAGGGAATTCTTTAGTTAGCAGCTATTCCTCTTCAAATAGCTAAAGGATACTAAAGCTGTTTAGCCACCTAAAAAGTGAATTAACTTGCAAGAATTATTTGTAGAAATTTCAAGCGTGTCTTGAGCCTGTAAACACCTTGCTTTTAGCATAGAACTCGAGGCTTTCAACTTGGCTGTTGACTTGGCTGTCAACTTTTTCTCTGTTGTGTGTAAACATTGCATAAAACCCTGGAGTATTCTTGGAAGAATCACTTAGAAAGGGTAACTAGAGCAGTGTTTTAAGCATTTGTTTTAATGCTGATCATCATAAGTTTTTTGATACAAAATACATCATCATCACTTCACTTTAATGCAAGAGTATAAACAGGCCATGAAATGTATTGAGTTTATAAACATCTTGTAAAATGAGGTTTTTAAATTGGTGGTGATTTTAGCTTTGGTTCAAACCAAAATCTAATTGAAATTTGGACCATAAAGTTATGGGTACAAATAACCACATCATTGTCACAATTTGTCACTTAAGTGGTAGAAAAAATCAAAAAGGCTTAGGTCATGAGTTTGACCAAAACAAATTTCTATGTCTAGTAGAATAAATCATTCCATTCACTACCAGTCAGCTCTTTCTCCAGAGTGACAAGAGAGTTTAAATTCACATCCCTAAAGGTCAATTACACTTTTATTACTCTTAATATAAGTAATTAATCTTTAATCCAGGAATCTTGTATTAAGAGGAATTATTCAGGGTGCTTTTCAAATACATGCCAGTAGCACATTTTTCAAACATGGTGCAATAAATTCCCATTTTGTTTATAACTTCTTCCTTGGCAGATTGCTTCCCTTCATGACTGCAGATGGTTTGCACATTTGATTAATGCTTTAATATGGTATTGTATCACCTGAAATATACGACTGTGGTGTATTACTAAACCTCAAAATACATAATAAATTGAAACTGTCAGCTGGTTAAACAGATCAAACCCAGCCTCGCAGTAGTACTTCCATTCAAGTGCAGGTAGCTCAAGGTTGGCAGGGAGTCAGGAGATGTGGGTGACACCACCATCTATATCATCTACTGACCACTGGTGTGGGCTGTTGTCCAAACACTCTTGCTTCCATTTTAGAGGTGAATTGTAAGGCCATGTGCTTGCTCAGAGGTAGAATCTCAGTTCTGTTTGTGCTGAGGCAGTTCATAACCTCTCTCAGGGCAGAACACACCTTCTCTACCTTGCCCTTAGTTCCTACAGTGTATCAGCTGAAGTGGTTGGAATCCTCTCCCAAAAGAAATTCAAGCTCTTTTCAAGATAATTTTAAAACTCTAATTCCTGGGAAAATACCCTCAGGATAGAAGGCATATGTAGGTGTGTGAGAGGCATTTCTGTTTGTTTCCCTTTCCAGCACAGCTAGCAACACGGTAGTCAAAGTACTCCCCTGGTACATTGGGCCTGAATTAATCTGGGGGTTTACACCAAGATCTCTACCAAGAATTTTCACTTCTTCCTGGTTAAAGGCTTTCATCTGTCATAATTTCTTTTAAACTAAAGGGTGAAGACAGAGAAAAATTGATCCAGGTGTTGGCAGCTGCCAAAGATTTTGTTTTAAACTGATGCATTTTCCTGTGTGCTCTGGCGGAGGGAATTGATTGCTCCAGGCAAGACCCCTCAGTAACATCAGCGAGCATGCAAAGAGTGTCCGTGAAGTCAATGAGCCACTCTTGTAGCAGCTCTTGCTCAACAACAGTGGAAAGCTTCTCTGTGCTGGCAGCTTTCATGGATGTTTTAAGAGCTTGTGCCTTCAGAGAAAGATATGGGAGCCAAACTAGCTGAATTGATTTGAAGGTACTTTCACATTAAAGACACATTTGCTACAGCAAACTCACACCAGCACTATGGTGTACTTAACAAACACCCTCAGACAGGTGAGGAAACTATGCAAAGTGCAGGGAGAGCAGCAGGAACAGAGACAATGGCCAGGATGTGCCTGCAGAGGTGCCTCACACTATACACCTACAGTAATAGCAGAGCCTGGTCTGTAAAAACGCAAACTTGTCTCTAAAATTACAAATAACTGAAGACTTTATAAACTTTTTTTCTCTCCCCCCTGCTAATACCACTTTTGCTTCTATAATGCATCCAGATGATCTTAATTTGTAATTTAGGAGTGAGTTAATTGTCGTAATTGTTAAGAAAAGTTAATTTAAATGCTTAGAGTCAGTGACCCAACATGCTCGATGAACTGCTAAGGCTGGGCAGAGAAGAATGTAATCTTAATGTACTGAATTCCTTCCCTTCAGGCAAATACAGGACCAAATGTTCAAAGCTGCTTCTTAAATTGCACATACTACATCTGAGGAGACTTCTGCCTACGTGTAAGAAACATGATTTGCATGCACAAATACATAATTCAATTTAAACATATCTATATATTATATTCACACTAAGAAAGCAAGCTAAAAAAGGCACTCAGGTAAACACTGCAGGCAGTTTTCTGTACTCTTTCACATGAATAAAAACACTAAATACTGTCCTATAATATTTCTGAGCTAGTCCTTTAGAGTACCCTGTGTAATGTGAACTTTGGCTTCTGCATCTACCTCTGCAGCTTGTGATCTGCTGATTTGATGGAGCCTGTGCTTTCCTTCCAGCAGTGCTGTTAGGCTTAGTTGTTGACTGGCATATTTTGAGCTTTTTGTTTCCTAGGAATATTTGGAACATTTCTCCTTCTCTAAATACAGCTACAAATCATTCCTAGTCTATTAATTTTCTTAAAATCTTAGGAATCTTCTTTGGTCTTGTGTTTTTTGGTCCTCCTGCACTTTTTTACTATCTTTCTTTAGACTAAAGTAGGCATTTCTATCCCCTCCAGGGCAACACACTTCAAATCCTGTTCTCCAGGTGGGTAATAACAGTGTTCTGGCACTGGAAGACCACATCAGCAATTCCAACAACTTTGCCAGTGCTTGGGAAGACTAGAAAAAGAATTATTTGAATTCGGAGTGGGCGAGGGGTAGGCATGCCAGGCAGATGAGGAGAAAAAACTTGTAAGGAAATCTTGAAGTCCGAAGAGGAAGAGAAAAACTGGGACTGGGAGCTGGATACCAAGACAGGGAATGGAAGTTGTGAAGCAAGATGAAAACTGAACAAGATTGTAGTGGAGGGGACATGGGGGTAAGACACTGGGTGAAGGTAATCGCTGTAGTGAGAGGTGTTGGGGGACTAGGGAGGTGTATGGGCTTGGGGAGTGGTGCAGAGGTCTGTGCTGAAGTAAGTAATTCAGATAATGACTGCAGACCATGCCAAAAGACAGAGAACTGAGATGGCACTGGGAACTGTAATGCTGGTCCAGCATTAGTAGAGTTCACAGCAGAATGGTTTTGCTGTGTAGGTTTTATCTATATACTACCAGAAGCAAAAATGGTGTTACAAGATATAAAAAAAACCCAGGACTTCTAGTTTTTATTGTGAACAGTTTGAAATGTCCTTAACATCTCTATTTTATCAGAGCTATACCGTAGTACAACAAGCTGAAATGTAAACAGTCTGGATAGAAGTAGCAATGATTAATTAGTAATTTTCTCAGAAGTGCCTCATCCAAATAGCATGAGCTGTATTCCCATTAAATGCACAAAGAAATCTACTCTTCATTTAAAAAGTGCATTTTCCATAAAGCTCCCTGAATTTCTCCCCAAAGCTCTAAATATCCTCTCTTGCCTCACACTACAAATGCAGCAGGGACAGCTACTCCAGTCAAATTCATGAATCATCAGAGGATTGTCCAAGAAAGTGCATTTGCTGTAAGACTGAAGTGGACTAGCTATTGGGGCTGCCAAGGGCCTGGGTCAGGCAGTGTAGCTGTGAAGGTGCCCTGGCACCTCGGGGCTCTGCCAGGCAGCCAAAAGGAGGATGGCAGACCCTACACTCTGGCCCTAAATCAGCTCTGCGTGGTAAGATTTTGACATACAAGTATAGCCACTTGGAGCTGTGAAGAGACTTCTCCTGCCTGACAAGTGGTAGATACTTGATGCATTAGACATGGCTTAAAGAACTTGATATTATGGCATGAAATTTTCAAGCACAAGGTATTTTTCTCAGTTTTCTGTACATGCTGTTCACAGACATTGGCTAGGCCTTTATCTTCCCACAGCCAGAAAGGAC
The DNA here is from genome assembly GCA_008694505.1 of Cyanoderma ruficeps. Classification (NCBI taxonomy): domain Eukaryota; kingdom Metazoa; phylum Chordata; class Aves; order Passeriformes; family Timaliidae; genus Cyanoderma; species Cyanoderma ruficeps. Next base: position 24,816,048 of record VZDJ01007754.1, read on the forward strand.
AGCTAGCATCACTCACATTTCTTGATCTCTGGTCACGGATGGGTTGGTCTTTTTAGCCTCTGCAAATTCCTACCTGTTCTTGTCATCTCTTAACCACCATTTCCACCACATTTTTTCAAGGTGAAATTACCACAATCAGCAAATCTTAAATTTTCCCTTACCACACTAAAGGTACAGACTGATAAATACACAGTCTCACATTAAGTCCCTGATCCACATAGGCTGATGATTAAAATTCTCTTGGGAGCTCTCTCAGTGACCAAAACACCTGGATCTTTCAGCTGGCACTGGATCAAACTGTGCAGCTCAATAACTCCCTCGGGGAAAAAAAAAAAAATTACTAGATCCTAATGAGTCTAGAGTAATTTCAGACCCTGCTATGCCCCCTGCCCCCAGTGACCGTCAGCAGCTATTTCATGGAGGAGCGGACCTCTCACAAGCCTTGTGCCCCTCCTGCCAGCCCCACTCAGAAGCCTCAGGTACTGGGGGCATGTCAGATGGCAGTAAGCCACGTATTGTTAGACAAGATAAACCCACAATCAGTCTTATTCTTTCCTTACGAACTTGTGGTAAATTTAAAAATGGATATATTTTGTAGACTTGCAATTCCATGATGAGTGCTGGAGGCAAAGTCTCGGCTATACATACAATACTATGTCACTGTGACCCATATCTATCTGTAAAGATGAAAACATTAGTCAGTGTGGACAGATTTTGTATCTAAAGAAATGCAGAAATTTTACTGGCGGGTGGCTAAAAGTCAAGGTTCTGTGACGTACCTGCTAATTTCCTGTACTTTAAATTGGTATTTCATTGTATGACATTAACTTCATCTGTAAATATGCTGGTCTGTTGGTAGATAGGCTGCCCTTTTTCACTTGGTGTGATTTATTTATTCACTCTCCAGAGCCTTATTACATCTTCACTTTTATATAATAAGTTTGAACTCTTTCCCTGCAGACTTAACCTGCAAGATCTGGGGGCATAAAACTTAATCATCTCAGATAATTACATGATGGCACCCCTGAAAATTAAGTTAGAGCAGCTGCAAAACATGTGAAACAATGAGACTTATCTATATTATAGTCCTGATGAAATCTTTTAGAAACTTTACAATATGCTTTATTGACCTTCTCTAGGGTACTATAATGATACATCCTATGTCAGATCCACATCACTGTAATTGAATTTTAGAGAATTTCTGTGATGACTCAAAAATTGAATCTGCTCCCTGCTGCCTTTTCTTTCAATACAATCTAGATCCTTTTTTCATTCCTCCTTTTAATTATGAAGATGGGGAGACTAGAGAAAGTGTCATCAGTCTTCCTTGGCCTAGAGCCCTTTGCTTATGCTAACATTTTCCCATTGGAGACCATATGGTGACTGCTTTTTGTTCAGGATGGGCTCAGGAAGTTTTCCAATACTTTACATATGGCAGGCAAGAGACTGGTACCAGCACACCCTTAATTTCAACATTCAAGCCCTAGCATTGCTCTATATTATCCAATTGCCTGTCCCCAGCTGGACTCCACTGTGCCTTATCCAGCTCATTCCTGTGATGGTCATCCTCCCTGAGCAATGCCAGGGAGGGCTGACTTCCACAGGGCAACCCTTTCCTGGCATGGCTTAGCCCAGGTGCATCTCTGTGAATTAACTTTAGACATACCTACTGAACTTGGAACACGTCAGAGATTTTGGGGCAGCCTGTAATACACCTTCAGTTTTGGCACATCTCTACTGACTTTGAGGAAGGTCACAGGGATGTTTGAACTTGGTGATGTTCTGCAAGTGGTTGTTGCAGCTCCCTCTCTCTTCATCTTCATCAATTCTTGTTCATGTATTTTGTTAATAAGTATAGACACAAAAAGATGAAGAGGGAGTACCAATATGGTTTTTAGAAAGCCAACTTCAAGAACCCAGTTGACTGGAGTTCACTCCAAAAAGTGCAGCTTCTCTCTCCAATCTAATAATGGCTTTCAGTAACAATGAGTGAGAGCACATCCAACAATGAGTACATGGCATTTCTCCTGCTGGGACATCAAGTTGGATAGCTTTCTCTGAAGAGTGACTGGAGATCCCATCTTCTTTCTTGTCTTCAGGTATGCTGCGTTTCTCCTTACCTGTCTACATTCAAGTGTAAGTACGGTCTAAGTGTATTTATAAAATGACTTTTTATGATAGGAAGAAATTGCCTCAGTAGGATTCTTTAACCAGAGCAAATGTGGGTTACTTTACCCATCTTCTATGCAGTGATATTGTTCAAAGGCACAAGCTCTCCCTCCTTCCCTCTGCATGAAATCCTCAGGGACAGTGCCACTGACAGGCCTGTGGCATTTCCCAGCAGCGCACACACGATTTACTTTCAAGACTCTCCACTAAAATCCATTTACTTCTGGTATAGAACACAACAGATCTATATAGAATAAAACATAAGGAGAGCAGTTGCTTAATACAGTGGGATACTGGACTTTTACTTGTACTGTTGTGCCATGGTGCTGTTGCTCCACAGAGTCTGTTTTGTACCTGTCCGTGTCAAATCCAGTGGCCTTGTGAATTCCCACACATGCTCAGGAACTGTCTGACTGTAAGTTAGTCTGCTCCCTTATCTCTGCTGTCTCATGAAGAGTGGCAGAACTGTGTAATAAAACCTTTAAAACTGGATCTGGTTGAAATAATTTGCAACAATTCTTAAGTGAAACTAGAGAGTCCTCCTCTTGCTGTCTTTCTGATTTTTTCTTTCTTCTGCAACTGTCAAGACAAATAATGATACTAAAATCTGTCAGTTTCTATAAATTTTCTACTTTATACAGAACTACAATAACACAATAACTATGCATGGGGAAAAAATAATTTCTCTATTCAAAATAATACCATTTTTGCACTCTTTTGACCACCTCTGATCTTCTGCAGGCTACTTTTCCTCAGACCTCCTCTTCCCTTTTTTGTTGTTAAAATGCAAAACAAGAAGCCTTTGTCACCTCTGTGTTTGAAGGAAAAGATCCTATTTCTGAGAAGAAGAGTTATTTTTGTTGCTGAGCAAACCATGGTTATGTCTAGACTAGAGTGGGAAATGGCAGCTGGCAAAGAAAACCAGAAAGGGCATGGCAAGTTTATTTGCAAAAGCAGGAAATACAGACCAAAAATGCACATGGTGTGTCATTATAATTATAAGCAATATTTAAAGAAGCTGTGTTTTCACTTCATTCTCATCCTAAACTGTTTGTGATATCTGTAAGTATGCTACAGATTTATTTATTGTAACTGTAACCATACACACTGTGCCAGTCTGTATGACTTCAGTAAATGTTCAGTACATGTGACAAAATCAGGCACTTGGAGTACCTGCTGGTTTTCCACCATGAAAAGCAAATTTCTTTATGTTCCAGAAATGAAGCAAATGCCTCATTCCATAAATACTTCAGCAAGTCTTACGTCGTATATATTACATTGGAGTTTGCCCACAGGAGAACTGCCTTTGCCTCTGGTACTAAAATGACTGATAAAGAACTTCAAATAAATAAATAAATAATTTATGAAGGTTGCATAATCAATCTTCAAACTAGAAATAAAATTAAATAACTATTTCTAGTTCATTCTACTGTTCTATTACAAGTAAGCCAGCACTCTAATCTATATTCATTTTCTTGGCCTTTTATCCAAGACAAATCAAGAGAAGTTAATGTGTTAGATAATGGGCTTCAGTAGTCTGGCTTTGGATTTTGGTTGGTTTGGTTTTAATTGTTGTGTTGATACCTTCCAGAGGCTAAGGATTCTGGCAGTATAAAGTATGCGTTTTGTGCACTTCAGGTTTGCATCTTGTTAAGATGTAGACCTGAAAATTTAGTAGGCTTAGAAATGAAGAATCAGAGAATAATGTGTTCATGTGGCCTAAGGCTTGTATTAACACAAAGAAATAGGACTGCAGTGTTGGGTGTGTGGTTATTCACTGTGTTAACCAGTGACCACCTGTGTTAACCTGTGGTACCCACACCAGATGACTCCTTGTAGGTCTCCGCCCTTACATGCCATCAACAGCGCCTGCAGGAAGGGCACAAGTGTGGGGCAGGATAACGGGCAGGCTTTTGGTTGGACCGGCTGTCCAAAACTCTGACCTAGGTGGTTCTGGGGCAGGAACTGCTCCAGGGGAAAACAGTGTGGATACTCACTGTGGATGCTATGCCATTTCTCTGAGCCTCATCCCATGAGAAGTTGCCCTGTGTGCAAAGGGTCAAATAAGCATGACATGAGCTATACATCCCCTGCTGTTGTCCAGACACTTCCATGCTCAGAAGGAGATATGGGAAGGTGAAGTGTGGCTGGTGCTCAGATGCAACTTCTTCCTTCACTCTTTGGGGCATTTCCAGTGGCCTTTTAGCTGTTACTTTTAACAAGAACACACCATAATACTGTGGTATAGTAATGTGTTTTTCCAGTTTCATGGATTACTTTTTGTGAAAACTGGTTCCATACGTATGGAGATGCACTGAAACCACCCTGCCAAATTCAATGCCATCCAATGCCCTGGGTGATGGGAAACTGGTTAGTGCTCTGGCTTTCATACTCATGATTCAGGCCATTGCTCATTAACAAAATGAAATAAAGAAAAGAGCTGTTCTGGGAGAAGGCAACAGTATTGTGTTTTACCCTTCAGTAATAATGTGCCAACCAGCTTGGTGGCCAGCTAAACATTTCTATGTTTCTAAACATACTCTAAGGAGGGAATATGCACAATTGCAAAGTTCATTGATGGTACACATGGACTGCCTGCCATGGACTCTATTTCTGGGCCATGCTGGAGTGCAGGATATTGGCCCATACTACAGTTTTTCATGATCCCTTCTCAGTATCTCTTTTGAGAGGAAAATGGGTTTACTGTCATTTGTTGAATTTCAGTGCAGGGGATAGCTGTGAAAAAAAACCCCAAGCCATGTTCTTTAATAGTATTTAGGTGGTTTTGTGATGTTTGGCTAATACTACCTAACAACCTATTTTTATAAATCATTAATAGCTTGAGTTCAGCAGATTCCATGCAGAATGAAAAAAATTTCTAGGATTAGACCCTGAAAGTACATTTTCTTCAGGTTAATATTTTAGGTTGATCTTGCTTAAATAAATATCTGTATTACCTAAATTACTGCATTTCAGGTCTAGCCTATGGAAACCACTCGTAATAATGACTTTGCCTTTCATAATGATTTTCTCCCAAGCACAGAGTTATTAAAAGGCAAATGAAGTACATTACAAGTCTCATTAAGTTTCCTGTAAAGCCAGCATTATGTATCAGACATGGAGAGATAGACTGCAATACAATTTGCTACAATTTGAGGGTAGCCTCAGTAAGAATTCGCTGGATGTGTCCCTCACTCCAGAGAGCCCTGCCTGCACAGCAGCAGCCATACACAATGGCTGCCACTCAGAAGTTTGTTCCTTCTGTGATTAGATTTTTTTACCTTGCTATTCCTACTCTTACAATATTAGCTGGAAAGGCATTGATTATGGATAACAAGATTTAATTCGATTCCTTCAATAAATCTTAATTGTCTCCCATAATTCTAGTAGATCCAAGTCTTCTGAAACTATTAGGTTTTTTCAGAAAGAAGTCGATGTGTTTATTAATTTGCCATGTATGAGTCTGTGAATAATCAAATAAGAAATTACATGTACAAATTCTACATTCTCCAGATGATGTTGTGATGGTTCTTTTCCCGATGAACTCTAAGATTTTTAGAATATCAAATATGTACAAAAAGGAAGGTGGCAGGCTTTTAAACAGAAAAGCAGAGAAACTTCCAGATTCTCATAAAAGGCATACTTTTCATCAAGTTTTTTTTTAAACTATATCAATAACTTTCAATAATAAAGCTTTTTTATTACCTCATCCAACCATGGAAAGATTTCTTGTTAAATTAAATAATCTCCTTCGAAGGATGTTAATTTAGTCTCCTTTACTAAATTAAATACCCAGCTATGGGGAAAAGGTAGACCATAATTTGAATAGTAAAAAATGTATTAATGCCACTAATTCTAGATCAGGAGATACTAAAGTCAGAATGGATTACTGAAAGAAATAACTGTAGAGGAAAGAAGACTTATTATAATTTAAATTATGAAAAATTCTTAATGTCACTAATTCTCTCGCAATCGCTTTTTGTGTAATAAGCCATTTATCATTAGGATCATTTCAGTCAGCTGTGGTGATAAATGGGTGCTGATTAAATGAGTGGATTAAGCAAGGTTTCTAATACTGGGTGGAAGAACAGCACTAACACCTGTACATCTATCTAAGTTCTTTTCAAGTTTTGGGGCCAAAAATGGTGTTCTTTTTCTTTCTTAGATGTTAGCTCCTTGAACACGTGAAAGTCTGAAGTCTCCTGGTGAACACAAATCTCTCACTCAAATTCAGGGACTCTTTTGGCCAGCAGTATACTCTGTGTCTGCACTTGTAGATGGTGTTTAATTGAACTGGAGGAAATATTTTCATATATAAGGAATAATCTAAGCACTGTCTCCTATTTAAGAGGAGAAGAAACATTAAATTATTTTCTATTGTTTGGCATATCAAGTGTATCAGGAATTTCTTTTTTTCTGTCTAAAAGCCATGTGTAGAGAGGGCTTTGCTATTTACAGGTTCCAGCCCATGAAGGCTGGGTGTGGGTTACCTCAGCCTAAATCACATTTCTGAAAGATGCAGGGCCAATTTCTCTTCTCTCAAAATACAATGGAGGAGACTTGCACAAGTTCATTTCCCTGAAGTCTGGCATCTGATGGAGTCCCCTGAGTCTGAAAGGAGAGGGGTTTGTCAAGGCTCAGATATTACAAGCATTGAGATCTTTTTTGAACTACTGTGAGCTCTCAGGTTTGTTCGTCATCAAAGAGCTGCACGTCCCTCCTAGCCACTTCTCATAGCAAGAACTGCAAAAAGAAAGGGAGAATCACTGGAGACAGGTCTGTGATGCACTGATAGCTGAAGAGGAGCTGATGCTTTTCTGCTGGTTCTCTGCAGTGTCACTTCACCCAATATTATTCCCTTCTGGGTGTCTGCTGATCACCTGTAAGGCATAAGGAGGAACTCGTTTCTGTAATCTAAATGCTTAATTTGTCACCAGCTGTTTCCTGCACATACTTTTCTTTGTGCAGCTGGGAGAGAGGGCACAGGCAGGTGCTCTTGATGATGTAACATCTTCAGGTAAGACATTAGCAGGTACATCCACATCAGCATTTTAACCCAGATCTGGAATTATAGTTTTGAAGTTGGTCTTGGTGGTCCCCCCTCACCGCAGTGTGGGTTGTGTCACAGCAATGCCACTGGGTGTGCGAATGGGGTTCCCTGAAAAAGATTAAACCAGGTGTGTCTCAGCTGCACACCTAACATGCCCCAATGTGGTCCTGGGGGTCAGACTAGCTATTATCATCCCTAAATCGTGTCATGTCAATGGCAGGTTTCCAGCATCAGTGGTTTTGCTCTAGAAATCCATATTTATTGAGTTTATTACTTGTTCGGGTAGAGACAGTCTGTCCAGTTCACATACTGAAAGTCAAGACAGTTTGTGATCTGCAGTCAGAAAGGTATCATCTTGCTGGATGGTTTGGCAGGGAGGAGCAGAGTGCAACCCTCATTCACAATACAGTGATCTACCTTGAAGCACCCATGGGATATCCTTTGACTATGAAAATTGGAAATCACAGAATCACAGAATATCCTGAGTTGAAAAGAACCCATGAGGATCATAGAGTCCAACACCTGGCTCTGCACAGCACCATTCCCAAGAATCACACCCTGTGCCCGAGACCATTGTCCAAATGCTCCCTGAACTCTGTCAGACTGGTGCTGTGACCTCTTCTGTGGGATGAAAAACCCTTTTCTAACATCCAGCCCAAACCTCCCCTGACACAACTTCAGGCCACTCCCTCCGGTCCTGTCACTGGTCACCACAGAGAAGAGAGCAGTGTCTGCTTCTCCTGTTCCCCTTATAAGGAAGTTGCAGACTGCAATGAGGTCTCTCCTCAGCCTCTTCCTCTCCAGGCTGAACAGACCAAATGACCTCAGTAGCTCCTCATACAGCTTCCCATCAAGGCTCTTAACCTTCTTTGCTGCCCTCCTTTGGACCCTCTCTAATGGCTTTAGTATCTTTTTTATATTGTGGTGACCAAAACGTTCTCAATTTCTCCAAATTTTTGCTCTGTTGTGTTAAAGGTATCACAGTGGGTCTTTCAGTGGCAGGAGAAATGGCACTTTGACTGAAGCCTCTGTTCAAGTCAATGGTGACTGGATTCAGTGACCCTGCAGATCCCAGCCCTGTTCTCCTCCACCGACACCTGAACAAATGTTAGACAAGAGCGGATGAAAACAATCTTGGAACGTGGACCAAGAACTAATGTCAATGCAGAGTGCTGGATTCTTAATTAATTCAATATCCTTTTTCACAAATTACTTTGTATGGTGGTCTTCAGCTACCTTAGAGAGCAGCTACTGCTGACGTGAACTCTGCTTTGCTGGCATGGTAAGGAACCTGATCTTGAGACACAGTCAGGGTCCATCTCCCAAGTGCTTGGGGCATTAACAAGTTGGTAGCTCTGCAATTACCATGAATTTTGTCTGAGAGTCTTAAAAAAAGTTACTCTGACACAATGCTGCTGAGTTGTGACTCGAGGGAAAATGACTGTCTTCAGCCTCATGACTTTCACCAGCACCATATAATATATCAGAAAGACATTTTTTTTACCCAGAAAAGATACTTCTGGAATTTAGCTCCCCTGACAAGATGCTTCCTAAAGAGAGTGGCATTTCATTTCATTTGTTATGAAAGGGCTTTCTCCCCTCACTTTTTGAAAGTGGAAAACAGAGCCCTTTCTCCATCAACTGTAATGACTTCATTTCTCTTCCTTAAAAAAACCCTTATTTCTTCTATCAAAGCATAGCTGTATTTTTACGCAACATGACAAAACACATTGATGAATCTTAAGTGATGATATAATGTTGCTAGAAACTTTCTAAGACATTCTGTAGTTACCTGACTTCCTAGGAGAGAAATTACGTTAGATGTCTCTCAAATCACTTTTAGCTGTGGACATGCCAATCAGCTATGGGATGTCCCTGTGGTACCCATCCATTCCCTGAGAATCCCTGGAGGTGCCCAGCTGGCTCAGAAGCCACCCATGCCACGTAGTCTTTCCACAAGTACACGCCTGCCCCAGAGCCTTCTGGCTCTGACTCCTCTTGAATTGGGGTATATCCAGCCTGATAGGCTCAATCTCCTTTTGAAAACCAGTCTTGCAAGTTGGGGAATTGAAAATGGGCCATTTCCAACAGCTTTCTGGTGATGGCAGCCCAAGCATAATTTTACATCTTTCAGTTCTTCCCACAGCTTTTGCAGCATGCATGTGTGGTCTGCCCCTCAGATGTAGATCTGTGGTGATTTCTTTCCAAAACTCTTGGTTTTCATCCAATAGTTGCATCTTGTGTGTCCTGCAGTGAGGCACTCTCCACTCTGACTACAAACCAGCTCCTCCCACCTAGAACAGACCATCCTGTCCATTTACTGTGTGATAAATAGGTCTCCTCAATGCAGTACAATGGCAGAACATTGTTCCCTTCTCTCTATTTGCATCTATTTCTCCTATGGAAACCCACTCTTGCTTCCTTAGTATTTCTCTAGGAAATATTCCTTTCAAAAATCTCCATCTATTTTCCTTTTATTCTCCACAGCCTGTGGATATTTATAAATTTTCCAAATTCTACCATTTCATTATTTAGCTGGGTGTTAACACAGAAAACAAGACCAGACTAGGCCTTGGGAGGTGATTTACTCCATCACTCTGCCTGAGGCACGATGATCTGTACTCATGTTGTTCCTGGCATATATTTGTCTAACTTGTTCTTAAAGGAAACTTTTATCCTGCCTAGGACCTTATTTCTCACCATATGGGAGATTGCCAGCAGTCATATCATCCTGCCTGTGTTTAGCCCTGTGGTGTGCTGACAAATGTACCTAATTCCCCTGGCAGCCCTGAAACCCAGGTTTACGTAGCACACCTAAGGCATCACAGCTTTGTCACCTGCTGGTTTTTGCACTAGTGGTTGCATCTTGTTTTCCTGGGCTATGGTACCTCTGAGATCCTACCTCCACATTTGGCACACTCCTTGCACTAAATTTTGCTAATACAAAATTGATTTTGACCAAGTGGTATCTCCCACCATGCCCCCGCCTCTTTTCTCTGGGCTGTGGAAAGATGTCCCACCTGGGCTGAGTTCTGTTCTTCTCCTCCCTGGCAGATGCGCCTCTCCTTTTGTCTGCCATCTTAAAAAGGTGGCAAATTTAGCTTTGAGCTGTCAAATAATAAAGCTGCTTCAATCTCTCCGTGTGATGGTGGTTCCTTCTTATGCAAGGTATTAAAATAACCTTCACTTCTCTTTTTGTACAGGGTGGTTTACCCCAAAACATTACAGCTGTCACTTTCAGTAAGCAACGGGTTCTTACAAGACTTCAAAAGTCTCATGGTTGTTTTTTGAGGCAGCATGCACTAGATTCTGATTGGGGAAAAAACCCTAGGCTTCTGCCTGTACCAGCTGTTCATGGGGATACACAAACATGCTGAATGATGGACCACCTCCTCCACAGCAGGGCATTTATTCAAGTTTTTGTTGTTGTACATGTTGGAAAACGTCTCTATTCTTCACTGTTGTGGGAACTGGTTACTTGGGTGTCCATATCATCTTTGGCAGAGATATGCTTCCAAAGGAGCATCAGACTGCGCTGCTTAAGCTGCTGATTTAGCCAAAGTAGATTGAACTGCTTCAGGCCTTAGTTCTTTTTGATTTTTCTTGGCATCCAATTCCTCTTAATACACTTTCTCTATTACATATTGCCACAAAAGACAGTAAAAAAAACCTCAACAACACAAATCTGTTTCTGTGAAAGTAGACACCAATGCTTCCTTTTAATTTGAAGCTGCCAGGCATCTGAAATTAAAATAGGTAACAGGACACAAATTGAACCCTACTTGTTATAGAAAGCCCTCCCTGGAGGCACTAGACCTTGTTCTGCCTTTGCCAAGAAAAAATTCAATGACAAGTGGAAGCTGATTTGTCAGTCTACTTCAGACACTTACAATGTATTGGTGGCAGTGTCAGTCCATAGTGTTATTCAACACTTCTCCACAGCTGAGAATTCATGTTGGGGTGCCTACTATGGGAGAAATGCCTCACTGGTGTGCCAGTCAGCATTTCAGAGATGTACACTGATTTCTGTGCGAGCATAAACAAGGCTGGAATAGCTGCATGCTTGAAATGTCTCCTTTTCATCTGTACTTCTAAAGGTTTGTGCCAGTAGCTCCTGAGATCTGTTTTAACTACTGCCTCTTACCCCCAGATTCTGCAGTGCTGAAGGAAGCAGTTCATAGAATCACAGAATTGTTTGGTTTGGAAGGGCTATCTAGTCTTTAAGACTATCTATAGTCTTAAAGACAATCTAGTTCCATCTCCACTGCCATGGGCAGGGATACCTTCCACTAAACCAGGTTGCTCAAAGCCTCATCCAAGCCTCTTTGCATTTTCTCTCACAGGCCTGGAAATCATCAGCATCTCAATATACACATAAGTGGACAGTGCATCTTCAAGAGTTGCAGTCTTTGATAGAAAACTGCCCTTCCCCTCTCTCTTAGGGAGCTGATAGAACACCTTTATATTTCAAGAACTGCATTCTGGCATATTAACATTTGTTAGCATGTTGAAGTCAAAGTAAAAGCAAGAAGTAGTAAAGCTTTATATCTTTTCCCAGCTCATTTTCCCAGAAATAATGATAGCCGTTTGACCCATGTTATTAATATTGCAGGGCTTGGTGATCCATTTGCACAAACAGGAATTGATTAAATCAGTTTTGGCCCCATTGTCACAGAGGTCACATTACATTGCCTTTCCAATTTTTTGTTGTGTGACTTCCTAAAAACACATGTGATACTTCTCAATACCCACCTGATTTTAGGCCAAAATGTATAATTTTTTGTTAATATTTACTAGTTGCTATTACTTACATGGCCATGGTAAACTAGTATTTTTTTATGAAACCCTCTATTTTGTCCTGTATTAGCCCAGGATAGGTGAGTTCCTAGACAATCTTTTCTGAGAAAGAAGTTTATGATATGTTTTGTCTGGGGAAAAGAAGATCTCCTCTCAAAGTTATTTGCATCAGCATTTCTTCTGTGTGCAGATTTTTACAATACACAGTAGCCCGCACATCATGCAAACATGGTTTGAAAGGGCAACACCATAGAGTCTGTACTTTTATTGATTATGTTCAGTTTTAAATTATGGGATGAAAAATGTAATGTGCAATACCCTGGAATATATAATTTATGCTCTGCAAATGAGTTATAAATACTATTCTGCTGGGCCACATTAATGATTTTTGCACAAGGGTGAATTATTACAGAAGGGCTAAGACACTATGAGCTGGCCTTCCAGTTATAGGCTGTTATAATTTGGTTTCTCAACTGGGAAATAAAGAGAGAAAAATTATCACAGGAGAAAGAAATACTTAATTTTTGTATTTCTTTTTTTGTAAATAGGAAGCCAGATACATACTAAGCGTTTCTGCAAATGAAAGAAAATATGCTTTGATTATATTCAAGACCTTTTGTGTTCCCTTTCTGTAGGTGGTCTAGCAAATAAACACTCTGATTGTAATGCTCATGAGGAAGGTAAATCCCAGAGAATCGTGTGAAGAGTGCAAGCTGATTTGTGGAGGGGTACTTACACAGAAAACCCGGTATGGATGAGAGGTCTACTCTGTCCAGAATACATGAATGTCTCCACATAAACACTGCCCATAGGAAAATCACCCTGAATGCTAGGCACTGAATAATTGATTCATTACTGTTTTCCAGGCAATGCACTTTTTACATAATTTCTCCAGCTAATATTTCTGATGAAAACGAAATAGCATTTTTAAGATTTTGGTATTAGTGCCTTTGAGAGAGTACTGCTCTGACAAAACCCCAAAACCTGGATTTTTTAATGGTGAAAAATTGCAATATTTCAACTTGGGAAGTCACTTGAAGCTTAACAATGATATCTAAATTGGTATCAAAACTAATTTGAAGTTATAAAAATAAGCATAGATCACATGAACAGAAATGGAAAATTTTATTGCCTGTTTTGTTGAATCCTACAAATTGTATTTCCTGTAGAAGCAAAAGCTAAAGATACAAAATCTGAAACACTTCCTAATATATTTTCTCTATACAGAGGGAGAAGTGAACCCTTCCTATTTACTGAGGCAAGAGGTGATTTGGAGCTGCCACAACAAAGCACCTCCTCCTCTGGCAGCTACTTGTGAGGCAAGAAGCCTCACAAAACTGCACCAAATCTGAACTTCAGGATCATTTTTTGCTCCTTGCCTTCTGCAAAACGTGTAGGCAGCATCTCACTGCTGCTGAGGGTGACTCCCTGTCCATGGCTTAAGTGTGTATTAGGGGATAGCTATTGATCTACAGGGAACTGCATCACAGTGGTCTCTGCTAGGGGAAAAAACCTCCTTCTTCCACACTGTTGAGATGGCTCAAGTCAGTTGGATTTACTATTTCCTCAAGAGAGACTGTGCCCTTTCACCATGTGATTCATTTCCTTTGTTATTTTGATGGAGTTTGTTGACTTTTATGACCACACTTACAAAAGCAGCAGTGACCACAACTTACAGTTGACTCCAGCAAAAACTACTAAGGGTTCAGCTTTTCTAAGGAAAAATACCAAGCAGGTAATTAGAGCACAGTATGAGGGCAGATTATGTCTTTCCACCAAATTTTGCATGCAATGGGATGTGTCAAACCGGGTTATCATATCAGGCAGAGTTATCATATTTGTTATTTCTGAGTAGAATCTTTGCTGCTTTGCTTTAGAGAGCCAATCAGCCTGTTCAATTCTGTATGCATCCAGAGAAGCTGAGTGTTAGTGAAATATAAGTGAATAACTAATTTTCTACCTAGGCTGAATTTGGAAAAAAGTGTTTCTTCAGAAAACCTGGCAAACTATAAAGAGGAAATTTTTTCCCCTTCTTTTCTCTCCTCCTAGTTCCACCTGGTGTTCCTGTGTGGTATTGTTTTCCTTAGCTACCCTCAATGTTAAATAATACATAAGTTATATCTATGGTGCTAGATACTTACAGGCCTCCCCTCAGACAAGTTTTCTCTGAATATTTCAGACTGGTTTTTTAGTCCACACAGCTGGAAAATATGAGTTAGTCTGTAGAAGTTGTATGAGTTAGTCTGAAGAAGCCTAATGTTGGAGCACGATGTGTAAGATCGACACCAAGATGCTTAGGGCACAAAGTTCTCTGGGAAGGTGAATCCTAGTGTGAACTGGAAACATTGCTGCATTTCTTGATCCATTTCTTGGTATTTCCAACCTGAAGGATACAATTTATACTATTTTTTAAAATCTTGTATCATGCATTAAATAACAGCACTTCTTTATATATTGATTTTTTTCTTTTTCGACTTTTCAATATTTGCCTGTTGCAAACTCAGTGTTGATGTGCTGGAACTGTTATTACCAGGCACTTAGAGAATGCAAGTACTACAGCTTTTCTAGAGAGATGAGTCTGACTTTTAAAGATAAATATATACAGGAGAAGGATAAAAGCATAGTAAGAAGCTAAATACCATGTTTCTTATGCCTCTTTTCTGGCACTGGGAAAGCAGTTATGCTAAATGACAGAGGGGAAGAGCTATACCTGCAGTGAGTGAAATTTTGAAAGCTCCTCTGTCGGACATAATGTGCCTTTGGAGAACTGGCTGATTCCTTCCCTTCCTTGATGTGACATTAAAGTCAAGACATCAAAAAACAGGTTTTGGTCACATCAAATCAGACATTGAACTGTGGAGAAGAAAATATTAAGCCATGCCTACTGTCCTTCCAAGAAATAAGTGCCGTATAAATCCTTTAAGCCTTGTATTGAAGGCTGGCTGATACTCATTCTAGAAATCAAGTCCTCACAAGGTGTCCAAATGCTTCCTATGAAAGAAACATCAAAAGATGTCTCCTTATGTAGCAGACCACAGTATAATCCTGACAAGTGTGCCCTTATTAGAGCAGAATTTACCTCTTTATTTATTATTCATGAGTACATTATAGTGTCTTCAGAAATATATTCTGCAGCAGGTAATCTAGTACTGGAAAACAAAAATGCATACGTCTAATTATAAGTGACATTGAAAAGATCCTGTAGCAGCATACTTCTTGGCACTGGCAAAGTACTGCATTATAGATTAAAGCAACACAAACATACTACAGTTTGTATAGTGTTTCACTGTTGCTGGATGAATGTTGCTAAGAAACAAAATTGAAACATCTCTTTTGAACCTGAAGCCTCTTGTGACTGTGGTGTTGCATATGTCATAAATGTTTTTCACTTTAGGATGGATTAAATGCCAGACCAGGAAAAATAGGGAGGGTTCATTAGTCTTGCATGCTTTCCAATGAACCCAACTATTACAGTAGTAAAAACTATATAAGGAGCTTCAGTGTGTTCTGGGATGAAGTGTTGTCAGCTGCTTGTTTGAATATTAATAAAGTCTATTGAGCTTTTCCATGCCTGTATTGTCTGTAGTTTGAAGCTGTGAAGATTTCTCTGAATATTACATCTTTACGTTTCTAAGTACGCGCCTGTCTGTGGAGATGGTACCCATTTCATCCCTAGAGAAGGCGTGCCTCACTAGAGAGAAAATTACAACCTTGTGCTCCATTAAACATTTATTTTGGCAGCATTGTTGGTTGCTGTTTCCCCTCTTCAATGTAAAGAAGTCAATGCTGATTGAAAGAACACGTGTCCTCTCTCACTTACGATAATTAATCCTTATTCTTCCAAACTTTTACAAATAAAAGTCAAAGTTATTCCTAAACCACATGCAAGAAAAGTTAATTCTCCTTCAAAAAAATAAAATGGAGTCAAAAGTGTCATAAAGGAAGAATTTTACAGTGCACAGTATTGTTTCATGGGTTAACTGCAGATGGTTTGTTAAGTCGATCATGCATTGATTAGCTGACGGTGAAGCAGCAGTTTCTGCTGGCTGGATGCGCTGGTTAAAGTTTAAGGAAAACACTGACAACACAATGGTTCAGTTCCTGCTGGGGAGGGGAGACCTGGGATTTTCATTTGCAGAGCTGAGAACCAGCTACCTACACAAACAGAACTGCTGTGCCTACACAGCACAGGGCAGATAGGTGAACGGGCCTACAGAAATAAAACTGGGCTCCTGGCAAATCACTTTCTTTGGCTGACTGCTGCAAGTGGAGTAATACTGATTAAATATTCATGGAGTAGTGTTTGACTAAAATTGGAAGTATTAACTATACCAAGCTGAACACAGCCCAGTTCCCATGAGGGCACACAAATTCAAGGAACTCAGGTGTCAAGTGCAAATTTACTGCAACTTGGCCTTTCAAAGCAACTGCAACGCAAGAAGATTAAACAGCTAATATTAAACTGTTAAAAACCTGGCAATTTGAAATGTATAGGTTAACCACAGCAATCCCTTCTTAGTCTGCAACAGATTTCTCTACAGCAACTGTGCAGGCATCTCATTAGTGGCAGGACAGTGATGAAATAGTTTATCCTCTCACAGTTGTGACAAGTAAATCATAACAGAGGATTAACCACAATGTTGTACCTGGGCATCTGCAGCCTTGCAGCTTTGCCAGCTGAGACATGTCTTCCTCACAGCTGTGCCCCATCCACAGTGAAGTGCCACAAGCAGGATTGTGATGGATTAGCACCAAAGTCTGTCACTCACCTCCTCAGCTGCACAGCAGGGAGAAAATACAACCAAAGGCTCATGAGTTGAAATAAGGAAGAGATCAGAAAGAGATCACTCACCAGTTACCATCATGGACAAAACAGACGCAACTTGAGAAAATTAATTAAATTTCTTACCAATCTAATCAGAATGAGATAATGAGAAAAAAAAATCAAATCTTAAAACCATCTTCTCCTCACCCCTCCCTTCTTCCTGGCCTTAACTTCATCCCCAGTTTTCTACTTTCCCCCTTCAAGTTATGCAGGGGGACAAGGAATGGGATCAGTGGTGAATTCATCACACACACATTGTCTCTGCCATTCTCTCCTCAGGGAGATGACTCCTCACACTCATCTCTGCTCCAGTGTGGGTCTCTTCCATGGGGTGCCATCCTTCAGGACCAGGCTGTTCCAGGGTCTGTGGGTTCACAAATCCTGCCAGCAAACCTGCTCCAGTGTGAGGTCCTCTCTCCACATGTCCATGGGACCTGCCAGAAGCCTGCTCCAGTGTGGGCTTCCTATGGGGTCACAGACTCCTTCAGGCATCCACCTGCTCTGACATGGATTCTTCCATGGATATCTTCTATCTGTACATGGATAACTTCTCCACTGTGGACCAATACTGGCTGCATGGGTCCAGACTGTCTCTCCATGGTCTTCTCCAGGAGCTTCAGGGGAATCTCAGTCCTGGCACTTGAAGCACCTTCTCCCCCTCCTTGTCTACTGACCTCGATGTCTGCAGGGCTGTTCCTCTCACATATACTCACTCCCTTCTCCAGCTGCAGCAGCCCACAGTCTCCCTCTCCCCCTTTCTAAATGTTATCCCAAAAGCTCTACCACCCTTGCCTTGGCAGCAGTGGGTCCATCTTGGAGCCCATGGTATTGACTTCATGAGACAGAGGGAGCCTTCTAGAAGCCTCTCACAGGAGGCACCCCTGTAGCTCCCCTGCTACCAAAACCTGGCCATGCAAGCCCAATACAGAGGCTTCATCAGATATCCTCAAAGATGCTGTTAATTTTTCATGTGATTTAGTAGGAAGAAATCAACTAACTGGAAAAAGTATTTTGATAAATGGGATAAATGAATTAATGACTAACTGAAGTATCTTTCTCTCAATTTTTTAAAAAACCTCTCTTTTGCTACAGGAAGAAAATTCAATCATGATTGACAGACAAAAGAAATAGAATGTGGGGCTTCATTATCTTACGGAACTGTAACTGACTCCTAGAGAGGGCAAGGTACTGTAGTTCACTATATTCATGACCATAAAAAGTTCCTCGGAACTAGGATAATACTCCTCTTCAGCCTCTGATGCCATCAAGCCCATTTCTACAAAGATTAAAGGCTCCTTCATGTCAAATCCACTGCAAAGAAGGTAGTGTCATAAATGCTTGAGGCCCTAAAAAAAGTTGCAGAAAAAGCTGAAGTTTACACTTTTTAAAAGCCCAAGGTGCATCTTGAAAGCCATGCCCAAGGAAGGTTCTACAATCTACTGGAAGGCAGTGCCCTCCAGAAGGGTTGGATGTGTTGTAGGAGCTACATAACAGGCAGTGTCTCTGTTGGTATCTTAAAACATCCTGAACTACCAGGAATGAAATAAAATTTGTCAGAAAACTGCAGTGGTTTGATAGGATGTCATACTGAGACTGGCAATGGACATCTTGTATTCTCAGAGGTCATGCCATTTTAATTTATAAGGTCATTGAAACAAAACCACAGTATAATGCAGTAATTTTCCTAATGTCTAGAGTTTTAACCTTTACCTGTCATTTTTATGGTCAAAATTCTTTGATTTTTTTTTCTGGGTTATTTTCTGCCTGTAAGAGTGCCATGAAGACACACTGATTATACAGGCAAGGTGCAAGGGAGGGGACAGGGAGCCAGTCAGGGCTGTTGGGGAAGAAAATAAGGCAGGACAGGTGAAATGTCTGCCTGAATATCTGCTGCTGTTCCACTGCAATGTCACACACATATCTTTGTTGCAATATTGGACACACAAAGGATGAGGCAGACAGTAGAAAGTCAGGCAGGAAAGTTTTATTTTAATTTTTCTGACTCTATTTATATATACTTTTTACATAGGGCAAAAGATTGGCTACACAGGTTGCTACTTCTCTGACTTTGTAGGTGAACATTACTATCAATCATATTTCTCCTCCCTGAGGAGGAATATGTAAACAAAGTAGATAATTTTAAATATATACATAGTTTGTATAAAGCTGTGTGAGAATCTTCACTACAAAATTGCAAACACTCACAAGGCAAGAAAGCTTAGGGCGACATATCTTTCTGACCTGTGGCCTACATGACCAACATGTAAGGAGACAGCAGAGGTACATGGGTGTCATTCTCTTTCCTGATATCAGTGTTGTGGTTAAACACAAGGCGAGCAATTATTTTCTCCTCACTATTAAAATACTGTCAAGAGTAATTAATGTAACATGTCCTGCTTAACAAATCTTTTAAGTTGGCATTTGAAATAATCCAGAAGCCAAAGGAATGGATTTTCTGTGACTGTCTTATGTGGGGGAATCTCAGATACCCTCTCCAGACCTTGATGTGTGGATGTCCCACACATGCTGCCAGGACAGGTATTGTAACAGCCAATGGACTTTGGGATGGTGGTCCTGCTGTAGCTTCCACAAACATTTTCAGCCACTACTTCTGCACAATCTGTTTTTTCCAGGTAACCCTCTCCACATATAAGAAAAAAACTCTTTCAGAAGTTTATTGCTAGGTTTCTACAGTGAAGGGGGATGTATATGTGTATATGGATGGATGGATGGNCAAAAATCTTATCTCCAGTCAAAGAAGCAGAGGGAAGATCCCACAATTACACTTGTCTATTGTGCAGTAATATTACCATGGTCTGAAATTTGGCATTTTTTCTTAGAAATACCTGAGTTTTTAAGTCAAATAAAAGGAAGAAAAGGCAGACCTGACAAGTCCCCCTCTTTCCCTCCGCTTAGTATTAATATACTTCACTTCAGAAATCCAAAAATGCTTTGATTTTTTAAATCTAAATGTAAACAAAGTAAGTAATGTAAGTATAAATGAAGGATCATTTAAACATATAGAGAAAATGCAGTAGTAGAAATGAACTGCTGTGCATTCCACCATAAGTTTAATTAGATTAAATAATTCTAAAATAATAATGCCTATCATTCTTAAAATGCTTCCAGGTTTGGGAATAATCATACAAATAGAACAACTCGTTATTTAGTAGGCAAATGTTCCCTCACTATGCAAACTGAATAGTTATTGTGCTGTAGACTCTTAAAAGCAGAGCAAGCATACAAGCAAGAATTGAGAATGATTTCTGTATAATCAAATCCCATTTAGCAGAAGACTGCAAAAGAGTTGGGCATTTTCAAGAGCAGCATGCAAATGCATGAAGGCAATGCTGAAGGTGCAATGTTCATATACTGTCCCAAGAAAATGCATTCAAAACCAACATAGATATAGCTTCAGACAGCAAAATCTGTCAAGTCTCTCCTGATCTGAGCTAAACAGCAAGACAGATCATGCAGGGAAAAGAACCAGGAAAGCAGAACACCCTTTATTTTTATTTTAATTGAGACACTAAGTTATTTTTAATTGAGGCACTAGTACATTGTTGTAATTTAAGGACAACTACAAATGAAGTCTCGGAATGCTTCAGCATCACTCTACTCTCCTGCAACAGTATTTTGCTTTGTTGAATCTCTTCTTCTCTCTGGATACTCATCATTCTTTACGTCCACCATGGGAATGAAGCCACTTCCACAGCCTGAAACAGAAGTTGTTTATCATCTGCCTTGTCAAACACATTCACCAAGGAATGTGTGGCAAAATGTGCAGTTACATCCCTGTGTGTAAAGCAGCACCTCTGCTTGAGAACCGTGTTAATCACATTACTTAATTAGTTCACAAATAATCACCTCACACTTATAATCTTTAGCTAGATGTTTTGGCAGCTGAGACAGGGAAATTAATAAAATCCACATTTGTTAAAGGAAACCTGTTACATCTTCTTTATCTTTTTCCTTTTTTTCCATGTGTTTTATCTCAGGCTTCTGAGAATCTTTTTTCTATTTCCAAACTTAATACTCTGAGTATTTAATTTCCTAATATCGAATGTCATTTTTCCCATGGTCTCTTTGGCGAGAAGAAAAAAAGTATGTGTGATGATATTTTTTTCTTTCATTTCCTTTAGGCCTGGCCTGACTTTGATAAAGTCCCGGGTACAGGGAGGCACACAAACACACGCACTAAATTTCTAAGTCTGAAAATGCTTCTCTTGACATCAAAGAGTTAGGAGGTGTTTTTTTCTAGTTGGAGCCCAACTTGCAATTCCCTTCCTCCTTTCATAAAAATGTGCTTTTATTGTCTCTAGTCCTTTGTGCCATTTCTATATAAACCTTTCACTCTCCTAATCTTTGCCTCCCTTTCTTTTTCCTTACCTCTTTTTCATCTCATGTCCCCTTTTCTCTGTCCTCCTCTGGTTCCCTATTTCATCCCTCCTCTTCAGTGTCCCTCAGCAATTCTTTCTCTCACTTGCAGTCCTCTGGGTTGGTTGGAGAGCTCCCTGACCTCTTCTCCCTTGCAGGGATCTGATGTAGCTTTGTTTCTGCTTCTGTGATGACAATCAGCTCCTGTTTAAGAGGGCGCTTTCCAGGTGGATTACAGCAAATTCTCATTTAAAGTGAGTTAGCAATTTCTTCTATTGAGTAATAAATGCTTTACACATCTGCACCTATTTTAGGCCATCCCAATATCAAGGCACCCTCTGGTCACCTTTGGGTGCTGGCTCTCCAGAGTGCTTTGCTTGCTCTGGGGCTATGTAACTGGGCTACTCTGGTGCAAGGGTAGTTGAGTTGTAAACTCTGAAGCAACCAGAAGGAAGGAGGGATGAAAAGTGCCCCTCTAATCACTGGAGGGGTTCCAGTATGCAACACAGCACTCTCGGCTTTTATGTTTTGAGAGTGATATTTAAGTTTTCACTTCTGAAGGAAGAAATATGAGGTGCTGAAACCATTATGCATTTCATTGCAGGTTTTCCAGTATTTCTCTCTCCTTGCTGAAACAACGCCTTTTATTATTAAAGGTTCTCCACTACTTCTTTTTCTAAAATTAACAGTTTTACTCCAGAGAAAGTCAAGTCCTTGATACTGTATTCCACATTTCTCCAGGAATAAGTATTATTTACAGTTTAAAACTGTTGTACTTGGTATTTCCATTTGCAACGGCATAGGTTCTAACCTTACTGGACATTACTCACCAAAAAATAATGATCTGATCTTTGCATCGGGAACTGCTATTTGGCTTTACACTTATTCCTTCTAGAGTAGCTAAAGAGCAGCAAGAGATTCATGGCTTTTCACACACTGAAATCTAGTAAGTTTTATTATGCAATGTGTAGATTACCTTTATCACAACAGGTTCAACTTTCTGCGTGCATTGGAAGTTTACTGTAGAGTCATGAAGCTGACAGAAAGATTTTTTGCAGCTGTCATGACACAGCTCTCATAAAGACCCAGTTTTACAAGTGTCACTTAAGAGAAGGATAGGAGGGCTTCTGCAAGCACTTGGATTGCAATCCTCAATTCCAAAAGTGCTCTGTTGCAGCACAGGCACAGGTATAGAGGAAAAGATTGGATTAGGGGTTGGACCACAAATGAAGAATCTCTTTGGCAAGATTACAACATATTTCAGTTGTAGTTTCTGGGTTAGGCACAGCCCTAAATCGTATTAATAGTCAAAAGTTAGACAAAAAGGGACTTGTCAAATGGAATATTTATATGAAGAATGGGGCTTCTTCGGCAGCTTCACTTAGGAGCAGCTCTGTGCTCCTAAGTCCACATGTGCAAGTGGCTGTATGTCATATTTTAAAACTTCCTGTGGTTAATAAACACCACGGATGTGAAACTCCAAAATGACAGGGTCTCTCCCCTTACTGGAGAGACTGACCACGAGGTCATACAGGACCCGGGCACATCCTGCTGCAGCCTTCGGGATGCGGGTACCGCGACAGACTGGACGACACCTGGGCAGGCAGCTGGCTGCCTGGAACCCAGGACACCCGGCAGGAAGAGGGTTGTTATTTTCGCTCTTATTTTCACCCTTTCGGGCCCCTCAGGGGTTGGGTACGATACGTTATCAATTAAATTACAATTATTTGGGGACGCCCTGGGGCGCCGCGGGTGACGGGGTGAGGCCCCCGCCGCGCCCGCCAGGGGGCGCCGCGCGGCCGGGGATGGCGCTGCCGGCGGGGCCCCGGCTCGGCTGCCGGCCCGCGGCCCGAGCGCCGCTCCCCGCGGGGATGCCGTGCCCGCCGGCCCGGCCGCCACCACTGGCACCGCTCTCCGCGGGACGCCGGGCCCGCAGGGGCTCCCCTCCGCCCCCGCTTTGCGTGCCCTTGGCTTCCCCGAAGGGTCTCCTCCGCCTGCCCCCGCCTGTCCGGGAGACTCTGCCGGGAGAAGGAGGAGGGAGTAGCGGCGGCGAGCGGGCGGCGATCCCTGCTGGGTCGGGTTACAGGGAGCCACGGAGCGGCGGCGAGGCGGGCGGGGACCGCCTGCGGGGCGGCCGCCGTGCTGCGGGCGCCCCCCCGGGGTTCCCCGCCGCTCCCCGCCCCGCGCGGAGGCGCGGCGGGCGCCTCGCCGGGCCCCGCCGTAGCTGCCGAGCCGCGCCGGGCGGCGAGAGGAGGCGCGGGCAGACAGGTGCCCTCCTCCCGAAACGCCGCGCTCCCCGCCGCTGGCATCGCCGCCGCGCCGCGCGGCGCTGGGCAGCGTCGCCCAGGCAGCCCCCGAGGTCGCCGCCGCCCGCCGCCGGGGGCAGCCCCGCCGCCCCGATGGCCCCCGCCGCCCCGCCGCCGCCCCTCCCTCGCCGCCGCCGGCCGCGGCGGCCCTAGGGGCGTCGGGGCCCTGCGCTGCCCCGCGGAGGGGAGGCGGAGGCGGCGGCGGCGGGGCGGGGGCGGAGGCGGAGGCGAGGGGGCGGCGGAGCGGCGGCGGAACGCCGGCGGAACGGGAGCCGGCGGCGGCGATGGACGAGTCGTCGCTGCTGGATCTTCTGGAGTGCTCCGTGTGCCTGGAGCGTCTGGACACCACGGCCAAGGTGCTGCCGTGCCAGCACACCTTCTGCCGCCGCTGTCTGGAGAGCATCGTCAGCTCCCGCCACGAGCTGCGCTGCCCCGAGTGCCGCATCCTGGTGGGCTGCGGCGTGGACGAGCTGCCCGCCAACATCCTCCTCGTCCGCCTCCTGGACGGCATCCGGCAGCGGCCCCGCGCCGCCGGGGGCGCCAGCGGCAGCCCCAGCGCCGCGGCCCCCACGTACCCCCAGCCCGCTGCCGCCCCCAGCGCCGTCGCCGCCGCCGCCGCCTCGGCCGCCGCCAGCCTGCGGGAGCTGGCGGCCGCCAGCCGCAGCGCCCTGCTAGGAAAGGTGGGTGCCGGGCCGGGGGCGGGCGGGCCGGGAGCGCGTCCCCGCGGAGCGCCGCGCGGCCCCGGTTTGCCGGCGGGACGTCCCGCGGGCCGCGGAGGGTGTCTGCCCGCGGGCACCGGCGTGCGCCTGCCCCGCACTTGTGGCCGGCTCTTGCGGTCGCTCCCCCGATCTAACCATGGGAGGCTCGGACTGGGATGTCCTCAAAGTACTCTGGGCGGCCGCGGGCGGCGGGAGGGGCCGGGACCGCCCCGGGACACCCCCGTTTGAGTGGGTTTATACCGGCTGTGGGGCAGCTGCTGCACCGACGGGCCCCGGGGCCGCCCCCGGAGTAGCAGAGCTGGACGTGGAGTTATGAAGCAGAGAGTGCCTCGAAAGCGCTTTTATCCGGCATGTCGGGCTGCGCCAGGTGCCTGTCAGGTGCGGGCAGGAGCCGGCTCCCACCCTCACGCTGCCTGCGGGGGGAAGTCTCTGGGAACGCTCGGCCGGTCCCGAGCCCGGCGCGTTCCTCCAACCCCGAAATTTTCCCCTCCGCTCTCTGGGCGCTGCCGGTGCGGTTACAACCACACAGAGCCCTCCTGACAGCCGGAACGGAGCGGGGTTGGAAGCTGAAGCTTCCCCTCTCAAGGGAGTGTAATTTCATTTTTATGTATAAGGTGTGTGATTTATTGAAGGCGAGTACTGCAACGTGTGCATTTATTTATTGGAGTCTTCAATCGAGTGCCCCATCTTGCGCCCTTTAAAGTCCATGACAAGGGTTTCATTGGCTCAGAGGGGACACGATCTGTTCCTCCCACTGTTCTGTATTGCTCTTTCGTGCGAGCTGATAAAATTTATTGTTGGACCTCTTCAGGAGACTTGGGAATGGACACAGTATTAAAACTGTGAGCTTATCTCACTTTTAATGTCATATGTGTACTGGATATGTTTAATTGTCTTTGATTTTTCACAAAATCCACTTGAGCTGTAGTTTAATGTGCAGGCTTTTGATTTGAAAAGGTCAGTGTAGAGTTTCCTTGTGAAGTTGTATTGCTATAGTAAATGTTTCAATTCATCAATTAATTAATTTCCTAGGTTTTTTTCTTTCTTTTTTTTTTCTTTTNTTTTCTTTTTTTCTTTTTTTGAACAGAAGGAATATACCTGTATTGGTGTTTCGAAGTTTTCCCTACAGGAAATGATGGCAAATGCCATACATTGTTCCATACAATTCAGTCCTGGAGTTGGAATTGAAATGTGCTAGGCAGTATTTCTGGAAAGGGTAGATGCTTTATTATTGAGCTGTAGTCTTCAATGAGCTTCAGGTATTTAATAATGACTTGTTCAATTTAAAGAATAAAGGCAATGAAATTCTGCCTTCTGCTTTTTTTGCCTGTTTTTCAACTAAGCTTAGTGCTGTAGCTTTGTCACAGCAGACAGCTCCTGTCTTCTTAGTTTCAGCATTATAGAAAGGAAAGTTTGCATTCATTAGGTAAAGTACAGTATCCCGTGGCCTGAAGTCCAGGCAGGTGTCTCTTATGGGAGGCAGGGTCTGCTGGTTACACCTGTAGTGTTTGTGTTGGAGGGGCAGGGTCTTGCACCCTCACTAGGCTTTTGTGACCATCCAACAAGAAGACAATTTCTGCTTATCAAATCTGTAAGTCCTAGTCAAGCTTGCGTATTACAGTGGTGTGCACATGTAAGAAGATATTTGATGGGGATAGCTATTTGCAAATTTTTAGGGAAATTGAATTTTCATTATTTTACCATAAATTTTCAGGCTTTAAAAAAGTTGCTTCCCTAGCCATTATTGCAGATATCATGTAGTAAATAAAAACACATTGCATTTTATCGTTTTCTGTCTTTGATTGCATAGCACCTTGGTGAGCATTGGCAGTTCTGTTGTCCATTTCTGTGAGGGTTGTTACCCATCTGAATTTGACAGAAAGCAAAATTACACAACTTGAGAATCACATTTTAGCTATTATGGTTAACAACTGTGATTCTTTTCCCTTTGCTGGGGTTAATGGGTAATTCTGGGGCAGTGGGTCTGCTGGGACAGAGTGGGTCTGTGAAAGTGTTTGCTTGGCCTTTTGACTGATGACACAATTTCATCCTGGAAATCAATGCAATGTGCTTGATCCTTACAAGGTTCATTACAGTGAAAGAAAGTCTGAACTAATCTGCTTTTAAAAAAGCAGCAGGGGAGAATAATCCTCCTTGGAGCTGCTGATACAGCTGATTGCTGAGCAGTCCTGGAGACTAGAGTGCAGAACCTCTCTCTGTACTAGACAATAGATGGTACAATCCAGGCTAGAATCAAGCTTTTTGAGGCTGATATAGAGGAGAATTACATCCCTTTCTGTCTTGCATTGGTCTTTGGCAGCTCAGCTGCCTTGAAGAAAGCAGAAGTGATTCTTTGTGATAAACATATATTTCAGAAATTGCTGTAGATATGCTGCCTGGGGCTTAAATGCAAATTACGCTATTTTACTAATTATTACCTTTCATTTTAGATAATGCAGGATATAAAATAGGACATACAATTATGGGCTTTTTGGTTAGAAAGGAAACTGCTGGTTGTGAAGTGTAATGGCAGAGAGCCAAGGTCACTTCTATCAGACTTCAATCTTGCCCAGATCCTTGGACCGGTATGTTAGAATCACACCAGGGATCTGTTTCTGTGAGAGTTTTAATTAACCTTAGAAGACAGGGCAGGGTCAACCTCTGTATTGCTATCATGCCTGTATTTTGCTTCTGCACCTTATACTTTGGAGAAGTCTTCTTTGCATAGATGCTGTTTTCTGAAATCAACACATATTGTTTATCACTTGGGCAAAACTCTGTGGGGTTTGTATTTCTTTATTGGGTCTCTGTCCTGTCTTTTCCCATAGTTTGTCGCAGACTTGGTCTGTACAGACTGCTGAAAGCCAGTGTAAGAGGGGCTGAACGGGCACTGGTGCTGTTTCTAAAGTTGTCCAAGACCATTCTTCAGAAACACTCCTGAAATACTGTAGGTGTTTTGAGATACGTGGTACACATCTTCAGTATGAGAGATCTGGGAGTGGCACGTACCTACTAATATATTTGGGATATATACAATATTTGGGATTCTGTCACTATATAATGCTGTGACCCAATGCCTCTGTTTCAGCCTGTAAAAAAACAACAGTCTTGTTCTAAATGATATTGCGTATTTTGAGATGTTCACATTAAAGCTGTGTAAATGCAGAGTATGGTAATAGACATTATAAAAGGGTCCAACTGCTGAAAGAGCACACTAGAAGAATGAAGGGAAGGAAATCCAACAACTGTGTGCCCCCCCAGGGAATAGACAGGAGGCTAAGAGTGGTTTATAATGGTAGGCGCATTACTCACAAGGTTATAATTTATTGGCTCCTCTGTTTCCATTACCACTGTCGAATTGCTTGGGGAATTCAGGTTCTGTCAAACTAAATGGCTCCCTTAGATTGTTGAGGCATTATGGTAAATCTGCTTCTTTACTGAGCGTGGGGTTTGGGGGTTTTTTTTAACAATTATTGCAGTTTATCACTTAATTTATTTTTCAGGAGTTCTTAAGATCAAATAGCCGGCTAAGTGCGTGCAAGTCTTTAGTAATTTCCTTCCAAACCACGAGTCTTCCACTCCAGGTGCAAGGCTTATTGCTTATTTGCTTATAATACAAACTGAGAACAACATTTGCATGAAAAAGAAACCACCTAGTAAAACAAAACATGTCTCTCCTTTTTCCCAGAAGAGAGAACATGGCCGGAGTGATGGATAGGGATGTGGTGCATTACCAGATGGGGTTGTAGGTACCGGTGGAGAGTAAGATGTGCACATAAAGAAAAGATGTGTCAGCGTGCCTGGGCAAAGTGACGGATGGGATGCATCTCATATGTATCAGCTTCGCAGAGCTATTTCACTTCTGAGTTTCTGGAGGAAGGCTGCCATTTGCTAGCCCTTGGCTTTATGCAAGTTTTGCAAGCAGAGGGAACAGTGCTAATTTGCTAAATAAGCTTTTCAGCTACTCTCTAGAAATTCTCCAAAAGAAACATTCTGTCACTTTTAAGAGTTCTGCCTCAACCTAGACTGGGTAGAGGGGATTAAAGGAGTAGACCAGGCAGTATTTCTCCACTCCCCTGTTTCTTTCCTTTTTTGGTTACATTGTCTATCAGGTGAAGATCCCACCCTGGGTTACACCAGAGGAAGCGGATGGAGTCTGGCGTTTATATGCATCTTTATATATTACAGCAGGAGAGGATTGTGTAGGGGACACGTTTTGTCTTGGGCAGAGGGTAGTCTTCAGCTTGCCTTTTTAATGGTCAGACTTGCACAGACTGGAGTGCTGTTCAGCAGTGTTTCATGTACATAAACCCAGAGACTTACCTTACTTATGTTCATTCTCTTTGATTTATTTGCTTCTGATGCTGTAGATTCACTGATCAGCACTTGAACTTTGTCATAAAGCCATCCAAAAAGGAGTGATGTTCCACATGTCAAAGGCTCTGATCTTGAGGATTTTCTTTTTGTATGGCAGATGGCTAAAACTGTGTTTTGACACAGGAGATTAAGTACTATACTAAAGAGTATTGTGAAAAATATAGCCAGAAGTATTTAAAGCCCCAGCAGCTGAAGCTGTCTTCACAGAACTGAGTGAACATAGGAGAGGGGATTGCTGAGGGGCTGTGTCAGAAAAATGCATCATTTACTGAGCACTTAGACTTTCAAGAAAATGTGTCATTTGTAGGTGTCATCTTCATGTCCATTATGTTTTCCAGAAATGAAGTATTTTTACTTGTGATTTTTTCTGTGTGATGATGTTATTTTACTTGCAAGCTAGAAAAATGTGTGATGGACCTGATGTGACCAAAGGGTGCCAATGCTGACACTGGACTTTCGCTCCTGAATTGGGGTGGCCAGCAGTGGCTCAGTCACACCTAAAAAAGTTGTGGGGCACTGGAGAGGGCTTTGTGCCATTAGCCCCAAACCCTCTCTATTAGTTTGTGTCAGTGTGCCTCTCTAGGACTCCTCTTGATGTCAGATGTGAATGCTAAGTTTGATCCCTGCATGTCACCCCTCTGAATGATTCATGACGAACACTGGTAACGTTTAGCATATGACAGGGTTCCATGTTCCATAGCTGGTTACTCAAAGACAGATGGATAGGCTTGCTCAACTCAGCCCTAAAGATCTTGTGCATGTTTCAAGCCTGGCAATTTTTGTCCAGGTGCCCTAAAGCTCTGCTGTAGTTTCAAGGCATATACGGAACATGGTCATTGATGCAGAGTGAGTGGCACGACCTTTCTGGGCTTCACATTTCCCAGCTGCAAACCTGCCCTGGTAGGACTAGCCCACCCTTGTGTGCTTCTCAGTCTTCCAAAGGGAGCTGTCCTGCAAACACAGAATTATTACTAGAGAAGCTGGGTTTTGAGAAAATTGAAAAGTGCTGGCTGTGTACACTGAAGCTGTGATGGTTGTTTTCTGCTGTTGTGTGGGCAGAGATGCTGCACTTTGTTTGCAGGGAGTGTCGGCGCAGGGATGCAGCAGCGTATGCTGCACATGGACTGTAATAGTACACTGTATTCCTTGTTTCTAATCTTATCAGTTCGTGTTCAGGCAGACTCCTGGTTCTGGCTGGGTGCCCAACAGGTCAGACAGGCTGCAGGCACTGGCTGGTAATGCTGGGTGCCTGTACTTGCAGGTCAGGGGCAGGCTACGCATGCTCTTTCAAAATGAAGCTGTGTCCATATGATCAATAAGCTGCCACATAAAGAGCTACAACAATATTTTATTTATTTCTTTCTCTGAGGAGTATTTATTTCTCTGAGAAGGTATTTTCTTACACTGTCGAGTTATTTTTGTCTGCTGTCTCAGAATTTTAGCTTAATAATCTCATTACATTTTCAACTTGAAAAGGCTGCGTAGTTATTCAGTTTTGCACTGTTGTCTTTATACTGTCCCCTCTAATTTCACTATTCTGTTCAATATTTCATGCTGTTTCTCTTAAGAAATAGTGCTTAAATTTCAGATAAAACCCGTAGTTTACTCTTGCACTTCAGTGACCCACCTGAAATATCTCCAACTGTGAGATGACACTTGTTTTCAAAGTTGTAGATCATTGTTTCTTAGAAGCCTTTCCTTAAGCTTCAGAAGGCATTATAACTAGTATTTCACTCTGATTCATGTCTTTAAGCATTGCAACATTGTAATTGATGACCTCCAGCGCACTGGATTCATTCAGTGTTCAGGGGCTTTGTGACTTCTACAGACCAAAACTGCTGGGGGTGCACATGGTTTCAGCTTTCCTGCGTTCACTCATCACATATCAAGCTAAATTTTTGCAATCATGTTCAATGCAGTCCTGTTAAAATCTGATATTTCACAACAGGTTTTCCCAATCTGCCATGAGCTGTCATGGGAAAAACCCAAGATTAGTTCTAATAGGACATGAGAGCCTGGACAAAGATAAACTACAGGATTTGGGAAAGTTGCATGACCCTGGCATTGCCCAGCTCCCACAGCAGCTGTGCTTCTGCAGCTGGGATGGGAGTGATGGGGAAATGCAGAGCCAGCTGAAAGCTACCTATTTATCTCTAGTCTTGCACCAAACCAAACTGCCCCTAATGACAGAAGCCTCTTGAAAGTTACTGGTTTGACCATTGTGAAAAAAAAAAAAAAAAAAAAGAGAAAAAATTATTTCTAGTGCATGATGCACTAGATGGGCCTGGGAATAGGTTCTCCCCATATACCAGCCCCATATCCTCTTTCTTTTGCCTTTTGGATTCCTCTGGCAGCTTGAGCCATGCCTTTTCCTGACTGTATGGGGTGGCAGGGGAGTTGCTGATGTGCTAGTTTTACTCACTTGGCTCCATTACCATCTTCCTCAGCAGTAATGTTAAACTTGTTACCTCCTCTTTGTGGGAAATTTTGCTTATGTTGCTAGAGGATTGCTGAAAAACCTTTAAAATTGTTTGAATAGCTTTAAAAAGAAAAACCCAGAGCATGTGCCTAATAATTTAATCTGTCTTTGTAAGTAATTTGAACGTTTTTGTTCTGTTAGAAAGAACAAACGTTAATTTAATGATACATGTACATGAGATAGCTAACAGGGGAAGAACAGAAGGAGAGACTATTACTTTTGGTATTAAAAATACATTTTGTTTTCAAAAGCAGAGAGAAAAATGTAAAACATCTGGAATCAAGAATACTTTCTGTCCAGTCGTTTGAGCATAACTTCCATTGGTTTCACAGAACTTGCTGCTCACTGGTTGCTGTTAGCTGGGGTGACCTGTGAACTCAGGTGATGGGCAGCTGAATATCTGCCCAAAGGAGCTGATGGAGCTCTTCAGGGGGTCAGTGGAAGGACTTGTCACCTGGCTCAGACTTTCACATCTGCGGGCCAGCTCTTGAGGGGTTAAATATTGAAAACCTAGCTTGGATTTATCTTCTAACTGGTTTCTGGCACTTTCAAAGCATGGGTTGGCCCCTGCTGAAGTTTGGTTTCTTGTCCTGTTGGAGTGGTTGGGATTTTTGGTGCGACTGGTCTGTTTGCATGGTTGACCGAGGGCAGGGGTTTCTGCGGGATGCAGATGCTCATGAACACTTTAAAGCTGTTTCTACAGCAGGTCTCCATCTTGGCCTGTTTTGGAAACAGGAGGGCTTAGCTGTCTGGTTCACAGCACTGGGTGCCAGGAGGAGAAGGAAGGCTGTGGGATTCGCTAATTGAAAAAAGGGAGAGATGGAACTGTTTTCTTTCACCATGGTGTTTGCATAATATAATTTGACTCAGGAATGCTGAGGAATTTTTGCCCGCTTGCAGTGGCAATGGGACAAAGGTGAAAAAAAACCCTTTCCTGCTTTTGCAGCATTCAGCCTCTTGGGTTTTTTTGTATTTTTTCTGAAGATACCTTAAGGATTTGTGGTAGGGAGGAATTTGTCCCTCATGTTGGCTGTCAACAGGACTATGATTTATCAGACAAGTGAAACTAATGCTGTATATGGTTAAGGAGTGCCCTTCTGTGCACAAAAATGGTATTTGTGAGAAGAGGTTGCTTCTTAGTCAATGCTTAGAGTGTCTTTCCACTGCTACAGCAACATGCACAAGCATCTGATTATTCAGGCAAGTTAGCATTAATTTTTTTCCAAGCTTTTTGAAAATCTGATGCAAACCAGTATGATTTGCCATTGCTAATTTTAGAGTGGTCTGCTTGTATAAGATAACAAATCCCAGTTTTACTTTAAAGAGAAAGTATTTTAACAGAAGGCTGGCAAGATTGTTATCAAAATGCTAATGATCATTTCTCCTACAGTCTCAGTTATTTTCAGAGGGAGGACTAGAATAGATACATAATCTGAATAAAATTGATTTTAATATGTATTACTGTCTCATTAAGCTGTTACAGTCTTTCCCCTTCTGGACAAAGGTTCATTAGTTGCTGCAGTTGATGTATCATTAAAGTGGGTTTAGGTGCAAGATGAGCAGAGGGAAAGAGAGATCTAAAATGTTGACTGTGTAGTAGTGGATGGACTTTTGGGTTAAGATATTATGGCCCTAACCAAAGGAAGGGGACACTGCTGTGTTTGATTTGCTGCCTCTTGACTGCCTTCCCTGCAACAGCCAAGAAGTCAACCAAACACAGGCACTATCATATTTACTTTCCTAAATGATAGTTTCAGTAAATATTATTGAACATGTTTATTTGTGGATTACTTTCAGGCCAATTCCAATAAAAAACTCTTCTGTGACTTGCTATAAAAAGATATGATTCTATAAATTTACTTTTTAATTTCTAAATTAATCTTGAAACAGCTTTAACAGCTTTTAGCAGACTGCCTCTTTACTAGCTGCCTTTATATGTGTTTTGAAATGCTTTTATTTCAGCTTGTACCAGGTTTACAATTGTCAAATCAATTGGAATAAGCAAATCAATGTGTTTTCATTTCCAATAACAGCAATAATTTATGAATTTGTAATTATTTTAATGCATTGAAGGAGAAGGAATTAGAAGGTAGTAGAAAGAAGATTTTGTTTTGATTGTGTTTTGGTTGACTTGAATTTACTTTAGTTGTCCGTAAACACAATACACACAAATATAGATATGTATGCTATATATCTATATCTATATCTATATATATATATATATTTATCTCCCTGAATGTATATTTTTTTGTCAGATGGGCCTGTTCCATGCATTCTCGTGTCCATATCCAATCCAGTAAACTGTACACTATTGTCAGACATGGATGTGTGTTGTGTCACAGTGCAGTGGCTGGTCCTGCCTCATCTCTGGATGTGTGCCCATGGAGAACACCTGTTGCAGAGCACGTGTCCTTGAGGGTTCATAGGAGCACACACACACCCTCCTCCTGCACCCCAAAAACACAGACCTGTGCTTATCATGTCAGGGAGAAGGGATGTCCAGCAAGGGTTGGCTGGGGAGAAGGCAGGGGAATGGGTCCCAGTGTGCTGCAGAGTGCCTGTTCCTTGAGGGTGCTGGGACATGTCGTGATGGGCTCTTCTGATGCTGCTTGCTGGACCTCCTGATTTCTTGCTGAAATGTCACTAGATGAGACACAGAAATAGCGCAGACTTTCCTGGCAGAAGTGTGATCTACAGCATGTTGAGTGGGCACAATGCATCAGTGCCAGGGCTGCTGCTGCTTGACCAGCTCTGTGTAGGGAGGGTGCAGCGCTATGCAAGAGGCAGGCGAGGACGTCTTTGTGTTCAATCCAGAGCATCTAGCATTTCAGCCAAGGGTTTTTGTGTAGAGAGCCTCATTCTTTTGCATATGCTCTTTCTAAAACAAGTCATAAACCCCCCTGGGAGAACAGAGTCATACACACACGTCAAAAAATACAGTAAAATAGTAGTTGACAACCATGAGATGAAATTTTTGCTTATTCTCTTCTGCTGTGTAGGTAATTATGGTGTTAGATCTTAGTGGGAAACATCTGATTATTTATATTTCACAGTCATGCAGCAATGTAAAATCTGAACCAATTACACCTTTTTAACAATTAGTACATTTTTTTGTAAAAGGAAAGCATGTTACCTTTGATCTATATTGCAGAAGGGAAAATTCAGTTTTTCCTAGTTAGAGTTTTATCTGTTCTTTTGATAAACACAGGACTTCCTTTTATGTGCAGTTAATCTCACTTCTGAGTATAAACTTCCATGATGGCCACTACTGTTAAAAATAATTTAGGGCATTTTTAAGAAGGGACTGTGGAATTTTCATGATCTGTAATAATATTGTTCAGCCAGGGAGAGGTCATTTTGTGCTTCCTAATAAACAAGAACTCAATGACCAGGGTTGAATGGCCATCTCTCCCTGATCACTGGCTTCTAAAACCAGAAAACAAGTAGCTAAAGGGAAGGTTGGTGTCTTCCTCCCTTTATCTTGTCAGCACACTACAAGAAGTACAGAGGTGTTCAGAGCCACAAGGTGTTCAAGAGCCACAATTGCTTTCCAGTTTCTCCACTTTTGATGTCCATTTTGTACGAATTTTATAATACTGAAATCGCTGTTGCCAAGAATTGGGTTTGCCTGTTGTATTAAAAATCCAAACCAACAAGTTTTTACTGCCTTGTGCAGTGTGTGGAGCTGAGGGACAAGCCCTGTCTACCCCCACAAAGGAGAGCAGGAAATAGGTTTGGTGCCTCAAGTCACTGTGATTGTCTGGGAGACTCGGGGGAGTTTGTTGTGATGTTTAATGCATCTCCTCTCCCAACCCAAAGGTGGTGTTTCACCCACCTTTGAAAAGATACAAAAATAGGAATACTAGAAGCAAAATGCTTTGTTGGTAGTGGTTACAGAAGATCCAGCAAAGGATCTGTCTCATCGTGTCCTTCCTGCAGTGCTTCATCACCATTTGAAGATATCCAGCAGTCAGAAGTTGGCAGGAACAGGCTGTCCAGGGGCTAGGCTCTGGTG
Organism: Cyanoderma ruficeps; assembly: GCA_008694505.1. Lineage (NCBI taxonomy): Eukaryota > Metazoa > Chordata > Aves > Passeriformes > Timaliidae > Cyanoderma > Cyanoderma ruficeps. The sequence continues at coordinate 24,851,162 of VZDJ01007754.1, forward strand.
CTCCTGTCTTCTTTCTCTCTCCACATGAATGCTCACTTTTCAGTAGGTTAGGGCACCTGCCTGTGCCTTCACTCCTGCTTGTTGAGTTTTTAGCCTCCCAAATTAACACATCCTCTTTAGCCTATATTGCAGAATGCAGCTTTTAGGATGTGCATCATCACCTTTTTTTCCTGTGTGCTGAGCTTAGAGAAGGACCCAGAAGATGAGTTTCCATGTGGATGATTAAGTGCTTCATGAGTCACTTGTGATGCTGGTGGTCAGGGACCCCGGGAGAGGGGGATGCTTGGCAGTAGCTGTACAGGATGACTGTACCGTGTAGAGTCATACTGAAAGGCAGCACAGGGCTGGGCAGAAAATGAGAGAGGATCATTTTGGATGTTTGGTTTCCTGTGGGAGTAGGGCTTGTGTGATAGCCTAATCTTAAAAATATGAGGGAAGTATTTAGGGAGAATTTGCTCTGACAGCATTGTAGGTTGGTATTTGAGTGCAGTCAATGATAATGCTGATAAGATTTGGAGACCACGTGGAACTTCCTGAGTCTTTGTACCCCATTCTCTGAGCTCAGAAACCTCTGCTGCACCAGGGACATGATCAGCAGTTGCTGATGAGCATCTTCCTCATTGCTACAGCAAGAAAGGAGTTGGGGGCTTGTACCATGGCATATTTGTCATTGAATTAATACTCCCTAGACTCAGCCTGCTTTGGCTGCTTTTCATATAGGCCACCACCTACTTAGAAAACAGAGGCAGGGGCAGCTGTCTCCAGCCAGTGAACATGGGAGGAGAACTCGGCATGCACAGAGATGACAATAAAAAGGGCACAGTAGGAGCAGAGGGGATGTTCCAAATGGCTGATGGTCTTCAATTCTTTGTGGTTCTTTGTTATTCATCAAATGAGACTTAAAAATTCCAGGAGGTATTCCATTTGCTCCAGCCTCCTTCATGTGTTTTAGCTTTTTGCTACTTCGATTTTATACAAAGTAGAAGTTTAAATTCTTCCATTCTCAAGTGAAGTGTTGAAAGGAAATGACCTGAAATTGCACTAGGAGAGGTTCAGATTAGATATTAGAAAAAGAAAATCACTGAAAGAATGGTTAGGCATTGGAGTGAATGGAGTCACCGTCTCTGGAAGTGTTCAAGAAGCATCTTAATGTGTCACTTGGGGATATGGCTTAGGGCTGATTATGGTGGTGCTGGGTGGATAATCTTGAAGGTCTCATCTAACTTTGATGATTCTGTGATTGCCTCAGCAATACCCCTCATGCAGTGAATAGCTTCTACACTAGAATGCTGCTCTGCCAGAGAGGGCTTTTCCTATTTAAGTTGATCATTTGAGAATTAATTCATCTGGTTATGAAAGTTGTGGTGAAAGAGGGGTGGTTTTTTTAGGATCATGGATGTAGGAGAAGCGTATTTCCTTTAATACTCTCCATAGGTATCTTTGCGGAGACTTTTTATTGGTGCAGGGGCCGGGGTGAAAAAAGTCTGAGCTCACAGTTGAAACAAGAGATAGCAGGAAATAGGATAGATTCGGGGTTGCTCGGCTGGCCTGATGCTTTTGATGAATATGTGCTTCTTTGATTGAGTCAACACATGAGTTTTGGATAGTGATCCCCAAATCAGTGATTCCTGTTCAGTGCTGGTGAAATAAATAGAAGCTAAACACTGGACACAGACTTGTGGTCAGCCTGAAGTTGTCTCTTTAATGTGTTAACTCAGAGCAATTGGCAGCAAGCAGATAAAGACCAGAATGAATCTCAGGTAAAAGAGCAAAGGTTACTTTGGGGGTTTTTTTGGTGGGTTTTTTCCCTCCCCTGAAGAGTTTAAAAGAGCATTAAAAGATGCCTCTATAGCAATATTTCATTTTTTGATGTCATCAAGCTGCAGACCCAAGAAAGTAATAGTATGCAGAGATCGTGATCCTTGTAATGTTCAGTACCCTAGCTGTTTATTAGCTTTGTCTGAGTGAGCTTCAAATATACACTCTTCTGGGTTTTGTGGGGTTTTTTTCAGTAATTAATGAAGGAATGTGAGTAATCTGCTACTTGGCAGATCTGCTCTTTAGGACTCTGTTTGGTGGGAGGTGTGAGAAATCACTAGTGTAGTAAGTAGCAATATTGTAGCACCTCAGCAGAACCATTTTGATGAGTGTTGCTGGAAGGCAATAGTGTCCTTCTTAGGAAGAAAAGCTTGAGAAATATCATTCAAATAGCTTTGCTTCATTGACCTGGTGAAAATATTATTCAAGATAATGGTTTGCACAGATGGAGTTGCTGTACTACTTCACTGTAGGTCTGTCAGGTGTTACTATTTTCTACTCTGCATGCCATGAATAGATCTGCCTTTTCCCTCTTATTTCATGTATTTGCTTTCTTTGCACTCACAAGAAGCAAAAGGAAACACTTTTGCCAGGAATAAAGGTCTCACATGGAGGTTCTGTCCTCGTCACCATGTTCCCCATGGGTCAGGCCATGGAGGGGTTTGCTCCTGCTGGAGTGTGGGTTGTTGTGTTTTCACTCAGGCTTGATGGCAGGTGACAGCTCAGGAAGCCCCCACAGCCCTCTCTGTGCCCCTGTGGTGTCCTGTGCTGCTAGTGTCCCTTGCTGCCTACAGCTGACTGGACAGCAGCAGCTCGATGTCCCCATTGCCATCTCCCCTTGACGCTGTCTCTGCCCTGTTGCCATCACCCCTTTGTCCCGGGATCCTCTCTGTGTGGGGCAGCAGACAGCCTGGGGAGCAGAGCTGTTTGTGAGCTTTGACACTCCCTATTCATTTTGCACGTGAGCAGCATTGGAGCAGAGAAGGACCAAATGAATGGCCGATGTCCAAATGGAGATGTGGACACCATGTGGTGTTCCTTAGGTTCTTTACTGGGACCAGTACTGTTCAGTATCTTTGTTAATAACTTAGACAGTGGGATTGAGAGCACCCTCAGTGAATGTACTGATGACACACATCAAGTGGTGCCACTGATATGCTTGAGAGAAGGTATGCCCTTCACAGGAACCATAACAGGTTTAAGAAATGGGTCCATGTGAACATCATGAAGTTCAGCCAGGCCAGGTGCAAGGTTCTGCACCTCTGTCAAACACCACTGTCACTGCAGACTGGGTTACCAGTGGGCTGAGAACCACTCTGCCTAGAAGGACTTCAGGATACTGCTGCATGGAAAGCTAGGCATGAGCTGACAGTGTGTGCTCCCAGCCTGGAAGTTCAGATGTGTCCTGGCCTGCATCCAACGAAGCATGGCCAGCAGGTTGAGGGAGGTCCCATGAGACCCCACTTTGAGTACTCCAGCTCTGGGGTGCCCCATAGAAGACAGATGTGGACCTGTTAGAGTGGGTCCAGAAGAAGGCTGGAGCACTTCTGTTATCAAGACAGGCTGAGAGACTTGGGTTTGTTCAGCCTGGAGGAGAGAATGCTCCAGGGAGACCTAATTACAGCCCTCCAGTACCCGGAAGGGGCTTATAAGTAAGGTGTACAGAGATTTTTTCACCAGGGCCTGTAGTTACAGGACAAGGGGTAACAGCTTTTAAGTGGAAGAGGGTCGATTTAGATCAGATATAAGGAACAAATTCTTCACTGTGAGGGCTGATGAGGCACTGGAATGGGTTTCCCTGAGAAGTTGTGGATGCCCCATCCCTGAAAGTATTCAAGGCCAGGTTGGACGGGGCCTGGAGCAATCTGGTCAATAGAAGGTGTCCCTGCCACTGGTAGGGGGTTTGGAACTAGATGATCTTTGAGGTCTTTTCCATCCCAAACCATTCTGTGATTCTGTGACTCCATGACCAGAGAATGAGCACAGAAAATAGGATGTGGTAGACACAGCTACAGACAGTGAAAAGTGAATATTGTAAAATGCATGTGTATGTGTTTCATGAGGTTACAATAGCCCACATCTCTACTGTTGATTCTTTGAACATCTTGATGCAGTATGAAGATGCTACAAGGAAAATTGTATTTTTGAGCTGAAAGGTTTCTTTGGGTATAATGCTTCCAAATTAAATACAGAACTGAATAAAAATGGAGTCATTCTCTTATCATTATTCCATCACAGCTTTGCTGGAGGAATTCCTTTGATTTGCAGAGAAATTTACAGTGGAAAAATCATTTGACATTCATGACAAATATAGTCTCATCATTAACAGATTGTTTATATTTTGCAATTGGTATTCTTTTTCTGAACAATAATAGTAAATTCTTGACCTTATGATACAGTTTCCAGTTCTTCAATATATAGAGAAATCTTTAGTTAATGTTTCTTAACTCCATAGAATCCTTAATAGAAAACAGTAAATATCAGTGCCACATTTGTAGATGAGAAGTTAGAGCACGACCAGAGGGCCCCACTACCAGCACAGCAGAACCAGGAGTGCTCACACGCCTCCTCACACAGACTCCAGCACTGTGCTGTTGTGCCACTTGATGCGCTCAAGCTCCTGTCATCGTCCTCGTGTTTGGAAGGAGCGTGACAGACATTTCACAAGAGTTCCACCTCCTTTGCTGTGTGCTACAGCTCTGTTTGGCTCGTAGCCAAGTTTAGTTACTTTAGTTGCTGAAATGGTTTTCCTGTTCTATTTCTTGGTATTAAATTGCTGTAAAATTAACTGGAAAACTATTATGTACCCGGGTTCTTTCTTTTCTTCACATTCTGGGGTGGTTTTTTTGTTTGCATATATTTATTTTTCCTCTTTTTTTTTCTCTTCTATTGCATCTGTGAAGCTTTTGTTCTCAATTTTCATGTCATTTGACATATGAGAGAAGCCAAATAAAATATTTCACTTTTCTGTTTCAAGTTAAAAACCAGTTTTTATGCTGAACAATAACTGTATTACAAGGAAGCCTGATGTGCCCTCAGTGCCATTACAATATGTTGAATAAAAGGTAATTTAATGGAAGCAGCAGAGTATTTGAAAGTTCACTGCATGAAAATTGGATTTTTGCCTTTTATTATTTACATTGCACCTTATTCATATTTAAGGCCACAGGGATTATCATCCTTCTTAATGGCTTTATTTAATAAAGACTTTGCATTTCACAGTACAGGATCTAGCACAGGCTTCAATCTGTTATCAGGATTTCAATTAACTAGCTTTAGCTTCAGTTGACCTATAAATCCGATAAATATATGTAAATAATTAATTTGCTTTTACTGGCTGATAGTGGCTACTTTTAAGTACAGCTGCTATGTACTTAGCTGCTGAATGGTACAGCAGTGATCGTAACTTGCTTTTATTCTTATGATTCTAAAGATTACGTAAACATATTAAAGTGACTGGCTAGGCCGGGACTGGTCTCTCAATTTAAAAGACCTTGTAGAGGGGCTACAGTTATGGCTGAGGACCATTGCAGCTGGGATGCCAGTGCACCTTGAATTTTGGAAGGAGAGGCTAGGAATGAGTAGATGATGTGGATCAACACATCCCTTAACTGGACTGAATCATCCTCTGGCTGTGCTTATGTATACTGTAAACCAAGGGCTGGATGTAGTTGATTCCAGGGTGGAGGAGTGACGATAAATACAGGAGACTGAATGGAATTATGTTGTTCTTACATTTGGGGCTTCCCTTCACCTAGAAAGAATCATACACTGATGTAACTTTGCAGTCAAGGTTGGGGGGGTTTTTTGAGGCACATTTAAATCTTGGTAAGCACACAAAAGAGATAATGAGTTCATTTTTTACTATACCCTTTTGGGTATTGAGAGAGACTGAAATTTGACTATAAGTGAGCATTATAAACAGACAGGCTTGAAAAGGGGTGCCTCCAAAGTACAGAGATAGGGTCTATCACTTCCAACATTTCCTCCTCTAAGTTCGTTCTCTGCACACCAAAATGTTGATACCCTGAAATAAGGAATCAGCCTCATGCCAAGCTCTGGCGACAAAACAAATACCAAATAATTAGGTTGGTGGGGACTCATGAAATATGAACAGAGCCATCCTGGACTCCCACTGATGCTGGCACCCCTGCCCCAGAAGACAGGAGCAGTCCTTTCCCCGAGCTCTGGAGCAGCCCTGCTGGCCGTGCTGCACCCAGCGGTGCCCAGCGATTCACCCAAGAGCAGCAGGGTGACATGCAGACCAGCAACTCTGGAAAAGCACTGTTGATGTCAGGTTCCTGGTCTTTTCAAAGTTGTTCCAGCTGGCTCAGTCCTGAGGACCAGAAATTTGAGCCCTGCAGGGACCTGCAAAGACCAGCACACAAGTTGAATTCAAAATACTTAAGTTACAATACCTAAAGCTTTGAAGATGTTTTCTGCCTATCAATGCATGATTAACTGAGTGTATGTACTCAAACAGAAATGTAATATTTATTAAACACAGTTAATTTAGACATTTTGGCATTTGGTATGCAAAGATTATGCATTTTCCCCAGGAGTTATGTTAATTATTTCAGCATGATAACTTTAATTTTAAAAGGGTTTTTTTGCTGCTAATGTGCTGATATGTGCATGTGTACAAGGAGAACTTTAATTAAAATTTCTGTTCTCCATTGTTTCAGGAGTTCAAAATGTACTTTCTGCTCTGTGAGTCAAAAAGACTGCTTAAATTTACAGGGCTCAGAGGGTTAATGTATGAAAATGAAGACATTCAAGGTTATATTGCTGACAGCGCCATTGTGTTGGCAAAGGAAAAAGATGAAACACAGCCTCAATTTACTTCTCTTGCTAAACAGTATTTTGTTCTGTAATGTTAGAAGAAATCATTCCATATCTGGAGAAGATGGAAAACATGGAAATCATGACGCTGCCTCTGCTGACCTTAATATAATTTTATTTTTTAACTATTTCTCTCTCAGACCTCCTGAAAGGATTGAAATAGAAACATCTTTGTTTTTCTGAGGAATGTCTGAGAATTTGAAATGTGATCCTCATTTTTGGTGCCTACTGCAACAGATAAAATGTGGGAAGTTCTCCTAATACTTGTCTGTACATCTGGACACTGGGAAACTGATGCTCTTAGATACATATTCCATGGGAAAATAGATATGTGCAGTAAGTTTGCAAAGCATTAATCGGTTGGTAAATTTAATTTAGCCATGATATAGGAGATTTTTGCCAGTTAGAGAATTGAGTAAACTGGGGCAGAGGGTGGTGGGATGGGGAAAGACAAGGTAAGAGTTTGTGTCAAAGCTGTCTATTTCTTGTAGGTTCCTACAAGTTCTTCTGAAACCTTCTATGAATTTGAACGGAAAAGGAGAAATCCTAAAAAAAATCCACTTCTTTCCTCTTAACAGATGTTGTTTATTAAGACAGTTCTAATAAAGATACAACTGCTGCAAATTAATACTTGTCGAGAGCAAACTCCAGCCATGGAGTACAACGGCCCTCCAGAGAGCCCAGAAGGGAGATCAGGGTAGCTTCTCTCCTTGAAACCTATGATCCAGAGGCTGTCATCATTCACTGGAAGATGTTCACTTGTGCCTGCATCGCCCTCTCCTGTTGAAATTCTCCCAGAGAAGTCCGGAGGGAATAAATGCCTCTGCTGCTGCAGCTGTCACAGGTTTCCTTTGGTGGCGCTCTTGGCGGGGTTGTCACCTATCCTGAAAGAGTTAGGATTTGCCACCCAGATGTTATTTGCTAAACCAGTAGCCCTTAAATATCATTTACATCAGCAGTACAGGCCATAGGGGCCACATCAGTGGAAACTGCTCATCTGCTAACCTCCATCAGGCAAAGCAGCTCCTGTAACAACAAGGAAAGCAAATAAAGAAGAATACAAAGGTTTTGATTCAGGAGCTGTATTTTCCTTTGAAGGCTGATAGCAAGGGGTCAGTCTATTAAGGAAACTTTGGTCCCACTTCAACTCACTGCCTCCGTTAACCTTCGTTTTGTTATTTCAATATAAATTTGCTATTTTTACCTTAAAAATAACAAATGTTACTGATATAAAATGGTCTGCTGAGACAAACATTCTTCTGTAGCTAGTAGGAGCACTATTGCTCTTTCTGTACAATGCACACACATCTTTCTCTTGGGTGTTTGTGATCAGTCTGTTTTTCTGCTATTTGCCAGTGGAAAGGCCCTGGCTCATTTCTTTATAGTGAATCATATTTTGATTGTCTCATTTCCTATTGAAGTGAGTGAAGTTGATTTGGGCATACACAGACTGTAACTTCTACACATACATCTGCTAAGCTGCAATGCATATTAATAAAATTTCTAAAATTATCTTCTACTATGAACTCCTTTAATGCACTAAAGCCTTCTAAATTAGTTCAGAATAAATGTTAGGGTTATCCACATTCAATACTTCTCACCAGGTTGAGGCAACATGCCCTGGGTTTTTAGCCCAGGTTGTGGCCAGGGGACCAGGACTCCCGGGTGCATTGAGGAACAAGCACACCTGGTAGGATGAAAACAGCCCAAAGAGTCCTTAGCAGGTATCTGTAAAGAAGTGCTGAAACAGAGCTGCTGTGCCTCACAGGCTATGTAGAGTCGTCTGGGTCTGAATATGAGGAGTGTGTACACATTGTGCACAATGTGTGCACATTGCTGGTAGATCACAGAGTCACAGAGGGTTTGTCAGGGACCTCTGGAGGGAATCTAATCCAACTCCCCATCTCCCCGGCCACCAGTTGGCAAGGAACATGAACAGGGGTACTGAACAGCACATGAATGCAACAGAGACTGTAGAGACTGTGCTAAGTAGTGGCAGTGAAGATAGTGGATTTTGAAGTAAGCAATCCTTAAAACTGTAAACCTGTTCTTGCATTGTTAGGCTCGCTTTTGGTTAATCTTTAAAGGATGCTTTTGGCTAGTTTCTCAATTGGGTGTGTGTTTTAATGTTCATATCTGTGCTAGCAGCAATTGGAAGCAGAGCTGGAAGGTGCAGCCACTTAGATGTGAGAGTCTTTCTTTCCTTCAGACTTTGGAAATTGTCACCTGTCCTGAAAATTTATAGCTTGTCTTTGCTTTGGTGGCTGCTGTGAGTCAATCTGAAGTATTTATAGCTATTATAGTTGTTTGACAAACAGGTTCAGCCTAATAAGAGAGAAATCAGCAGAGCAGATTAATAGCAGGGAGTCCTTTGTTTAACTTGGCAAGGCTCATCACAAGCCATCAAAGCAAGCAGTTGCTTTGTCAGTAATATTAAATGGATGAATATTATAAACAAAGAGGTCACCAAATCTTACAGCCTAGTTTCCCTAAGAAACAGAAGGGCTTGCCAAACAGCTTTAGGACTAGAATATAGGTATTTTATGTATTCAAAGCATATGGGTTCATAACTACTGTTCCCGTTGGTTTTAGTGACTTTTCTGAAAATACAGGAAGGAAACAGGTTTTGAAGGAGCCCAGACATGACATGCAACCCATCTGTTTTTCTGAACCATTTCTCTAAATTAATTCCATTGCTTCCCAAGTTGAGTTGATAATAGGATGTTGAAAACAAGAATATTTGAGAACCAATTTTGAAAGGAGTTCCCAGTGGCCTGTTAGAGATGCAGGTATACTGGTGATAATTCCCCATTCCCAAGTGAGGTATTCACTTAAGGCCCTAGTTCAACAGAGGCTTTAAAAGCATGCTTGTGTTAATCTCTGTTACTACAGTTTTGCCTGTGGTTAACTCTAGTAGTGTGTTCTCAATTAAACATGTTTCTGATGTGTCCTCTGCAGAAATAAAGGGCTGACTTGAGGTTAGAGATAATTTCCTCTAAGTAGCTACTGAGCTCTGTTCAAGCTGTACCTGTCTGCATCTATTTAGCACAAGGCAAGGCGGTGACTTACAATCTCCTATCAGGAATTGTTTAAGAAAACAGCTGAAATCTTCCACTTGATTAATTCTTAAGAGAGGAGCTGAAGGAGCTATACAGACAGAAGGGCTATAAAATATAGTTTTGGGGTTGTTGCTCTTTGTCAGCTATTGCAGGGACAGTGAGCACTGCAAGTGTCATAGGCATCTTTAATTATATATGGCCTACTTCCGGAAATATTCATAAGAAATGAAGATATGAAGTGACAGTTCCAGTTGGAAGGTATAAAGGTTATTCTTAAGTATCAACAAGGTGATTTCCCCTACCAGGTTCTCTATCTAGCAAAATAACTGAATTGCTGTGTTTACAGGAAAAAAATGTCAAAGCTGTTCCTTCATCCATGCATCTTCTTTCACCCATGCCTTCCTTGCCATCCCACAATAATGATTGGTGTAGATGTGTCTGAAAGTCCTAAGCACTTCAGGTGTGAAAAAATCCTGGCTCCTGATGAGGAGCCAGGGAGTGAAGACAGTGATTTATAGGACAACATAACATTGCAGAATTCAGAAGCAAGTTTACTCTTCAGTTTTAGGTTTGATGAGTCCTGTGAGCCCTGCAGGACTGGTGAGCCCCATAAACCATATGGTTAGCAAGTTGTGCAAATTCCAGCCTGAAACAAATGTAGAAACAGAAGAACTGGTTTTAGCACTTTGTTTTTTACTGCCTGTGCTTACATTAGGATTGTGTTAGAAATAGGAACACTAAACTTTTACAGCTGGCAACAGGTGAAGGAGGATGAACAGAAGGGGCTGTGTTCTGGATGTGCAAGGTGCAGATCATGGGACTTAGAGGTGCTGCTCTTTTAAGGACATAACTCATTTAAGTGTGGCCCAGCAGTAATCCCTTACAGGCAGTCATCAGTCATTTCTGCACACTCAAGACTGCCACCAGCTTGGTGTGTTTCCCATTCCCAGCCCCTCACTCTGCTGGTCACACATCTCTGCTGGAAAGGGAGGAAGGGTGAACCAAACACCTGCATTGTCATCCTAGTCCCCCCCATCTCTGGGGAGTGATTTTTACTGAATTACATTTCTCATCTCTTATGCAAGCAGGGAACAACCTCTCTGCACTATCAGCCTTCCCTGCACACTAGCTATTCAGACATGGCAGCATTTGCTTGAACCACTGCTGCCCTGTCCCCTGCTGTCTCTGCAGGTTGCTAATGTGTTTCTCTGTCCCTGACACTGGCTCAGCTATCTGTGACCCTGCAGTGCTTCCACCCTGTCTGCTCAGTTATGTTGCTCGCTGCAGGTGACCTTATTCACAGACACATTTAGCTGCAATCATGCCAAGCCTCATTTGGCCATCTTGGATGGTATTTCGAGCCAATTCATGGTCATTTTCAGGAAAAGAACCCAAACTTAAGCCTTACTTTAACCAGATGATCTGCTTGGAAATTTACTTGCAGGATGCCCAGTGTTTACTGATTCTACCTAGTGGCTGCTGTTGTCTTACCAGCAAGTACCTTGGTGCACGTGATGCTTTGGATGATCTTAGAGACTGCTCCTTCGTCAGGGGTGACACACCATGACCCAGCAGGACCCTGATTGCTTTTGGTGCCTCCTACTAATTCACATGACCCTCCTAAAAGTGGGGTAAGGCAGTAGAGCACTCTTGGTCTATGCTTATCAACACTATATACATGAATGGAACCATGTGGTCATTGCCTTCAGCCTTCTCTTGTGGGAGACAACTGCAACAAAAAGTCATTCTGGAAAGATCCACAAACCCACCTATCTCCTGATGGCCTGATTCAGCAGAGGCTACAAGTCCCTTACCAGCATTTTTTTATTAAATGTAAGATCAAAATTAAAAGGAAACCGTAGGAGCAGGATGAGTCCTTCTAGTGTTTTTAGATCCCTAGGATAGAATGGGAAAATCCAATACGATATACCCAGATATCCAGGAAAACATCTCGCCCACCTAGGACTCCATTTGACCTGAGCATGGGAACAGAGTATGTCAGCCCAACATGTGAGAGGGTTTAGTGCCAGGGTGTCCTGAGCTGTGCCCTGCCCAGCACTATTGCTCCAGCTATGGAAATCTGGACACTGCTCCAGCTATGGAAATCTGGACACCCCTATTTTTAAATTGTCACAAGCTGGCATTTTGAGAGCTGCCTCCTCCCATGACTCGGAAGAGCAGCTGATTCCCAGCAAGCCTCAGCACGTGAGGAGGCAAATTGCTGCTTTCTTATCCATTTGCAGCCCTTGAAGTTCTATATGAGGTCAAACTGCTCAAACAGACACTTCTTCCTGCACCTCCCACAGGCCTCATTTCAGGTAAATCCTTGCTGGCATGAAGGGCTGCAGAAGTGGTCTCAGGAAAAGAGCAATCCTGAGCATGGGTCCTGCCTGGTTACATGGGATGTAAGCACTTGGTTACAGTTCTTAATTAAAACCTGAATAATGATAGAACATAAGGGGTTTTTACTAGGCCTCTTGGGATTTTCTTAATTTTTTTTTTTTTTTACAACAGGGACAGTAGGAAATAATTGCCAGTAGTCTGCATCAACCAAGTCTGGAACAGACGACAGGGACAAGCTGCTGGATCTCTAAATTGTCCTTGATCTCAGCATTGCTCCAGGCATCTGCTAATGGAGCAGTCAACATATTAGGTGTTGTCTCATCAGCAAAATATGAAGGAAATATGAAGGAAAGCAAACATCATTCTTCTGCCTGCTTTATGTGGCTTTAAGTATATATGTGCATATATAAAGACAATATAGTTAAGATCTTTTTAAAAGGTATGAATTCTCTGACTTTCCATGAACGTTCAGCCTGGAGTCTGGCTGTTTCATTTGTACAGATGCATTTAAGAGGAGGGAGGCTGATATTATTTCCAAGTAAATGGGATGCTTTGCTGTCATTGGTACTGGGTAGTTTGACAAGGGATAAAGGCCTTTTAATTTTGCAACCATAGCTGTGCTTCATAGAGAAGTTGGGATGAGTTGTGGAGCCAGAAAAGATTGTGATACTTCTATATGCTTGTTCAGTGATGAGTGTTTAACATTTATGCTGGTAAGTAAATCTCTCTTACGAAAAGCAAGCTTTAAAGGAGAACTAAAGTCTCTCTGTTTGCAGCCTCACACCTGACAGCACTTTGGCTTTCATTATTATTTATCTGCAGGCACCATTCTCTGTGAGAGATCCCAGTTTCTCTCACACCTGGTGACACATTACACTGTCAGGGAGTCTGTAGGACATGTGTGTTTTAAAAAATTATGTGTATTGAAGTTTTTATGGTAAAAGCATCACGTGTTATATTTTAGATGTTTCAACCAAGGGGAAAAACATTAAAAAGAGGGAAGGAAGAAAAAATTACATCAGAGCTGAATAATTTTTATACTCGATTGTTTCACAGTAAAATGTAGTACAGCAAATGTGCGTAATTTACCTCTTCTTGTTGACTCCCTTTGCAGAACTGTATCTGAATCATTTCCTGTTAGTGAATAAAATCAAGAGGTTTTCAGGGTTGTTTAGTCTGGGCAACTGGGAGTTGGTGTAGCTAATGTGTTCCAGGAGGTTAACCACTGTGAACTCTCTTGTCTGAGCTGTTTCCCTTTTTTTGTGTGGTTTTCTACCCATACGGTTGCCTTTCAGGTAGCAAGTTATCAGCTGTCTCGCCTGTAATGTGAAAGAAATGAATCTGTGGCAATGTAAAATCTCAAAAACATGTATTGTCTGTCTCTGCTATAGCCAGGGAGGGGGTGAAGCTCTTCTACAGCAATGATTTTTACTCCCAGAATAAAGACATTCATGCTTTATGTGCAGTAGTTTTTGAAAGCTTCATTTTGTATTCACATAAAATCATGGTAACAGGCCGGGTATTTATCTGTGATTCACATCTTTAACTCATGGGAATGTGTTTCCTCTAAGACATTTTAATGGAAATTTTTATTTACAGATAGAATCAAGAAATGAATAGGAATTTTAGGTGATGCCAGCCACGGGGAGTAATTAATACAGACTCCTGACCCCTGTGGTGCTCTTGCTGTGGAAAACTGGGCACAAGCAGTGTGGCTTTACACTTTCAGAGCCATCTGGAATGGGTGATTACACGGTTTGCATTTGGCTCCTGGTGTCAAGATCCTCAGGTCAGAGGGTTCCTTCAACAGAGCAGTTTCTGTGGCATCAAGTCACTAATCATGTGTGGGATGCCTGCAGGCGATTGCTGCTGGCAGTGCTTTCTTCAGCATTTAACCTGGGCAGTTTGGAACATCAGTGCTTCTTGTACTTTTTTCATAAGCTATATTTGTGAGCTTTTCATTGATTTGCACCCCCTCTTCTTTTTTTTTTTTTTTTCCCTTTTAACTGCAACTGATGTATTTGTAATTAATTATTTAGTGGACATAGTATGACATAAAAGGGAATATTGAACAAATGATTACATTTTTCTCCTTTGTGTGGCTTTATCTCCCTGCTCTCTTGTGATCTCCCCACAGCTGATCTCATGGATGATGACAGTAACTGCTAATGGGCTTCCACTTCTCCTCAGTTATAGGTGTGCTACATTTCAGTCCCTGCATGGAGCATAAATTTTCAGGTTCCTTAATGGATTTTTGGAGAGTATTTTTCATATGAAACAGAAACATGCTAATGGATAGCAAAAGCCAATTCCATTCTTGGGTTTCAAATTAATTTGTATAAAAGCTCTAGGTTTGCTTCAGTTCAGCATAGTAGTCTTAAATCAGTAATAGAGGAAGAATGTTGAATATGGTGAGTACTAGAAAGCCGATGTTCATTATATTAATGTTTAGAAAAGAAATGCATTCTTATTTGTCATACAGTTCACATTAACAGGATGGCTACAAACCATGGAAACTCCATTGTAAGTACCTTACAAACCATTTCTTTACAAATTTCTGTTTGACTTAAAACAGCAATCAACCCTTTTGAAGCATTTTAAAAATCCTACATAAATGCCTCCAGTATTTTGTGGTAGGCTCTTTAATTAGGCTCATAGTGGACCCTAGATCTGCAGAATTAAATGAAGGTGAAAGCCTCTTAACAATTTTTTTTTTATTTTCATATTTAACTAATACTATACCAGGTTTTACTAACCTGAGGGTCCAAAAGAAGCACTGACTGAATAATTTTATTTCTAAATTCATGTACCTTGACAACGGCAGTTTTTACTGGCACAAAGTTTCATTCTGTATGTATGCAGGTGTGAGATAAGAGTGCTTCAGTTAGCTTAACAAAACTTAATGAAAATGTGCTGACACTGATCTGTCTGTGGTGTTTACAGAAACTTTCAGTTAGCTTCTGTACTAATTTTCACTCTATAAAGTGAGAGAGGTCATTGGATTTGAATAATATATGAGGTTTTATTAACAGCTCTTTCATGAATTTACTTTCACATTTCACATGCACCCAACAGGCAAAAGACAACATGGGAAGTTGTGTGGCAAATGGCTTGTCTCTCATCATTGCTTAGGGGTGGATGGTCTCAGTGTGTGGGTGAGGATGCAAGGTGGGACCATGCTGTCCATCACGTGGGGCTCTGGCCATACCTGTTCCTGGGCCCCTGCCTTCTCTGTTTGCTTCTCCCCACTTCAGAATGTGAATTGAAAGTGGATGCCTACAGCTTCAGACAGAGGCAGAATTTAATGCAGGAATTGAGCAAGCTGGGGGAAAGGGAGGAGTGAGAAGAGACCCCAAAGCCACCTGGTGCAACTACCTTCTGTTGTTTCCCTTCTACAACTTCTGGTTAGGCTGGGAAAAATGAGAGATCAATAGCCTTGCTTCAGCTTTGAGAGCCCTACCTGAATGTTTATTAATTAGAGATCCTCTAATACCTTCTGTTTTCTCTGAACATCTTTGCACAGTAGTAAGGGAGATGCATCCTCACTCAAAATCTTGTTGTCTTCTGTGCTGTTTCTAAAAGTTCGCTTTATCTGCCTTATTTGGGCTCTTGCAAAAATCTCAAATGACAAACATTTCAATTATGTGAAGTGTATTTCTGAGAAAAAGGTTAAAACTGGTCCATTTGAATGATTAAGAAATGTGATGGTTCTACAGAACCAGAACACAGTGTATCCTTTGCAGCTGTACTGAGGGCTCTGCTCATCAGCTTTCCAGTGTTTACAGGACACATACCACTTTTTCTTGCAACTTAGACCATAAACTCCTGAAAGCCAGGTTCCTGATCAACCTGCAAAGTCCCCTTTTAGAAGGCTGCAAAAAAGTATTACTAGTTACAACTAGCTGTAGTGCAGTAGTGCTGTTTTCCAGTGCTGACAGGTCATTCAAGTGACCTCCCGTTACCTCAGTTTCTCTGGCTGTGAAGTTAATGTCACTTTACTTTCTTACCAATAGGAGATTCTCTGAAGATTCCTTCATGTTTGTAGCTTTCCATATACCACTTTTCTATGGTCTTGCTACCTGTGGATTGGTCTTTTTGAGAAGTCTGTAAAAAAAGGTGGGCATATGCTTCTAAATGTACTTTTCCTGGAATAGTGTTTGGGGTATTTTGCTTTTTATTTGTTTGCTTTGTCTTTGTTTTTTTATTTGGGTTTTTAGTGGTGTGGGTTTTTTTCTGTAGGTAAATTCTGTTGTACAGAAATTGGCTTAAAAAGCAGGAAAACAGCATACATGGGGACAATGGTTTTTTTTCCTTTTATTTACGTAACCACTGCTTTCCAGAAACCTGTCATAGAATATTTTTAGGGAGCAGTAAGGACTTCAGATCCTCACTCTTTTGCCATGTTTATTTTCTACAGGCTCATAGGATTCCCTGGGAATAGTTACAAATTCAGGTGTGAAGTTAGGTGTATTGTTAAAAATATGCAGATGGGTGTTCATACAGTCTCGAGGGAGCAGGCTTGGCTGCTCTGTTTGCAGTGTACAGAGCACTTCAGCAGCCAGAGTTTTGCAGCTAACTAATGACACTTT
Organism: Cyanoderma ruficeps; assembly: GCA_008694505.1. Classification (NCBI taxonomy): domain Eukaryota; kingdom Metazoa; phylum Chordata; class Aves; order Passeriformes; family Timaliidae; genus Cyanoderma; species Cyanoderma ruficeps. Next base: position 24,867,813 of record VZDJ01007754.1, read on the forward strand.
GGGTAAGACTAATGGAATCACTCTTGCATGAACACAACACGTGCTTCAGGTGTGTGGGGGGACAAGAAATAAGGTGTTTTGCAAGGATACATCAACAGGATTATATCAGTAGATAGAAAACATGATTTTTCAAATACTTTTTCTTAGGTTTGTAAGATGAGATTTTATTCTTCCAGCCATGACATACTGTTGAGCTCCTAAGGTCTTAAAAAGGATACGAGAAGTGCAAGTGTACTGAATACTGGTCCAGTATTCAGACAGGTCCTACAGTTGTTTTCCTGCTTGTTCTCTAGCCCTCTTCATTTTCTATAATACTGTAACACAGCTCTTAATTTTTGGTACCTATAAATCTGGGAAGTGGTAGAGCTTGCGTTAGAGCTTTAAAGGTGAATAGTTTTTTTACTGTCTACTATAAATGCTGAGCAATACAATAATGGGAACACTACTCTTTAGGGACTTAGGGGTACGCTGCAGTTACCTCGAAATAAATCCCTTTGTCACCTATGAAAAACATATGATGTTGCTAACGCTCAAGGAACGTGGCATGTTTAAATTAGCTGCACAGGGGAACTCACTGCTCAGCAAACTTGCCGGCTGTGGTCAGAATCAACATATTTCCATGTGTCACCACAGAAAGGTGCACTGTTGGGTTTTGGGGTGCCACAGCCTTTGGGGGTGTGACCTGACTTCAGCATAGCTCTGCTTGGGTTCAGCATTCCCACAGCCTCCTATGGTGGGAATGGGCATACCATGATTAAGGACAGGCAGGAAAAAGTCTTCAGGTCCCTGGGACCTGGCTTTTAGTTCCTTGGTACCAAATTCCCAGGTAGCCAAGGCGGCCAGTCGCATCCTTGCTTGTGTCAGATGTAGTTTGGCCAGAGGACAACAGAAATGGTTGGTCCCCTGTACTCTGCACTGATAAGGCCACACCTCAAGTACTGGGTTCAGTTTAGGGCCCTTCACTACAAGAAAGACATTGAGGTGCTGGAATGTCTCCAGAGAAGGACAATGGAGCTGGTGAAGGGTCCGGAGCACAAGTCTGCTGAGGAGCAGATGAGGGAGCTGGGATTGTTTAGCCTGGAGAAAAAGAGGCTCAGGGGAGACCTGTCAGTCCCTTCAACCACTTGAAAGGAGGTGTAGTGGGGTGGAGGTTGGTCGTTTCTCCCAAGTAACAACTGATAGGATGAGAGGAAACTGCCTCAAGTTGTGCCAGGGAAGGTTTGTTTTAGGTATCAGGAAAAACCTCTTCACTGAAAGGGTTGCCAGGCGTTGTAACCAGGGAAGTAGTGGAGTCACCCTTCCGGAAAGTATTCAGAAAACGTGTGGATGTGGCACTTGAGGACACAAGTTAATGATGAACATGGTGGTGGTGCTAGGCTGATAATTGAACTTGATGACCTTAAGGGTCTTTTCCTGTCTTAATGATGTATGAGTCAACAGTCTGTCCCCTCCTACCTGGGCAATGACAACAGCACTTGAGCCACGTACTAGAAACTGCTACTTTGCGGTGTTAGAAGACATGGGTTTTGTTTTCTGTTCTGCAGCAAACCATGGCAAGGACTGTGGTTTTTGTTTTGTGTCACGGCCTTTGTAAATCCTGAGGTGCAGTTAAAAAAAAAAAAGCATATATGAGATGTCAATAATTTTAACAGATGCTTTAAACATGGAAGTGGTATATCAGCAGAGAGCTTATAGAATCACAGAATGGTTTGGTAGGGACCTTGGAAGGAGCCTTAAAGATGATCTAGTTCCAACTTCCCTGCCATGGGTAACAGGGATACCTTCCATTAGACCAGGTTTCTCAGAGGCTCATCCAGCCTGGTGTTGAACACTTCTGTGTGATCACTCATTTTAGTGAACAAGGTTAAAGAAGCCATGATTTTAATTCCAGGTCAAAGGTGCAGGAGGGCTTTTTTCGTGTTGTCACTGGGAATTGTAACCACTGTGCTGCCATATGTGGAAGTCACTCAGCTGTTACTTTTATTTTGTTGACCATCTGGTCTGCTGCTGATGGGGACCTCAAGCCTTGCAAGGGTACATTGAGGTACCTTCCATTTCAAACCACACTCTTGAAACCTGAAGCAGTAAGACCCTTAATGAATGGTTCACTCAAACCACTTCAGCAATTACAGACTGAGAATGGCATGTCTAAGTGATTGCTCTGTTAGTAGGAGCAAACCTTTAAAAAGTGTTCTTTTGGTTGTGGAAACTTGCATGGCTGACTTATAGAGCAGGCTGGCCAGGCTTTTGTGCTCTGCAGGCTGGATTAAATTGTAGAAGATTGCTCAAAGGTTACTCATTACCTTGTAATGTTACATGATGGTGGAAAATACTTTAAGGGTTAGATAAAATTGTCCTGTGGTCTTGAAGGCTGCATGAATTATGGAAGAAAGAAGTAAAGCAAATGAAATTTGATATAATTCTGGTGTGTTTGGTGTAGAAGGCATTTTTAGTGTAAGGTGAATTGTTGTACTCTTCATCTTTCCAGAGGAAAATATGGAATTTCTACAGAAAGGATAATGTTGATGCCAACAACATGTACATTCACTATCCCATGTACTGTGATCCTTGTTAAGTAAGCCTGAGGAATAGTGGGAATACTTCTGTTTAGAAGTAGATGCACTTTTCCTCATCTGTTCTGTTTTCTCTGGAAGCCACAGTTTGGCTCTGTAGCATAATGTGGTTATCAGTATCACTGTGCTGCCAGGACTAGAAATTAGTCTTGTGGTGTGCTTTAAATAGGACTTAATTCAAGTTGGAGGCAAGCTGTTTGTGTTTGCTTATGGTGAGAGTGTTTTTGCTTTTAAGTAAATCAAAGCAAATAAAAGAAAAAAAGTAAGTAAACAGTTTATGTCTTTGTGCTTGGACTGGTTTTACAAAGACTACTGTGATTTTAGAACAAAGCCATATAGAAAGCAAATGTACATTCAGGTTCAGCTAAACTTATCTTTTCCACCTACAGTAGGCATTATAGCAGAAAGAGTACTTATTTATCATGAAATTTATGATATGGTCAAACCTTATTGAAATTCTTTTTCTTCACATAGAATTAAAAAAAATAAAAATTGCAGAAGCAGAATCTAAACATACCTCATCTGTCCAACATCTCTTGGAGGCAGGCTGTTAGAAGCAGTGAGAATAGTTATTGCAAACAGCTCAGTCTCCTTCAGGATATTTAAAAAGTCTCAGCCTTTCCTACATAGTCTTTGTTTTTTGATATCCATTATGGGATAGGATGTTTTTCTTCTCTTCACTGCCCTTGACTTGTATGCTGGGGGTTTCTCTCCCCAGCACACACTGTGCCAACACATTCACAGCATTCTTGTAGGGATCTCCACTGACAACCTCCCAGCTATGTCATGCCTAAGCTGCCTTGACCAGACAGATTATTTACCAGAAAGACATGGGGAGCAGCTTGAGTCTGTTGTGTCTGCACTGTGGCCAACCTCGTCTCTTATCTATGTTTCTGTTCCATGGGAGGGCACCAGTGGGAACACTGTGGGTGATGTAGCCAGAGTGTGGGACTCCTTGCCTGCTCCAGCTGTCTCCTTCTATTTCGTCCATCTTAAATGGGTACCATGAGACTTGAGTTTTAGCAGCCAGAACAGTACAGGATACTCCCCAGAAGGATCTCTGTCTTTCTTAAAGCAAAGGCAGATGGGATTTGTGATTATCTGGAGCACAAGCTAAATTGTGTTCAAATTGTCAGTGCAGAGGAACATAAACCTGCAGCTCAGGTAAGTTGAGATGTTGCCATTGAGACTAATGAAACAGCACAGCTCAGAGCTACATTAAACAAAACTGTCTTGAAATACTCACCAAATCCACTGATGTGGAAATGTGTGTTAAGAGAGACGTGCCTCAGAGGCTTGCATGCTGCAGAGGTGAGACATGCAGTAAGCAGCTTTTGAGAAATGAAATTTCCAGCTCAGTTGCTGCAGTCCTAACTTTCTTACCAGGATGACAATATGCCACACTCACACCTCAGCGTGGATAGGAACAGTAGCACTGCCAGTGGAGATGAGAGGGGGTGAAACTGAAGTCCCAATTCAGAAAGCAAAGGCACAACAGAAATTGTGTTGTAAAGTGCTGTTGTCCTGGAAATAACCGTGTAAAGCCATTGTTATGACAATGCACTATATTACTTTGTCAATAAAATTTCATGATACATGATCATTTGTAAATGTTGGGTTGAGTCCCTGCTTAAATAGCAAGGAGTTTGGATACACTTCCATGTGCACATGTATTCTTCTGGGCTGCATGACAGTTGTAGAAAGCTGAACTCTTCACTGCCATGGAACTCTGCAGAGCATCATCCCCTACAGGTGTACTTTGAAGGTCAGTAAACATGGCTTTCCATCAGTTCTGCTGGCTTAAGTAATTGTGATTTGATAACACACTATTTTAAGATTTCTCCAAATTTAGAGGAGCATTTTCTTGCAAAAAGGAACATGGACTGTGACCTTGTGGTGCACTAGTGACAGTAAAGACATATCGTTCAGTGCTGGGGGTAGATTTTCTGTACTGGGACTGTACCTCTGTAACAGGTAGTGCTAGGCTTCACCTTTTCCATATGCCACCTGTGAGGAGGGAAAAAAAAAGAGCAAGCAACTGTGATGTCTTCAACCAGAAAGCTATTAAAGAAGCACCATTATGATTACAAGCCCACCATTATGTAGTAGAGCACGCATCACACTTCTCTTTTGCCCAATATACTTGTTTCTCAACTTCTTCTGTCTGTTCCAATGTCACACTGCGTGAGATGTCACAGTATCACCTTAGACTCACCAGGTTAGGGCTCAACTTAGCTCCTTTTCTATGTTATAAATCTCATTTCCATGGGGATTCACTTTTTTTGTTTTAACTGCTGGCACTTTAGAACCATTTGACAGGAATATTTCTGAGATAAATGTTCCTCCTGCAGATAAGGATAGATGTAGGTGTGTTACGGAAATAACTAATAGTGAACACTGTAAAACAGCGGGGAAGGAGTGGGGACAGATGGGTTTGTTTTTCCTCAGGGAATCTAAAATAAACTTGATCTGTCTTCTTTAAATCCTTACACTCACTTGACAAAAATATAGGAAGTGATGTTTATTCATGTAATAGAAATATCTTTAAAAACTGTTTGCATCGGCTGAGGAAATTTGGCAGGTCAGGGATTTATTTATGCATGTATGTATGTAACTAGGTTTAAGGGAGGGCTGATGCTTCGCTGTAGTCACTCTGATAGTAACATAATCTTTTTTATTTTCATAGATGAATCCAAAATCTGTATTTGGCACTCTGGTTGTTCTGCAAAGGATGTTTCTTTCTCAATTTAGGTCAGATATTTTCAAAGGCATGTACAGCAGCTAGGCATTTAATTTGCACTCATGTTACTAGAACTTGACCAGTTTCTTCTTTCTTGCTTTTTGGCATTTTTCATGTCACGGTTTTTATTTCAATTGCATCTGCCTAATAAAAAGGTGTAGGCAAAAGAGGCATATGTCTGCCAGCTCTACTTCTTGTACTCTCGATAGACTATTGCTTTACATATTGCTCTGCCTTTTTTTGTTTTTGTCTTTTTTTTTTTATTATTTGCCACAATTCTGGATGCCTAGTAAGTAGGGTGAGCAGTAGCATGGACTAGAAAACTGGAAATCCAACAACCCAGAGCCAAGAGCTGCTGGCTGCCAATCTGAGAGGCTCCAGACACATCATGCTCCCTGCATCTGCAGGATGAATTGCTCCTGACCCACATGATGAATCTGACATGTGCTATGCATGGCAGAGCTGTTGTGCATGTGTGGATCAGATACACAGAATATCAAGGACATTGGCATGATTTTGAATTTATGGTAGAACACAAACCAGCTATCACCTAAGTCTTCCTTGCTCTCTTTAGGATAGATTTTTCTTGTATGTGTGTAAGGGTTCATATCTAAAATAGCCACAAAAGCCTACATTGTAGTTTAATTTCTTAACCACACTTTTCCTTTAAATGTGCTACTTGCAGAGGTACCAAATTACTCACTCCGTTTTTCGGGGCTTTTTTGGCTATTTTAGTTTAAAAAATAATTTTTGAGTTGTCCAGATTTTGCTTAGCCATCATGCCTGTCAGCAGTGTGCTGTGGTGATCAGCACTGTGCCTTGCCTGAGGGAGTGTTCATTTGGATGTACAACTTTGTCAGTATGGAACACATTCTGGGCAGGATGCGAGCTCCCAGCCCCAGGGCCACGGCAGATGTCTCAATTGCTTTGGACTGAAATTGGTTCATTATTGCCAGTGTCCTATTTAGACCAGTTAGAAATAAGCAGTAAAAGAGTAAATTGCTTGAACTCCGTTGCAGTGAGGGTAAGTGAATTTTTACAAACATTGGTGTTAGTAATGCATTGTTTAATAATTAATAATTTTGATGCCCAAATAGACATTGCAGGGCTATGACTGATTAAATGCTTTTCACATGTGCTTACTTTATGTGACAAAACACTAGGTTAGCTGCCCCAGTGATGTGTCATTGTTACTAACATGCAGATCATATATCAGCATATGGGAAAACACAAAGTATTTTCAGTGAGAACCAAAGCTTCTCATCTGAGCAGATACTGTACCTATGTATTTATGGTGTAGTTTTCCAGTAGTTATTCCATAAAGGTCATGTAATAATCTCTCACACCAAATTAGTAAATTAGTTCACTGCAAATATATCTGTGATGTCTTCAAAAATAATGAAAAGAAAAGCCAAGAATCTGACAGGTAGTGCTGTTTGCCCTTAAACACATTTAGGAAAAAGGAAAACAGATGCATTTAAAGGCATAGTATGTACAGATTTGCATGAACATGTACAGGTATTTCCTGCAGTTAACAGTGGCTCTTGCTAGAGCATGAGGAACGCAGTGCAGAGGAGCTGCATGGTTGCGCTTGCTGCCAATGTCTAAGTCCCCTCACTGCAGACCAGGTTTGCTACATGGTTGGTCTCTGGCAGCTTCTGACACGCTGAGCACCTCTTGTACATCACAAAGGATTTGAGAGGAAATTCCTATTCCTCTCCATTGAATGAACTGAGTGTCCAGTGACCTTCCTGTGAGGCCAATACAGCACTAACCTGGGTCACTGTCCTCTTCCATGTGAGGGACTGGGACAACTCACCTGGGGCTGGACCTCTTGTCATCTCAGCATCCTTCCCAGAGTCCATCCCAGGGAGGACAGCACTTGCTTTGACTTACATCCACAAAGTGGTGACGCCCACCCTGGGGCCTGTCTCTAGGCACAGGCTGCCCTTCCTTCTGTCTTTCCTTGGAAACCTGCCTGCTGTCCTGTCGGCAGCCTCAGGGACGCTTGGGCAAATCTCCTGGAGTGGTCAAAATTCAAGCAAACCTTTTTGCTAACTCATAGCAGAATACTGCTGGATTCCTTTTCCTGTGGGTGAGATGGAAATGATACAAAAATAGCCCTGTCACATCATATTCCTGTATTTCTGCTTCAAATTGAACACAAAACAAAGAGTTAACAGTGAAGGAGGCTATGGTTGCTTTTGGAAATCCAGCTAACAAAGATGCAAACTGCATTTGCTTATATTATTGTTTAATATACAAAGGTTCAATTCTCTGTGTCCTTAGCCTGAAATCCAATAATAGGCTAAATCTGATTTGAACTGAACATGTTGTCTCCAGTTTATTTGTCCATTAAAGTTTACTGATAAATTGATCTTTCTGTAATGGTTTTAGTGTAAGAGAAAGCCTATAAATCACTATTTTAATGAAAACAAATACAATATTGATGCTCAGTTCTTACAAGCAAAGCAATGGAAGATAATTATCACAATTTATTAATAAACCAAAACAAACAAGGATCTGGTGCACTATCCAAGAAACTTGATTTCTTTTGTTTAATCAGATGTAGTAAATATGTTTTCATCATTGTTTTATAATAAGGTTTTGTGTTTCTGAAATAGTTTTCCCTTTGATGTATTCATCAAACTACCTAATATACAGACATCCTATGCTGCCTTTTTCATTTTGGTTTTTGTGCCCAAGTATAGGAAATTACATCACTTTTTAAAGATACATTTGCATCAAAAGTAACAAGATGTCTGGCTTGGAGCAGACTGTACTGGGCAAGTGATGGACCCTCCCTGTCCATTGTCTGGGCAGGTCCCCCCTCAGTGCTGCCTTGGAGGTAAGAGTGAGCCCAGGGACAGAAAAAGGAGCAGGACTATAACAGGGTGATTCAGACACCATAAGGCACTTTCAGTCTTCCTGCCCTGGGGGGTTTCAGTGCCTTAACTGAGTTTCTTACGTAAATTTGAATCTGTGGATAGCAAAACCCTTATCATAAAGGACCACATAAGTCAATGGGTTTTGTTTCTGTCACGTCAATGCTTGTGCTTCAGATTCCAGCTCCACTATTCAGTTTTACAGATGCTTTACAGCTATCACCTTGTTCTCTGAAAGTACCAGGAATTTTCTCATGATTCTTCATGTTACCCAAACTGTACTAGAAAGGCTTGGCCTCTCTCAGAAACAGGCATGAGTGTGAAAATCACATCTGCTTGCCTATGTCTGAACACTTTGATGATAATTTTAATTTGAATTTAAGTTTTCTGAAATCGCCCCTTTATGTTCCCCGTAAAAAAAGCTGATAATAGCTTTTTGAGGAAGCCTGCATAACCAAAGAAAAAGATGTTTAATAATTTCCATCTTAACACAATATCAGTTGAGTTGAGCTATTTTCAACCTTTATGAAAGTTACTCAGGATTTGTGTTTTGTGAAATGCAATTCAAAATTCCTATTTGTCTTGACTGCATAGTCACCAGTGTTGTACTTTGACCAGCCTAGACTGGTGTGTTGTAGTACACAAATGATAAAAAATGGGGTTTATACCCACACCCACACATAAGTGTGCACAGAAATCAGAGAAAAATGTCAGGCCCCATTTCTTCTGCATCAAACTACATAGCATCCCTCATTATGTGAAATTGCTGTTTTTCCTCTTCTGTCATTGCTTTTCTTGAAACACCTTTTCTGAGCTCATGCAGCTCTCAGCCTCTCATTTACAGATGTCCTCTGTGTGTGGAAAAAGGGACATAGGAACTTACACTGCTAAATGTACCAGAAACTGTTAAAGCCTAAGAGATTACTGTGGAAGGGGATAGGATCCTTAAGTTTCCATCACTGCCATAAATTAATTAAGAAGATGATGCTTAAAAGTCATGAAAGTGGATTGCAAAATGCCCAAAGAAAGTAACCAGGGTGGTATGCATGGGTCTGATATCCATTCCAGTTCCCACCCACAGCTGTCTCTGCTGGCTGCTGGTGTTTACAGGGACACTGGAGTTGGGGTGATGACCAATACTGCACACTGGCACAACCCTCTACCCCAGATACCCACACTTGCCCTGTCATTCCCAGTAGCTGGGTGGGTTGCAAGTTTAGGTTTCAAGGCTTCTAAAATACTTAGGAAAAATAAAAAAAGAAGCCTCCCGCTTTTCCCTTCCTCTTTCTTCCCCCAGCTTCATATGGCCTGGAATATCCCTCTGGTCATTTGGGTCAGCTGTTCTGGCTGTGTCTCCTCCCAGCCCCTTGTGCACCCCCCGTCCCCTCACTGGTGGGATGGGGTGAGAGGCAGAACAGGTCTTGACTCTGCATAAGCCTTGCCCATCAATAGCTGAAACATCCCTGAGTTATCGACATCGTTTCCAGCACGAATCAAAAAAACCCAAACTCTGTCCCCGCCAAAAACCAGCACAGGGTGGTTGTGGGTTTTAATGTTGTGACGCAAAGCAAATAATTTGTTTTCTTAAGGCATTCTAGAAAGTGAGTTTGAAGATTTGGATATTGGGAAAGGGCATCTCCATGGTTTTTTTACCTCCATTTTTGGACTGAAGTTCTTCAATTTTTTATTAGTGTAGAACTTCTCATTTCCAAACTCAGCAGGTCTTTAACAGTGTTTGGTTATGCTACAAGACCTGCATTTCTGATTTACAGCTGTTTTTTTCAGTGACATTAATACATTGACAGGGTGTAGCAAAGCTGTCTGGCAGGGGTGAGACACTATCTTTGTACCCACTGCTCTCGTATTGCAAAGTTTATGATGTCTGTTGTAAGTCCCTTGAAAACTAAAAGCTTTTGAGAAATGTTGAGATGTCTGTTCCTTTCTTTTGTACCCTGCACACAAATCACCCACCCAAAGATAAAACTGGAGTCTAAGGAATCATAATTTAATCTTCTCTTGAGATAGCAATCTGCTTCAGCAAGTCCTTCAAATGTCTCTTGCAGGAGCCTGCTGACCTTCTCTAAATGACATATTAAAGAACAATAGAGCCAGCGACGATGCCTCTGGAGCTGCTGCAACTTTGAGGTCAATTAATTGTCACTTAGGATGATATATCTGAATTCACCATTAGTTTCTCAGCCTGCAAGGGACTGGGGGAAGGCATGCTTACCTTGTACACGGCTTAAAGACCTTGATGTCCCTGATGCTGAAGCAAAGACGAAGGGCACTATCACACATTCAGCTTTATAAACAGAGTCTCCTGTTGTTTTCAAGGAACTTTATTCTTCTTTTCTGATGATGAGGGACCTGTGTGAGAGCCTGGACATGGTGCTGTGTGGTCAAGCAGCAATCTGGTGTCCTGACCATTTAGCCAGGTGATGGGCTGTAAGCTATTAATTCAGGATCCAACTGAAGATGGGCATCTGCCCCCTGTTTTCCTTAGCAAGTGTTTAGGAACTCACAAAGCAAATACACAGCCCAATCTGAACAAATAAGGTTGTTCTCAGTACTGGTTAATGCCTAAAGATGGTTGAAAAGCTCTTCTCGGAGACACAGACTCATATATAAATAAGCTGAGGGATTGGTGATTTTTTCCCCACAAGAAAAGCACAATTTATTAGGTCCATAGAGCAAAAGGGTGAACCTGCACTGTCTCGTAGCTTATCTCCCTGGACTGCTTTGGGCCTCTGTCTCTAGACAGATAGTGGCTGCTCCTTATGTACTGTTCTTCTTCCAAGCTGCCTCACTGACCCAGCTGACTTTCTTTGAGAAAAGAGTTTAAGCATGGCCTGGGTGCAGGCCCCGAAGGCTGTTGCCTGCTGGCAGCTGTACACATGGGTCTGGCTCCCTCCTGTCTGTGCTATGCCATCATCACCTTTCCCTGCAGCTCTTGAAACCTGCTGTGAGCCCAGATCCAGGCTGAGCCTTGCTGACTTTCCTGGTAAATGCAGAAGAGGAAAAGTAGGCATTACTGTGATTTTGGAGCCTCCTGTACAGGAACTGGAGTTGGGAGGATGAGATGCAGCATCCAGTCAGCTGTGTCCCCCAAAGGTTTATCCATGTAAGTACTTGCTGTGCAGAAGGAGCCTGAAAGAAGTTTCAGTTTTACTCACCGGTTTAATTTCTGCTGGGACATTGATGTTGGAGTAACAGCTCTGGCAGTTTCAGCGACTACTCAGAGCTTTTCTTCAGAGGATTTATTTTATTACATCAGTTTTTTAATGGCTGTATTTTCGATACTTCTAACATCTTAATATCACACTGTATATATAGTGAAGAAAAAAGCCCAAGTTTTATGGGGTGTAGAAAAATTGGGAAGGATCTAGGAGCCATCTGCTTGTTGGAAGTCAATCAGTTATTTTTAACATTATTTTGAAGTAGATGTTGAATATCTAGTACAGACGGGTATTTCAATGATGATTCACTGAAATATAGCTTACAATAGACATTGCAGAGGAATTCACAGGTCACTGTCCATGGTGTCTCTGCTGTGGTGGGTACTGCAGCCTGTGGCAGCCTCAAGAAGCTGCTGGGGACCAGCATCAGATGAGCCATCCCTTGGGGTTTCGTCTCCTTGTTGCCTTAGCAGAGGCCAGCAGCTCAGCCAGCTTTCTCTGACACAGAAATACTTCCAGGCTTCAAAATTACCACTAGCAATTTGTTGTCACACATTTGTCTCATCTGCTGCTACAGCCTTCAGAGGTGAGTTAGACTGGGGAGAGCCAGAAAACAAAACGTCTGCTTCACTAGCTAGTGAGCAAATGGCTCATCGTGGAGCTGTGCCAGATACATCTATTTTTTTCTACCCCCAGAATTCTGTGCTGAGGCTTCTCAGTTACCCTCCAGGTCAGGAAGAGAAAAACTGGCTTAACAACAACAGCCCCTGATCCCTTGTCACCACAGGGAGGGCAGGCTGTGACACCAGGGATGCCACCCATCAGTCAGGAGGTCATGCTTGTATCCCGTAGCCAACACCAGATAACTGTGACACTTGTTCTGGTTGTCCAGCGAGACAGGCAGTGGATGTTGATTTTGTCAATATTGATGCAAAATGGTATTTTGAGACACTTGGCAAGAGCTAAGTGCCACTTGTGAAGGGTGTATCAAAATGAAAGATGAGAAATCTTTGGGTTTTTATTTTTTAAAAAAGTGGTGAAACAGAGCAGTTGGAGTTCTCTAAAATATTTTGCAATGTAACACTTATCAAATATTTACCAGATTATTTTTTGCATTCAAGTGGAAGTTGTGAATCCTTCTGATGATTCTGAAACTGCATGTTTGACAAATAAACCCTTCATCCAAAAACTTCACTTGACCATCTTGTTAGCACTGTAGTATATTTGCACTGCTAACAAAATCATCCCACTCACTAATCCTGATGCTTGCACTCTGCCATTTTCTAAAGTGGCAGCTCAGTCTGAGAGGGGAACAGAAGTGAAGATAGTTCAAGTTAAGTCTGCAGCAAGGACAGAACTGCACAAAACCAAATCCAGGCTAGAGCTCTGCAAAAATTTTCTATCCTACTGGTGTGTTATTCTCCAGAAGTACAGTCTTAGGGCATCTGAATCTGCTTGCTGAACCATTTTGGCTAAATATAAAACAAAGGTAATAACTTTGCATTTGTTGAAACATTTCTTTTTGACATTTTCAAAACAAGTTCAAGTTAAATTCTTATTTTGAAAATGCCATTCCGATTGAATTAACGTGAGTGCAAAGCCAACCCCCCCAGATAAATTTCGGTAACTGGAAGATGCCCATCCTTGATCTCTGACTGGAGAATCTGAAGGGTTATTATTGTCTCGGGGGGACATCTGATGGCAGCATATCCCTCCCTGGTGTGGTGATGCTGCTGTTGCCACAACTGCTCCTTATCAGTGTGGACAGGTAGGGCAGCTGTCATCTGTGGGCCCTGGGGAAGGGTCAAACAAACCCCAAGCCAGTAGTTGGACCAGAGCTCGTGTTTTCAACCAGCATACTTATGCAAAGGGAGCTTCCAATTTCTTGAGGAAACATAAGTGTTGACTGCCCAGACAACCTGGGCAAGCCTCTGTAGTGGTGGTGTCACCCAGGTGCTCGAGAGGAAAAGGTTTGAAGAGGCTCTACCACAAAAGGTGCTCTCAGGAGCACTTCTGATGTAGAAGCACCCTTCTCTCCCTGGAGCCACATTGGGCAGCAGGGAGCTGCACCTGACGGTGTCTTCCAGCATTTTACAGCTTTTTTTCCTGTGTCCTATTGTAGCCCTACTGCTGCTGCAGCATTCAAAGTTGCAAACAAACTCACCAGCTCCCAAGCCCTGTCCCTGAGTACTCCTGCCTTTTCTAGGGAGTGGGATCACTCTCTACAGATGTGGTCATATCCATTAATCACATGTTTAGAAGCCCATCATCTTTCCCTATTGTCATTCTTTGTGCAGATGCTTCTCCATGCTTTTCCATAGTGGTTTCAGCCAGGCCACAGAACAACAAGGAGTCAATAAAGGTAGCTGTTCTCACTCAAAAATTTCCATTTCAGAGTAGTAGGAGCATTTAAACTTTATTTGCAAGCAGACATGATATGGCAAAGCTTTTTTTATGCCACACCACACGGAAATTTTTGTGGTGTTTGCCCAAATTTGATCATAGTTCAAGGAAACAAATGGGACCTGTACTGAGTGCAGGAGTCTCTCCAGCCACCGACCAGTCTCCCTTTGCCCTCAGCCTGCAAAACAGGTACAAGTTCTGATGCAACTACCCCAGCAAACCTTTGCTGGAATTAAGAAAATTTTCTAAGGAGCTTAAATTCTCCCCCACTCTCTGTGTTAGGAATAATGGGAATACCATGGTAACAGCTTTCCCTTGCAAGAACGAAGTAATATTTGGGGACTGCTATAGAAGATGGAAACAAAACTGATACAAATTCTGGGATTTTGAAATTAATTTAGTAAGTTGTAGATAAATCTTCTCTGGAATGCATTATGTAGTTATCTCTCATATTTTATTCTTTTATAGATTTTTATAAAAGGAGTGAAAAATACAGGATGTGTGGGTCAAATAAAACACAAAAAACAATAATAAAAATAATAATTGATAATTTTCATCTACAGAAGGACAAGATTTAAGGATTCTGCAAGAGACACTGAGATTCTTAAAAAGAAATGAAGAACAACCCAGCCTTACTGTAATCCCTAGCTACTGTAAATCTCTTACAGTTTGAGAAAATAGATGACAAAGTCTCCTCACAGATAAGAGCTTATTTGAAAACAAAGAATACAGACAAATCATGGACATTAAAGGTTTTTAATTATTCTGGTACCAACTAAAGAAAATAACAGAAAAAAAATTAAAGGTTTGTTTTCTGTAGAAATAGTGAAGAACTGTTTTCCTACATAATTTGAATAAAAATCCTGCAGAGGCTAGTGAAGACATCACTGAAGGAAGTAACAAAGCTCCACTTACTAATGGTTTTTCACTGTTCAGGCACAAACTTCTCATTCTCATTTAGGATGACTGAGCTCTTTTACCACCTGTAATTCTTCTCTCACTGTTGTGGGCTTAGGACTAGCCACTTTGCAGTTGGAAGGACTGAAGAGTGGAGACATTGTCACTGGATTACATGGTGACAGTTTTAGGGGTGTATGAAGTCAGGTTCATGAAGCTGTATCCAGTTTTGATACAAGAGCCAAATGTGTTCTCATCATAATGTATAAAAAGGGAAGGGATGCAGATGTTTTCATCCTCAAAATCTTTGTGAGTAATGGAGTATATTAAGAGAATAGTTGTTTAGGTTTTTTTTTTACTGTCATACCTAATGAACTAGAGGCAGAGACAGGCATTCACAAAACCTGAAAGTTGGCCTGCTGTGCTAACCAATGCATTCTCCGCGAAGAAAAGGATTTTACAATTGCTTTGTAAGGGTTGGTTTTGTTAAAAGTTCAGTGTTAGTGACAAAGAAGTACTAGAAGAGGTCAGATAAGAAAGGCAATGCAGTCTGGAGTTGTTACAGGACTCCTGATAAGCAGCAAGGAACAACGCTTTCCAGGAAGTACGAAAAAGGATGCTAGGAGTTACTAGCTGCACACTGTGCTTTGAAATACTGAGTGTCTGTCTTATTGGCAGACTAAACGAAGGAGTCTTTTATCTCTCAGACCCACTGGACTAACATAGAAGAAAGCCAGGGACTAACCTTTAGCCCTGAGGCCAAGTCACAGATTGGTTTGTACCCACGTTGCTTATGGTGAGCTCTATCCAGAGCACACCTGGTGTATCCAGCCCACTTAGAACTTAACCCTGAATCTCCTTGGGCCCCCATGTGGTGTTTTAGTAGCCCTGAGGTATAAACGTGGTGGATTTTACATTTTTCTTTTCTATTTGGAGTTTTTTTCTTTTCTGTTGGAGTGAGTGACAGTTTTATTTCATGAAGCTGAAGATTTATGTTGCATGACTTGGGGCATAGCATGAGGCCGTAAGACCCAAACTGTACACACAAAACCTGTTGGGATAACATTACCAAGCTGCATGGAACATAGACAACCATACCTGTTTTCTTCTCCCTGCTTTGGGGGAGCACTCCCCAGAGGGAGTTATTCCCAGGAGGGTGCTGAGGCTCTGGCTCAGGAAGAGCTGGCCAGAGCAAACAAAGCCAGAACCAGACAGAGCAAAAAAGTAAGCGCTGGGGATTGTCAAGGCTCTCATGACTGACTTCACTCTAAGTTTAGCCAGAAAAAGAGGGACTAGATTGTGAATAGTTAAACATACATGATCAGGAAAGAACAGCTGTTTTTATCCGTTAATTTGCTTTTGTATTCACAGAAGGGGTAAAGAAATGCTTCTCATCAGAAGAGGTTGGGATCACTCAGTGCTGGTCTGGAAGCATCTGATATGACCTAGGGATGACCAGCCCCAGTCTCCTGCCTCAGAGCCAAGCCTCAGCTAGTTTTGCAGGGAAAGAGTGAGGCTCCCACCACGCAGGAGTGAGCACAGCTCCCAGTTTGAGACCTGTGAAAACACATGTGAGCACATGAGCCTTGGACAGGCAGCACGTGGGTGCAATGGGGGCACCCTGGGGGTGCGAGTGGGAGGCAGAGTCAGCCCAGCCCACCAAGATCTGCCTTTGCCACCCAGGCTCAGCCTCAGCCTGCATTTACACCTGCTTTGGGAAAGGGAATGGCTGGAAATGGCTGTTGGGTGCCTGGCATGAATTATCCCTGTGGGCTGCTTCCCAACAGCTTGGAAAACACCCCTGCTCTAGGGCAGGCAAGTGGTCATGAGGCCCACACAGTCAACTGGCCTCTCTGCCTCCTTAACAGTGCCCAAGTCAGGCTTTGGAGATTTAAGAGATTGCAAGACACCAGAAATAAAATTTCTGATGGAATGCCAGTTATTTGTGCATTCCTGTGCAGCTCTTAAATTTACACTTGCCCTGGTTTGGTATGGTTGCAATGCAGTGGGAAGGTACAATGTCCAGTGATGCAATGAGAAGGTACAATGTCCAACAATTTTCTTTCTTATTTGCTACACATACAGTGCTGTGAGCTTCATGGCCGAACTAACAGAAAAGCAAAAGCCAGAAGGAAAGCAAATCTACTACCTTAAAAATTGGGAAAAAAAAAAATTGATACATTATGAACAGCCTTAAAGGAGATTTCTAGTGGGCAGATGGTAAGAGACAGTTTTTGTCACTCAGAATGGTAGTGGTTAATTGAACACAAAAGATAAGAAAATAACAGATGCATTCATCAGTTAATTGGCTTTTCTATTCAAAGACAAGAAAAATTATAGTGACTTAAAGTAGGAGTTGTAGCCCTGTTACAATAGGAAAGGGCTTATTTGGAAGACAGCGAGAATAGAAGGAGGTATTAAAGATGTCTCTTAAGTGGATGACAGAAAGCAATAACTGGCTACATCTGCTAAAGTTTTCCATTTTTGTTTTTCTATCATGAAAAGTCAGATCCCTGTTGATGCAAGAGGATGAAATGTGTTTGTTAATTATATTTGAGTAAGATAACAAACTGTGATCTCAAA
This sequence comes from Cyanoderma ruficeps, assembly GCA_008694505.1. Taxonomy (NCBI): domain Eukaryota; kingdom Metazoa; phylum Chordata; class Aves; order Passeriformes; family Timaliidae; genus Cyanoderma; species Cyanoderma ruficeps. The sequence continues at coordinate 24,885,070 of VZDJ01007754.1, forward strand.
GCCATCTGTAAATGTAAAACCAGGTGGCTGAGCAGCAGAATGAAGATCACAAATAGAGGATCTTAAAAATTTGGGGTGTAAGAACCACTTGTATGTCTGGTTTGTTTATGAAAAAAGTGCAGTAAAGAGTTTCTATATTTATAGCCTTTACCTTGAGGACCGAATTTCTCTGGATTCCCTTTTGCTCTTTAGCCCTTCTTTCTATCGAGAAAACGAAGTTTTTTGCAGGCTGCACTGTGAGTGAATTCTCCCTAGGTGACCTTTCTTCAGTATGGCCAGGTATTTTATTACCTCCATGTGATCTCCTGTGCTTCACCAAAGATGCCACTTAAGGCCATTTGTGGAACATTCCTGTGGCTCCTGTCCACAGCTAGTGTCACATATGCATGAGTGTGGCAGGACATGAGACCTTCACACAATCAGTTGTGAGGCTCATGAAAAATGGTGCTTTGTATTTCTCCGGTTTCTTCCTCTGACCTAGATTTTAGGATTTACTCCCCCTCCTGCTTTGGTTTGGGTTTGTTTTACTTATTCCTGGAAACCTGCTGTGATGATCTGAGCTACAGAAGAATGCTTGTCCTTCCAAATCTGAAGTCAAAACCCATTTTCTGCACTGAGTGTGTTTTCTCAGTGTTTACCCTTCTCTTTTTTTAAAGACACCAAAATTAACTAATTGAGAAGAAACTTTACACACCATAACCTTTCATAATACAGAATTAATTATTTTCTGTAACAACTGGGTAAATCACATAGAATGGGAACAAGTACTTAAAGAAGTGAAAAAGACATTTGTGTAATTTTTTTGTATGAAGTACAGATTCACATTTTTTAGAAATCCATAAATCTTGCCCCCAAGATTTCTAGCAAGCAAAAGCCATTTCCATACACTTGCCAAATTTGCATTCAGTTGATATGTGTTTAGGACATGTATATGTAAAGTATAATTGTAATACACATGTTCCCTTTGTGAATATGATGTGCATATCTGTTAAAAATCTGTTACCTCTGTTACATGAAGTATGCTACTGCAAACTCTTCCTCAGGGTTATTACTTTAACTTGTAAACAAACAGATAAAACTGGGTAAAATTGGGTTGCAGTTAGTTAGAGCAGAAAAATATAGAAGTCAGTGTCATTTAATTGAACTTCTTGGTTTTGCAAACAAAAAAGTGTTCCTCTGCAGCATTTTAACACTTGCTTTGGAAAATAGTCTGTCTTCATGGGTGCTGAGAGGCAGTGATATCCAGACGTAACTTGCAAGGATCTTGCTCTGTATATTGCAGGCATCTGCAAAGCTTATATTATTGCAGCCCCTCCCTGAAATGAGGAGACATTTAACATTGCCATGGTTAACGTTAAATAAACAGTGCTGGAAAGCAGCTTTTAGAGTGAGCTCTGGAGTTTGATATGGAGGAGTTATAACTCTGTAGGAAACTTCAGGTCATTTCTAATATAGCTTTCACTGTACCCTTAATCACAGTGGGAGCTTGTACCATTGGATCATGTACATGGCTTTAGCCCTGTGCAAAGGTACCCAGAAAATTGGAGCTAATTGCATCATCATGTGAAAGGGTTACAGGAAAAGCATGAAGGTTTGAGATGGAGTAAAACCTGAAACTTTGAAGGGATTTGATTTTTGCCTCATTGTGGAAAGTCTAGCTTTTCCAACATTTATCAGTTTCTTGAAGTTATATAAGGTGTTTTTCCTTCTGAAATGCATGAATTAATTGATCAACCCAAATTTCAGTTTAATTAAGCTTTCACTTGTGACTTGCTCTTTGATGTGTGTAAATATATTCTGTATAACATCAGCTTTTTTTCATGCTGATTTTGAAGTCCTTTAAAAGTGAGATAGGGATGCCTCTAATTGAGGCATTGGCTCTGTATCTCCAAAGTATTGTGCCTCCTAATTATTTATTACTTCCCTCTAGAGAACTATCAAAGTGATATTCTAAAAATCTGAAATTCTGAATTTTCTGAATACACACTTTATAAAAAAGAATGTTGGAAAGCTATTTGCAAGATTTCTTAAGCAATCAGATCCCTTTAGGATGATCTCTGAATTGGCCGTTACAGTACATGACATGCACAATGAAGTTAAATTGTCATTATTAAAAATGAGCAAGTAAAAATGAGGCAGAAGCATCTATGTGGAGTGTCTTATTGCTGCAGATTCAGAATCTGAAATGCTTGTCACATCTGCAGCTCATTATGACCCGAAATGGGAGAGTGCCTGGTACATCTGTGAGAACAATGCCTGGTGACTGCTGGCGCAAATGGACATAGCTGGTGCAGGGTGTGCAGGGTGCCAGCAAGTCTTTATCCTTGATGTCACGTCCCACATTGCCTCCTGACAGCTGGCACAAGAGGTCATCATCTCCTTTGCAGCACTTTGTCTTCATTTGTATTGAAAGCACTGAGAAGCCTCATTATTTTTGAGGAGGACATGTTCACGGGGGGCTGGTTGTTGCCCACGTGCTGCCTGTGGGACCAGGGTCTTGTTTTCCATGCTTGTGGCCAGCAGCTCCTTAGCTGTCTGCAGCAGGGAGGCATGGGCACGAGGCCAGGGAGCGTCTGGCATTGATAGGGGTGTGTGCAGTGTGTTGGTGGGACCCCTTTTCCTGGGTCTTCATTCCAGTGTCACAGACATGGTGAAGGTATTAGCATCCACCAATATGGGCGATGGTCTTCATTCCGTGTGGGTGGTGGGGCTTGGAGGGATTTGAATACTCAAACTCAGTGGAAAGTTCACAGGAAAGGAGAGAGATACATCTTTCTCATACATACCCTCTCCTCTTGTTTTCAACTCTGAAATAAAAATTATTAAGATCTTCGGGTTAGTACCCACAAAAATTGTATTTTCCTCAGCCTTGTTTTCAGAAATAGAAGAATCATTTTAACAGGCACATCCAACAAAACCAAAGCAAAGCGCTGCCTTGGTGTAAGCCAAACACCTGGCAGAGACACTGAATGCCTGTCAGTTTGAGTTTGGCAAAGCACTAAGCAGCTGAAGGCAGTTGGGAGGCAGCACCAGGCTGCTTTTCCTGGGAAGGACTTGTGCCAGACAGACTCAGTCCACAAACCTCCTGCAGCTGAGGTGATGCTTGCAAGACAAGCAGCACTGCTGGGAAAGTTTCCACCTACCTGGGTCATGAACCCCAGACCGTGCTTCTCTTCCCTGTAGTGTGACACTTATGAAAGGCTGCCTACAGGACATAGGTATTTGCTTCAACCTGTTGCTCACCAGAGAAATTTAGGACTCAGCAGTGCAGGTGGACTCAAACTGAGCTCACCTCCATTCATCTGTGCATGTGTAAATGGGAAAATAATGGTCAAATAGAACAAAAAAACCGCCCAGCTTGGCTTGACAGTTTGCCTGAGCATGTGTAGGGAAGTGGAGGTGGAGGAGAGGGTAGGGGGTTGTTTTGCAGGGTTGGTGCTGGGCAGAAAGCAGCCAGCCGCGTTTGCAGCAGCTCACTTTAGTGAGCACAATGCACACAATTACTGAAGTAAGAGATGTCAGTGAACAAATGCATTTGGCAAACTATTTGTGCTTAATGTATGCTGATTTGTAAAGACTCCGGTGGTTTTCTTTGTCCCTTGGGAAAAAGGATGGGGGGGGGTGAGAGAAAGTGTCCAGTTGCCATGACAACAGAGCAGGGCTGAGGAGAGATTAGATTTATCATATTTTCTTTTTTGATGCTCTGTATAAAATTTTGTAGGTAATTACACATGTACTGATTTGCCATGTGGCAGAGCAACTTCGTTTTAGGACACTGCATATCATACAACACCATGCTGATCCCCTTTTAGAGCAGAGACACAAATGTATTGACATTTTGCTGGGAATATTGCTGGAGAAATTACAGCAGTGGGAACGAAAGAGGGCGTGACAGCAGCCCTGCTCTCCTTTAAGGAACAGAATAAGAATCAATTAACAAGTTGCCAGTGGAAACCTGGCTATAATTATAGCTCTATTATGCTGGCTGTGTTGTTTTCCCATAGAAAATACGGTTTTTAATTAACTTGTGGATTTGGCACTGACACCTACGCACTCCCTGGCAGGAACAAAGTCGGTGTTTCCCTGCTCAGGATTGGCACTTTATTGTAACTAAAGGTGCCAGCAGCACCCACAGAGCTGCCCTTAAGCAGGATGCTCTGGGCATGGTTTTTCCCAGTCTGGAGGGAAGCAGGTGTAACTCTTCACCCCACATAGTATTTTGCAGATAAGAAAGCAAAGGATGTTTTCCTCAGTGGAAATGTTATCCTTCCTGGAGGGTACCTGAACTGACTAGTCAGATGGGGGGATGGAGGGAAGGAACAGCTGGTGTTTCTGGGGGAAGGGTGGGGTGGAAGTGGATCTCTCTCAGTGCCCAAAGGCTGTGTCCTCCATGCAGTCCATGAGATGCTCGATGCAGGAGCTGGGGGAATACACATTCCGGCCAATTGCCTGAACAGTACTGATTTTGCATTGTCAGGAGAGGGTAGGGAGGAAGCCTCTGCCACCTAGACCTTACCAAGATACCCATATTTTAAGTCTGTTGGGATTTTTTTTCTTCCACTTCTTTGCCTGCCACTTTTTCTCAAAGGCAATGCTGAATTACTTCGGGGAAGTAAGAATATTTCAGCTGTGGCAAACATACTGCTTTTAAAATGCAAATGTGTTATACGTGTATACACCAGGCACTGTTGCTGCTTTTCTTCTGGCACCATTTCCTTGAGAGCAGTTCAGTTTTTGAGTGTAATGCAAAACCAAGAGGGGTTTTCCTGCAGAAATGCGTTTCACTGAGTAGCGTGTTTCTAACGGTGACCTGTGTGGGGTGCTCAGGGAATGAGTCTAAAATGGAGGATGTTTTTAAAGCAATCTTTCTCCGTGGTATATTCTGCCTGCTGCTGGCAGCCAGCAGCTTGGGAGTTTCCCAAGCTGAGTGTCGTGTGTAGTTTGGAGGTCAGTAATGGATTTCTCTCTGAAATGCTCTGACAAACCTCTTATTTCTTCTTTTTTTCTTTTTTTTTTAACTTTTCCCATACAATTTTGCCTATTACCACATCCTGTAGCATTCAGATTCAGTTATAATTATGCTTTCAGTAAAAACATAATCCTCTAATTTATTTCAGGCCTGCTGACTGATAATTTTTCACTGAACAATTTTTTGTGCAGTAAGAAACTGTGAATACTCATGCTGCCCAGGCTGAGTCTGTTATGTGTCTTCTTGTGTGGAAGGCTTTCCAAGCCCCAGCCTGTCCTTATCCTTCTCAGCCCTTTTCTCATTCCACTGTGTCCTGTCATTGCTTGGAAGCTCAGTAAATTCTGAGTCACCATGTAGGAATTAATGGAACCAAGCAATTATTTTGAATTGTGCGATGCTTAGATTGCATTTTGAAGTCAACTTAGAGGAAGCAGGTTTATCCATGAAAATGCAGTTTGAAACAGCGAGTTTAGAAGGATGATAAATGATACTGTAAAAATAGTTTCTAAAACATTTCCTCAGTTTTCTTTGTGTGGCCAGTGAACTACAAAATCATGAGTCAGAGCAAGCCAGTAGGTATAAAAGGTGGTATGGAACTAGATGATCTTCAAGATGCCTTCCAACCTTCCATTCTAGCATAAAAAAGCTGAGGGATAACTTACTCTGTATTGAATGTTTCTCCACCTGGAATCCATTGTTTTCCTAATTTAACAGGTTTTCACCACATGTCTTTGAGTTGTTGGTGTTACTTTATCATGTTTGTGAAAGAGATTACACCACTAATAAACAATAACAGGAATATTGAGCTGTGGCCACACAGCAGGGAGATCCCTGTGTCCTTGCAGACTCATAAACAGTTCAAGTTTTTTTTTCCCTTTTGTAGTATCAGAAAACAAACAAAATGCAGAATCTGCACCATGGTCATTCTAGGCAGGTGAAGGCTGTACTGTGATTAAGGGATTCTCTGAAGCACTCACAAGCCTTGAGCCTTGAACGAGCAATGAGGAAGATGTGAGGATGGAAATAGGCAAAGACACTGGTCTAACTAACTTCCTGGTTCTGGAGTGGGTGGGTAACCCACCCAGGGATAAAATACAGTAGGATGAAATACTACAAGTTTATTCTCCCTCCTTCAGAATATCTCTGGAAGAACTCCTTGCAAGGTGAACCTCAGCTGCACTAGACCACTGTCTTTCCTGGAAAGTCTTTGAGATGTGCTGTTTACAAACCTGTGTGTGCTGTTGCTGGCTCAGGACTGATGGGCAAGGAGCCTACTGTGGAGTACTTTTATGGGACTCCATGTGGGATCACAGGACATCACCAGGAGTGCCAAGTGACAATTTCAGGTTTTACTTCTTCTGATTTCATGTTAATAGTTTGGGCCGGCCCTGAGAGATGTCCCTCTAACATGGGAAAGGAGTCCTGGAAAAAAAAGGGTTGTTTTTTTGTTTTTTTTTGTTTTGTTTTGTTTTTTTGTTGTTGTTGGTTTGTTTTTTTGTTTTTGTTGTTGTTTTGGTTTTGGTTGTTGGTTTGTTTGGGTTTTTTTTCATTCTCATATCTGGAAATGAAAAGGAGAACTCGCAGTTTACAAACAGCTAGGTGGCTGTAGATTGCATTTTGGTAAATCACCAGGAGTGCTGTATTTACAATACTTTAGCTGTGTTGATTTTTGCTCTCACAGAAGGCAGAGGTGCTTTCAGAGCCTCAAGGTGATTTGTGAGCAGCAGGGTTGGGGTGCTTGGTCTCAGCAGCTCTCCAGGTTTTTCTGAGCCTGGCAAGGCTCATGAGAGTGATGGCAGCATGCTGCTGAAGGTCTGTTTTCTTAAGGCATGCCATCACCCTGATGCTGTTTGGATGGGAATGGAGAATCGTGGTGAATGAAATGACTCTGTGGCCAGGAGGAATGGCTCAGGTTTTTATTTACAACAGTCAAAGAATTTAAAAAGGAAAAAAAAATCCCTGGTTCTGTTCACCTTGTTAGGGTTAATGCACTGAAACAGAGAAAAATACAGAACTTTTTCAGAAATTGTTTTCCACTTGATGGAATCGCTTCAATTTTTTTAAGTCAAGGAAATCCTGTATTTCCTCAGCAGCTGTTGCAGTAAAGATGACTGGTTACTTTGCATATATATTTATATTGCTGGAGGTTCTTTTTCACTTTATTACTGAATGGCCCTTTACAAATAACAGATATTCAGCTGCTTAAGTGGCTGGACGTTTGATATCATGTTTCCTGAAATCTTGCATGAAAAGATTTGCATCAGAGATGCATAACTATTATTACATGGGTAGAAAATTTACTAAAACAGCAGAAATGGTAAATAGAAATGGCAGCATACAGGTTGCAGGAGAAGAGACTAGTATTCCAGCAAAGTTTGATATCTATGACATTTTTGCATAAGACATAGAAGCAATCTGAAAGCAGACCACACGTTCTTACTCTGAAACCAGGCACTAAATAGGGCAATCGCAAATATACCAGTAATGGTACAAAAGTTTAAAAAAAAGAAGAATCCTAATTTTGGTTGGAATATGGAAAAGTGGGATGAGGCTTAGAAAACGGGCAATTCATGTAAGGGAAATAATGTGAAAGAAAACAAAAAAGACTGAGAGATGGAAGAATTAGGGTAGTGATTTTGAATTTAAAAGTTGCAAAATTCTCCCTCTCTCCTGGGTCTCTGGAAGGTACGTGTCAGAAGATCTGTGTTTGTCACACAGCGGGGGACATGCGACATGTTGTACATGACAGGCACAACCTTTACATCAAGCCTCAGCAGAGAAACTGTTCTGGCTGTAAGATGTTCTCTGTATTTTTAAAATCCTCTTGATAACAAGAAGAAGGGCAAAGTGGACCTTGTCTTTTGGGCAGTATGTGTTTGAACAGGAATGGCACTGACAGAGTTCGTGTATTTTTTGCCATTAAACAAGGCCATTAATTCTGAGCTTCTGCTTCAGACCTTTTGGCAAAGTTGAGATGCTCAATCCTCCAGCCCTTGTGTGTTGTACAGTTGTGAAGAAAGGTTGTGCTTTCCTTGTCCTGTTTCTGAACTTTTGACTCCAGATAGCTGAATTTCAGGACACATGCCTTAATGCTTGTTCTTGCATTTACCATGGGCCAGTGATAGCTTTTGGGCTGGCAGTGATTTTCAAAGTTCTTTTTGTCCTCCTATTTGACCCTTTTCTAAGGGCTTTGGAGACTAAGCTAAGGTGACCCACCATATTTGTAATTCCACTTCAGGAATAGAAGATGATCTATAGTAGTAAAATACCTACTAATTATCTACACAGCTGTGTAATTCATCTTGACTTTTTTCATATGACAGAACTACTTTTTTGTGGGGTTTTTTTTGTTTGGTTTTCTTTGGTTTTTTGTGAGTGGGGTTTTTTGTTGTTTTTGTTTTGGTTTGTTTTTGTTGTTGTTTTGGGGTTTATGTTTGTTTTTTGTTTTGGTTTGGGTTTTGTTTTTGTTTGGTTTTGTTTGTTTTTGGGGGATTTGGGGGTTTTTATTGGTTTTGGGTTTGTTTTTTTTAGCAGTGAATGATAAAAAGTCAAATTTTCATGTGGTTCCTTGCATTAGGATTCTGGCTTTTGATAGGCACTGTCAGATGTTACCATAATAAAGCATAGGAAAGTTACTTAATTACTGTAATTTAATTTGAAATTATCAAGTTTTTTTGCTATTCATTGCCTCTTTAGCTGGTGTATTTTAATGAACTTCAATGATAGGATAAATGCCTCTTGGGTCATCAAGATATTAAGTGCATGAACCCTGTATGCAGGAAGGTGTGGTGTAATTATTTTTTGCTCCTGTTATGTGATGGATTTTGTACCTTCAATTAGGAAACAGAAGAAGCTGAATTACATCTGTGAACAAATGGAATTAGAGCTCCTCAGGCTGCTGTGTTCTCTGCGAAGACACAGCAACAACATACCAGAGAGAAGAGGGCTGGTGAAAAAATGCCTCTCAAGGAGACAGGAGAGATAAATGCCAGGAGGGAGGGCAGCTGGCCTTTTTACTCTGGGGGATTTTCCAAATGGGCCTAGTTTGCAACAGCCATCCAGCAATTTAAACATCAAGCTAAAGTAAATTGGTTTAGTTTATTATTTACCAAAAGCTGCAGCTCAGGGTAAAACAGAGCCCAGAATTGGTTCAGTGTTTTCAAAACTGTTTATGTTGATATAAACTAAATTATACAAAAAGTTAAAAATATAAAAAAGAAAGTAAATTGAATCCATTTTTTTATTCAAATGAAGGACTTGAATAGAATGGATTTTTTTTTTTTTGATTGATTGGTTGGGGTTTTTTTGTTAGTTTGTTTTAGTTTGGTCTGATATGCCTGTTTGTTTGGGTAGGGAAGGTTTAGCCAGAAAAAAAGACAGTGAAGCTCTGTTTAGCTGTTTTGGTTTCTCTTTCCCCCAAGATATTCTCCCTTCAGGAGAAGGCTGGGTTACCTGTCTACCTGGAAACACCAATGTACACAAATGTATTACAAATGTAGTACCCAAATCCATCAGTTTTATTCCACTCTGGCAGTTTGTTGTTGTTAAGGAAGGGCTCATGGTCTCATCCTTTCTGCCTGTCTTCTGACTTTTTTTCTCGGTTGAAATAGCATCTCTCAAATCATACCAATGTCAAAATTGAGACATTCTGTTGCTTTGCATGTATAGTACTGTCAGCTGATCAACAGGAAATTTTCTTCTATAAATCTAGCTATAATTAAATGTATATGAATTCCTGGAAAACATTGCACTGTAACAGTGGAGTGCTGTAAAACACCATAAAAATTCTTCAGCACTATGCAAACTAGAGGAGAGACACTGTGTTAGACTGAAGCTGTCTGATCTGAATGTTATAAGAAAAAAGGTTGTTAACAAATGACTAACCCTGAGATATAGAGATATGGTATTTTGCTGTGCAGAGAGGTACTTTCTATGCATTCCTCTCAAAAATCTGGCCCAGTGTCAAAATACTTTCCTGCTCTTGCATAATGGAAATCCAAACAGGTGTAGCACAAGTCTGTGACAATCTCTTGGAGACTTTACTCCTATGAAATGTTTTGCTCCCTAAAGATTAGTAGTTACTCTTGGTGGGAGGGCTGTTTTAGAGGTCCTTGTAACACCATTCTCTGTTCAAGTGATGTCCACAGTTAGGAGCTCAATGGTCTCCAACATCATTCTGATTCTGAACAAAAATTGGTTGTGCTGCAAATTTTAAACATTTCATGTAAGTAATCAGCTGCTGAAAAACATGCTTCTATTTTCCATATCACAAAATGAAAGAGTAGTTGGCTCTCTGTCCTCATTTTTGTTTTCCTTTCCACAGTTGTGGATTTGTGCTTTGTCCACAGGCCAAGTCTGTGGTTCTTGGCAGGCTGCTTGGACATTTTTCTACTGAGCTTTTATCAGAGCATCTTAGTCTGGGTTCTACATGAAATAATGCAGAAAGGCTCAATAAAGAGAAACCTTTACTAGAGCCTTTAATTAACGCTGTGTGCGTGTGTGTGTAAGTGATAGGCGAGCCGCAGATGCAGTGTTTCATTTTGATGCTCTATTGCTTTTTTGCTCTGCAGTGACATTAATAAATAGATGCAGGCGAGCATTTTAGATTTCATTACTGCCTGAAATGCCTTTACTTTTTGGCTTGCCCCACTTCATTTATGAGGCATCATCATGCTCAAATTAGAAAGAAACTAAGCTGTGTGTCACTGCTGAAAATTATTGGATTATTCAATTACTGTGAACGGTGTTCATGGAATAAAATATTCAAGAAATATTGAAGGAAAAATCCCTAGATAACCTAGCTACATAAAGGTTACATGTTCAGGCATGGTTATAGTCCAAATGTAAGGCAGGGGGGTGAGATTAGAGCAAGGGGCAGCTGCAGGGGTGTGCATTGTGGCTGGTGTTTTTTGGAGTGATGAATGCTGTCCTGGCCCTTCTTGTGAACTGTCAGTGTGATTTAACAGAGTAGGGGAAAGAGGTTCATGAGTCATTCTGGGCTGAGATCTCCCCAACAGTTTACAGGGGTGCTGATGGGTGCAAGGTGGTGTTTCCAGCCAGCCAAGACTGGGGACCAGGAAAAATCCCAGAAGACTACACTGATTTCTTTGTCACCTGGCAGTTCAGGGAAATGGAAAACAAATGGCACGTGGATACCTTCAGTGTGCTTCACTTTAGAAAATGAACCTTTTTCTTTAGCTGAATGACTTAAATCAGGAGCTAGTCACAGTTTCCATGCTGAACTGAGCTCTGGGTTACCCAAAGCTGAATATCTAAATTATTTATATTGCCAGGCCTGCATTGGCATCAAGCATGGGATTAGGCTGTTTTGTTCATGTGTAGGCTAGAGTCACTGGTTTGAAGCAAACATAACCTTATTAGGATTATGTCTGTACTTGCACTTCTGTACTTGCACTTCAGACTTTGGCCATCTTTCTCCCAGGAAATCTGTGTTTGTTTTATTTTAACCACAATGCCTTCATGGTAATAAACAGTCCTATTTAGTGAAGAACTTTGGATAACTGAGAATACTCTGGATGGTGAAAATTTGCCTTCTGTTGTCTAACAGACAGTACGGAAGTAGGTAAGTCAGTCAACGGCAAAATAAGTATTACAGGAAACCAAAGCATGAATTCATTAATTTTAACGATAATGTTGCTGTTTTACACCAAGCTTAAGTGAATATAAACGTAACTTATTGAAGAGTCACTGGCAAAAACCATCTGTGCAGGTTTTTCGAATCACATCTGTGNCAGCAGCAGCAGCAGCAGCAGCAGCCGACCTTCAGCTGACTCCCAGCAGCATTTCCCCTTTCAGCAGCAGCAAGGAGCGGCCAGCGGCTCTGCCGTGGGTGTTTGGGATGGTGCTAATACATCAGACCTTTTATTTTTACCCCTAACACGCTCTTCCCATGTTTGTTATCAGCGGGTGGTTTGGCAAGACGGTTCAAATTCGATGCTTTGAGCAGGGAAACGGTGAAATGAGCTAATTCTTAATAAGGCTAGTTATCCCTGCACTGTTATTTGCAGTACTGTGGTTAATAGGGCATCAGAACCCAGTCCAAGAAGTTGAAAGAATGAAACAAAAAGCCCATTGTCTCCGTAGTGATGAAGGTAATTAAAAGAGAATGGGACTGAGGGGTTCCATATGATGCAAATCATTATCTTTGGGATTTTCTTACACCTCAGACCTTTTCCCCCAAATGATTTCGACAAGTATTTCTGCTCTATAAATTTGGTTCACAACTCAGTGATGGCTTTTTTGCTCATCAAGGGGTACAAAAGGTTTTTGTTATGGTCACTGATTTTCCAAAAAATCTTAATATTTGCAGACATCTGCATTCAGTTAGATGCACAGAAGGAAAAAGACGATTTCATCTTCCTTCTTAATTTGTGGTGGATCTCTGTTTTTGTTTTAAAAAAAAATGCACCCAGGGAACAGATCCTTAGGGAAATCACCGGAAACAGTTCCATGATAAATTTATGGATCCAAATATGTTATCCTTGGCCTTTCTTGAAATGCTCCAGTGGGATGTCTACATGAATATCTCCAAAGGTAATAATACTGATGAAGTTAAAGTGATATGGAAAACTGGCTGGTGTAATTATTCATTAAAATTTTTTAAAGCTGCTGTGAGCATTGAATCCCAAGTCATGCTAGCAGCTGCAAGACAAAGCGGGAGACATGCCAGTTTCAAGAGGTATTGTATAAAAGCTATTTATTTGACTGAGAATGACATAAGTCAGAGTTGTCAGCATCTTCTGAAGGATCTGGAAGTCGGGCTACTTGTATTTTTTGTTGCAATTATTACTAAACTTGACTCAAATGGGCAGAGATCATTAAATATGTTTTTAATGCTGCTCCCACCCCCACACTTGCAAGCCAAGGTCAGAGGGCATCCAGATAGCTGATTATTTCATCTCCCACCCTGCTGCACAGACAGTGTATTAGAGCGGCACTAATGTCTGTGCTAAGATTAGTAGCAAGCCACTTTTAATCTTAACTTGCAGTTGGACACGTCTGACCTATAAAGCGTAGGTGATGAGAAGTGATGTCAGATTTAGTGGCTTTCCTCTGCTAGAGTGGAGATTGTCAATTTTGTGGCATTTAAAACTGTTTCTTCTCTGCTGGGAGCGATGACTTAAGGCAGCAACTAAAGTCTACAAAAATGCAAACTGACCTGCAAATACTCGTCAGCAACCAGGCAGTTCCCAGCCTTAGAAGGGAGCACATTAAAGGAGGAGGCAGTCCACATTCTCTAGGGCAAGGAAGTGACTCTCTCTGCTTGTGAGGATTAAGTTTATCAGGGTCATTGAATTCTGATGTCAAATGTGACTTTTAAGACATGATTTTTTGAATAAGCATGTCTGTAGAAAAACTTTAAAGCATTATTTTTTCTAGTTTCATACCACTTCCATAACACATTTCTTTTTTCAAATGGTGACACAAAATAGCATGTTTGAGGCCAGTGAGATCTTTTGATGAGATGAGCTCTTTCTTTTATATTCTGTGTGTCCAGGCTGCAGCATCTCAGATACAAACAAAAATGTGGGTGTGTTTTGACATGACTAACTTACAAAAGTCATGTGTCTCCAAACTAATAACTACATTAGATACAATTTTTCATGTTCATTTTGCAAAATATTGCTGTATAATCCTATGGTCTTGCTTCTTTCCCAAAATATCACCATGGAACCATGATAAGAGTTCATCCTGTTACTTGTTTAATGGCATCACTTGAGCATATGGGAATGTTTCTCAGTGTGCTACTAGGACTGAATAGTTTGTCAATAAGATATCTCCTCTTTAGTTCAGTCTTGCAGTGATCTTAATCTTGTTACATTCTGACGTTGGGGTAGCTTCAAGCTTCACAGCCCAGGCCTCTCCATAGTGAGCTGCGTGTTAGTGCAGGTACACCTTTCACATGTATGAGCAAGTCTGCACAAGTGTTATCAAGAATTTTCCATAGGAAGCCTGTTAAATTATCAGTGGTTCACATGGTGTCATCTACTAAAAGATGGCCTCTTTTCAAACATCTATTTTGGTTTTTTTAAGGCCTGAATGTAGAGCCAGATTCCTAGCCTGTCTCAGACGTGATCTTTGTTCCCAAGTGAAGATGCTGGCTGCAGGTAATCCCCTTCTGAGCAAGGAATTCCAGAGCATGTGGTGCTGGAAAGGTCAAACTCATTTGCAGGGAGTTGTGTTTAACTGTGCGATGCAGAAGTGAGCTTCATTACTTGTAATTAATCCTCACGGTTCTTGAATGTCAGTTTACAGACACAGCCGTGAAGGTAGTCCATGGAAGATAATTAATATTTGTTATTCCTGACTTTGAAAAGACTCTGGATAGCAGTGTTTGTAAGTCCTTCCTACTGGGAGAGCCTATGAGGAAATTCCCTGATTAAATCATCAGTGCTGCTGTCTCTGCCTTAAACTGTTGTTTTGCAGTAATTACTGCCCTTTCACAACAGAAGGGCATGGGGTGATATGGTGGAAGACACACGTTGGCAGATTTTCACAGTTTCAGAGAAAATGTCCTTCAGGGAGAGGTTAATGCAGTTGTTGGGCAGGTTAATGCTCTGGCGTTCCCTGAGGGCTGTTCATTGATATAGCTACAGGGGGGTTCCTTTATAGTATTTTTATTTTAAAACTATTAGGCTGCTCAAAGAGAGTGAATGAAATCTAAAAATACATGTTTCATTAACAGCAGAAATTTCTCTTAGAAAATATAGGTCAAATTCTCCACAGTTGTCAGTGTGAAGTTAGATCAGCTAGTTGTAGCTGAAAGTAGAAAATATTCTCAATTCTGTGAATTTCACCTTGGGTTCAGATGAGATTTTGGCTCCCTATTTGCATAGCAGCCTCTGCATACAATCTTACCATTCTTTTTCTGTATTGTACTGTAAACTGAACTGAAAGATTAAAGAAGAATGATTTTCTTGCTTTGCAGGTCCATTATCAAACAGAAGACATAATCTTATTTTATGTTTTGATGTTGATGTGAAGCATTTTTCAATTTTATGTAAACTCTGCAGCTTAAAATATGGACTGATTTTTGTGCAATTTTATGGCCTGTGAACTGAGAGATTATTCAGTAGCTCATACAAAATTTTACCCTCTATAATCCAGCTCTTTAATTTCTTCCTTTTTGCCATCTCTGTAGGAGAAACAAAAATACAAAAGGCTTCTTTGCACACTAGAGTTCCTAAAATATATTTCCAGATTAATGTAGGTACTCACTGGGTTTTGGCCAGTTCTTAAGATGTAGAGTTTTCTGTTTTGAATCACAACTTTCTCTTGTTAGAGTGACTCTTAATTAATCTGGAAAGAGGGAAAAACCATTAGTAAATTTTGGGAAAATACTTGTTAGTGAAAGAGCTTCTTGAATATGAAATATTAGATATAATGCTGGAATTTTATTGGTTTATGAACTAGGGTCAAACTTCTTGGCTATGAATTAGAAAACTTAACTGCCTGGATTTTAGTGCCATCTTTCTGGCAGGCGTTCAGTGATCCAGTGAAAAAATTTAATCTTTTTTTACTTCACTGGTTTGGCCATCATAAGCAATGTTATTAATTATGGACTCTAAAGTAGCAGCTTTTTGTCTTTTGTGACCTAGTACTCACATTGTCAGAAGTGCTGCATTTGCCACCTTCATGGTGCTAATTAGTATGTTTATAATGAGCCTCCACTCCAATACTGTAATCCTCATCAGTCTACACACCTGACAGCAGCTTGCATATCTCAATGGCAGACACAAAGTCAGGGAGCTAAATTCTCTGCCATATGGAAGTTGGCTATGAAAATCCACTTCTCTCTAATTTTATCCCAAATGTATTGTTGTTTCGAGATGTACCCTTTCTTTATGGATAATGGGTTACAGACATTGGAGAGTTTTTATGCAGACGTTTTAAGAAGAAGGGAATAATAGTTTAGAGCAAGAAAAGAAAGAAACTAATAGGTAGGATAATAGTCCTAAAAGCTAGTGAATGGACGGATTTGATTTTCAAGGTTTGCTGTAAAGTTTGCTCTCAGAGTCATATGACAGCCATAAATGGCACAGGGTGCAGAGTTGTAATTTCTGCAGGGAAGTCATGTTTATCAGGAGTGGCTTGTTTGCCAAAGTGTCAAAAAAAGCTGACAAACTAAAACATCATGTTGTCACACAAGGGATACGGTTGGAAAAAGTGCGTGGTGGAAAGCGATTGAAAAGCAAAGAAGAGAGAAGAAAAAAGCTTTACCTGCAGTATTCTGGGATATTTTCATCCAGTGGTAGTGTTATGGTTTTGACAGTCCTCATTACAGGATGGGTTGTCTTGCAGTGAATGCAGCATCACCCAAGCAAGGTGGAGCAGGTGTGGGCTGAGCATTTGAAATCAAACAACAGTTGAACTTCTGGGGTCCCCCTGAATGTTGACACATGCCACGGGCTCTCCCAAGTGCTCTGGTGGTGTTGTGCTGTGTCCTCTGTGCTAGCAGGATTTATTTGGATCCACAGAGATGGCTGATCTAGTCCAACTCACCACCAGCCTCCCTCCTCCTGCCACCTCTCAGAAACTTGCTTCCACAGAGTTTGGGTCAGTGATGTAAAATATCAACTTCCCATCTGATTTGTTTCTGTCTAAGGTTTTAGAGGCATAGGACCTGAAGTTTTTTTGCCTCTGGCTTAAACATTTTTATGCTTGTCCTGCCAGACTGCTTCTAGGCAGGAGGTCCCGATCTCCTTACCCCATGCATTGCTCTCAGTGCTTTTTCTCCCTCTCCTTTCCCTCTCCTGCCCCTGCTGGAGTTTGCCCAGCTGCATGAGGGAGCAAAACCAAAGGGAAACTAATTATACTTCATCATGGGTTAATTTTCCTATGGATTAGTTCCCTGACCCAGCTCGCTGCACAGCATCCAAATATTCATGCTGGCAGGAGCAGACAGGAGAGGAAAGAGCAGCTGCAGGTGGTGAAGAAGGCCAGAGCATCCACTCCAGCAGCAATGCAGGTTTACACTGGGGCTTTGTGCTCCTCTGTCGCAGCATGTTAGACAGAACTACCTCAGCAGGGGGGCTTTGTCACTAGGATGTTGCACTGAGCCCTGGGACAGCCAAGACAGGAGTTACAGCCACTCACAGAAGGCTGGCACTGTCCTAGTCCACCTCGCCAAGGACTGCCATGAGCACCTTCCTTCCCAATTTTCACTGATTTCTGGGTTTTTTGAGTCATGGAAGATATAGATAAATTCTTGCCTTCAAGGCTTTTTAAAAGGAGCTGCGCTTGGGAGAAACTTCTCTTAATACAGTCCTGTCACTTTTCAAGTTCTTTTCAGGATTTTCCAAATCCATAATAAAAAGAAAATCTGCGATTTCCCCTAATAATAACTTCTATATGTACTTAATACTAGGTTATTATTCATGGTTTTATGTTCTTATACTGTGTGAATTGCACTTTACTGTGTGTCACCTTTTTAAAGAAAATCTAGTTTTTCCTTACATTTTTTGTGAAATAATGCACTGTAGTTCTTGAGTTTTATAATTCCCTGGGGACTTTTTGAGTATTTAAAAGATGAGCTTGCTGTCAGCCTTCATACCTCTGCCTTTTTATTTGAAGAAACTATTGGCATCTTAATGTCTAAGCTCAGGTAGAGGAATGCATACAAGTTTCATACAAAGCTTATGTTCATGTATATTGGATATGTAATAGTAATACGATTTATTTAGGTAAATAATACATTTGCCACTTGCAAAGCGCAGACTTTGGGGGATTTTCTTAAGGAACAGCTATAATATTGAGTTCTTGGGATTAGCTTGCTATTTTTATTTCTGTCACAAGTGCAGGGTGTTTTGTTTCAGGATGTGATGTGTGCAGGTGCTGTGCCTGGTGTATGTGCTGGACCCAGCACTCTGAGATGTGGGGTCTGCCCCAGAGCATTCTTCAGTTTTGACTGGTTGCCAGCCCCAGCACTGGTGAATGATCACCCTGGGGCAGGGGGGGACAGCAGAGGGCTCTCTGAGCTCCCAGTGCCCACTGAACTGGGGATGGGTTTATGCAGTGGCTGGTGGGGCAGGGAGCTGTGATGAGCTTGTGTAGCAACTTGGTGGGCAGGGCTGGAGGAGGAGGGAGAACCCCCAGGAGAAGGGACGGTGTTGACACCTCCTGTTGCTTCTACTGTATGGTGTCTCTTTGTAAGTCCTCCTACAATCCGTGCGTGTAGTATCTCCTCGTGGGTTTGTGGGCATACATATCCTAAAGGCAGGCTGGTTTCACAGAGACTCTCTAACTTATTATTTCCTGGCCAGCAGTTCGTCATTACAAAGTGCATGCTTGGGAATGCAGAGGGCTCTTGACCTGCCTGGTGCCTGGCAGTGAAGTTAAACGAGCATGAAATCGTTAACACAGGACTGCATTTGTTTGGAATTGCAGTATAACAGAACCCTCTTGCAGTGACCATAATGTTAATGGACATAAAGAGGTTGCAAGTGCTCAGTGGAGAGGCATTTTAGGGTACATGTTATGCCCTATGCAGGCAGGGCTGGTCTCTCAAACCAGGGCAGTTGGTATCAGGGGATTTTCTTGAAGAATCTCTTTTCCACCCACATCCACCCTGGCAGTTTTTCCCTAGGTCTGGCAGCTCTTTGCTACTTGTATTCACAGATTAATTTGAAACTGACTTTTTTGCTGAGCATCCACTCTTTTATGCAATTAAAAATAATGTCATTAAAATAAAAAGTCTTCATCATGTTTTCTGTTGGCGCTTGCTCTGGGAGAAACCTTGTTTAAAGCAAATCCTACAGAGGGTTTTGCAAAAGTCTGAAGAATGAAAAGTACTTAGTGAACGTTTTCCTCATTTAAAAAAAATTCTGTTGGCTTGGTGTAACTCTGTGACTTGGCGTGAAAACTCTGAATTTATTTGGCTCTATTGGTCTTGGCTGCAGCATGTGTCTTCTGCTAATCTTGGGGAGTTAATGAATTAAGTGCAGTTACTTATTAAAGCAGCTGCACGGTGCTGACAGTGCAGGGAGCCTTGCAGCCCTGGTGCTGGCCACAGGAGACAGTGGGGCGGGGGCAGATGGTGCTGGGGTTGCAGGGGCCAGTGTGGTGCAGGGGGAAGCTGTACCAAGGCCAGTGACGACTATTCCCCAGCATCCATCTCTTTCACCACCCCCACCAGCACCACCACCTCCTTTTTCATCACTATTTCTCTGTTTTTTGTCCTGTTCTTCTCCACAGCTTACCTTGCACCTGTAAAAGGGGGTTGTGTGTACCCAAAAGTGTGCATGTTTTTTTCCCAAAGGTGCATCTCTTTACTGATCTTCCTGTCCCATATCCTTAGACAGTCATGATTACAACAGAAATGCTACTACTCAAAAAGATAATAAGCACTTAATCTACCTGCAAGTGTTGTGTTACAACTGATGAGGTTTTGCAGGAGCAGCAGCTGAGGGCTGCAGGACATCCCCCTGCATGCCTTGTTTATCTCTGCTGTACCCCTTCAAGGCCTTATAATATGGTGCTTGCCTTTTCTTAGGAAATTGATCTTTCAGTGGGATGGTTTAGTCAGCATCATCTCTTCAGTGAAGCCTCAAAGAACTTTGTATGTCTATAGAAATGGGTTTGGTTTATTTTAAATTTTAATGTCAGTTGTTTTCATGTCTAACAGATATGCGCCCCTGCATTGGTGCAGCCCCCCTGATTTTTGTTGAGAACAGCAATGCAAATGAGAAATTCTTTTACCTAGGAAAAGGTTTTGATATGTCAAATACAGCCTTTTAGTCTGAATCTACATTGGCCATTAGATATTTCTATGTCTTCTCCCCCTAGATTAAAGCACACTTTGTGGCTGGAAACCTCTTTCCTCTGGAACAACCTGGATGTTGTTAATGAGTCACCTCTGAGCTCTCTTTGAGAGCAAATCAGAAAGTTTTTTGGTATTGTTTCATTTCCTCAATCTCAGATAAATTTTGTATCATTTTCCTGAATCCAAGCCCTCTCTAATCTGTCAGTGTTTTCCCCTGATGGATGGGCAGCTGTTGGGACAGAGAACAGTACTTGCCTAAGGACTTCACTGCTGCTGCAGATCCTCATCCTTTATTCCTTCATCCTTACCAGTACACCTGTGATTTTTCATAGGGCTGCAGGGGTTTATTGTAGTTCAGAAGAACGCTCCTTGTCAAGTAACTCAAGATGACTTAAATAATTGGCACATCCACAGTTGTGTTTATCTGCCCCCCTCCCTTGCATTTTGACTCTTCTCCAGCTGTGACCAAAAATTGATTGGTATTTTCTTTCAGATCATTCATGAAGACACGAAGCAGTTTTGTAACCAGATCCTTGTAGGCCCCATTGAAAAAGCTACTCAGATGATGAAGCCCATTTATGATTAGAGGGGTTTCATTCATGTGTATGAACTCCTTGTCAGCTGCTTTTTAATTGATTTGGCATCAGCTGCATTGATTTTGTGTAAGTGCTTTTAAAAAGAGTCAGAGTTGCTAGTTATGCACGTGTCTGGGTGCTTCACAGAAGTCTGTAGATCACTTCTGCTTGTTCTGTCAGAAAACAGCAGCGAGTTTGCTTGACTAGACCTGTTTCCTGTAAAACCATGGGGATTAGGGTTAATTATTTTATGCTGTCGTCTTTTAATGAAGTGTAAAACTTGGACTGCTGTGTTTAGAAAGTAGTGTTTCATTTGTTTTAGAAAATACTTAGGATCCCAAGTCCAGCCTGCAGTTTATTATATATAGGAAATATGGTTTATTTGTTTCTCACAGGATTTCATCCATAAATTCAAGAGTGTGTGGAATGATGAGCTGTGATTTACCAGCCTGGCCATTCCTGAGTGTCTGCCTTTTCTTTATTTCTCGATTCATGTCCTCCAAAAAAAAAAAACAAACCAAAAAAAGGTCATGATACATTATGGGTTTTAAAAGGGTGTTTGTGTGTGTTTGTTCCCCTTAGTTCTCTCTTCTGTCATCTCTCTACTTGAGAGCTTGAGAGACTGTTTTAGCATTACTGATTGAAATAACACACCAACCAAAATTCATCCATGAAACAGAACTATAGTGCTGATTTCAAAAGCTTTAACAAAAGCATCCCATCTGGATAATTTAAAGCTCTCGTATGGTTTGTTTCAGGGTGTGAAAATTGAAATGCTCCATTCTGAGAACCCAGAAGTAGAATTGGGTTTGATGTATCACGAACTCAACAGTTGTTTTCCAACACACTTGTTTTTTATGTTCTTGCTTTTTTTTGGTTAGTATTATAATTCATAAACAATTGAAGATGCCTTTCCATTCCCTACAATTTTTGGTTTTGTTACCTTGTTTATGCTGTGTTAAACCTTGAATGAGACCAATATTTATGTGGTGATGATAACTCTGGATTTGACACTGCTCCAGACTATTTTATTTTATTGATTGAGACATTTATTATTTCTATTTATTTGCTGGTTTTATGATTACCAAAGATATTTTCTGTTTAAAAGGCTAAAAAAGTGTGTTGGTGTGGCACTTTCCATCCACTGATCTGGAAGAACTTTCCTGACATTGCTCATGGATAGAGGAGACATTTGCTTTCCTGATCCTAGCACAAGTGAAAATTAGGTACAGATAGGATAGATATGGGACTCAGCAGCAGAGGAAAGTGCTTCATTACCCTTGCTTTTGCCTTGCTTATCCAAATCTGTGACCTAGCACAGGGGAGCTAGAGAGAACAGATTTCTCTTGTATCATTAGACAACTGGCATCACACTCATGTCAGATAATTCTTTATATATATATTTACCATAGAAAATATTTAAACAGTTGAAATTCCTGTGCTTTATTCAGTCCAGTGGCATGTACTTCAACCTGAAGGAGTAACTCCCTGAGCTAAAATAAATTAGGGATATTGCTGCAGGCTGAAATGCTGTTTTGGTCATTGAGTGATATGCTTTGTGACTTAGGTTTACAGGAAAACACAACAAAAAAACCAGTTTTATATTTGAAGTGTTCCAAGCTTGTGTTCCCAGCATCTGAAAAACAGAGGACTTGACAAAGAAAGCTGTGGACACATTGAAATGACAACTGCCCTTCTCTCCCTAAGTTCACAGAGTCTGTTTTGGGAAATGGACTGTACAGTCACAAGTACACTGAAAGTGTCAGTCAGTGATGTTTAGTAGAGAAGTCTCAGATGGCCCAAATTCAGGTGACGTTAAAAAAACTCAATATTGAAGCAATTAAATAGTTGTGCATTTTTGTTAAACTTATAGTAGCAAAACACCAGTCTGGGACATGAACCCTGTGATTTAGTTTTGAGAGAGAAGAGAAATGGGAAGGTCACTTGGAAGTGCAAAACTATCTTAAAGCTATTTTTTTTGGTTTTATATGCTTGTATTGAGTGAGTTTCCTTTAAAGTCCTGCTTAAAGCAGGGGGTTGGGGAGGATGTATTTGGACAGCATGGATTCTCCTGGAGTGGATGAAGGTAAGCAACAGCAAGGCACCAGCATTTTCCTACAGCCAGTGCTGCTGCAACTCAGTCTCCATGCAAATGTGTGCTGTCTCTCTCATTTCTTCCCCCTGAAACAGGGGGAAGAGACCTGTGATGTGGCAGATGTAGCCCTGGTATGAATGGGAGCAGCACTCATTTCAGCAGTACAGAAGTATTTCTGCCAGCTCCACATCTTTCCCTGCTGAGCTTTGGTTTTGTTTTGCTGTGCACGTGGCTTCATGCCCTGTTGAAAAACCCTGCAGAAGCATCCTCCCTGCTGATGCTTGCTGGAAGCATTTTGTGCTACCTTAGGGACACCCTTGGTTGTCAGTATGGTGGTAAGGCACAGATAGCACAGGAAAGCAGGAAAGAGTTTATCTGAGTGTGCAGTGCTGACTAGTCTGCTTCTCCAGTTTCTTCTTTGCTACTACAAAAGAGGTATGGTGACACTAGTTGCTAAATTTTTTTGCTCTCATTCCAAAAGGAGAACATTAGGTAGATTCGTGTCAATATAAGATCCTCATGAGCATATCTCCTTTTTAAAATGTTAAGAGTACAGAAAAAAATATGATTCCCTTGAAACAATGTATCTAGTCCATTAAGGCAGAATTTCAAGGTATTTTGCCCTGGACAACACTGAGGGAGGTGTGCCCAAAGAAGAGATGACTTGCAGTGTCATTTGCATTGCTGTCTGTCTTAGTGGACAGCCTGAAGAAAAGATCTTTTTTGCTAAGGGTAGTTTCTCCCACATAGTAACATGGTGAGTTCAGTGTTTTTCATGTTTGCTGCAAATACAGCAATGTTGTTGATACCATTCTTGATGAAGGAAGAAGCTGATATTACTCATTTATGCACAGATGACTCTCCTTTCTTCACCTCCCCTTTACCAGAAGAAGGAGAAATATATGAAGGACCACCTGGGTGTTTTTTAAATACAAACTTTCACATGGTCTTAAAAGGTGGGTATTTCAAACTGATACCTTTTCATCTATGGATATCAATGGGCGGATAGCACTGGGATTTTTTCCCTAGCAGCTAGCAGAGAAAAGAAATTGAAGGGAAGAAAGGCCAGCAGTTAGAGAGGAATGCCTTGACCTCTATTCCAGACTTAAGTGAAAAATATGAGAAATACCCCCTAAATGGCCAAAACCACCTGTGGATAAGTGGTAGCTGTGGTAGTTAAGCTGTCATTCATGAAAACTGAAGAAAGGCAGGGAGATGGTTGTTTACTTTAAACATCTTAGGGAAGAGAGGATTTCCATGACAACACGGAGTTAAATGCTAGCACTGTATAATAACAACAAAAAAAGTCTCTTTCAAGATCTCTTGCTGGGTCTCTTGATGGAGTTTCTCTGTCACCTAAACAGTTTGAGTTTAGGATGTTGAACAGGGCGTGTATGAAAAGAGTTAGCAGAAAATCTTTGAACCTGTGAAAATATGCTACACCATCAGTACCTTGCCTTTATGGTTAACTACTACAGAAAGATCAAGTGTTTTTGCCAGTGACTTTCTGTTTGATGTGGGCACTTCTGTTCCAAGACTTACCCCTCTGCAAAATGCACTAAATGCTTCCTTTACACAGATGTTGTGCAAGGGGTGATCAGGCATTAGAAGAGGGAACAGGTTGCTCAGGGAAGTGGTGGAATCGCTGTCCCTGAAAGTGTTAAAAAAACATGTAGATGGCACTAGAGGCACTAGGGACATGGTGTGCTGCTGGATCTGGCAGTGTTAGGTTAATGGCTGGACTTTACGGGTCTTAGATGTCTTTTCCAGCTGTAATGACTGAATGATTCCACACAAATCATAAACACTCTGTGAAATGACCACTGTTTTAAAAAGAAATTCCCAGACATTTTTGTATAGTGGTTTTGAAGACATCACAGCTATGGATTTTTTTGGGAAATAATGCTGAGATAGGCAAGGGAGTCAAATCCATACAGGGCAAATTAGTCTGGTACATGTTGTCCCTCCTGTGTCATTCCAGCTGTATGAGAACAGATCTTTTATAGGAAGAGTGACAATAGCCTGACCTGTGACATACAGTTTCATTTTCCTATTACAAATTTAATTAACAAGATGAGAAGTTTGGTGCATTTACACGTTTTGGAATCCTGATAAGAATAAGGCAAGATATGGCTATTACTCATCAAGGTAAAAGTGTTTTCCTGCCAATGTTTTTGCATGCTGTTGTCAGCCTCCAGAGTGAAGGATTTGGGGCAAAGATCTATATTAGACCTTGATGAACATCTTTCATTCACATATCAGTTGTGGAAGAGGTAGTGAGACCTGGAGATTTTGGACTAATACGTGTGTGGACAGACTTCATCCATGTGCAGGGTACCTTCCTCTTTCCCAGCTGTCCCAGGCTTTGTCTGTAGAAACCTTTACCCTGCAGTTGCTCTCCTGATATAACCACAGTTTCACCTGCACATCCATAAAGATGGAGGCTGTTAATCTGGGTCAAATGCAACAGAAAGCTGCTTGTTTGTAACACGTTTAACCACCACCACCCCCTTACAGGGTTTGGACAACTGGATAGTAAAAATGTTGTCACTTGCCAGTTTTTCTTTCTGCCAGTTGTTTTAGTCCCCTTTTTCTCAGGGAAAGATTTCCTGGAGAGTGAAGGGTGATTTTACTTTTGGAGGTGGTTGCAGGGCTGTACAGCCACTTAACTCCCTTTTTGCCTGTCAGGTGGCTGCTGCATCTGACCGTGTCCTCTGCTCTCTTCTCCTCTTTCCTTTTTTTCTCCCTCCTCTTTCTTATTTGCTACTTTATTTTAATAGTGCGGTGTAACTCGCCAAGACCAGCAACGTGACTGGAATACAGGGACAAATTAGAAGCAGTGCTTTCAACTTCCTGCTCATGAAGTTTGCCAGGTCTTACTGAGACAGATAAGACCATATTAACTCTCTTTAATGACAATTGCTAAATATTAATTTGCAAGAGAGAAAGGTGCCCAAGGAAAAGCAGGTATTCCTCTTTCTGGGGATTTTTTTTCCCTTTGTGCTTTAACTTAAAAGACTCTTAAAAGCAACTTAAGGTCAACCTTTATTTGTTCCCCAAAAGAATTGTAATGTCCTTAAACACCACTTGAACTAACTGTAGTCTGTGAATACATAGATACATGGATAAATGATTTCTCCTTTAAAAATAGTGTCATTAAAAAGAAGATATTTAGCATTTTTAAGCTCATGCTTTTAACAGAACCTAATTATTTTATGTGACATTTATTTGTTAATGTACTAAAAGTTTTGTGTGTGTGCAATGCTTGTTTAGTAGTGAAAAAAACCCAAAAAGATCTTGATATAAAATCCCAAACTGCAAATAATAGCACATTTACTCATTCTTTAGTTCTCTGACAAAGAGCAATCAGTTGTGAAAAAAATGGTTTAAATCAAGACAAAGAAATTCTTTCTTGCCCCAAAAAGAAAGAAAAAACCACATGCATCTAGTTCCAGTGTTTTCACTTTCTCTGTGTCACATTTTATCTTCAAGCTCTGAAATAAAAGCAAATGAGATAAAAGCCTGGGTTAGAAAACCAAAGACGAAAGGTGAACCCACTGCCTTTTTACTCAGTTGAAGATCATTATACCACTAACCCCAGACGTGAGAAGCTCAAATCCCTTTACTGCCTGGGGGAACTTGAACCCATTTCCAGGAACAGTTCCTATAAACGTGAATGGGAGCGGCTGATCCCAGAATACCCTTTTTGCTTTGCCAATGGTGCTCCCACTTCGCACAGCTTACTTAAATATTCATTAAATGAGGAAAAAAGCAAGCTCTCTGCAGCAGAGGTGGATGTAGAGAGGTGCTCAGGGAGCCTGTGGTCCTTGGCTCACCAGCTGCTGCCAAACTGCCACCACAATTGCATGGGGGCTGCAGCATCACCCAGACCCCAAAGCTCTCCCACTCTGGGGACTGTAAGTAATGCACTTCCCTGTCCACACAGACTTCTCTATTCCATGTGAGAAAATCTGGGCTCTGTAACACTCAACCATATTATTGTGAAAGGATGCTGCAAGAGTAGTGGTCATGTATTCACCCATTTCCTGTCAAGAGGGGCAGCTGTGCTTTAGTGACGTGCAGCAGGCTCAGCAGATGGAGGAGGCTGAGGTCTGCTCCCTGCACAGCCTGGTGCTGCCAGGCCACAGGGTCTTCAGCTGGGAGATGGAAGGTCCTGACCAAGTCCTGCTCAAAGCCACAAAATTGGCCATTGCTGCTGAGAAACCCAGCTCTTGTACAGAAAGTGCATTTCCCTCTCTGGCCTTACCCCATGGCATTTCAGGAATCTGTATCTTTGCTTTGTTTTTATTAATGTATCCGAACATCAAAGCATTCTGGAAACAGTGCTGTGAAAACACTGGGTGGGTTTTTTTGTCATTTTACATAAGACACCTATGAAACTTCATTTCTCAGTAAATTGCTGAATGTCCCAACCCTAATTAAGTGGTTGGTATTGCTACAGTGGTCAAGGACTTTAAAACACTCTGGGTAGGAAACATCTCTCCCAGCTTTATCAGCACATTAGATCATCCAAGTCTAACCTTATCTTTGCACTGCTCTTAATAACTTCTTCTCTGCTTTACCCATAAATACACAGCCCTTTCCATCTATACAGTCTCTTTTACTTGGGGAAAAAAAAGCCCAGTGAACAATAGTGTGTTGTTACTTTGTAAGTCCTTTATGGGAGTGAGACCTTCAAATTATTACTGCTTCTCTTTCTGGACAGGTGGTCACTTCTGACTCAAGGGACTGCAATTCTATATTCTATATGGGTACCTTGTCTCACCATATCATTATCCTCATCTCTATCCATTTGCCTCCTGCTTTCCTTGACATATTTTAATCTTGCTTCTTGCTCTGATTCTGTAGCTAAGAGGAGCTCAATGCCTCCTTTGGAGTTCCAGATGTGACATCAGTAAAAATATTTTCTAATGTGTTTTCTATTCTGGGTACTTAACACAGGGAGTTATTTTTTACCTTTGTGTTTACACACAGTCTGTAATCCCTCTGGAAATAACAATGGCTGATAATGTCATTTATAGATAAAGTGAAAGCATTAACGAAGTTTATAAGCAGTTTTGCTAGTATAAATAATGTAAATTCATTATTTACATGCAAATATCATGGAGATGTTTCTGTTTCTTATAATACTATCAGTATTATGTATACTTTCAGGTGCTCTATCCTTTGATTTATCATCGCTGTTTTGGTGATGTTAAAAAAATAACTATTGCAAAGCATCTTGCAGGGGGCAATAAGTATTGTTTACATATAGAACTTCTTTCTCTTCCTTTGAAACCCATAGAATCAAAAACCTGGTACAGAAGCAAAAATCTAGTCTACTGCAATCCATACTATATATAATGATGCTTTTAAAATAAGTTTGATACTGGAATCAAGTCAGATGGATGTAAACGTGATGCACCAGTTCATAAAATATATAATTAGCAGTTCTTCTCTGTGAATAAAAACATTTCAGTTTAATAGAGTCACTCTGCTCTCAGTCACCTGTATTTAAAATAAAATATATCAAAATCAGATTTAGGATCTTTGGAATCTGAAGTCAATCTATTCAAGTCAATAGAGACACCTACAGATTTGACCCTGAATATCTGATAAGATATACAGTTCAAATTTTTACAAGCATGTATATTAGAAATGTGTGTGCAGTGCAAATAATGTTTTGTAATAAAATTTATTTACTGGTTGAGTGGATTTTTATAAATGCACCCTTCAAAGAGGTAATACCTACTCCTATGGTTTGTCACCCCCATACTTCCCAGAGCCTGACTCTTACCCAGCCGAAGACCTTTATATGCAGTACTTGGTTTGGCAGTGAAAGGTTGCACTGAGATAAACCTGGACCTGTCACACCTGAAGGAATTTCACTCATTGAGAAATGAGATAAGCTCTATTGCTTTTCCCGATACTTGGCAGCAGGTAGGACACTCTTTTAAAAAAAAAGTAAACCAAAAGTTAATGTTCTAATAGCTTTGTGGAGTGTGGAGATTGCCATCATAGTTCACTCTGGAGGTTAAAAAGATGGCTATAGCCATGGAGAGGTAGGTGTAGATTTAAAAAGCCTTAGCTGCTTTTTGCAACTACAGGTGTGAACAAATACCCTCTGCATGGTTGCTGCTCATTTTTATGAGGAATGTGGGGATCTGTGGAGACTCCTGGTTATCAGCAGATGAAATCAGAGCTAAACATACCCACTGGCCAACCCAGACTGAAGTCCTGCCCTTCATCTCCTCAGACTGGCTCCTCTATCCTGTGCCAGAGGCAGTTTGAGCACTTTGGAGCTGTGGTGAATCCTAAATACGTAGTCAATACACTAACTGTGCTCAGCCACCAGCACTGCATTTTCATTAGAAAGAACTTTCTTAGCCAAAAGTATGTTGCTTTGACAGCACATCACCTAATCGATTTCTCATTTTTCGAAGTAAAGCATGCGGGCTATGTTCTTAGTTGCTTCCCACTTTGTATAAATACTGTTAGTTGTCAAAAAAAAAGAAAAAAGAGAGAGAGAGAAAAATATAAAATGCTAATGCCTTGATTAGCATTTTTCACTGACCTATCTCTAGTGGCATGAACTGAGGAGCTGAGGAGTGGAGATCAGGGCTCAGTGTGCTCAGCCCCTGGAGCAGCTCCTCTCCATTGTGCTTGAATTCTTTCCACTGAGCCCCAACAGGGTTTTGCTCTTTAGTACAGTTTAGGCTTCTGTCCAATCAGTCCAGATTGGCAGATTTCAGTCCAGATGGTTATGATAGATATGGTACCCTTTCTTTTAATCTCAACTAAAGAAGTTTTGACAAAGGCCTGTGAATTAAGTGGGCTATGACTAGCAATGACTGAGTGAATTTCACATTTTTGCCTAGTCCATCTGCCAGGCTGAAAAGAGGGAAGGCAAGCAAGCCATTTCAGTATAAATTAGTGCGCCTGAATTGCACAAATCCAATTAGTTAACAGGCAGGACATTTCTCTGCTATTACTACTATTAAAAAAAAAAATCTCTTTGGCAAAATGCACATTGAGTAGTAAATCTTTCCTTTTCAGGCTTGCTATCCATTTGGTACCTTTGTCCCACATTTACATGGAAATTTTACTCCCCTTGAACACAAAGCTTTTCCTCTCAGCATGCAAGCTGCATTAATTGTCAGTAATGTGGGCAGAAATATATTCTAGCATTATATCATCAAAACTGAATGGAATTAATAGCCTGTCCTGTTGTTATAAGGAGTTTGGCACCATGCGTTTTATCTGTCAGCGAGATGACTATTTATATTGTTTTGGGGTAACTGGCATAATAGCCTCAGTATAATTGCTTCTCTGAATGCACACAATTAAAACTATTTTCTGGGGGGATTTTGTGCTTGAAACTCACTTGGGTGGATGGTTTTTTTGCCAGGAGGGAGAGGACAGCACAGTGTGCTTTATGTGACGCCTTAGCACAGCTCTGTCTGCTGAATGTGACCCTTTTTCAGTGACAGTTGCTTTTCATAAAAACAGGTCGCCTTCCTTTTAACACTGCCCTGCCAGTCCTTCCTACTTCCTCATGAGGAGCTGGTTTGCAGCCCTCTGAAGTCAATGAAGTTTCCATGGCTTTGAGTCACGCCAGGAGCCCAGATCCTTCATTACTCACTGCCTCCTCTTAAGCACAAACATTCACAGCTCCTAGTCTCATCCCCCTAAAAGATTTCGGCACTTGGTTCCCAGAAGCACTACTATGGACCTTCACTTTTGTTCTGATGTCATTTTGTTTAACTTCTTTCACGGAATGGTAAGGGCTGGTGGAAGTGTTCTCTTCAGTTATGGTCTGTGTGTGGATGCTTCTCCCTGAAAGCATTTTGAATCTGAGTTTCAGCAGATGAATTCTGCATGGTGGAGAAAAAAAATCAGTAATACATTCTGGTATTTATGCATATTTAAAAACATTAGTGCAAATGGTTATTAATAATAAGCTATAAGTACTTCATCAGGAGCATGAAAGTGGGAAGCAATTTACATTCTGCATTCAGCAGTAGCATTGCAGCTGAAATGCCAAAGAGATTTCATGTTGGAGGTCCATTTTCACACTTTATGAAAACTGAGGTCACACTCATAAAGCATGAAGTTGGATATGCTGTAAATATGATAAGTTCATGGGTCCCAGTGTCCCTACTGAAGCTTATTTACCATAATAGGGTTTTCAAAGAGAGAGTGCATTAATTTGACTGCTAAAGTTTCTTAATCCCCTCCTATCAAAGGCTTTAAAAAAGTATTAAAAAACTTTAAAAATCTACATTCAAGAAACTGTATTTTGTCAGCCCTTTAGATTAACTGTTGGTTTTGAATAGTTGAATCTCCTAGTTTGACAAAATGTTAAGGTTATCTAATGCAGATTATTTTTAGTTTCAAAGAGAAAAATATTGATTCTTTGTTGTCTCCTCTACTCCTCAGTCATGCACAAAAAACACAGAAATATGAGTATTAAATGGTCTTTAAGCTTCCAAACATTAATACAGAGCTTTTTAAAATTAAATTGGAGATCAATAAGAAAATTAATTTTAAGACTGTTTCTTGACCATGTCAAACTCTTTGAGTTTGTTGATATCTTAATGGACCTTAATGGAGACTTTTTAAAAACAAGAATAACTTTCTGAAGTAGTTGGTTATTTTTAACACACACATGCACTGTTGCAACTGTTTTTTATTGCTATGGGAATAGCAGACAGCACTAAAAACAACAGAAGATCAAGATTCAACATATTTGTTAAAAAAAGGTTGTTTTGAAAATAGATTTAGGAGATGGCAGAGTCTAACTATACATTTTCTGTAGAGCAATTCTTCTTCAATTACTTAATGCAGTCTTGTTTCTCCCAATGTTATTTGTTGAAAGCACATG
This sequence comes from Cyanoderma ruficeps, assembly GCA_008694505.1. Classification (NCBI taxonomy): domain Eukaryota; kingdom Metazoa; phylum Chordata; class Aves; order Passeriformes; family Timaliidae; genus Cyanoderma; species Cyanoderma ruficeps. Next base: position 24,916,375 of record VZDJ01007754.1, read on the forward strand.
ATTATCTACAGAACCTTTTTGAATTAAAGTTGATAAATTTTTAAAACATGTGGTTATTTGTTCTTGATACTGCATGGTTCTTTCATGTGTAGTTTTTAATAGTAATGTACTCTTTACTATATTTACAAATCCATGCTTGGAAAAACATGTATATGAAGGGGTAGGTTTTCAGAAGGATTTATGGACAAGCCAAGGTGTATTCTTGGACCGTGACATCTCTGCTCATGGGAGAGCCATCTCCTTTCACATAAACACTGCCAGACATGCAGGTTTCTGCAAGTGTCAGCCAGGCAAGGCAGTGCTGGGTCAGTGACGTGGGGGCGCTCAGCTTCACGGAACAATGGCAACATCTGCCTTCAGCTTAGACAGTGCTTGCTCCCTCTGTCCCCTGTCCCCCAAACCTGAGAGGTCCTTTAGGAGCAGACTGGCCTCATCCACAACACATAGCCCTCAGCCCTAAATCTCTTGTTAGCCCCAAATAGTCAGTGATGGTCCTGAGACACAATTATTATTTGTTGTGCATCTTAGTTCCAGGTTTCTAAAAGCATCAGCGTGGTGCTTTACTGACATGAAATGCAGGACCTGTGTTTGGTACCCTGGGACCATGGGAGGAAAGCACATGCAGCTCCCACATGAGAACATCACGATGATGTGCTGATATAATGTTAAAGGGGGGATGCTGTAAGGAAGACACAGGCAAATGTGGAGAAGTCTTCATCATGTCAGCCTTAGGAGATGGAGCAACGTATCCCAGGCCCATGTCCAGGGACTGTTTTGAGGAGGCCAAAACAGCAGGCAGCAAAGGGGAGTGAGCCATCAGGAACTAGCTCTTGGCCTCACTCCCTGGCCTGGTTTTCTTTAAAAGTATAGTCAGGCAGTTCTGAACGACAGCAAAGCAAATGCATGGAAGTTCTACTCTCTACAAAAAGGGAAGCAGGAGAGGGCAAGGAGCAGAGGATGTTTGACATCTGCATGTTCAGGTAGTGGAAAGGTTTGAGTAAATGTGTGACAGGTTAAATTAATTTAGGTTTCTTCTATCAACATGTCTGGTCAAAATTGCTGAGCTAATGAGGCTAGTTCTTTTATCTCTGGTCAAAGTGACCTCAAATCTATAGAATCACATGGTTGACAGTTGAGTATCGCTTTAATGTTGTATTGCAAGGTGAATGTGTACACTTAATGAAAAAGGCTGAAAAAGTGCCTTCAGAACAATTTTCATAAAAAGATGGAAATTATGAGATGGATTTATGAGGAAAACATCTGCTTTCACAAGAAAATGAAGAGAGAAAAACTTGTAAATTGGAGCCAGTTGTTCCAAAGCTGTCCTGCAATGCTGCAGAGCAATAGTAGTTTGGGTGCTTCATGTTCCCAACCCCTTGGTGAGCTGTATTCCTGGCAGGGCTATATTTCCCAGGAGGTAGCACAACTCTTATGATATGCAGGATTACACTTCTTTTAAGAACAGGACTTCTTTTAGATACCAGGTGATGGTGTGAGGTGTGTTTTGGTGCTCTCAGTCCATTAAGTCTAGTCAATTCACAAGTTTTAGTGCTTTTAAGCACCTGAGATGTACAGTGTAATAGCCCAACCCCCTAACAAGGCTTGGCCCAGTCTACCCTGGGGCTTTGTGCCAGCATAACTTTGTTGAGCTGAGCCATGATAAGGTACAATTTGTAGCTGGCAGGGCTTTGCCAGCCAGAGCTCCTGGAGAGGACACAGCAACACTGCCAAACCTGCTGTTGGAGGAAGATGGCCTGGCACTAAGGCAGCTTGACCCCAGTGCTGACCACGTCTGAAGGGGGAATGTTGTTAGTTTGGGAGAACAGTACATTCTACACCCAGCTTTCCACCCACCACTGCAGACACCATGATCTGTCATATTTAATTTATCACATAACTCATAGGCTGTTCTGGCCTCCTTGATCATACTCCCTTTCAAGGCAGCTGTACTAGACATCACCAGCAGTGGCTAGTGCAACATCCAAAGATACTTGAGGTGGAGGCAGGAACGTTAAAAACAACAACTTGGCTTTTGTAATTTGCAGTCTTATGCTTTTTTTGCTTAGCAGTGTCCCTGACAGATCCCATACACTGTGTACAGCTGGCCGTTTTGGTTCTATGCCAAATGAGAATTTCCTGGTGTTAAAAGAATTCTCAGTTGTCTACTTTCTGGGCTTCCAGAATAGTACAAATCAAGTTTAACTTGGCTGTAGAGCTAACACTGAATACCTTGAAACAAGCCCATAAATTAGTAAGTGAAAACTGGGTCTTATCGTCCACAAAATACAAAATTTCAATTCAAATTACTCTTTTATTGAGCCATATTGCAAGGATGATCACTATTTCTGAATGGGGTGCTAACATACATTTTTTCCTCAGGCACAAAATGGTCATGCTTCCCTATCTAATTCCCTCAGTGCAAGAGCAGAAACAGGCGAGAATCTCTTCTCCTCCATCACTGTAAATCTGGGCAAAGTTCATTTGCTGGAGCAGAATTAATCCACTCTGTACAGACTCAACCCTAGTCATGGTACAGCCTCTTATCTGCAATAAAGGCTACTATGTAATAGCTTGTGGAGAAGTAGAGTAGAGGAATAGAGCTTGACAAACAAAACCTCAAATCAGAAAAGTCTTTGCTTATGTCCTTCTAAAACCTTCCCAGCACCTATGGGGGGGGGGAGGGGGGGGGAAAGAAAAAAAAAAAGGGAAACTGGTTTGCAGGCACTGTTCTCCAATTACAGCAGTTCAGGGGCACTCCCACACTGGATTTTGCTTCTCCATTATATTTTGGCAGCATCTCTGAACAAAGGTGCCTATTTCCTAAACAGATAAAGCTGCATTGCCAACTACAGGGTTTGTGGCTTGGCAAGTCCCATTCTGGCTGCAAGCTTCCCTAATGAAACTACTTGGAGGTTCATTTGCAACATGGGGAGTCCTGTGATGGGAGAAGTTTTGCCTTTAAATGTTAGCATTTAGGTATGAAACTGCAGCAGGCTGAACTCAGATGGCTCTTAGGCATTAATCAGTGCTTTATGTTGACTGTACTGTATCATCACTGCTGTCATATCCTTTATGCATGATGCTGTATATCCCCCTTGCACTGGAAGATGTCCAGTCTTTACAAAGGATGTGCCACTAGGCAGCCTTGCCAGTGTGGGCTCTTGGTCACAGACTATTTCATGCAGGAATCTGTGTTACACCTGTTGAAGAACCATGAAACAATAGGAGCAAGCCCAGACATCCCTGAGTTTGAATATTTTGGATACAAAATAAAAAAGCCATTTATGGTTTCCTTGATGTTTGAAAGGTGAGTGTCAGCTCAGCTGCATCTCAGCCCTGCTGCACCTCAGCCCTGCTCCTTGTTAAACACTTCACAAAGTGCTTTGTGATCTGTGTTGGAGCACCTGGACCCATGCCAAACAGGTGCTTTTAGGGGTGTTTTGTAATCCATGCAACCATCTGACCAAAGTGATTAAATATTGTCTATCCTGTCATTACCATTATACAGATCAGCAAGGGGAAAGCAGAACATTTTTCTCCCAGCATCCAGTGTTGCATCAAACTTTTCCTTAGGATTGCCTTACAGTCAGACTGGCATGTTCTGCTTATGAATGAAATAAAAGGTGAGTTACTGGGAGGCACTGCTGTGCACCCTGGCCATGACTAGAATGGCCAGTGGCCAGCAAACTCTTTAATTTTACCAATCTGAAACCCTGTAGCTGGAAAAGTACTGCCAGTCCCTGAAACATCTTACTACAAACAGAGAGTCACAGAAATGATGCTAAGGGAGGATTTGTGGAGAAAGGCGACAATGTCCAGACCCACCTGTTGGAAGGTAGAAACAATATTAGTCTGAGGAGTGAGATTACAAAGACCTGACTTTTCATGGTCTTTTTAAGGCCTTCATTCCTTAATCCATCTATATAGATTTCTTTCAATTGGCATCTCAGACTGCACACCGCTAGATATCAAAACACTTCAGTGTGGTCTGGAGTCCTGAAGATCCCCATCAGCACTGGTTTGTGTGACAGGGTACCACATGCCTGCCTGTAATAACCAGTGCTGGATGATACAGACAGTAAGAACCAGTTTGGAAAATTGCTGGCAGGAGATGATGTTTAGGACCCTTCCCTCAGACCTGAGAGACTGATACTCAAACGCCTGGGCTGAATTAGTCAGAGCAGGCAACTATACCTGGCTGTTCCTGTTTTGATTTAACACCCTGACTACTCAGTTGTGGAAAACATCAAGCCCCTCAGTTCCGCTTTAAAACAGGATGAGGGAAAAGGTAAATGCTGCCTGCTTTCCTAAAGAGGCAGAGTTTTCCCAACAGCACTCTGCTGATCTTACTGTGGGCAAGGATGGGAACATTTGCTTCCAAGTTGGCTTCAGCACTCAGGTCCCTGAAGATTTTAAACATCCGTAACTATGCATAAACAAAATTTGCCTAAACATAATCACTCCTTTATCATCCTGACTTCACCTACACATGCAGCTTTAGCACTGTGACTTTTCTCTTGGCTGTGGCAGCAAAAATGTTACCTGTGTCCTTGGACAGGACAGAGAAATGTTCTGAAATGTGTTGATCAGCATGGAGTAGTTGAGACCTCTGCAGTGATTTTTCATGTGTGTGTGTGTGTATGTGCACAGAACATTAGAGATCATGAAAATAAACAAAATGGGAAAGGATATAGAGGCATCAAGCAAAAGGTGATTGTCTAAAGGTCAAAAGGTACATGAGCTGCAAAATTTCTCACACCAAGCTCGTGACGTGGATTTCCTTGTTGCAGTCCTTTCTCCCAGTACATTTTCAGTGCTGAGTGGATAATGTTTCTGGCTGGTGACAGGGGCATTTTTTCATCATAAACTAATATGCATTTCCTTTAAGGCTACCTTATGTTTTTACAAGATACAGTTTTTCTTCTCAGAAGTCTATTTGATAGTGGATTTGAATAAGGGTGTTCTAATAGGATGGGAAACGTGGGTGGCTTTGCTTGCTGCTTGCTTTTAGAAGAAGCTGCACCTTCAATTTGACGGACAATGCTGCGCTTCAGTAGACCATTATATTAGTCCACTATTCCTAACATAGCACTCATATTGAAATTGTATTGCTACATTATACAAGTATGGTTAATTAAACCCAGCTATCAGCCCAGGTTCACACAATAGCTGTGTGTGGGTAAAGGAGAAGCAACGAGTTAGGAAAAAAGTATATGTCCTAGAGAAAAATAAAATGAAAAAGAGAGGGAAGGAAGGGGCATAGTTGAAGAGAGAGCATCAATGTCAGGGGAATGACTGGATGGTGACTGCCAGGACTGCAGCTTGACCTGTGCTCTCTGCCCTGCAGCCATGCTGAGTAATTAGGGAGTCTGTTAATTTTTTGTATCATTATTACAGTAAAAGACATACCTTACCACATGGAACTAAAGAGGAATAGTACAAATGAAGCATAACTGACAGTTTTTAAGATAGATGTTTGTCAAAGGCTTACTTAATGTCTCTGAAGTACAAAGCATAATAAGGCTGTGGGTTTAATGTGTCTGGAGTAAAAAATATGTATATCCTCTGCACTATCCTTCTTTCCTGCTCCAGCTGGCTTTTAAAGTACTGTTGAAAACAATCAAGCATAAATAGTAGTGCTTGAAAGAAAAGTTGATATTCAGACTGTTACTGTGTGGGACTACAAAAATTACTTGTTGGGTCTTTGATCATATTCCAGGGAGGCATGAGAAACCACATCAACAGTGCCTCTTCCTGCTGAGCAGGGCACCCTCAAACACAAGAAGGGCAAAGCAATGTGGGAATCCTCTGCAGACCTTTGCAGAAATCAGGGTCCCAGTATGTTGCCTGATGTGGAGTTGCCTGCTGTCGATCAGCACACTTATCATTTGAGTTTTCTTTTTATTTGACTCATTTAAGGCTAGTACCTGAGCTTCAGGGAACAGCTGGCACTTTCAAACATCAGTTAAAAAAAATCACGTTCCTTTGTACTCTTTTTATTGGTGCCTGTTGACCATAAACCTAAAAGGAAGAGTTCAGTCTGCCACCAGTCTGTTCTTTAATACCCCATTCATAGCATGACATATTCGTACTGAAAATTAATCTAAAGACATCCCAAAGGCACAGATGCTCTTTTTGGGGGGAGAAAGAAAAGGCTTTAGTACACTGAACTGTTTCATGAAAGGACTGATGTGGCTTAATCATAAAACCAAGTGAGTGTAGCTGTGATGTCAGTAGTTAGCATTAAAGTACATTTATTCATGGCAGGCACTGCCAGTTTAAACTCAGCTGTGGGTTGGTGAGCTTTAATTTCCTGCAAAAGGCTTGTCATTGTTTACATGGCATTAATCCTTGAACTTCTGTCTTTGGAATATCAGTTTAGTGTAAGTTTAACTAATACACTGAGAAGGTGAGTTTATAAATGAGCATGTTGCTGCATGGCTTGGCTAGTTTGCTCAAGTGGGTGCTGGGCATTGTCTGGGGTGAGCTGTGGGTCTGCAGGGAAGAGGCTGTGGATGTAGGAGCCATCATGTCTAGCACAGCTTGGTCCTGGGCCATGCTGCTTCATGTCCTCTGTGGGGTTGGGTCTCCTTGTTCCAGAAGGTTCCACTGAGGTACCTCTTGGTAGGTCATGTTGTATGGGTGTGGCAAGGAACTAATTTTTAGGGGAAGACGCTGTATTTTGTGACCTGATTACTTCAAAAGCAGACCGTACGATGGAGTATTTTCAATGCCTGCTCTTAGGTTTTGGGCAACAGGGCAAAAATGGGCAGTTAAAATTTAAATGGACAGCAAGGACCTGTGGAGGGCATTGCTAAGCATGTTGGGGAGACTCTCATGGGATAATTCCACCTGTTACCAGAAACATTGCAGTCTTTGATTAGCTGGGTTTTGGTTTTTTCATTAATTACCTTCCCGAGTAGGACACGTGCACATACTTTTTCTCACTGGCTTATGTATTTCTCTTTTAGAAAAAGATTTTGCTGGTTTTTAGTTATCTTTAAAACATGAATATGGGACTACCTTTTTTTTCTTGTTTATGAAGTGCTCCCCACTAAATCGTTTGTGATGTTAACCACTGACAGATTCATTTCTTATATTCTTTTGTTCATAAAGGAAAATATTTTTACTAGGCGAAGTTTCAGAAATTCACTAGCAAATTTGCTTGTCACAAAGGCTTCCAGATAAATTAAAAAACTTCACACACAAGATATATCAAAATACATTTAAAAAAAAAAATCTTCCACAATAATGTTATCAACCTTTATAAAACATGTACCACATCCTGGGTTACTCGATATATGTCTATATTTTGTCAAAGCAAGTACAATTGAAACTATTTTTGTGATAAATTCTCTCTGCTTTCCTTTATTCCACTGATGGAACAATAACCTCTGATGTAAATATCCTGAATTCTGGGATAAGTGCCTTATAGATAGAGCCTATAGCAACGTGTTTCACACTCAGATCTCAGCTTACCTCACAGTGACGTTGTTGAAGTTCAAATTTGAATTTAATTTTCATTGATTGTGACACTCTCCAAATATTTTTTTTGCAGTGTTTGGATCAGAGTAACATTTTTTCTACTCTTCCGCTTCACATCTCCTCTTCTCCCCCCTTCCCCACCCTTTATTTATTTTCCTTTCCTTCTAGATCAAAAATTCAGAAGTACACTAGATTTTAGTGCATTTCTTTGTATACCTGTCCAGGATGCTTTTTGCCTAGGCTATACAGATTGGTGAACTACTTGGAATCAAGCAGTCAGCAGTTCTGTCTTGCTCCCCACAAGTCCTGAAGTTGTTTTTATTCCCTGTGTGAAAATGACTATGTCAGCAGAGAGTACAAAAGGAATCAAATTATACTTCATCTTATTAGAAAACCACCTGGAAGGCAATGGAGACATCCCACTCCTCTTTGCCTTCCAGGTCTTTGATCCACTTGAAAAGCCTCATCCACTGTCAGGAGGGCTTACCTCCCTGCATACTCAGCACTACAAGAAAGTATATTTAAACTGAAGGTTAGTATTGAAAATCCCCAACAGACTTTTCCCCACATTTCACCTTCTTCCCAATGCTTGATTTGGTTCTTCTAGTCACAGTCCTTCAGCCAGCTTCAAGTCTTTTGAATCCAAGAAGCAGCTTCCATTTCCCTTCCTCCTCTCTAGAAAAACCTACAAGATTTACTTAAATCACAGGGGTCAACAAGCAGCTAATGTTTTTCCATCACTGGGTCTCAAAAAGATCTTCACATCTGGGAAGGTTGGTAGCACTGCTATCTGCTACCACTGTCACGTTGTTTGTGGGATTTAGGGGCTTGGACTCCTTCTGGAGCAAGTCCAGAGGAGGGTCATAGGGATGACCAGAGGGATGGAACATCTCTCCTATGAGGACAGGCTGGGAGAGCTGGGGTTGTTTAGCCTGCAGAAGATTCCAGGGAGACCTCATTGAGGCCTTTTAGTGCCAAAAGAGGGCCTAGAGAAGAGATGGAGAGGGACTTCTTGCAAGGGCTTGTAGTGATAGGAATGGCTTTAAACCAAAAAAGGGTAGATTTAGATTGGATATTAGGAAGAAATTCTTTACTATGAAGGTGGTGAGGCACTGGAAAATGTTGCTCAGAAAAGTTGTGGATGTCCCATCCCTAGAAGCGTTGAAGGCTGGGTCAGATGTGGCTTTGGGCTACCTGGGCTGGTGGCAGATGTCCCTGCTCGTGGCATTGGAAGTAGATAGTCTTTGAGGTGCCTTCCAAACCCATATAATTCTTTCATTGTGTGATCAACAGCCCATCCCTGACAGTTACTTAATCAGCACAGTGGTTGCAAACAGCGCTTGACCCAATTCTTTCCTTTCCTGCTTAGGGCTCCTTACTCCTGGGGCAACTGGGAATGGTGGGAATGTAATGCAGAGAGAGGAGGTTTATGGGTTTGTTTACTGACCTTCAGCATGCACCCTGCTGTGAAGAGTCTCTTGCTCACGTACACAGAGGCACATGCATGCACACGTGCACATTAGGGCTGTGATCATACAACCCCCTTTCAGAGCCCGTGCTCATCTCTTTAATATTTGATAGCTATTTGGCAGTCAGCAGAGAGGAGCCGAGCTTTGTGTTATGTAACTCCTATTAGAAGTTTGGGGTTGATAAAGCATAAGTCGCATTTCTCATTATGAGAAATAAAGTGTGTTTCTCACTTCTTTGCATCCAAATGCCAGCCTTTGATGTCTGTACTTGGCCCTCGCTGTAGCTAAAATCTCTTGTGGCATGTACTTCATAGCAATGTAAAACAGCAGTGTGTTCTTTGCCCTGCTAGTTAAGGAGATGCCAAATGATGTCAAGTTGAGGCTGAAAGTGCTTTTCCGCTCTACAATCAAATAGCTGAGCTCTGGAAGCATATTGCTGCTTTTTTAAGGATCTCCAAACCCAGTTGCAATGAGATTACTCCATTCCTATTTCTTCTTCTGCATTCCTCATAAACTTACAACTCCCTGTTTGCTTGCTCTTAGTGCAGTACAACAGAGGGATTAAATGGACTTCATCTTTCCTTTTTACCTTGATGCTTTAGTGCGTTTCAAAATGAAATAGGACTGTGATAAATTGCACCTTGAAGAAACCAGAAGATTAGAAGGAGGTTTAAGTTTTCGGAATAAATTAAAGTGGGTAAAGCAGCAGGCAAATAAAACACAATTTAAAAGCTTATAACTCCCTCTATTTCTGCGAATCTGAGATTCTCTCCTGGACCTGTCCCCCTCCTCTTCTATGTTCTTAAAGAAAATTTCTTGGCAGCTATTATGCCCTGTGTTACCACAACACTATATTCAGTACTTTAAACTTTACAGGCTAGGAGAAATGACTAGTATGACCTTCAGTCTTGGATATCCTTCCTTCTTTATCTTTTAGAATTACTTCCCCAAATAGTCTTTATTTAAGCTTTTAGTTTCATGTGGTGTTGAAGCCAGTCCTGTGATTTCATGTATTTTTAAGTGGATAGATTGAACTGCAGATGACAAAGGTTCTACTTTATCCAGTAAACCAAACTGCTTTTATTAATACCCTAGGTTTATGATGAGGCTCAACTTTTTTCTTCCTCCCTCCTAGAAGTGAGCCTCTTGTTTGAGAGAAGCAGCTAATTGATGGTGGAAAATGTCTGTGTCTCCCCTTGCTGGGTACAGCCCAGATGTGCTCAGGGGAAAGGGGGTCCTGGGGAGAAGAGGGCAGCTGGCTCTTCCTGCCCATGCAGCACTTGGTGGTTTCTGTGATGTGGCCACCTGTGCTGAGTGAACTGAATTGAGACCATGCAATCATTTCCTAAAGGCCGCTGAGCAGCAATTACCTATGCTAATGGATTTTTGTGCTACTGATGTAGACTGAAGTTGAGCCCTTTATGGGTGTTGTGTCTGGGGATAATGGGTAAGGTGGTAAACAGTTTCCAGGTTACCCAATTTAAAGGTCTTGCTCTATCAGCAAGTACTTGCTTTTTACAAACCTGCTCAGTGGAGCTTCTCTTTGCCAAAACCCACTCTCATTTAGCTCTATGAAGAAGATCATAAGACACATCATTTTGAATAGCTATTACCGACATTGCAAATAGCTGATGTGCACTAGGGAAGTTTACTTCCTTGTTTGGATTGGTGGAAGGATGTAATTTTGGAAAATAGAAAGGCAATATTATTTTAAGGTACAACTGTGTTAGATATGAGATGTGCCTAATTTTATGTTTTAATAAGCATTGACTAAACTGAAATTAATGTGTTTATAAGAAAAACATTTCTACAACTTCTGTTTTCAGGTGCCAAATTACAAATATCTTAAATGGTTTGATCTCTAAAGGTTTCTTGTTGCTAATCTTTGAAAATCAGCATTGAGATGCCCCAAAACTGAGGTTTTTAAAAATCAGTTTTGACACATAACTGATTGTGCACTAAAAATAAAGCTATATTTTGTTGAGGTAGGAATTGATACATCCACCCCACCATTCACTGCAAGCCAAAACTACATGTGAGATAATTAACTCCTAGTTTCTATAGCTGAGAGATTTTTTTCACAACAGAAGGCCCATTTTTTTCCAAGAATATAAGACAATACTGTGCTTTTAGAAGTGGCAATTTTTGTGACTTACGGGCATACGTACAGGTTGTTTTGAAGGTAGTGTCATGCACAGTGGGTTATGGTACAGGATTGGTGTCACAAAGAATAAACCCATGCAATTTGTCATGGGATATAATTGAAACCATGTCTTTACAACATGAAAAAGAGGATTGGAAGTTTATAAGACATCCAGCAAGATCAATCCAGAATATTTGTAGTACCTGCCAAAACAGATCTGAAGTTCCTGTTGAATTACATCCTGAGACCTCAAGGAATATAATACCAAACTTGTTAAAAGTACTAAAGTCTTTGAAATTGTAGTAATCTATTTTGCATGATTTGCAGAATATACGAGTATCAGGCATAAAAAGCTACCCTAAATTAGATACGTATTCTTATGTGGTGTCTAATGTATTAGGCAGAATATGCTTTGTCAGTTACATTAAACACCTCCAACATCAAAAATTTAAGCTTAAGCTTAAGGATGAAAGTGGCCTGCATGTGCACTTTCTACGCTGCTCTCATGAGAACAGGCAAGCCACCAAGTCAGGCACAGCAACTCCTGTCCCCCTAAAGATGGCAGGACTCTACTAAAGATTTTGAGATGAATGAATGGATATTTAAGGGTAGTCTTGGGTATTCAAACTGACAAATGTATGCAACTGACGAATATGCACTACACTCAAGTCAAGTGGGCAGTAACACAAAATATATAATGTCTCCAGTACTATTTTGTAATCTCTGGGAATGGGTGATGTTTGGATATAGAAACCTGGAAGGAAACCCCATCTGGGATACCATCCTCCTCTGAATAAGTAAAGTTGAATAAACATTCATAGCATATAATATGCAGTGGGTGGTAAAACAGATGAATGTCAGAAGACTAAATTTCTGGAAGAAGTAAGAAAAATACAGATGTGGAAAAAGGTTATTGAAAAGTGAGTGATTGTTAAAATAAGCCATGAAGAGACTGCCTCGGTCAGGTCTTTGTAGCTCTGGCTGTCTGAGAATGTAAGAAAGGAGGTAAAAAAAGTCTATAGCAAAATATTTTTTTTAAAAAGTGAAAATTATGTCCATCCCTTTCAATTCTATCTGGGAGTCTAATAAAAGATATTATCTCTCAATACAAACCTTGTCTTTTGTGGCAAGATTTACATGCCTCTGTGACATGAAATCCATTAAGCAGATCTAATTAGACATCCATGCCAGAATGTCCTCCGAATTAATGAAATACATTGCAGTCAAAAGGAAATCTCAAAGGAGCACCTAAACGGGAATAATGCCCGCCAAGTTATCTTTGGTTACCTCCTTTTCCTCTGATAATGAAAATGTTCAGGCAGCCAGAATTAATAACATCGTGAATGGCAAATAATGAGTCCCAGAATGCTGGAAGTAAAAGGAGAGTTGGACTTGTAGCCCTTCTATAAAGCAACTGAAGGAGTAAAACTGGAAGCGTCCCAACCAAAACGATGAAAGCCTAACTGTGTCTGGTACATAAATATCATCCTTCTATATAATTTTCATATAGCATTATTTGTTCCCCAGTTTTTTAGTATTCAAGGTTATAGCTTGTCAAATATAACTAATGTAGCAATTTAATCAGGAGTTGCCTCTCATTTAAGGCTGAGTTATTTCTTCATTTATGATAGATAGATAGATAGATAGATAGATAGATAGATAGATNGATAGATAGATAGATAGCTTTTTTTAGATGTTATCCTCTTGCACCATATAGGAAATTAGTGTCAAAGCAGTTAACAAAACCAGACCCCACTTCCTCTTGAAATAATGACAAGAGGGACAGGTGGGGGGAAAATAAATCAGCAGTAGAGAGTGGAACATGGATTGGACAGGTTCACTGGGTAAAAACTGGCTGGATAGCCAGGCACAGAGAACAGGGGTGAATGCAGTTTCATCCAGCTGGTGGCCAGTCACTAGTAGAGTTGCCCAGGGCTCGGTATTGGGGGCAGTCTGGATTAATATATTTATCAATGATTTGGATGAGGGGATCAAGCCCATTCTCAGTCAGATGACACCAGGCTGGGCAGGAGTGTTGATCTACTGGAGGGCAGGAAGGCTCTGCAGAGGGATGTGGACAGGTTGGATCAATGGGACAAATCCAGTTGCATGAGGTTCATTAAGGCAAAATCTGGGTCCTGCCTTTAGATCACAATAACCCCAAGCATTGCTACAGGCTGGGGGCTGAGTGGCTGGAAAGCTGCCTGGTGGAGAAGGAGGGTGCTGGTGGTGCTGGGGGTGCTGGTGACAGCAGCTGAACATGAGCCAGCAGTGCCCAGGTGGCCAAGAAATCCAATGGCATCCTGGCCTGGATCAGCAATAGTGTGGCCAGCAGGACCAGGACAGTGATTGTCCCCCTGTACTCAGCACTGGTGAGGCCACATCTCAAATCCTGTGTTCAGTTCTGAGCCCTCACTGCAAGAAAGACACCGAGGAGCTCGAGCCTGTCCAGGGAAGGGCAACAGAGCTGGGGATGGGTCTGGAGCACAAGCTTTATGAGGAGTGGCTGAGGGAGCTGAGGTTGTTTAGCCTGGACAAAAGGAGGNGCTGAGGTTGTTTAGCCTAGACAAAAGGAGGTTCAGTGGGACATTAGGACTCTCTTACAGCCATCTTCAAGAAGGTTGCATCCAGGTGGGTATCAGTCTCTTCTCCCAAGTGACAGGACATAGGACTACAGGGAATGGCCTCAAGTTGCACCAGAGGAGGTTTATATTGGATATTAGGAAAAAAATTCTTCACTGAAAGCATTGTCAAGCATTTGGACAGGCTGCCCAGAGAAGTGGTGGAGTTGCCATCTTTGAGGTACTCAAAAGATGTGTGGACATGGGGACATAGTTTAGTGTTGGACTTGGCAGTGACAAGTTAATGGTTAGACTTGATGATCTGAAAGGTCCTTTCCAAATCAAAGGATTCTATGAAAATTAATGTGATGAGGAACAGAAGAGGCATGAGGAAGCTTCCCCTCCATTTTATGCACACATAAGCGCCTCTGCATTAAGGTCCTTGCGTTTGGGGAGACAGTCCTGTCCCTGGGACCTTCCACCCCAATCTGAGCCAGTGGCTCCCTCTCCCCATATTCAGTGGGTGTCCCTAGGGGAAGAGGTAGGGATCTGCCTTGCTTACTTTCACCTGTCTACTCCACTGCAGTGGGCTTGGAGTTTGGAGATGTGAGCCCTGAGGAACACCAAGGGGAAGTCCTTACTGCCCCAAGGGGCTCAGTGCCATGGGTGACAGCCTCTCTGCAGACACATGGATGGTTTGCAAGACTACAGCAGTCACGAGTACCCACAGGTTTTCGTTGCCTCTCTCATCTGGTCAGGCTCCTGGAGCCAGCACCATGCTGTGTGTGGTTGTGCACATTTATTTAAGAGTTCCTGATCTGAGTTTAACTTTCCTGCGCGTGATGAAAGAAGAGTTTCCGCCAGATACTGTAACAACACAGAACACAATTTCTGTTGCTTTGATTATTTTTTTATTCCTGTGAAAAGAAGCCATATCTGCTCTAACATCAGCAAGAATGCAGCTTTTTAATGGCTTTATTCCCTTGTAATATTTGTCCTAGATAAGGCTTGGTTGCTAATTATTCTGGCCCTGGTCCTTCCTTCCTCACCCCTGCTGAAACATAACCCCTGTCACAAGCTTTAGTCAGCACACAGAAAAGAAGCAGTGTCAGGTCTTCTAGCTCTTCCATTATTTTTGACTGACAGCCTAAATTAAAATCCTTTGCTGACTTTCATTTAAAAGCAACAACTATTGGTGTTTGGGTGGAGGAGAGGAGTGAAAACCAATAAAATCAGCCTCCAAACTCAAACTTGCAATGCTTTTTACACTGCATGAATGCCATTGCCCCTTCAAATCTGTAGCTGATGCTGCAGAGATTACAGCACAGACAACTACACCACAGCATGTCAGCTGCCCCATCCTTCCTGGTTTGCACTGCCTCTGGCCACCAGGAGTATGATGCCTGTTGGATAAGCAAAATAGCTAAGCCTGGGGAATGTTAGTCTTAAGGGACTCATGCCATTTAATTTTATTTTATCGTGAGAAGGAGGAGATGAAGACCATACTTTGAAGTTTTCTATGTAACTCTGTGTGTGTGTGTTCAAGTGAGCATCTGGGTTTGTGCTTTTTCTGTGCCGTTCTCAACCAAATACAATGCTAGCTTTCCCTGACCCTTCAGAAGTCTCCAGAAGGACCTAGATAAAAGATCCCACAGCAACAACTGGCTCTAGCCAAGGTCTTTTCTTTGAGAAACTTATTTTTCTGCCTAAAATATTCAAAAGGGACAAAATTGCTTCATGCTATCAAAAATAATCTATAAAGCAAAATGCCTAGCATGCACAATTGGTTGCAATGTGCAAGGCTACATATACATTTCTGTTATTAAACTAGGGGGTTAATTTAGGCTTGGCACATAATGAATCAAGGAGATTTATAAATAATTGCCTTGGAGATAAGTCATAGAAAATCTTACATCTGCTTCTTTGTTAGTGCTTCTGGAGTGTAGTCATTTTGGGAAAGATTAAAACTAGCTGATGTAGATATATTCCCCCTCCATAAGTGATCTTGTTCTGGGCAGTTGGTTCATTTCAGAGCCGAGGATGCAGGAATTAGGATTTGCATGTGGTCCTGTTGCCTTAGGGCTGTCCAGCCCCTACACTTCACAATTGGAGTTTTCCTTGAATTACTGGTAACTGAATCTGTTTTTGAAGGCCAGCCCTGTCCTGACATTAGAAAATGATGCTTCCCACTCCCAGAACTGAGTAGCATCCTCCAAGCCCAGTTTCTGAGAGCAGTAAAGGCACCTATGGCAAATTTTCAGTGTCTTATAAGAATATTTTTCCCATCAATCTAGAAGCGTGGGCTAGCAGGCACTAACTGATCCTTCTTCTCTCTGGAGTGAAGTGAGTGTAGCTGGAGCAAAACCCTGGCTGGAGGGAGGACAAGTGGCTGTAAATGCACGAAATTCTTTGTTCTCCTCCCCGGTGTGTTCTGAGGTCTCTGCAGAGTCTCTCATAAATCCCAAGCAGCAGCCCCAGGGCCATGAGGGACCCATTGACATGAAGCTTTTTAAATCTGCCCTTTCAGAGGTGTAGTAGGGGCAACAGTAAAACCACCAGGATAACAGAGCCACCAGAAACTGCTAATGTTTGCTCAGTCCAGCCTCTGCTTCCAGATGAGCCTAAGCTGTTTTCCTTTCTATTTTTATTTAATTATTTTTTCTTGGTTTTCAGTGTTTCCAGAGATTACTTTGTCCTTTTTTCATAAGCCATCAATTCACACTGTGATCTGAGACACTGAGGGAACAGAGGATCTGATGCCAAAATGTTAACAGATTTAAGGTATCAGGAGGCAAGTCACAGGAAATAACTCATTTGTTCAGGCATTCAGAGCAAATATTTATAAATTTCTTCAGAAATAATTCCCACTTCCCAAAGCCAAAAGGCAAAAGGCATTTTTTTCTGGATGTATTGAGACTCATATGGGTAACTAAGAATAGCCTGGAGAGCAGGAAAGGAAAAAGCAATCTGCTTTGAATTTGTAGAAGATCTACCTTAGACATTAAGTAAAGTAGGATGCATTATGGCTAGGCAAAAAGACCTGGATTATGAGGACTCTGAAAAAAAAATGCAGGCCTTTCTTGACTGGATACGTTTACACTAAAGTGAATGAAATGGCAGAATCAAGAAATGGAAAGCCGAATGCTTTGGAAATAGTCTTCATCATAGATCTCTTAGGAAATGCTGGTTACTAGGCCTAATCAAAAAATATTTGCTCTGCTGGAAAGGTGTGATGAGAAGGAGAAATGTTTAACTAAAACCAGGAAATCAACATATTCTTTTTTTTTCCATAACATTGAAATTTTCATTAGTTTAAATCTTTTTGCACTAACTATAGTCTGTCAAAAGTATTTGAAATAAGGTGTTTAAACTTTTGTTTTGATTGGTGCAATTATATTTATTTAATGAAGTAAGACCTGATTTGCACAGATGCAAATGACAGCTGACCCACTCACATTCTGTCTTTTTATACATTTACCACCAGGTCTGGGGGGGGATGCATGAGTGACTGTTATATTGATCAGTGTACAATGGGCGTAAACTTCAAGCACTCTTAGACAAAAACAGCAGAAAAGAAAACCTAATCAACCTACTTTTATGCAAAAGTTGTTTATGGTCTTTCTCAGTTTGGAATAAGAGTGGGTGGACTTGAGAAAAGCTCAGTGAATTTACTCTAAATCCAGCACACAGCTTGTGCACTATTTGTGAATGGACTAGAAGAATCCACAGAAAATGGACATTTTGCAGCTCCCATCCTCTCCTGTGGTGTCCGGCTATTGCTGACTGGTTGGAGCCGTGATCTGCTGGCAAGGTGCACCTTGTTCTGGGGAAAAGGGGACCCAGTGGCAGGGTGTGGGCTGTCCCTGGAACCCCATCATTTAGTGTACCCCTGCTCCTCTTGGCTCATGCAATCAGGCAAATACTCATCACATTGTCCCATGTACTGGACATGTAGACACTCACCATCTAAAGGGACTTGATGTCATGCACGAAGGAAGATGAGAGATTTGAATGCCAAGTTAAGACAATGATTTATCTAGGTCATCATGGGTCTTTCCATTAGCATTCATGTTTTCCTGGAGGATCCATTTGTTTTGGTGTAGCTGGGTCCTGAAGAAAAACACTATCCACCACTCTCTCTGATGACATTGCAAAAAATAAGCTGCTTCTTGATTGCATTAAATTTGTCCTAAAACCAATTTGGAATAAATATGGTTAAATCAATGCATGTATTGATGAAGCATTATTCTCTTACAGTTGACAGGATTTGGGCCAGTTTCTCATGTATTTCCAGCTTGAATTTCTTTGGCATTTCTGGATTAGCAAAGGCATACTCTTTGCCAGGTTCAGCCCAGGTAGGATCTTGGTGTTGAGGTCTTTTAGGCAATTAGTGCTGAGGTACTTTAAATTCACCCTGGTGAATGCAAGCTTCGGTTAAAGCCTTGATGTGGTTTTGAGTATTGCTGCCTTATGCTTTTGGCATGGATTATGGTAGTTATTTTAGCAGTGTGGAGGGACGTAAAATGATAGTTTAGGGCAGAAAAATAATGAAGTTACAACAGCCTGTTGAAACTGCTGTAGAAGTAGAGGTAGTAGACAGGGTCTGACTGTTTGCACTGAAATCTGGCCAAACAACCAGAAGCTGAGGGGCAGGTCTTCTGCAGAGGCAAACATGTGATTTGGTCCTCTGGGCAGAGCTGCACGGTGACCCCAGGAACAGGCTGAGGTGTGGGTTTGGTGCTGACTCAGAGGCAGAGGTGCCAGGAACATTCTGGGCAGGCAGCACGTTTGGTTTCATTTCGGCGTTTCCTGTTCAAAGACCGCACCGCCTCAATGTGCTTATGTTCTCAGATGTGA
This sequence comes from Cyanoderma ruficeps, assembly GCA_008694505.1. NCBI lineage: Eukaryota > Metazoa > Chordata > Aves > Passeriformes > Timaliidae > Cyanoderma > Cyanoderma ruficeps. Next base: position 24,934,890 of record VZDJ01007754.1, read on the forward strand.
GACAGTCACACTCCAATGTAGGACGGCTCCAGGCAGTGAAAGCTGTAAGTGCTTTGCCAGTGAAGTGGAAAGTATGTATAATGTACATGGTATCAGTGACTAGTGTTTTATTCATTAAAGGCATCCTAGTTTTGTACTGTTATGTCCTCAGCAGAGCAGGCAGAACATACACTTTGAATTGCGATCCAAAGGTTTAGTTTATATTTCAGAAGGTCTGACATCATCTCCAACTGCACAGAATATTAAAAGATTTTACAATTGGTGCATGGTATCACTAGCCATGTGTATGAAAATAATTCATGCCATCATTTGGAGGCAATTGTACTCTACTGAGATGCTAATTAAGGGAAGAATACAGTACAAACCCAATGTCAGAGGTCATGACATTACTGAGATTTTCCTCATCAAGTTGCTGGTCTTGGAAAAGCTTCACAGTGCTTCCTGTTTTTTTCACAACCAGTTCTGCTGTCAGTGGCAATACTTTATTGGACAATGGTACACATGCCTTTACCAAGTCAGGTTCATATATATTGAAATATCTGGTCTCTCTCCAACCTAGCCTTTCTGCAAGCCTGAGTCAGCAATGTTAGCCGATAAAATAGAGATGGAAAACTAGAAACAAAACAGAACAACACAAATGCTTCCCAAAAATCTTCTCTTACTGCTGCTAGCATTTCTATTTTGCCTATGATCACTGTAAAAACAAACAAATGGAACTATTTGTGCTTTTCCTGTAAATTTTGGTGTGACATTTTTCATGGTTTCCTTTTAGGCTCCAACCACATCTGAGCTCTTGAAGCCCAGACTATCTTTTCTATCTTTTTATTTGACTCTTTCATTTTTTCCTCCAGCCCTGCTGGCCAGTATTTGTATAGCATGCTGCTAGGCACATGTGTAATTGTATCTTTTATGGTTCTTGATATCTGAGTGCTAAAGAAGGACTGCACTATAGTTGAGTACTGTAAATATTATTATTATCAAATAGTAATACCTGGTTCAAATCCCAGTCTTTTAGGTCCCACCTGTGTTGCTGCTCCCTTGAGTAGTCCAGCCCATTTTGGTGGGATGAGTCCTGCTAGCAGAGCCAAACCTACTGCAAGAGTGTGATGGTCTGATTCAGAACTTGCAGATAACCTTGTCAGACCCTCACTGAGTCCCAAAGGAGTATTCTTCTGGAAGAACTGGTGGCATGCTGGCTCTGTGCATACAGAGAGGAGATTCCTGTGGATTGTTTCTCAGTTTGGGGAGAAAAGGACTTGAGGCAGACTTGAGGCAGAATTTCATGTATTGACATGATTCCCTTATTTTTTGTAATACCAAAGCTCTTCCTACCTGCAATCCACCAAGGCAACCAGCCTTGTATATTGTTCTCAACACTGAAGCATTCGAATAAAATGTTTTTCTGACAGATCAGAAAGATAAATTGCATCTGTTTACTTTCAGTATGTCTTTAAGACAGAATGCCTCAAGTGCCAGAGCAGGCTGTGGGAGGTCTCCTTCACTGGTTTTAATTAACATTACTTTGCCTCATTAAAATTGCTGAGCATTTTGTTCCACCTAAAGTGGAATAAACTATACTTAAAACAAAATATGCATTTCCAAAAAGAAATTAGCACAAATTTTAAATGAAAATTATGAAAATCTGCATTAAATTTAGATATTCTAACTTGACTGTCTAACAAAAGTCTGATGTTAGCCTTGTAGATGCCAGCTTTGTAGGCTTGTCTGCCTCCATACTTGCATTAAGGAATAGCATTATCTCTTCTTGTTGTTATTCATAACTCCCCAGACTTCCTTCTTACCTCCTCTCACCTGCAGTACTCTTGTGGCTGCTCACTGATAAGAGGGGCCTTTCTCTCCCCACCCACTTATTCTAATCCCCATTCCAGCTTTCAGTGGCTGAACAATGTCTCTTGGACATAATCTTTACATCTCCTCTTTAGAGGACAAAGTACAATTTTTCCTTTTATGATTCCCAAAAATGTATAGAGTGATTTGTGTGATGAACGCCAAACAATTGCTTTCTGTTCACCATTAGCAAGGGACCCTTGCTTTCAGGTTTTTAACATGTGACCTCCACATATCAAAATGACCTTTTCAGACATTGGAAAGCTCAACAAGATGTGAAAAGAATTAAAGTGAAAGCCCAGGAGTGTGTTGTAATGACACTTAAAAACTGGCTTCATTGCAGCGTTCCTCAGGAAAAGCACATTAAGACTGGAACACACATCCTCAACATTTTGTAATCTTAAGTTACCTTAGTACTGAGGTGTTATTAACACATCAAATCACTGGTTGTGTCTGAAGAGGAACACAAAAGCTGCCTGTTAGAAAAATTCACAACTAAAATAGCTCATGGGAAGGAAGCTGACCAGTGTATTTTGGGGAAAATACTGTAAATCAAAGGAAGCTGGTATTGTCAATTTTTTCGGGTATTTGCTAGCTGTTGACCTTTGTGAGGGACCAGCCCACCTAGCTCTTGTTGCAGAGGCTCCCTCCATACAGTGAGGGGAGAGGAATAATCAGTCTCTGGAAGGCAGTTTGGTTTCTGTCTCTTCTCAAGAGAAACTCAATCCATCTATCATTCTTCATTGCCTAAATATGGAGGTAAAGGTGAATGCACTTTCAGTTTGGGAGCTTCAAGTAGGTTTCTGAAGTCAGGAGGGATGATTCTAACTAAGCCCAAGTGCATAACTGTTGCTAGACCCCTTGTGGTTTCATCCAGACATGCTTTACAATGACATGTCTCTGCTAATCTGCATAAATCTTAAGATAATAACCTAAATGGATCATTCATTATTTATTCTCCAGCAGTCCTAAATGGACTAGTTGTGGTCTCACAGGGTGATGAAGTTTATAAAATGAGAATGGTCAAATACTACGTAAAATATAGACAGGGCCGTGGCAGTGATCATGCTAAGGAGAGCTCACCTGGGCAAGGCAGGAATTGCAGGCTGCTTCTGAGTGAAGAGGTGAAAAGGTCTGTCTGCTGTTTTGCCAAAGCATTTGCATTTGCACCTTTTTCCCATACTTTGTTCAGTTGTCTGTACTGGACAGGGCTTGCTGTTCTCTTTGTGATTGGCAAAGCAAGATTCTTTTGAGCTTCTTGAAGACATCTGAATGTTTTTGCAGTGGCAGGTTCAGTGGGCCTCTGGTGAGACCCAGAGCTTGGAGTTATTCTGGACTTTTCTTGATAAGAAATGAGATTTCCAGTATATGAGTGCTAATCACCAGCAAAGGAGAACCTGTATGATTTTACAAGCCTGGGTCCTGGCAATGAGGAGTATTTAAAAGAAACACACTCAGACCACCAGATGTTGAAATACTAAAGGGAGGAATGTGTGAAACGGAGGAAAGGAAAAATTAGAAATCTAAGAAATATGATGAGATGATGGAAGCAAACCAGAAGACATGCAGCCTGATAGAAATACCAGCCCTTTTTCAGATACCCACTGAAAAAAAAAGTATGGGACAAACTTCCTCTTGTAAAGCAAAAGAGAGAGCCACTGGAGAGATAGCTGCTGGAGAGATATTTGAGGGGTTTCAGCTTGTGAAACTGAGGATTTAGTCTGCTGATATGAGGTTCTTCAGTCATCCTAAAATTCAAGTAACACAGGCAGTGCTATGTTTAGGCAAATGAATGGAGAATTTAGCAAGAAATCTGTCAGCTGTCTCCCTAGCATTAAAAAATTGAATGAAACTGTAAGATTGGCAAGTTTCCACCAATGGTTACTAACAATAGAGGAAATTGTTTGGGTAAATGTTGAATTATGCAGATTATAGAAGACTTTGGGAAAGGACATGGAGAAAAGCCAGTTTGATTTTCTTAGATATCATTTCAAGTGAACAAGGGAAAAAAACCAAAGAAGTTAGGAGACACAGGGTATGGATAGATGATTGCCCTTCTGAGGTGAAACTGGAAGTTAAGGTTCTATGGAAAATTATGTATCACATCCAACCCAGATCATAGAGTCCTGTACATACAAAGTACAAGGAAAAGGAACTAGATAATTAATCAAAGGAGACATAAAACAAGAGAGCAGTAAAGAGTTCAAACTTGGATTCTTTTTGCAAAACAAAATGAGTCAATGTGATATAGAATGTCAGATAAAGAGATAGTCTTAGTGCTTAGAAATTGCATTAATACTTCAGACAAGCTGTAGGAATGAAACATTATCCCTGAAGAAAAGATGCAATTATGGTACAAATGCCATTTCTAAATCTAATAGGTTGGTTTCTAACACTGAAATATTGAGGTCATTGGTTTCTATCCTGCTTATGAAAGACAGAGAGGGCAAGAAGTGTGGGGAGAGAGTGGGGAGAATCTACAGTACAGTCTGCATAAAGCCAGTGCTGCCTGTTGTATGAATATGGATAACATTGGGATCCTGAAAGCATGTGGGTCAATATTAATCAGAGAGCTGCTGTGAGCAGTGTGGTGGAGGATGTCCTCAGATCGCTCACAAGGTTAACAGAAAGGGTAAAACCTGTAAGGTGCTGCTTACATTTCTGTCTGTGATGGGTGGAATGAAGAATGGCAGGGATGTAGGGCATCACAGTGGGAGACATGCTGCCTCCTGAAGACAATGCTAACACTTTATTAAAGTTTGAATAAAAGATGGATGAGAATATCCTACCTCAGGAAGCAACTGCTTTCTAAAATTTTCTTACAATGGATAAAGAAGTTTTACCTGAGTGACTGGTGAGGACCCTGTGATCACAGTCTGGTTACATTCAATATGGGCATACGGGTGCCTGGCATTAAAGAACAAGTAATAGATCTGCTTTGCTCCTCAGGAGGATCAATACACAAAGCTGAGGAAAAATAGTAGTAAAATAAACTGTGGGAAAACCTTTTGCTATAAAAATGCAAAGAGTTTTTAAAATGGATTTTATTGGATGAGGAGATATAGATTCTCCTACAGAGTGGCACATTTTTTGTCTAAAAGCCCATTCTGTTTCAGGATTATGAAAAAGGCAGTAATTAGAAATGAAGAAGCAATACTATAGCTAAATAAAAAAATGCTAAGGAGATGGTAATCAATATAAGTTAGAAGTTATAAAGTGTAGATAATTGATGAGGGAAGCTAAAGACATCAGGGAAAAATCAATGTTTAGCAGAGCTGGGGACAGTAAAGATTATTTAAGTATGTTAGAAAAAAAAGATATCCTAGCAACAGTATAAGGCATTACTTGATGGAGATGACAAAATTGTTAATGATGCAGAAAAGAGAGTTCATCAATAAACATTAATGTTCTGTATTTTTTTCTGGAAAAAAGCAAGGTTACGTGTATGAACCAGGTGATGATGGTAAAGTACTTTCCAGCTCAGTGGTGACAAAAAAGGACATCATGTGCCTTCTAGGTTAGGGCAGACTTACAAAGCAATTACTAGGACTTGCTGAACTGGCCCATTCATTAGGAGCGCCTCCTAATTCAAAGAAACGATGTAAATTAAGGTAGCAAACAGAGGACTTATCTCTGTATGTGGGTGGAGTTTTAGGGTATTAACGATATTTTAGATGGTGTAGGAGGTCATAGTTACTAGATTGCAAGACATTTAGGAAAGGACTGACTTCCAGACTCCACACTCAGTTCTTATGCTTAGCATGTTTGTATCTTCTTGAAGGCATCCTTAATGGGTTGCAAGAGCAGTTGGAGGTGGATGTGCTGTGAATGAGGACCAGACTGGAGAAGCACAGCCTCTGACAGCCCTACCTGGGTTGAGTTATATGAGTGGAGGTGGAAAAGGGCTTTGCTCCCAGTGTGGGAGATGCACACATGGCCACATCAGAATAGTTAAGGGAAGAGATTATACTGAGAAATTATGTGAAGAATAAGATGACATAAAACTCTGAGATGGCATTATCAGAAGTTCTGTTTTCTGTCTTTTTTGCCCATTGGTTTTCATATGAAGAATAGTTTCAACAGTGGACATAATATATTGCATAACCTGATCAGTACCAATGGTCTTGTTTTGATAACATTTAGGAAGGTGAAATAGTAGTAGCAGAGATGAAATCCACTGGCAACAATCCCTTTCCAGTGATAGATCTCTTCAAATTTCTCATAATCATCTGTACTTCACCACAGAGCTATTGATATCATAGCATGGAGGGAAATTCTCTCTCCTGGTTGGGAAGGTGACACAAAATCTTGGCTACCTTTGTTGTGTTTCGTATTAAATAATGTCAGAACAAAAATATTAACCTGTTGACAGCTGACATAAATTAACAGCTAGGAAAGTTTGTAGTTTATGACCCTCCTGGAGGGATTTCCATGTTAAAAGAATTGTTCTTTTGCTGGGTCTTTTCATATCCTGCAGCAAACCATGAAGAGAAACCATTGGCTCCCCAGCTTCTCCTTCTGTCTGATACAGCTTTGCAGCCATATCAGCCTTATGACTTTTTATTCTGAACCTGTTTCCAGCAGGACCTTATTCCTGAAGGTCATTGCAAATTGCACACCTGCATCGCAGGGCTTGTGCTTTTGCTAACCCCACCCTTTGGAACACAAGTTGACTTGAGAATTCTTGAGTCAAGACACCATCATGGTAAGAGGTGTTGTAGTCTTCCAATCTGGAGTTTTTTGGTCTTCTTATTTGGGGGCATTAGTGTGCAATTACAACATGTTCTGAAGCTCTGTCATTCAGTGACAGCTTCTAAAAATTTATTTATATGATTCTTTATCTATAGCTGCGGTTTATTACATATAAAGGGGGCAATTAAAGTAAAGTGGTTATTTCAGGTTGCTCTCATTAACCTTAAAGCCCACATTATATCTGCACATAGCTTAAATTATTGGGGCTTTTCCCTTAACTTGGCTTCCTTTTCTGTTATTTTGCACTCTTGTTTTTGTAGACACTTCTTGTATAAATCCATGTTCTACCAATACACAGAAGGATTTTCTGAGCAAGATTCAATTGTAATGCCATTTACATATGCATTGCTAAAGTAATTATGAGAAGGATTACTACCTTTTGTGTCTCCACAATCAAGTGTATCCTATCAGTGAATGAGTAATTTTCAAATTGTACAAATGGGTGGTCTGGAAGATTATTTCCCATATTGACATGTTATTTCAGTAATTTCCCTCCATATGGGTTTTCTCTTTATGCATTTTCAAAACATTTTATTTCCCTTCAAAATGGGCATAGTCTTGATGAGTCTCGAGATCTCAGAAATCGATAGACTTTCCACGTGGAGCTCTCTCATTTGCACGTCATGTGGTGATAGTAATGAGGGCAGTCGTGAAATGCCCCTGTGACAGCTGTGGGTGACTCTGAGGAGGCTGGGCAGCCACATGCCATTCCTTTGCAGCATGTACAGCATCTGCAGAGAAAATGAGCACAGAGCTAATAATACCTGTGATCTGAAATAAGACAAGCATTACATATCGATCGACAAATGAGAATGACTCTACTTGTGCTCCTGCTGATTTCATGCCCATTCATTTACATTTAGACACAAATTATAAATCTTCTGGGTTTTTGGGTTTTTTTTTCATTCTTTCATATCATATTGTGAACTTCACTAAAAGGTGATTTTATGCCTGGGATACAAACATGTGGAAAATTAACAGAGCTTGAGAAAGGCACTAAAGCTCTGCCAGTGCATTAATTATATGGCAAGTGTATCTAAAAATCTGGTAAATCACCCATAACTTTAGCAGACAGAAGAGGGATTCAGACTAAATTAGCAACTAACATTTTAGATGTGATTCTTACTTAGACACATAAGTAATCAGGATAGTTTCTGTAATAATCATCAGAACTCTGCTACCTCACAATTAGTCTCAAAAGAGACAATTCTGGTTTCTGGAGCTCATCCTCTTTGACACACTACTCAGAATGTATGTAAAGAACAGAACATAGAATGATTTTACTTTTTTCAGCAAATTGTACATCTGTTTAATAAAATAAACCCCTGCATTTTAGTTTACTTTCCTAAAAGGAAATGCAAACATCATAAAAAAACTTCTAGAATATACCATGTTTAAATGAAACAGAATATATATTTACTAGTAGAAGATAGGACTTAGATAAGATCTTTCCCAGTGCCTTCATTTCAGTTATTTTTCTTGCTTCAACTTACAGAGAAGTCATTGTAATGATTGGGTGACAGCACAATTTCCTTGCAGAGCACAGAATCCAGTGCAATTCTATGTAGACTCTGACTATACTCTGAGCTAAAGTAAAAACACAGAAGAAGAAATAACAATTAGACACAAATAATCCACAACAATACTACTGAAAATAAGAGAAAAACAGCAAATATATTTAACTTCACAGTAATGGTCTTTTTATTTGAGTTTTCTACAGACTAAGATTCTTCTCTAAGTGATGTATTAGGATGATTTTTATTTACAGAATAACATATTTGTTGCTCATCTTTGGCTCTGGAAAAACTATTTTCTCTATATTTCTTTTGGTAAATGGAATTGTGCCCAGACACACTCTTGTTGAGAGAGCACTAGGTAATATATGCATTTTTCTTCACTAGAGTGTACCGTAGTCAGGCTGGATGATACTATTCTGCCTTGTGCCAAGGTTTAAATCACTGGAATGTCTAAAGATAAGCCAACAGGGGGAAAAAAATCTCAGCACTAATAATTTATTAAGAAAACTGTCCTCAGGGCAACAGTGGAGAACATGAGAGCATCTGGGAATATGGCCCCTCCTTGCCTGGTTCCAGATTTCCCTGGTGGTGTTTCTTTTCCCTGGGCTTGATGATGGAATGGAAGGGATTCTAACCATCAGCAGACACTCAGGTGGGTTGCCAAGAACAAGCCTGGATACCCATGAGGACTGCCAGGCAGGTGCAAAACCTTTTGGTGCATTTTGGGGCATGCAGGCAGGGCAGCAGGCAGGCAGGCTTGCCCCCACGGGCACCAGCAGTGGCCAACACCTTGGAAGTGGTGTGCTCACAGGAAAACACAAGTATCTTCTCTTTTGTTGCTTCTGCTCTCCTGCTTCTTGAAGACAGTGGTGGTGAGGAGGTTTATTGAGATTCTGTGCTCAGGTTTTGGAAGGGGAGGAAAGGTGGCTGTTCAGCAGGAATATACTGTGAATGTGGAGGGTGTGGGGCAGGCAGACTCTCTTATATGGACTAGCAGAGTTCATTGCACAGCCTTTAAATGCTCTGTGAAAGATGACTAAGAAAAACAAGCAATAGCTGCAGGAGCACCTGGTCCTCAGGCAGAAAACTGGAGGTGAAGCACAGAGAGGTTGATAAATGCTCCTTTTGCTGAGCTTCAACAAGGAACAGGTACTGTGTTCAAGACTTTTGGACACAGAAATAAATGCAATTCTCCTTATCTGAGTTCTTCTGGTGTTCATGATAGAGACAAGAGTGAGGAGCTATAACAAATCAGCACCACATGGTGATGCTCACTTGGAAATGGGAGCTGCTTCTGCATGGGGACTTGAGAATGATGCATAGAGCTGGCAAAGTGCACTGCAGATATGGCCAGTGTTTCCCAGTTAAGGGCTATGAGAATTTTTGGTTTGTGCTGGCTGCCAAGGCCAGACTCATTTTAAAACTAGATATTTACCCTAAAATGCAGTCAGCAAACACTCCCTCATAGTCCCTTGCTAGTGGTAGAACGTCCAGAGGTATGTTCTCCTCCTTGTTTGAGACACCTCTCCCAGAATACGATGAAATACTTAATTGAACTGCCTGTTTCTCTCCACTGCCTAGAGTGGAAGCCCCTGCACTGCCAGAAAAGCCAGATGCCTACTTTTCAGGGTGGATGAGATACATCTGGTCTTCAGAATCAGCATTATGCTGAAAAGTCACCTTGTGTGATGATACCACAGCTGCTACAACTGTGAAGTTGGGTGATTTTAAAGGCTGATTGAATCCCATTGTCATTCATGAATTAACACATAAAGGCTGAGCTCCTAGGCCTTGGAGTAGGGGATTCTAAGGAAACTTTCCTAAATTGGAAGAAAACACGATTAATCAACTTCTGGGTATTTCTGTTGCTATTACGCTGAGTGTTTTTACTTACCAGTAAAAAAGTATTTTAACTACTGAGTACGCCTTCCTTATATTAAAAACATTTTGCAGAATATTGGATGCTGAATATGAAAAATGCCCACTGAACAGAGGATAGAGAGCAATGAGCATTTCTGTTTCACAGTGCCTGTGAGGAAAAAAGGATGGTTTCATGCCAGAGTGAGAGTGAATTAGATGAAAATTTCAGTGAATTGAGAGCTAATAACCACTGTACCCCACAGACTCCAAAATGCTTTGAATTGAGTGAAACATTTTGTTTGATGTGGAATGAAAGATTTTATTTTGGTTTCTAACAAATTCAAATATTCTATGAAATAAGGAAAATTTGTATATGGAAGTAACTTCAAATGAGAAAATCAAAACCTTTCATTTTCAAAATGTCAAAATGAAGCCTTCCCATTTTTCACTGATTTCTTTTGTCTGAAGCTAACAATTCAACAAATTTGATATGAATTCATGAAATATTTATGTGATGATGAGTCTTCATTTTATTTCAATAAATAGCTTACAGTTAAAAACTATGCACAGCTTAAGCATTGCATCATGTTGTCCAGCCAGCACTTTAAGAACACCAGGTTTTTCTCTCAGATATTTTAAAACCTGAATAGAATCTGTTACAGACACTAATAAAAATGACAAATATATATCTTTCTTCATAAAAATATAGATTTGCTGTTAAAATGTAGAGTAAGATACCTTAACTCATTGTAAAAGACTTAAATTACAAAAATGGGCAAAATAAATAATTGAAATGATGGAGCATGTTGTATAAAACTTAATCCATTTACTGGTAACTGAGTATTTTAAAAATCTGCTTCTGAGAATATTTCTTCACAGCTTTTTCCGCAGTTTCGCTGTGTATGTCCTTTGATTTGGTCCTGTTCTGCTAGGGTTCTCCCACCACAGTTTCACCAAAGGGGCTGGATAAACACTGAGCAGATAAATTGAAAATATATATGCATGACTTGCCCTCAATTTGCATGATTATTGCAGCAAATATAAACCTGACATAAGGCAAAACAACAACCTATTGATAAGGCTGGCTGAGGCAGGCTTGGGTCCTAACTCTTTTCAGACAGTGTCTTGATTTATGCTATAAATAATCAGGGTAGGATTTTATGTTGAAGCCTTTGTGTGGGAGTTAAATGGGAAGTTCTAACCTTTGAACTGTCTTTGGGCTCCAGTTCAGAGGGATGGCACTGTGTTCAATGTCACAGAAAACATGAAAGGGACTCTAAGGGATAGGAAGAGTGATGCAGTACGCCCTCGTTGCTGTTGATTTTTCCTTGGGGATCCTTCTCACATTTCTTTTTGTTGATAGGCTTCAACTTTTTTTGTGAAGCATTTTCAGAAAATGATTGGGAGAGCATACGCACATATAAAATTTTTAAATAGCAAAGAATACTTTCAGGGGGGAGAGAGGAGGCACTGTTAACATGATACGTGCTGGTTTTGTTTGTACATGCATAGTAGTCATATACAGAAAGAGGAAATGCTATTTGTTCATAGCATAGGTGGAGTACTTAATTATGTGGAAACTTTAGGTTATGGTTGGAGGGCAGATTTAATACCTAATGCAATTAAAGAAGTAGAATCTATAGAGAGTACAAGATAGTATTAACATATTTGGAGCACCTTTTCTCTTTGCTAAAATGATTACACAAGAAGAGTGTCTGTGCCAAATCTAACATTCTTCATGAGTGTAATCCTACTTGGTTTTGGGGACAGTTTGAAGGAGTCCCTTTGTATATGTCTGCCACATCATTCTGTGTACTGAGGAGTAAACCTCAGTATGAAGGATGTGCTTCTGTGGTTTCTGATAAATTGCATTGCAGCCGTGGCTTTGGTGTTTTTGTTTTCGCTTCTGGCTGCTTTAATACCCTGGGAATTCTGGCTTTACAGTATTAAAAATGAGTGCCATATAGAAAGCAGCTACAAGTCTCAATGCATATTGTTCTTGGATTTTACAAGTGGCATCAAAATGCAGTCAGAATTCACTCATCCCATAACTGGAGCAAGAAAAAAGCAAGGTACACAAGTAATTCCTCTCCACTGGTGGACAAGGTTTGAGCTGGGGGGAGGGATGGCAAAACATGGAAAGTAGATACATGGAGCAAAGCTTTTTGGACTTGGCATGCCTCTTGGTCCCCCTGTGGACTTATGAGATCTCTCAAATGTGGATGCAAATTTCCCATGTCACACCTTGCTATTGAGTGGAAATTAAGTCTAATGTGAGGGTGGCTAAAATGGTTAGTAGGTGTATTAAACAGTCTCTGGGTTCCATATCACATCAGTGGGAGGCATACAAATGCTTTCTTTGGAATTAAAGCACATGCAGCTGATAGTCTTCAGTTTCGTTTTGGTGACTTGCTTTTTATTTTCCCCTTAGAAATATAAAGCTATAATCAGCTGGAGTAGTAGGTCACAGGGTTTCATTTTCGTGCGGGAGGAGAAGGGTGATAAAGATATTTTTTATTCACAGAGAATGTTATCATGCAGCATGAATGGGAACTGGAGCTCATTTAGCCTTTCTCTTCAGCCTCTCAGAGCTGTACTTTACAGAAGAACATGTTAGAATTTATGAAAGTTTCATTACTAGATTTGTCAGGCAACATTTGTCTGTTGAGAAAAAGACAAACCTGCTTAAATTCTGGAGATGAAAAGGCATGCCTCCTTACTCTTAGGTGACAGACCTTTGTGTCTGCAGCCTGCCCGAGGTAGCAGACTCAGGTCTCACTTCTGAAATTAGGTATGGATTTCCTGCTGGCAGGGGGAAACAGGGCTGAGGTCTCCTACATAGGGATGTATTGCCTGATGCACATTCTCTGTGTGGAGCTGCCTACCACAGAGTGCAGAATCCTGAATTTTAGCCTTTCTTGCCTTTTTTTCATACTAACAGAGACATTGCCTGCTGCAACAGTGTAAGAAATGCAGCAACTTGAGGTCTCAGCCCTGTGGCAGATGTTTCTTGCTCCCCTGGCTTTGGAGATGCCTCACTAACTAAACCCAGAGTATCAATTCTCAGGTGGCAGCCTGACAAGAAATTTTGGGGTGTCACTCAGAGGGCCTGGTACAGCAAAAGTGTCCCAGGCTTAGCCCCAGTGCTCAAATCTTAGCCCTCAAAGCCAAAGGCAAAGAGTGCCCAAATATCAATGGGTACATTAGGATGCCCCAGACGGTTGGAGGAACTCCAATGGCTGATGAAATAGGTTCTGAAAGGTCACCTGGTAGAGGAAAAACTCAGCAATTTTTACCTTGCTTAGAAAATAATGTATGTCAAAAATAAGATAAAATCGTGCCTTTGCTCAGCAGCTGATATTTTGAAATGAGGTCTTTCATTCTCTTGGGGAAAAAAAGGTTTGCAAGAGAAGTTGTGGAGAGACCTCCCTGTAAGTGACGACTGCAGCAGAGTGCTGAGGCAGCTTGAGCTCCTGAAGAAATTTAGGAGGCTACACTCAATGCAGGGGATATGAATGTAACTTCCAGTAATTCCAGTAATTCCAACAGCTTCTGTTGTGTCCCCTCTAGAAGTGATACTGTGTAAGAAGGTCAAAGCAGGAAGATAGGACACACTGAAAGACTGAGGAACATGAAAGAGGCCCACATTTTCCCCAGTTTCCCACACATCTAATTCCAGACATTTGAAAAATTCTATCCTGGTCCCCATAGAATTATGCCTCTACACTGTGAGACATATGGTGTAGGATCCACAAAGTATTTGGGAACCTCCCACTAGAGACCATTCTTTGGGCACACAGGATTAGGCCCATACTAGATTTCTGCACCTTTTGGAAGATGGCATTTGAGTTAAATGTACTGCATTTAGCCTCTGTTGAGACTGCAGGATGTTCTCCCCTGTGGTGTGATGATGACTGGAGTGGCTACGCTCTGCAGCTCTGCAGCCTGAGCCCACCAGCAAAACTGGGTCCCAGGATGTCTGCACACAGTGAGTCCTGTGTACATCCTCCTAACATGATCACTGGCTTTATATGCTCAAGCCATCAGGTAAATTTAAATGTGTCAATCAGGAAAATTCTAGGAGTGTAGGATACAAGTGAGGGCAAGCTTTATTTAAAAACCTGTAGGTTGGCTGTGGTTAGACCACTGGGGAAGCGTGTGGCTTGTCCACATTTAATGTTAAGTCAGGCTTAAAATCACATTAGTTAAAACAAGTTAGCTAGCACATTTGCAGATGGAAACACTTTCCCAGTCCTGATGTTTCTAGAGGAAACAGTTTCTTGTCTGCAGTAGTGAATAATGCTTTGCATTTGTTTGCTCATTCTATTTATTCTTACAATAAGAATAAGCACCTGATAACTGTGTTAAGCACAGTTAAGTGTAATAAGCACATCCCACTGAGGCACTTGCACTCAGACATCCCTGTGATGATCAGGTTAATCATTTCAACAAAACAAAACTGAAAGGAGAAAAAAGGGTTATGTTTTCAGTCCACTTAAACCCTTGAATGGACTGATTGCACTTGCGTGCCCATATGGGACATTCACTAAAAGAGTTGGACTCTATGATCCTTGTGGGTCCCTCCCAAATCAGAAGGTTGTCTGTGTGTGAGAGTGTGTGTGTGTGGGGATGTGTGTGTGTATGAAAGAGACAAGGCTGGTGGAAAGAAAGAGGGTCCATCAGGAAGGTGGGGACCATCTCCTTTGGCAGCAGCACAGACATAGATGGCTTTTGGTGAGCATGAACCTGGCCAGGTGCACCAGGTCTGCCCAGCTGGCATCAGCCTCCTGGACCTGGTCCTCTGCTCAGCCTGAGGACCATTCCCAGGAGGGAGCTGGTGTGCAAAAGGATGGCAGCAATCCTCTGCAGCTGCCATTTTTATGGTGTACTTTGTGATGGCTGTTTTCGGGTTCAATCTCTTGAGTGATCAGTGCAGCTTGGCAGCACTGCAAAACCCAGAGGGGCAGCAACTGGCAGTGCAAGGGGGCAGTGGTTGCTGTGGGCCAGCAGAGTGAGGTTGTGGGTCAGCAGAGTGAGCTTCTGCAGCCAGCACTGCCCCAAAGATTGTGCTCCAGTGGCTCCTATCCCTTCTTCTTTCTCACTCTATAATAAACAGTACAGACATTAGAGAAGTCATGTTGTCTGAGTCAAGAAATTACTAGGGTTTTCCAATCAATTAAGCAAAGCATGTGTTAAACGACTTATCTGAGGGATTGGATTGCCTTTCTCAGCCTTTCTTTTTTAAAGGACTTAATATATCTCTAGCACAAGGAAAAGAGATGGCCTAACAATATAAAGCAAAAAGGTATTGAGAAGCTGGAAGCCAATAAGCATATATAAGAACTCTCACCAGTTTTAATTACCTCTACACCACACTGAGGAGAAATTTGGAGAAGCTTTCAAATTTTGCAATAAAGTCCTACCTATTTCTTAATGCACTGGCTGCCCAGACAGGGGCACCTTTTTCTCTAGTCTGATTTACACACACAGTGTTTATATGAGTATCTTCAGGTGGTACACTGAAAATCTTACTTCTCAGAGAGTAGTGAGATCTTTTCTTGCTATCATCTTATGTATACCATTGCTTGCCTGTTTTTTTGTTCAAAGGAACATACTTCATGTGGTTTTTTATTTCTTTGTTTTCCCCTTCCCAGCAGTTTTATTTGTGTGTTGGTAGCAAATGATTCTTATATTCAGGTTGCATGGTTTATTAAGTGGGGAAACTGTGGTTTCAGGAGGCTAAGATGACATTAAAAAACAAGTACTGAAAATAAAAATGTGTGTCATACCAACTTATGTATACAACATTTGAAGCTTGAAAACCAAACCAGTGCATGCACAGGGTCAACATTTAGGTCAGCTGTTTCAGGGCTGATGTCTGCTGGAGCAAAACTGGGTTATTCTTGAGATAGGCATTGTCTAGCCATGTCTCCTCAGGGCCTCTGCCCCTCCAGCCAAGGTGTCATGAAAATTTAGCAAGGGACTCAAAAAAGCCCAGGCTCTTCTGAAAGCAGGAAAGTGGGACAGGGCTGTGATGGTGCTGGTGCTGCAGGCCAGGAGGGAGGCTCTGTGAGTGATATATGCAGAGTCCCAAGATCCTGCAAGTTTTTTGGTTTTTGTGTGCGGCACTTCTGGGCACGCGGCAGGGTGCCGATAACCGGCTCTTCTGCTGTATGTAAATGTAAGTTAAACTGAGCTGGCCCTGAAGGTACCCCTTAACTGCAGGCAGAGATTGTATGGTTGGAAGATGCTGTGGTGACTGCTTCACCTTTTAAATGAGGCTGCTTATAAACCATTCATAACTTTTTTGGTGTGCGTTAAAAGTAGTTTGCAGCATCTCCATAGCTCAGGGCAGTTGTGTTTCCATCTGTTCTGCCTGCTGTAAATTGTCAGTTCTGGATTTGGCACTGTGGAGGAAAACTGACATACGACAAAGAGGAAACAGGACCCACAGTGATTGACAGAATATTTTCTCAGTGGGAAAGTGCAGTGTACTCAGGCATAAAAAGGGATAATCCAAAAGATATTTATCCCCAGGGATCTAAATTATATTAGAAAGTATACCAACAAAGATCTGGTTTCTCTCTAGACGCCATGGGCTCTACACATTCTTATGCTATCCTTTAAGATAGATCATTGCTAAAGGAATGAATAAGATAAAAAGTCTTTGTCGATAAAATTCCCTGGGAATTCATTATAATTCTGTTCTGAGCCTTTGAGTGCATTCCTGGAAGCATCACGTGTCACATTGCCTTTATGTATAGTTGCAAAAATGTGGAATTTAAACACAGTTTGTCCAAGATAATTTTTTGGGCTGTTGTAACTGTACCATGGAACCAGTATGTGCTGGAAGGTGCCCAGTCCTTACTCAGGAGGTTTGAGTTTTTTTCCTCTGGTCCTTAGCTTAGCTAAACACTATATAAGGTAGGTAGGTAGGTAGGTAGGTAGAGAAACCTTTGGGATGAAGTAGCAGATGGTCCAAAGCTATATGGAAGTTTAGTGGCTTAGTGCTTTACTGGGCTTCTGGAAGCTGTAATGTCTGTACATGGCAAAACAGATGGTGGCACTGTAAAAGTGACTGGCACTTCTGCATGCAAAGCTTGGGATATGGCATTTTTGCCTCTAAACTTTGTCTTTGGATGCATTGATGAACTTGCCATGGACTTACCAAGGGCATAAGGAAAATTATTCTGACAGGCAAATGGCTGTGTTATTGTTTGTGTCAAAGCCATCCTGGCTCATGGAAAGCTCATTGAGTTGCTGTTAAATTGCACTATAGCAAAATAACTTTCATAAGGCTGTGGGGGATTTTTTGAACCATCATAAAAAGTGGAAATGTGGAAACTAAAATTATTGAGTCCATTTGGTATCCCTGAGAGGTCATACCCAGCGAGTGCACTCTGAGCTGACACAGATGGCACACTGCTCTCGTCTTGTTGTCACAGATTGAGAAAAGAACTTCTTAGAAACCATCTTTGTCTCTCCTTTCCCCCCGCCCCTGCCCTCAATGTTAGTTTCTGCTGTAGTGTTTCATTGCCATCACTGCAAACAACTTGGAGCTCAGCAGTACCAGTCCTGCTCAACACTAAATCAATGTAGCTTCAGAGGGATTTGGAGAGTGGACACAGTCAGCCTCTGTCCTACGTGATAAACAAAAGGGACCCAGTTGGGAGGATGAATAGAAAGGTATGATGTGCAGGCTTATCCTAGCCTTATCCTTTTTTGTGGTCATCTGCCTCTGGTCATCCTTCAGGGGTTTTTGAAAAGGTGCCTGGGATTTTTTTTTTGGTGTTTTAGGTGAGTGACAGACCTTTATTTACCTCTGCTGGAGATCTTACACTGAATGTTCATTCCTTGCCTTCTATCATATCTCTGCTTGGTCATGTTGTCCAGGCTAGCAGGTTTCCCTGTGGGAAAAAGACAGTTAACCTGCTGTTCCTTTCTCTGTCCATCACCTTTCTCCTGGATCTCCTGGTGCTTGGGAGCTGTCTTCACCTGCTCCTAGGAAGGACACAGGGCTTTGCAGCACTGTTGACATGGAGGGCTGTCACCTAAGAGTGCCACCCTGCCTCCAGCTGGACCTTTCACTCTGCTGACACCAGACTGGCTTTGCATTCACTTTTGGGTTGTGGTTACATGACACAGTGTCATTCCAGTGCATTCCTCTGGAACACTCACCCAAAACAAAGCCAGCAGTTTTCCACTGGGATTCAAGCTCCCAGTTCCATACTAAGGTGGACACAGAGGATGCAAGGGTTAAAGAAGAGGTAGAGCAGATGAGGAGGAAGGGGACTGTGCCTGGCCACAACACTGAGACATAGTCTGACCAGCAGGTTTAGGGGGGTGATTCTCCTCCTCTACTCCACTCTCATGAGACCACACCTGGAGTGTTGCATCCAGCTCAGGCAGCCCTGACATAAGAAGGATGTGGACATGGACCTGTTGAAGTGAGTCCAGAGGAGGGCTGTGAAGGTGATTGGAAGGATGGAACACCTCTCCTGTTAGGACAGGTTGAGAGAGTTGAGGGTGTTCAGACTGGAGAAGGCTCCAGAGAGACCTTATAGCACCTTCCTGTACCTGAAGGGAGCCCACAGGAAAGCTTGAGAGGGGCTTTTTACAAGGGCATGCAGTGACAGGGCAAGGGCTAATGGCTTTAAACTGAAAGAGGGCAGGTTTATATTAGATATTAAGAAGAAATTCTTTACTCTGAGGGTGGTGAGGCTCTGTAGCAGGGTGCCCAGGGAAGCTGTGGATGCCCCATCCCTGGAAGTGTTCAAGGCCAGGCTGGATGGGGCTCTAAGCAACCTGTTCTAGTGGAAGGTGTGTTTTTAAAGGTCCAGGAATTAATTTCAGGGAATGGAAATATCCATATTCATAAATAAAGCACTGGCCTGAATTTTTGCCAGAATTTAATCAGAACCAAACTCATGTTTCTAAGATGAAATACCTTTACAGCAGAGGAGGAAATACCATAATGTCCCACTATTCACTGACTCATTGCATTCTAGCTCAGCTTTGTATACTGAAAAAATTCAAAGTGTTTGACATAGGCTTAAATAAACATTTACCCTTTTAGTGCTCCATCCAAATAGAGCCCAAGGCAGTACTTGAGACTTATCCATTCATAACTGTGAGAGGAATGTGGGACCTTCCCTCAAAGTCATTCCAGCTTGATCAGCTGTGGCTTGTAGTGCTAGGAATAAAAAAGGCTTTAAAAAAAACAAACAAACTTGCTTTCAGGTTTTTACCTCCCAAAATGTTTCTATCATTCTGGCACTTTTTTTTTCTTTGTGGTTTTGTTTTTTCTGGGGTTTTTAGGCTTAAGTAATGTGAAAACCAAACTAATGTCTCAGCTAGACATGAACTTGTGCATGAGCTTTTCTGTCACAACCCAAAGTGCAGCTTAGTCTTGATGATTTCAAATTCCTGAAGTATGAGAATTTCAGACTGAGCTATGTGCTTGCATATATGCAAGTTATATTTTGCCAAGAGGAAAGGAGATTTCCCTCAACAATGTATAGCTGAATATCTGAGTTTCTCAGGCTAAACCTCTGTAATTTCTAAATTAGGAACTTTGGCAAGTCGGAAGAGTTAGAGTGTGCTAGGCATACAGTGTGCTCCAGGGAAAACAACATTGTTTTATCCTGAGCTTTTGCTGCACTCTTAGAGAACAAAGCTGGGGAAAGACAGAGGCTTGTTTATGGTTGCGCTAAGTGACACAGTTATCAGGGAACGCTGTATTACCTACACAGAAAGCATTGCTGTGGATATTTAGGTTCCCTCATAACATTTGTTGGTGCTTTCAGACTTTAATAAAGTTGTGATTCATTTCTGGAAACAGATCTCCCATGCTTCTCACAATTGTGCTAATTTCTTTATCTAATGTTCAAAGTCACCTCCCACATTGACTTTGAGGGTGGATTTTACTTTATTAAAATACCCTCCTGTATGCATATTTGTGCACAGAGTGCTCTATCAATTTTTCATCTGAAAGGATCAGATCCCTATTCTTTGCAAATTTTTAGAGGTCTATACTTCTGCTAAGAAGTTTGAAAATACAAAGGGCTGAAGTTAACTTCAGTTAACTTCACCAGAAGCTTCACCAGAAGCATGGTCTGTCTGTGAACCTCAGAACAGAGAAAGGTTAGAGAAAATGAGATGCTGGAGGATAGATTTCCCTTGTGTAAAAAAAAGGTGTTTTAAACATAAACAACATACTAATTTAAACATAAATCAACATACTAATATCTTTAAAGTGAGCAATTAAAAACCAGTTCACTTCACTTCACATAACTCCTGCAATTGCCTGTGCATCAGTGTTAAAAGCAGAACAGAAAATGCTTTATTTTTATTTTTAAGAAATCCTAAAGAGTTCTTTAACATTGTATTATAGAGCACTGGAAGATAAAACCCCATAACTTAAACACTGAGATATTAAATTAAGCTTTTAACAGTGGTTTTTTTTTCAGAAATCAGATGGTATTTAGAATCCTGCAAAACAGGAAAAATACATTTTTGAATTGAAAAGGAAGGTGCAGATGCCTTATATCTTTTTTTTTTCTGGCACAGTGAACTAGATGAGTTCAATTTTTGGCTTGTGAAGTCAACTCTTTCCACTTTTGTTTCATTTCAGTTTTAGTTGCGGAAAAGACATACTAAATTTATAGTCTTCTACTCATTATATTTGCTTCCCAGGTTATGCTTTCCTACTAACCCTAGGTGCCCCCATATTCTTTTTCAAGTTGGATTAATTTTTCCCTCAGCACACCATTGAGAGAGCTGCTGTCTCAGCTAATAAGCAAATCACTCCATGCGCAGCCAAACTAACAATGCCTGCTTTCCAATGGATGCCTGTCTCTTGGTTGATTGACTTTAACTGAATTAAGCTGCAGCTGCAATGTGTGTGCATCCCTTAGTAGGCTCTCCAGCCAAAGTTGTTCCCCCTTGAGGTTGCTCTGTTGTTTAGAAATACGTGGTTCAAATGAAGCTTTTCCACTATGCAAGAACTCAGGACTGTTGCTCTTTTCCTTCCTCTTTCTGGTTCTCCTGACTGGTGTGGATTCACCACCATCTCCTCTGCTTGGCCATGGTGTTACTGTGGAACTCTTTTCTGCTGCCTCAGATTTGGCTGAAAGTGCCCAGCAGGCTCCAAGTTCCTAGGGCAGCTGGAGAAGCAGGCAATTTGTAGCATGACATAATCTTAGAAAACCAGGCTAAAAACTGAAAAAAACCCACCCAAACTGGGTTGGGGAAATATTGGGCATAGTTCACGTTTGGATTTTTCATCCTGAGAGTGAATGCTTTATGGGACTTAAGCACTGTTTGCCAACCCAGTGGAGAAGCCAATGATCCTGACAGCAGGAACAGGAAGACATCCCTGTCTGCTCAATTCAAGGCGAATTTACATCCCAACTAGGTCTATGCCTTAAGCATCAGCATGGTTGCTCTCAGCTGTTAGTCCTGAAGACGTTTTTTTTATGAAGTACTAAATATACTCACCAGAGCAGAAGGAGTATTTGTCCTGCCAGTAGCAGAGCTGGGAAGGGAGCAGTGTGGATTCCAGTGAGCATGTGCTTTATAGAAAAGTGGAACCGTTCCAGTACATAAGCAAATAAATAAATAGCATCCACCTCCTGTGTGCTCACAGCTATTCAGGGACAGGGGAGATGTGAACTTGGGTCATCTGATTTTCAAACACATGTTCTGCTCTGGAGCCATTTAACCCTCCATTTCTTCTCATTCTGGAAGTGATGCCAAATTTCCCTCCTGAATATGGCCTTTTGCTTAAATATGCCACAAATAAAATTACAAACTACATATTTGATCCTAAAATGGTACATGTACTTGCTGGAATTTCTCCACAGCCTCATTCTCAGAGAAGAATGTATTTTTTATGCACATATAGATAAGCAAGCCAAAAAATCCTCCTTGACTGTGGTGGGTTTTCTTCCTTTTAAAATCCTTTTGAACCAAGCTCTTACATAGTTATTATACACCATTTCGGGACACGTTTCCCGCTGTTTTGAGAAGAAAGAAATTTTTAAATGTTAGCATTAATGGCATTCAAGTTTTATAATGGTGGATGGTTAATACGTTGCTGAACACGCCTGGATTTCAGAAGTGATTTGTGCAAGACTTTAGAAATAGGCACTTCCTACAGAGGAAAAAGAAAATGGAAGGTAGTGGTGCAGCAAATATGTAGCTATTAGGCATAGAATCACAGAATCAAACAATGGTTTGAGTTGGAAGAGACTTTAAAGACCATCTAATTCTGACTCCTCTGCCACAGGCAGGGGCACCTTCCACCAGACCAGGTTTCTCAGAGCCTCATCCATCCTGGCCTTGAACCCTGAGAGGGATGGGACATGCACTGCTTCTCTGGGCAACCTGTTCCAGTGCCTCACCACCCTCACAGTAAGGAATTTCTTCTTGATATCTATTCTAAACCTGCCCTCTTTCAGTTTAAAGTCCCTTGTCCTGTCACTACATGCCCTTGTGAGAAGTTCCTCTCCAGATTTCCTGTAGCCCCCTTGTAGCTACTGGAAGATGTTATAAGGTGCCTATGGAGCCTTTTTTTTTTCACAGCAGAACAACCCAAATCTTTCAACCTGTCTTCAATAGGATGCTACCAATCGTGGTCCTACCCTTTTTGTGACAGTTCCTTACAACACAGTAATTGTCAGCTCACTTGTTTCAACAGCTCCTGAATTAAGAAAGGGCGTTGTTGTTCTTTTAAATGTGCTCTGCTCTGGAAGTTATGGGTTCTCCTAACCCATAAACTGGAATAATATCTTTGAGATCAGCAAGATTTTTTAGATTTACAATCAGGTAACTGAGATAAAAGTCTGACCCAAATACTCAGTCCCCCAGGACTTTCCAAACCATACAGTGAACTACTTTAGGAAGAATGAAAACATTGAACCTGTTCATTCTGAACTAAGGAGTGTATGAGTACTCTATATCTTCCTTTAGGACTCCTTTTTATCTATTTTGGTCCACTACCATTTCATTTACTGTTTTTACATGCTCAGATATTAGTGAATGAGATGGCTAGGGAAATTGTTTAAATCATGGTTTACTGACTAAAAGAAAATGACACTTTGTAAATGCCATAAATGCCATAAATTCAGATTTTTTTTAGACGGCCATGATAAAATTGCTGTTAGTAGGTCTGCTAGCTCTTTTAATTATATATTTTAAAGAAAGCATTTTAAATGACCAGTATCTCATAATTTCTTCGTCTAGTGTATAATTTGAATATTATAAAGGAATTAAATTCCTCTGAGGTTACAGGCAGACAAGGATTTGAAATATTGCCTGGAGATAGGTTGGGCTTTCCTGTTAATGGGACTCATTTTTATGCAGGGAATTGCCACATTCAAACAGACACCCTTTCATTTTAATGTTCCTTTTTGTTCTTCAGTCTCTGAGTGACAACATCCTAAAAGAGCAATATGTGGCAGATGATTAAAAAGGACAGATATTCCAGACAGCATCCTGAATTACCTCCTGAGCAGCACTGATGATTACTTGAGTCCTCTCTGTGGCTGCAGAGAATTCAATAAGCTGTAATTGAAATAAATATATGAAAAAAAATGCTTTGTTGATTATCTATACTTAGAGCTAGATCCAAAACCTGGTTTCGTCTAGGCATTTCTGGATGTATGTACTCACCTGACAGTGACTTAGTAGAGGCGTTTCCTTGTGCTGTCAGGAATCAGCAGACACATGCAGGCAGAGTGAGTGGGTAGCAGCAGAGGGGATGCCATAAGACACATTGATCTAATGTGTTTCATTATCTAAATCAAATTTTGAATGGCCATTACAAAGTATTCTGTATGGTCTGTGCATTGTGGATAACCAAAAATGCCTACTAGTGGGATTCCTTAAGCAGCAACTAGATTTCTTCCTTTGTGAAAGCAGTTAAGAACAATTTTTAATAAAATATTTCCCCTAAAAATCTGGAAGAGGTCTGCAGAGATAAGGAAGAGAAGATATGTGCAAGAAAGCACTATGTTGCTTACATCTATTTAGGGCTTGTTTTTATTTCATCTTTTCCTTGCTCAAAAAACAATTGTTCCCCATGAATTTCAGTGGGATCACTCCTGGAGCAAAGTATTGTGGTGAACGACACCCAGCAGAATTCAACCGTCCCAGCATTAAATTTCATCAGACCTGTTATGTCTATTCATCTTTTTTTCCTGTTACAGAAGGCATCAGGAAGTCGACCTGTATTACAGGGGTGGGGGTACCTTGGCCTCTTCTGATCACTGAGAAAATCTGTCCTTGAGAGCAAACTCACAGAAGAACAGTAATTCTTCAGATGGTGCCACCATCACTGCCGGTTCCTGAAAGCTGATAGAGGGTTCTGTATCCCCCTCTCTTCACAATGGATTTCTTTCAATCATTAGGTCTGCAATGTCTGTTACGTGAAAGAAAGGATGAACTTGTTTTGGGAGTCAACCTTGGTATTGCTGCTTTTTCCTCTGCGTTGTACCTGTATATAGTGCCCTGGGATTTTCCAAGTGATGCTTGGCAGGCCACAGAGATGCAGTAAAAGGCCCAGGAAGCACATCCAGGTGGCACAGCATGTTCTAATAGGGATGCTTTACCTGCAGGAGTACAACTGTGTTTGGATGGGGCAACACTGATGCTTTACAGGCCTTTACCCTGACTTTGATGGGAAAATGCTTTAACATGCAGATAGAACAGTAATTTTATCTGGGCACTTAAATTAAAAAGGCACATGTACCCTGAAGCCTTCTGCAAATATTTGAGGCACCTGGAATATAATCTGAAAATTCCCCCATCAAAAGTGGCACTTAGGCAATTGAAGCGTGGGAGTGACCTTTGCAGTAACTCAGCAAACAAGACAAATAGAAAGCTAAAACTCCTGTCCTGCCAGCAACTCACCTCTCTCTCCACAAATAAGCTATTCATAAAATGCTGCTGGCAGGGTAAATTGTGTGGCACATATTTCATTTCCTCTGTCTCCAGTATATCTTACCAGATGCCCTGTAGTTTCAAATAGATGCATTTTTTTCAGATTAAGCACTTCCTAAAAGTAATGGTCCTTGATAACAAAACTGGAGAATGATTTGCTGCTTGATTAGAGACCAAGTCCATGAAAATAACCCTTTTGATAGATGTACTGTATTACAGTGAGTGATCCTTCCCTGTCTGGTCTTTGCATGACTTGATTTGGCAAATAACACTGATTGTGGGTGGACTATGACAGTCCAAAAAGTGGCACATTCACTAGAATAAATCATAGCCCAGAAGCATAAGTTTAGTTAAAACACCCAGTTGACTAGTTGTGATATTTTCTGTCTTTCTTACATTTCTTTACATTAATTGCCTTGCCTACAAAATCCTTTTATTTTGTAATGGGTTATAAGTTTGAAATGTTGATGTAGTTCTTCTTGGGTTATGTAAGTCCTTGCTTTCAGCCTTGGTAGATTTCTCATCTCTTCCAGACTTCCAACATATTGCTGTTTGTTGGTGGCATTCAAATTAAATGGAGCGTTTGGCCCTTGAGAATTCAAAATATGGGCAATTTAAGTAAATCACTTTATTAAACTCTGACTCACTTTGAGCTTAAGATGTGTGCACTTCAAAGGGTCAGGCTGGATGTACAACTAGTAGTTCAGCAACCTACGCAATATTCTTTAAGCTGCCAAAGGCAGCTGGAAATATTGTGAGATCAAGCTTTCTTTCATGCAAAAAAAAGCTTTATTTTATGCAATTTTCATATTTTCCCCTTTTTACCTTGCAGTAAGCTAAAGAAATTTATGTATTGGGGGAAAAGAAAAGGAAATATTTCTTTCGATATTTCTGAAACATAGCATTAGTTCAGATCTACCTTGAATTTAGCAATGGCTGAAGGAATCTTTATTTTTCCTGGCCTTTCTGTAACATCCTTATTTAGATCTTTCAGGTTTTTGGTTCTCAATAAATCTGAGGGAACTTGCTGAAAGGCAAGGCTGCAGGACTTGCAAACACCAATCCAAGCCAATGTTCTTGGTATCTCCAGGCTTCTCCCAGCAGAACCAGACTTGGCAATGGCCAGTCATCAGATGCTGATTGAAATAGATAAGTCTCTGGGGAGGGAAAAAACCCAGCTCTGCTTCAGTTGATAAGCCCTGAGATGGAACATTTTCCTTTGGGAGATGAGAAGGATTTCATCTTTTGTGGTCTGGAGCAATCTGACACAAATCCATTCCACGATTCCCATGCACCAAACACACCTTCTTCTCTCTCCACCCCACCAAAGAGCTTTGCTCAGCTTCATTAAACAATTCTGTGTAAACTGCCATATTGGCACACTTCTCATTTATCCCAGCTGGAGTTTTTATTTGGGCCATATTTTTGGAAGAACTCAGATGTCTTGAAAGTATTGGTCACCTGGATTGAGTGATTCTTTGGGCACTGTCTGGTGAGCAGGATAGTGAGTTAATTTTCATGCTGTCGGCTCACAATGTTTGATAACCTAACCTGTGACAATTTCAGAAGCCTAATAAATGGTGCTTCAGTTTTATTTACTGATATTTCACTCAAATATGAATGGAATCTGACCAGGGAAATATTAAATTAGCTCTATCATGCCCTTCTCTGTCAGAAGGAGGTGAATTATGAACAATAAATAAGTGCTGAATGAAATACTCTCAGAGCACTTTGACTATGCCTATGGTTTATTAGAAATGAAGCAATTCCACTTCATCTGTCCTGTCCAGGTTCTCCAGGTCCCTGAGACTAATTAAGGGAGAATTGGTCTTCAGTATCTTGAATAAATGACACACAAAGCAGGAGGTTTTTAAAAAATGTGAATTTTTAAAGCTTAAGTTCCCTTTCTTAGTTCCTTAGGACAAAGTGGCAGATAAATATTTGTTTTATATAAAAGACACAGATAAATCCAAAACATAATATTGGCAGAACTGGAAGATGTAGATCTACATCAACTGGAGCAGTCTTTTTGGGAGAGAAACTGGACAGGAGGAGGAAGGGCCGATGAAAAAGCACTGCTTTGAGCAGACTGCAGTTAATAGGGGAATGCAACTCAAGCAGCTGAAGAATAAACAAGCTAGAGGGTTGTGTATTCATTCATTCACTCAGGATTTTGGGGCAGGGAGGCTATTATGCTGGAGGCTATATATGCAGCTATTATGCTGGAGATGAGGAAGCCAATGGGAGGAAGATGTCTGGTCTGTACAGACTTTATTGTGGTGCTTCTCCTGTTGCATAGGCAGGAAGTGCTTCAGGAATTGCTGTCCTCCCCACCTGGCAATAGTCTGCCTCCCTGCAGGAAAAATCAGCTTGGTTTGGGGCTTCCCCTAAAGTGACCAAATCTCCATGGCTCTCCAAAAAGGATCAGGTTCCTCATCTCCATTCATCAAAGGCAGTCAGATGAGTGAGTCAGATGAGTCAGTCCTCTGGTTCTTCTCTACATTGTACTGCATCAGGGTAATTATAACATTTCATGGGGCAGCATAAATGGTGAGGAAAGCACGATGAACTGCTGCTCATGTTACAAGGGGTGTGGGGGTGGAAGAATGAGAGCTGGTGGAGGAAATGCTGGACTTGCTATGGGGCAACCCCAGATGACTCTAGAAGGTCTCTCTCATCAATGGGGCACTGCTGCTGCTTAGGCTGGAGGCTCACACACATCTCTTTCTCACTGTTCTAAATCTACTAATCCTGTTTCACCTATGTCCAGTGCAAGCTACCAGAATTTAAAGACTATGAGCTTTGTGAATGACTAGTTCTTTCATAGAGTGGACCTATACTGCCTTTTTAGGCAAGCTGGTGCAAGTATAGAAGAAGGAAAGTCAGGGAAAGAAGAGGTGTGACAGCCTCCTTCAGCTACACAAGGGTAGGAGGTTGCAATAGGACTGAGGAGAGATAGAACTTTGTTCTGTTGTGTTTCCTGGGGCAGGAGATGCCACTCACCAGCTTTGTCTGGTCACTGTCCATTTGTCTCCATGGTTATTGTTTGGACCAGGAGTGGGCGTGTGTGTTTGAAGTGCTTCATCCAAGCAACCTGCTTGACTGTGCTTTGGCTCTGTCACAGGGTGGTCTTGAAGCACACAAATATGGTACTTTTCAAAGGGAACCTGGTGGGAAGGTGCAGCCCACCACACGTCAAGCTCCCCAACTGGTAATGGACATTTAGTGCATGGCTGCAGAGTGGAGACTTGTGTGAGGTGAAGCTCACAAAGTTCCTACAGCATGGTCCTTAGGTCTCAGCACCAGCTCTTCCACTCTGGCAATCCACTTCTGTGACTCCAAGCCATGTGCTGATGTAGGCAGATACTTCCTCTTCCAAAGTGTCCCCATGAACTTTTGGAGCATGCAACACAGTTGGCTGAATCTTGCTTTTCCACTGGATGAAAATTAGTTCCTTCCAACTTCTTGAAGAGTCAGGGAATTATAAATTGAGAATGGGGAAGTTGATCTACATTTTTGAAAACCCTTTAGTTTCTCCTGTTGTTTTTTTTTAATCACCCAAATATATACATATAACATTTGAGACTTCAAAGTAGAATTGATGGGTACATAGCCCTTGTCTGTTACTTTTCAAAAGCTGAGCTATTTAATTCTTCTTACAATAAAAATAGAACTGGTAAATTTTACACTAACTGACAGAGACTATTTTTTCTGTCCAAGTCAAGTCAAGAACATAAATGTTAATTGCATTCATGTATGTTTCCCTGCTATGACGTTAAGTGAGGGCGGAATAAGAAGGACTTCTCTGGCAGAAAGAGAATTTTCAGCCTGTGATTAACATAAATCAGGAATTCAAATCTGGGTGGCTCCCAAGTGAACCAATTAAAGCATCACAGAGCCCTAGATCACCCTGTCTTTCAGACATCCAAGTGAAAATGCAAATAGAACCGCAATGTGGTTGTATGGGTTAAGGCACAGCTTTTAGGAGAGGACTGAGCAAGAGTGATTGGCTTTTTTGTCCAGCTGAAGAGTTGATTCTTGTCACCCTCACACTGAGCTTCACGTCACTTCCTCAGTAAAGCTCCCTTCAAATTCCTTGGCCTACTTCCATGAATGAGGACAGCTAAGTCAGCCCTGCTGTGATGAGCAGGTCACCAGCTAGTCCTCTTTGCCAGGGGATGCCCATCACTCTGGAAGTCTCTTCACTGTTTTGATTTTCTCTACCTCTCTATAACTTTTGTGATATGCTTCAATATTTATGTTGGAAATCCATCCTGTGCAAAAGAGTGGTTTTCTAAACCAAGTCTCATTCAGCATGGAAAATTAAGTAGAGTGTACTCTCAAAGAAGTATTTTAAATTCAGCTGTGATGGAAATAGATCATTGTGAAAGTCATCACCTTAAGGAGATTTTAAACCTCAAATTAGTTGAAATTGTGTAGTAAGTGTTTCCTTAAAGTGGAAAGATCTACTGTAGTGTGAGTGAAAACAACACGTAAAGCCCTTTAGTCAGATTTCAAAATTAGGACAAATGTGTTTGCTGTATCCCCAAATTAATGCTGTGTGGAAGTAAGAAGTAACTTTGAAACTGAAACAGAGCCAAGGCTGGCTTTGGTGTAATTTTATTTCACAGCTAGCTACAAGCCTTCCAGTTACTGAAAAACAAATGTGGCATGCTTGCCACCTTTTATGTGATGGGGAAAGTGACCACCAGGAGGAATCCTGGAAATATTTCTAAATCTGGAAGCACTCCAAGATGTGGAAATAATTACTGAAGTAAAAAAAAAAGAAAGCTTGGAATACTTTCAAGGAATTAACATAATCTTTCTCAAAACTACGACAACAACCAAAAGAACCAGGAACGAGGAAAATTTGGATCCTTTGTATCAAGAGACAGCCAAAGCCCTCAAAGCACATTGGCTGCCCTGAAAGCATATATATTCAGCTTTCAGCAGATGATTAGCAGAAATGAGACTCAACAGGGCAAAGATCCTCAACATAGGACCTGCCAGGAGAATTTGGAATTTGATGTTAAACTGGAATAAAAGAAACTATGCTTGGTTTAGTATCTCATTGAACCATTCAAAAGTTTGTGCTTTGAGATATCTTGAAATTTTTCAGATTTTGAATCTGAAAAACATTTGCTATTCTTTCAATATGACTCATAAGAACAAGTCAGATGGATAAAGAGAAGTTGATTTCATATTAGTGTTTTGGTTTTGTGCATGAGTGTATTCAGGAGATTAAATTCTTGGAATGGATACAGTAACTCCATACCCCTTTTGTTTTAGGCTTGTACTGTTATCTTCAGAAAAACAAGATAATTTTATTCCCTGGGAAAATGTCTCTATCATCATCTTAGACTGGTGCAAACAATATTTCTAGGAAAGGAACAAGGACATGAGTTTCTTTTTGCATGACTGCAGAGTGCCCCTTTGTTCAGCTATTTGTATTTTTGCTGCTGCATTTGAGACTTTTTTTCTTGCTGCTGCTCCTGGGATATGCTGTGCCTGTGGCAGTGCAGGGCTGGCAGGATTGGAGAGCACCTGCTGCAGCCAAAGCAGAAGCCAGCCTGTTGTCCTTATTGGGATGATCCTACTCTTTGAGCTTGCATGTAGCAATGGCAAAGGTAAGCCAGCAAATGTCCATAGAGAAGTAGCAGTTAAAAGTACTTACTGACAGCTGCTTTATTTATAAGTGCCTTCAATGCATCAGGTAAAATATTAAAATTAATTTTAGGAGAGGGAAAAGTCTGGACAAATTGGAATTTTGAAATTCTTTACCTTCTAAATTTAAAGAATTTTCTTGAGAGTGTTGTTTGCTGCAGTCATCTTAACTATTTTTCTGACAGTTCTGTGTAATTTGGGGGATCTAAAGCGGTCAATTTTGTTTTGTGATGTTCACTCTGTACACATACCAAATTCTTAAATTGTTCCTGCTTGTATCTCATAGCTCTTCTTTTTTATCACTGCTGCTGGTTTTGTGTTTAGGAGCAGTGGTGATGTGCACTACAGAAGGTGCAGCATTGTTGCCAGTGTTGTTAAAAATCTCCACAGCCTTGCCATGTCGCATGTGGCATCTCACAAGGTTCTGGCTGGGCATTAGCACGTCCCCTCAGGTGCACTCTCCTGAGAGCCCTTCCAGTGGACAATTCCAACCAGCAAGTGACAGTGCCTTTCCTCAGTGCTTCCCAGAAAGGGATTTAGCCATATTCATGGGTGAGCCTTCACGCTTGAATTTCTTGTGAGCAGTAGAGGCAAACTGCTCTCTTTTCAGAGCAAGGATGTGTGGCTCTGAAATTGTCAGTTTTATCATCCCAACAGTGCCAGCTGCCTCGCAGATATCAGTAATGTGAAGTAAAAATGAGAAGACCAAAGTAAACAAACATAAAGGAGCAAAGAAATGTGTTTCCTATCTGAAAGTGTAGAGTGTGCTATGGATAATACAGCCAGGAAAGCTCTGTCGCAAGACTCATAGTCCCTGGGCATATTTCATTCATATGAATGGTGCTTACACAGCAGATAATTTGAGCTGGTTTTACCTTCACAGCGTTGACAGAGAAATATTTTCATCCCCTGAAACAGGTCTTAAACAATAGCCTGATCACATTGCGTGCCCAGAGTGATCTGCTCAGGGGTCTGCAGGGTTTCTCGGGTTTCTTGCTGCCCTACATATTTGTTATCACAGCAGACGACAGAGTCTGTAATGCAATGTAATAGGTACATGACTCCATTCCGTCTACAGACACACTTTTGAATTTGTACATTTTTCCTTTCCACATTCCTGCTGGTAAAACAACCACAGATGAATAGTAAAACAGGGCATTTAGTATGTGGAAGCAGGAGGCGGATAACATTTCTTCGCTTGGTAAAAAATCTTGGTTTACTTTCAAGGAAACACAGACCCAAGCCTGATAATTTTAGACCATTTTTACAGCAGGAAGAGGCTTCCTGAAAAGCACCACTGATAGGAGGTGTTGATCTGTAAACCACGGACCTTGCCCTCAGTGTTCACTCTATGAAGTGCTGAAGCCCTGGTATCAAATGCTCCTTACATCCACCACATTTTTGCTTACTGCTGTTGTACTTTAAGTATTCCTTAAAAAAACAAACCAAAACACACACACACACACACACACCCCAAATTAACAAAAAACAAATCACTCAAAACAAACAAAAAAACCCCCATCACTGCAGACTAGTTAGATCAAAGGGTGGAAAAGTCTAAATTTTAAATTCATGTTACTTGAAAAACAGATTACAGAAGTGCCCCACTTATGATTATCATCTGTCTCACAATGTGCTTTCTTTTGGATGTATTCTAAACCTCTCTTCTCACATAAGGGCTCTCTTCCCCATCCTCCTCTTTTGCCATTTAATTTAATAAATCATCGGAGCAAATGTGCCATGTAAATTGAAATATGCAGGAGAGTCATTTAGGGTGAGAAATGGTGGGGATTATCACAAGAGAAAGAAATTCTGTAAGTAAATACTGGCCTCTCTGATTCTGACCAGTTTTGGTGTGTTTTGAAAAATCAGATTGTGCTTTTTTCTTTCAGTAAGGAGAATCTCCTGGACTGGAAATGAAAATTGTTTACTTCATGGGATGAGACTTATTAACACTTATAAATAGTAAACAGCAATATTTATCTCCCAGGCAATTGTATTTTCTTGATTAGAGCATAAGATGAGTAGCTGGGGTTTTTAACTATTTCTGCTAACAAAATAAATTTTTACTTATATAAATAAATTTAACAAAATAAATTAATGCATGCACTGCAAGATAATTTGATTTTCAGCAAAATTTGCCTTTTCCTTTTTAGACAGAAAAATCACCTGGTGGTGTTTCACCACTAAAGCAGACAAGCTTTATCTACTCATATCTCTGAAGATGTGAGTGAAAACCTTCTTGATTTGTAAAACTACATTTCTATTTTTAAAAATACACTTACTTGAGTAAGGAGGGGAATTTGCCACTGGCTTTTGCCTGTCCCTGTGGAGAAAAAATGGCCAATGGACATGCCTATGACATGGCCTCCAATGGATTTTTCCTCTTCACCAGAGCAGGACCAGAAGGCTGCACTAGCGTCCAAGAGCTTAGTTTTTTATGGAAGTTGAAAACCTAGAGACTCCTGATGGATTTATGAGACTTGGCTCTAGCTGGGAGGAGGGTAGCATTTATGTGAGGAATAGTTTGCACTATCAATCTCATAATTTATTAATCTTTTCAGATGTTTCTGCACAAAATGCACACTGTGCTAATCTGTTTCTAAGTGGATAAGGAGGCATGGGGGCTTGGCACGTGGTCAAATCACATCATCTCAGCAAGTGATTGCCCTTCCTTGAGATGTCAAATGGTGCCTTAACCCCATGATTGGGTGGGCTGGGAGCTGGCAGGGAGGACCAGGGAGGCTTCACCAACCTCAATTAACTCTTTAGCACCAGCCCCCAGCACCACCTGGTCCAGTCCTATAGCTCTACCTCAAGGAGCCAAGAGCAGCAAATTTTCTGAAGCAAGTCAGAAAGTTGGTGTCTAACCAGTTATGAAAGATGAAGGAAAATAGTCCTTCTTCCTTGGGGTGACAATTTAGGGAAACAGTGGGGATTAAAAGGACTTGTCCTCTGTGTATCTTCCCTTTTAAATAAAACTTGTGCTCAATGGCACACCCATATCATCAACA
Source organism: Cyanoderma ruficeps (assembly GCA_008694505.1). Lineage (NCBI taxonomy): Eukaryota > Metazoa > Chordata > Aves > Passeriformes > Timaliidae > Cyanoderma > Cyanoderma ruficeps. The sequence continues at coordinate 24,968,488 of VZDJ01007754.1, forward strand.
AAAGGCGATGGTAAAGATTTATGACCAAATTTTACAAACATTATTAAAAAATTATTGCTAGATATTGTTACACAAAACACTGAAAAGGAAATCTATTTTTATTAAAGTTTTGAATTTGACAGTGGGAGATACTGCCAATATTTTTTCTAAAGTCTAATTTATAAATGAAGTGCTAATGAATAATTCCACAAATGGAACTACTTGGAGTAAACCAAAGAGGCAGATTCTTGCTGCTGGTGGTACAAGAATAAATCCCAGTGAGTAAATCTGCTGTGTACTGCCAACTTTTATCATACTTGGATGTGGAAATACAATTTTGTGCAATTTTTAAAGAATATGAGAACTGTGTACAAGAGGGCCAGTGCTCTCCCAGTTGTAGGAGCAACCTTGACGAGTGCCAGTTCTCCAGGCAGAGTCTCACAGGACATGCATGGTCTACACTCTGCTGTTGGAGAACCTTATTAGCATTCAGTATTAGCAGTGCATAGGAAAATTGTACCTAAAATCCCTTTCCCAGCTCTGTGGAAGAGCTATTGTTTGCTCAAGTGCCTCTGCCTCTGTCTTTGCTCCTGGAGAAGGTGAGAGCTGCCTGGCCTTGACAGCAGCAGGTATGGGCAGTGCTGGCTGCCACAAAGGAGGCAGGGCTGGAGGACAGCACCTTTCTGACACACAGAGGGGCCAGAGGGTATCTCCTCTTAATGCCAGTTAGAGCACACAGTGTTTGCTGCGGGAGGGGTTTATTACCATTGGTTAGGTTGTTAGTTTAATGAGATTAGACAAGATCTAATGAAGGAAGGCAAGTATGTAAGTTTTTAGTAGTTAAGCTGCTCTGCTCTGGGATTTTCTGGGGCTGTGACATGGCATGCTCTAATAGCCTGTTCCCTGTCACATTGTCCTGTTCCCACAGGTGCCTGACTGAAATCTGTCATATTGTCAGCACTGGTATTTCCCCTTGTACTGAGCTGGCAACAGGTTGTCAATCCGATTTAACTGGCAGTCCTACATGTACATGATCAAATGTTGGCATCCTTTAATAAACTGTGAACTGTGCAGCCAGTGATTCCTTCCTGACAAATGGGTCAGCACAGCCCCACTATCCAGTTTACCCAACATAGCTGCCCCCCAGGGCTGCTTAGCCAGAGCCAGGGAAGGGGCAGCAGCAAAGTGACAACTGCCCATCACACAGATAACAGTGGGAAAAACTCAGTGGAAACCTGTACAGCTAATGATGGTAGAAATGCTGACAGGGAGGGATAGGCAAAATTCTGCAGCTGGGACGAGGGGCTGGTCAGGAAAGGCCTCCTTGCATAACTGAGCATTGGCCATCACAGTGTGGAGGACATGAACAAAAACTTGCTCATCTTCAGCATCTCCAATGCACTTTTTGAATCATCTTCCAGACTTGGCTTCCTCAGACATTTAAAAAAGAGGGAAGGTGAAGCTGTAACTATAGAGATTGGGAATAATTTGGTAGCCATCAGAAATCCAGAGCAGGTTACCCTGAGTTACTGCATTTTTAGGGAGTTTGGTGTCAAAGGCACCTCTGGTTTGTGACTAGATCATGACAGAATCACAGAATCATTCAGATTGGAAGATCTCTAATATCTTCATGTCCAACTATTTTTATAGTACTACCATGTTCACCCTAAACCATATTCCCCCAGGGCCATCCATATACTTTTGAACACTTCCAGGTGTGGTGTTTCCCTGGGCAGCTAATTCTAATATTTGACCACCCTTTCAGTGGAGAATTTTTTCCTAATATCTAATCTAAATCCCCCTTGGCACAACTGGAGGCCATTTCCTCTCATTCTGGAGGAATTCACAGTAAATTAAAACGAAATGCAGGATGGAGTTTTAATATCATTATGTATTTATTTTTTCAGGAGGAAAAAATCATTGCTGTGTTGGGCCAGCCAAAGAATTATAATTCTTTTGAACCTTTTCAAAAAGAGACTGGGGAACTGGTAGGTGCCCCATGTGCTTAAAATCCCCTTGGGGAACTGCATTAAAATAGAGACAAGACATTGCAAGAAGGTATTTTCTGCTATGCCAAGGAGCCACCACAGCTTAATTAATTAGAGTTTCTCATTTCTCAGACACAGAGTATCCAGCTGTCTCATGCCCTCCCCTCTGCATATGTGTCATGTACTCAGAATTTATGTCAACATTCACCATCTCAATGAGTGCCTCCATCCTTTAGCCGTGTGATAGGCCATTGTTATTTACTGCCTCATATTACCAGACATTCCCATTAGCACTACTAACACCAGGGCAGGGGGAACTTTTGTTTTGCATAAACACCTTGTGCTGACCTTCCTTGGAGAATTTCCCCATCGAGGAAAGACTCTTTGCAGATGTCTCACTACTGTAAGGATGTATATTGAGGAAGCAGAAAAGGATGTGAATCATGTAGGAATTCACACTGTACAAAATCTTTTATTTTTCTTCCTTTCAATGTGCAGTCCTTTCTCTTTTTCCTTAATGATATTTTTGCTGGAATACTTTTTGCAGAACAGAAGACTGCAGTGCCAAGTGTCTCCTCTCCCTCCTATTTCAAAATAAATCATTCTCCTGGTGGTAATGGGCAATACAGAAAAATGCAGGCAGTGAGGATTTTGCCAGGGAGAGAGATTTGTAGTGCTGTGCTTTGGCTTCTATGCAAAGTTCTATTTAATGACACTGCCACAGAAGGAGTATTATATTATCTGTCCCACTGCTCAAGCCTTCAGTCTCGGCATTGTATAAGCACACTATTTTTTTACATTTATAAGCAGCAAGTGATTCCAGAGAAATTCCTGTTCTAGCTACACAACTCAACAGACCACAACTGTGTCATTACCTCACCCTGCTGGGGCAAGTCCTGCTTCTGCAGCTGCAGAGGGTCTCTGCCAGCTGCCCTGGGAGGCTCCAGCTGCCCTCCTGGGAGCCTGCACAGCCCACAGGACAAGGGAGCTGCTCCTCCTTCTCACAGCAAACTCAAGATCATGGGAACAGCAGCAGGGCTACAGACACTCTTCAGCATCTGTGGAAACCCTAGAGGGAAGAGGAGTCATGGGGACACTGCTGGTCCATGGCTCTCAGTGGGTTCAGGGGGAACCTGGACCCTTTAACCTGTCACTACTGATGCAGTGAGACGACCTGCACCCAAAGCAGTCTGCTGATCCCTAATGTTTGGTGTTTTCCTGCTAAATTTTTCTTGATTTTGGAGGGGAAGTTAGGAGATTGATTTTCTGTTGGATTAACCAAGTTATTTTGACATTCAGACACAGTATAAACAGGTTTTTACCTTGGAAATCTGGAGCTTAGAAGAGCTAAGCTGTTGTTTGAAGAAAATTAATTTTACTTTACTGTCAGAACAAAATATTTCTGAAGATTTTTGTTTGTCAGGAATTGCTTGAAAATGCCAGATTTTGTTTGCGCAGAATAAGCTGGACAAATAATATTCATAGATAATCTCTACAGCCTCACCTAGTTGGAAGAACCCTATGCCTGTCCCACCAGCATGCCTTGACCTCATTCTGAGGCACAGATGAGACCATTTAACTGTGTTGCCAGCAGTTTCTCCCTGGTGAGAGAACCAAGCTGCTCTGGGCTTTATTTCCATGGTGCAGAAGCACATCTGCTGGGAGCACAAGGAGAGAACATCTGCTGTGTCCCCCTCTTGGCACAGCCATTCCTTCACATCAGTGTAAACCTGGGCTGAACTGCAGCCAGAAGTGGGGATGGTGGTGCCCATATCCTGTTACCAAGCTCCTGAGCTGCTTAATCCCTCCAGCTGAAAGCTGACCTGCAGCAGATGCTGTCTCAGCAGCTTCCAGGAGTCAGAGATGTCCAGGCATTCAACATATAGGGCCACTTTCTCCACTGGTGTTAGCTGCCCCAGCTCTAGTGACACCACCAGCATTACACCAAATCATGCCATAAATAAGATCTGGCCCTAATTTTCCAGATTTGCCACGGCTCATGTTTCGCCCATGACACAGAGGGAGATTTTTGAGTCAAGAGGCCCTTTGTTAACACATTCCTGCATTTCTCAATATCTGATGTGCCAAAAGTAAAGTGGCTCTTGATACTTATTTCCTCTGAGCTGCCTTTTCAGCAATGGCTTAATCTTGATTTACAGTACTGTCAGTGGATCAGAAGGCCCATCTACCTGGGAGTTTCAGGACATTGTTATTTTTGGAGACAGTCGCCAGTTCTGTTCTTGATCAAGTGTCTGTGGTCGACGCTGTAGTGACCAACATGCTTATTCTGGGGACACTTGCCTGAGGCAATGCCCAGGAGAAGATACTGGCCAGTGTGGCCTCATAGGCCCCCCATCTCAGATGAATGTTCACATTTCTCCCATCATTATCATTTTGGGCTTTTTAGCAGGAGATGAACGTACTTTAATGCTCTAATAAACGAAGATACTAACCTTAGAATCTTGCACAGGGGAGGACAGCTTTATGCATGAGGAAAGTGGTGTTTATATTAATGGTCCTCCAATTATCTAAAAAGCAATTGTAGTTTTGTAGTTTTCCTTGATTTTTACAGTTCTTCATTTGGGATTAAAGGTGCTTCGTTTTCCCTGCAGGAGACCTGGAAAATGTGGCTTGCTTTGGCATTTCAGCAGCACTTTCTGGCACATGTGGGATTTATGGCTGGTTTGATGAAGTTAAAGCTGGCACAGCTTTTCTGCAGGTGGAACATTTGAGCAGACAGGTTTATACAACTGTGAAGAACTGCATCAGACTGGAGCAGGACTTGATTTAAAGGAAATCTTGGGGAGGTGGAGTGTTATGAGAGAAGAGAGGAAAAATAAGTATAAAATAAATTCAAGCACTAGATTAGATGCCATCCTCTCTTTGCTGCCTGCTCACACTTTGGGAGTCTCTGGCATCCCCTAAATAGAAGGCAGGCACTCTAAATCAAAGCAAATGTTTTATCTGTTGTTTCTGACACGACTCAACGTTTTCTTGGGTGGGCTGGCAAATCAGGTGGGCTGTAACCATCTTTCTCACCCACAGTGCTGTACTAGAGGTTCCTGCTCGTGTGGTGTTTCAGAGGCACTGCCAGAAGGTGGGCACAGCGTGGGGGGAGCCCCGTGTTCTCACCAGCATGAGAGATGAAACATCACCCTCACATCCACCTTCCGTGGTAGCTCAGATATTGTCATTGTCCAGACCTTCCCTGAAAGCTGGAACAGTGCCATTACACTACTTCCAATGTAAATGGGATCGCTTTAATTGTTGTCTGTGTGTCCCAGGGCATGGTGAACATAATCTGACTGGCATTAGTTTATGAGTAACATCACGCTCTACCATGGCTCCTCTTCAATGAAGTTTTATTCATAAGCTTTCTTGGTTGTGGCAGGGAGAGTTTTCTGGTTTTTTGTGATTCATAGCAAGTGAACTTTATCTTTTTATTCATAAAATTCCCAAATGATCACACAGAAATGCCTCATTCCTGCCACTATCCCCCCCAAGAGGCTTGTATGCCAAAAAAAGACTTGGAATTGGCTGACAAGTAATTTCCTGATTTGCTGCCATTCCAGATTTACTCAGCTACCAGTCACCCCCACGATGAGAGTAGTTCCTGTTGGAATGTCAGCAGAGTTATTCCTTCTGTGGTTGGTTTTTTTTTCTTCTGTTCTATAGGTTTAAACCTGCCGGGTGCTAAACCTTAATTCCTGCAAAAGCTATCAATGAATTCTGACTTTTGTCATACAACTGGGTGATGATGTGACATCTGGATTTCCTATTTTTTGGAAGTGTTAACCCCTTTTGAACCTTAATCTGTATCATATGGCTGTGGCCCATGAATCTGGTTTATTTCCACTGGAGTGTGTCAAGGAAAGGATCCAGAATGTTTTCTATCCCTTACCTAAATGGTGTAGACACCACAGCCCAGAAAATAAGTAAGAACACCTTTCTTAAGTGTCTAAATTTCCTGATGCACCTCAGTGTTTGGCCCCAAAGTTTCCAAGTTCCATAGGTGCAGGAGCACATAGACAATCCTGCCTGCTTGGGCTCTGGGTACACAGCACCCACACGTGCTATTCTAATGCAGAGACAAGGCAAAGCCTGCTTTTGTCTTCCCAAACCCTGGCATGGGCTCTGTGTTCAGAGCTCACAGATCTATTAGATACAGACCCAGGGAAAGGAGATTTCCAGACTTGTTAAAAGTATCATAGTGATGATACACCCACCCACAGGTATCATCCATGAAAGACCCAGTCTGCCCTCCAGGTGCTTGTGCCACCAGTCTAGAGGACACCTATAAAATCCTGCCTGTGCCTCCTGTTGAATCTGAGGCACAGTCAGCTAGACTAGGGTCCAAAGAAGATTGACTGGAAGTAGCCTTAGGATAAGTGACTCTTTTTGCCAAATCTGCCTGTTGCAAAGAAATTCAAGCCTGAAATTCTTAGGCAGTGTGACATAGCAGTGTTGCTGGTACTTGCAATGGGCAACATACATTTTTATGGGGTTTTATGAACGTACAAGTTTCCATTCTCCTTTTGTTTAAATGAACCTTTGTAAGCATTGTGTTTGTAGAGAAAGCCCTAGCAATGCCAACCCTGCAGAGTTCCATGTCAATATGTAAACAAAAATTACTACTATGTAATTATTTTTTTACATCCCTTTCCCCCCCCAGCTTTGTGTTTTATTGTTTCTTGGGTACAGGCAAGTGCTGAAAAAGTATGCATAACTGATTAAAGTAACTTGGAATTATGTGCTGAGTTTGATAGCAGGGACATAGGTTGTGTTTCTTTGTGATCAGCAGGTTCAGATCGCACCTGCAAGGCTGTGCACTGGGCTGTGTCAGTACAGACGGGAAAAGGGACAGGCTGAAAAACCTGCACGGTTCTACTGACCTCCAGAAGAATCGCACAAAGGAAGGGCTTGGTGCAGTGATGTGCGGGAGGCTGCATTGTGTCAGTCATTTGAGCAATTGGCCCCTGGTCTTATCCTTAGCACATACTTAACACATCTTGCCAAATTATGCGGTTGCTTAGTAATGCGAACAAATATCCCCTGGAGATTCAATAACCAAACTCATTATCACTTGTCATGTAGGCCAGGAACTGAATCCAGATCTCCAGGAGTGAATGACTGGTGTGTTAACCTAGTCTCCTACTGCTAAAATAGCAGAATGAATATGTGCAAAGTCAGCTCCGCACAGTGGGTTAAAATACGTCCATGGTAGAAACACAGAGAAGGTCTATTAAAAATGATTCTCATTATGTAGATTCCATTATCTGAAATGGTAGTAGGGGGGAATTTAGTGTTCGTTAATGTTCTGAAGAGAGACATAAATGAAGACTGATTTGATTTTTTTTTTTAGTTATTTACTTTTATTTTTGCAAGCTAAGCAATAGCCGTTCTGGTTAAGTGTTGCAAAGGAAGAGGTTGTTGCATGTGTCATCTTCTGCACCTCAAGAGGCCACTAAATCCATTTGAAAACAAGATCTTCATCCAATGTCACTTATGGATGCTGTTAGGTGAGTCTGCAACTCACCTCAGCTATGTCCAGAGGCCCCTGACCTTGCTCCAGACAGGTTCGTTTGCAACGCTATCAGGGCTCATCAGAATGTTGCTGACACTTCCCCAGAGTGTCAGCAACACTGGGATATCTGACTCATATCCCAGTCAGAAATGTGCTCTGCTGCAGGGACATACCCGCTCATCTGGGACTGGCTGGATCACACTGCATTGTGCACACTATAAATCCATGATCTGAAATTTTTGCAAGTACCCCACCTCTCTTCAGCGAGTTCCTTCTGGTTCATCAGGAAAATGCAACGAGTCAGCCAGTTTGCTTAACAATGATTTTTGGCAGTGAATCCAATATTTGTAGATCTGCATACTGAATACATATGCTGTTGGCTATAAAGATACCACATTTTTTCACTCATAAGCAATCCCAGCTGCATATATGGTTTTTGGACTTTTAAAAAAAAATTATTCTGGGGTAAATTTCAGACCAGCTGCTCAGCGTACAAATGCAAATTGGTTTAATTCATGTAGATAATGTATGCACATCAGACATTGAGGGTGTGTGTGCACTCATAATGATGGAAGTTCAGAGGAGATGCAGACTGATAATTTGCCTGAACAAGGTCGATACTGGCAAACATGGAAGAGAAAATCTTAAAGTTTTGTTGTCTTTTCGTGTAGTATCTACTCAAAGGTAAAATGGGTATGATCTCCCTTAAGCAGTATTTCTGTCACTTCTGCTGGACATCATTACTGCAGATGAATTATTTTCTAGAGTTCAGTCTACAGGATCTTTCCACTGTCATCAGCACTTTTCAACTTCTGCTGAAATAACCCTGTGGGACAGCAAGTTTGCAAAGTTTTGTGCAATTTTTCGTGTTAAAATAGCCAGCAATTGTTATAATAGAGACCAAATTGAGGGGATGACAGCTTCTCAGTACAATGTTTTGGAACTGGGTTTGATTTTTTCCCCCCCCTTTTTGTTCTATGGAGAAATTTGTGTCTTTGAACTATTGAACACATAATTTCTCATTTCCTACCTGTGTGAGAAGACATTGATCTAGTAGCTACAGGGTCTCACTGGCTGAACAGTCCCTCTATATGTCTGGGGATTTTTACAGTTATCATGTTCTTGCAGGAGTAATGGCATATTTAGTGCTCCAGAAGTATGAATCACCAGGTATTTGCTACACTGATATGCCCAAAGGGCTTTTTAAACTCCTGTCATACTGCATCATGCTTATATTGCCTTCATCTCATGCTGCAGAGCTTTTGCAGGTTGCATGAAAAAGCGTAATTGAGGCTGGCATTCTTGCAAGGATTTGGGTGTTGGCCATATCTGGAGCCAGGACACAGGTCAGGGTGCTCTGGGGCAGAGTCATACCACGTGTCTGCGCAGGCCTGCGTCATTCTTTACATCTGTGGTCAGAAAGAAGCTTTCTCTTCCACTCAGCTTACAAGGTACATTGTTGATATGTTTTACAATTCTTCTTGGTACTTATCATCTCATGGTGAGCCAGTCCTCTTACCAAAATTCACTGAGCCCCCTTCTTTATCAGGAGCAGGACATCGACATTGTTTCTGCTATCTCCTGCTGTCTTCATTTACTGTGTGAAAGTTGGAGATTCTAGTCATTCCTGCTTGGTGTTAAGTTCATGAGAGGAATTTGAAGGTGCTTTGGTGCCTGTGGTGAAGTGCAGCATGCAGAAAAAAAGGCTGAGAACCTGAGAAATAAATCTGTTGCAACATTTCTTGTTGATTGCAGAGGACGAGACTCAGGGGCCATGTGGGAGTGCAGCATTATTTCTCTGTCCATTATTTCTTGACTTTTCTCTTACTTACTCAGACCCTGGATTTGCTCATACTTGCTTTGTTCCAGTCTGCACTGCTAGGCAATTACAGCTGAATTATTGTTGTGCTGTAATGGACTTATGCATAATTTCTGAGCACAGATATAGTCTTTCAAGTTCTAAATCCATAGAAACATTCAAACGAGGATATGGACAATTCTTTAGTTGAGAGTCTGGCAGGCAGGGGGATAAGGTGGTGAAAAGAAAGCACTGGCATGATATGGAAATTAAATTCCCATCCTTTGAAATATAGCACAGTAATTCCCATCTGCTCAAGTGAAAGATCCAGTGAGCTTTCTCAGACTTGGAGCTATCACTTACTGTCATACTGAAGCTGTGTGTTTAAGGTAGTGACGAGCTTCTGGAGCCCATTTGGGGGCTGCCACTCTAAAAGGACATTCTGGTTCCCTTCTGAGCCCTCCCATTAGATGTGAAGTCCTATTGTGTTCCCTGTGCAGCACATTGTCCTCATCTCACAGCCTAAGGAGGCAGCTCGGGGAGCTAAACCCACAGACACATTAACCAGCAAAGATTTGCCTGAAGATGGGCTCACATATAATAAAACTGCACCCTTGGCCACTTCTTTCTCAAAGTCTTTCTTTGAGGTCCCAGTGCTGAGAGAGTCCAGAGAGTTGCAGCTTTCTCCAGCAGCTCAGAGACTTGACCACAGAGCACTCACTGCTATTTCGAAAAATGCACTTACAGACCCTTGGTCTTCAGATGTGCTGAGGTCACATGACACACATAACTATGAATAGCTTTTTGATGGCAGTATGATGGAATAATTAAGAATAATGAGCAGGGAAACAAAGCTGAATTGGTTTTGATGTCATGGAAAGAAAAGATGTAGTCTTTTTCAGAGTATCTTTATACTTTTTCCAAGCAACACTGAACTCTATACTTCACCTGGGTTTTGCAGATGTGTCACTTCCATGCCAGAGTCACTGTCCTGAAATAGGGGCCTAATCCCAGTGAGAAGAGTTAGGGCAGGCTGGGAGCCTGAGGTGCTAGCTGAAGGAAGGGAGAGGTAAAGCTAGTGTGCTGGCTTAGCTGCTGGGGAAGTGTTGAGGATTGTATGTCTTACTTCTGCCCTTCTCAGGGACCAAAGTATCTTCTTCCTTTTGTGAGATATACCCGAATCCTTTCCTGAATTTATGTCTAAAATCTGTCTTTGAAAAGCAAAATACTTTTCAGTTTTATAACATGGACAGAGAAGAAGCCCGTTTTATGCAATATCCCTATGATTGTAGCATTAACCCAAGGTAGAGGCACAGGAGTTCAATTCTATGCTGGAGGGATTTGAAACCATACAGAGATGAATAAGTAATAAAAATGTATATACCAACACTATTTTGCTTTGGGTTTAACTTTGTTAAGTCTTTTTCTATTGCTAATATGCAGTGTGTCTAATTGAAAATCATTTCCTTTTCAGCAGAGAAAGTGATTTCAGTAAAAACAGTATATTTCACCAAGTTAGGCAGTTACCTTCTTAAACCTGAAAAAGAAATGTCCGGGCATCCTGTTATTATTGGTTTGAATTATTTATAACCTGTAGCATTTCACAAGACATTGGAAAAGCAAATGGATCCCATTTTTTAAGTATTAGTTAGTGGTAAAAGATGCACGCAATGCAGTATCGGATTGCTATCATAGCATTTCCCCTGGTGTCATTTGCCACAGAACTTGAGTGTGCTGCCACAACAGTGACAATCAGGAATACTGTCATTATGGGCAGTGGGAGAGTGCTTGATTTATTTACATTCATGTAAGCAAAGTCACAAGTTGGCCTTGGAAAGCAGTAAGGTCATTGCATCTAGCGAGGTGTAGCTGCAGTTTTCAAAATGACTGCACAGCTTGGCAAGATAGGGTTTATGAGCTGACTTTGTATTAATAACACACCTATGTGAAATATTTTCCCCTCTGAGGTTTACAGCCCCATATTTTCTCACAGAAAAGCAGAGGTATTAGCTGTGTTGTGCAGCTCTGTTGATGTCAAATGCAGGTGCTGATGATGCAGATGTCTAACTAACTGGGGCTAGATTTCAGCACTGGTTGTTTCCCCCCTGGCCACTTAGGTCCTCAGATTTCCTGAGGTAGGTAGAGGTGACCAACATCTCAAAAACTGTACCTGAAGTCAAGCAGTTTTGTCCAGGAATAAAGTATTTATCACCAAGACAAAGAGAAACCAGAAAAGTGGGAGGGAGATGGTGGGTAGGGAAGTGTGGGAGTAGTGCTGACACTCACATACCTGTGCCTTTTCCTCCAAAATCTCTGAGCATAAGGCATCCCTGATTATGATGGGGGTTTTCTAGCTGGTTTTTCTTTTTTATTTATTGTACTTCATTAGCACCAGTGCTTAACATTGGATACTGTATAATCCAGGTTAGCCAGAAAGTCAAGCACTTCTGTCATTAATATCAGTCTCTCTGCCAGAGGGCTGGTTACAGCACAAGCCTTTTCTATTCCCTTTCCTAAAGACATTTTTCACCCAGATCAACGACTGGTGATTATCCAGTCTAAATCAGGATCCTATTATGTGAGGTAGAGGAGACTCTTTTGACTACTGCTGAAATGTATGTAATAATAATAGCCTTAGAGAGGAGTGAAATGTAGCACAAGCATCCTGTGTGTGTCTCTTTAATTAGAAACCATGCAGAGTTTGAAATCCAAGGTGCTTCCTAACATGTGCAGCATTCATTTTAATCATTCCTCAGAGTGCAAGAGGAAGCATCAATTAAGTTCAGCACGAGAGAAACTCCTGGGAGTGGGTGCAGGAAATTAATTTTTTTTTAGTAATATTATGAAATTGATGATGATGATGATGCCCAGGGACAGCACTTTGAAAGCATTAACCTGAAAAGGCAGTGAGGAGCCCCATACTATGTCAGCAAGCAGCCAAAGCACTGAAAGATCCTTAAGGCATAAATTTGACCCATATTCTGTAGATAATCAACTTTCCTCTCCCCAAAGGGGATTTGGGAGAATGATATAAAAGCATGATTTGCATTACGAAGCCTTGTATCTTCCTTGATGTTTTTCTTGTCTGCTCCAACTACTATTGCTTCCAAACATCAAACTGCACAGAGGTTTGCTCCATGTAGGAGAGAAGCTGAACTGTTCCTAATGGGAGCCCAGCAGTGGAGGAGCCTTTTCCACCCCAGAGAAGATGAGGTCTGGCAGCACTGGAGTGCAAGATGCTCTCTGACCTCTTCATCACAGTAGGGCACCCCTGTCCAGAGCGCCCAGCACACGTCAGAGTGAGAGCTGATTAAAGCCCTCCTGGCAGTCAGCTGGGTGACATGCAGGAAGATGCCAGACTGTCCTGTCAGCAGGACTGAGGCCTGAAAGCAATTCCTAATCATCTGCATGAAGAAAGTGTGTGTTAGTAACTTGCAGCTAATGAATCATTTCAGGGCACAGGATCTGGATAGGAGAACAAAGTGGAGGCAGGGTGTGGGATGACAGGGAACCTGCAGTCCCACCAAGCAGTGGGCAGGGATTCTGAAAAATAAGGTCCTCTTTGAGGGAGAATAACAACCACAGGGATACTTCTGATAAACAGGGTTGAAATGCTGTGATTTAAAAAGCACAAATTTTTCATTTTTACTGGATAGCAGATATTTTCATATTGCTAATCACAGCAAACAGAAAGGAAATAATCTCTCTAAATTCCTGGCAAGTGGGTCATCACGTACATTTCTTCAGACAATGTGAGGATGGACACTCCAGATGGGCTCCCACTTGAGAATGTCTCCAACAGCAAAGGGATGAGGAGGCTGCTCACCCAGTGCAGATGTGGATGAGCTAGCTCCTCTCACACTGACATTTTGAGCCAAGAATATTTCAACATTAGCATCTCCTAATGCCATTTCTTCTCACTGGCTATAAAACCAGGCCTGGTGCAAAAGAAACCTCTGTGATTTTCATGTAACTAGGAGAAAAGAGCTGTAGGTGCTTTTGTATAACAGGATTTGCGTGGGCTGTCGGTGAGGGCATGCTGCTGATAAATAAGGTTCAGTTGTAAATATTCTCTAGTGACATGGGAATTTATCCACCTATTGAAGTTTACAACTGAGCTACCAAGGAAACATGTTCTTTAGCTCCACTGTGTATGCAGTCCACAGTGCATTTATCAAATGCCCTGTCAGTGCAGGGAAGGCACAGTTCAGGTAATACTGTATTTATGAAACTGTGAATACCACCCCACAAAGTTCTCTTAGAGTACATTTTTTAAAGCTGTCTTATGAAAACTTTGGACAAGTGGGAAGCAGAGGGTATATTTTCAGTTTTATAGTGCAGGAATCTGCCCTGTGGTCACATGCAGTGAAAAAGATACAAAAGAAAGAGGTCCTTCCAAGGCACCACATTTACTTATCATAAAGCATAAAGTAAAAGCTGCATAAGTAAATCGAATGCGTCTTTCTGCAGAAGTTTATGGTTTAAATAGGAATTTCAGATCCTCTCCTTCATCAGAAATAAAAATCAAGGCTGGCTTCTCATCCTTCACCCATTTATCCAATTCAGTTTACAGACCCTACACCATGGGCAAGTTCTTTGGGTGGATACTTGTTCATCCCATTCCCATATCAGAGGGTCTTCATGATCTTTTGCTATACTGCCTCTCCCATACTCCTTGAAAACCCTGGCAGTGACCCTGCTCATTCCCCTGTAATAAAACATCCCTGTTACACCCTTCAGGCCTTGCAATAATCTGACAGCCTCAGAGACTCCTCAGCTCCTCAGTAAATGCAGGTGTCAGTATGGCTTTTCTTGTTTCAGGTGCTAATTTTCTTGATTCTTGGTGATTTAAATAATGGAAGAAGCTTTTTTAACTTTTAAGTTAATATTTGTATGAAGTGAGGGAGAAAGAGAGGAGAAAGATTTTTCCTGGTGTGAATTTATTTATGTTAAAAAAAAAAAAAGGAAAAAAGTGCAATATTGGCATCTCGTCTCTATTGGTAGGAATCCCGACAAGATTCACCGGAGTGGGGCTCCCTCTGTTGAGCTCTGGGAGCTTTGCCAGATGGCAGATACAGCTGCCCACTCCATTTTTGGGGCAGCTTCATCTCCAGGCCCTTCCTTACCCCTCTCCCCTCCCTGTGGTCCAGCTGAGAGAGAAAAAAATTGCAATAGAAAAGTCCCAAAGAAGCAGGGTCTGGGAATAGGACCTCTGAGCTGTGACTTGCCTGGTCTCTGTCAGGAGGAAACCCAGGTCTTTTGAGTTGTAGCCAGACTGGACCATAACGTCCTTTCTGGCGTAGCAGTGGGTTTCTGCTTGGGAAACACTTGAGTCACAAGGCAAGGAGCCAAAAAGAAAGATGTGGAAAGCCTGGAAAGTATACCATAGGTATTGGGCTGGATAGCAGAGTTACAAAGACACTGCTGGAAAACGTAAGCTATCCCGTGCTTCATCAGCTTCCACCAGGAAAGATCAAATGAAGCAGTCACAGCAGATATTCATGTTATGGGCTTTTACACAATTCTTCTTGTATTTTCCCTGAAGTGCTCTTTTTTTTCTTGCTGTGACCTACAGCATAAAAAATTGTCAAAAATTCCAGAGCTGTAAGTGCTGCCATTGGGGAAGGGAAGAAGGCTGAAAAGCTTAAGGGTCTCAAAATTGAACGAGGAACTGACTTTTAACTCATCTCTTTTATTAAAAAGCAAGCAAGGACTGTTTCTGTCAGGTAGCTGGGAAAACTGGGTCATGGTTCTGACCAAAGTGGTGTCATCTGCGGAGTAATCAATGAAAGATTTCATGTTTATTTAAAGGTTTGAAGACACTTTGAATTGAGAACACAAGGCAACCTTAAATATATAATGTTATAGTGCCTTGAATATAGGGAGGGTTTTTTTGTGTTTCTCTGCAGCTTCAAGGGAGCTCCTATTTGATTTGTCTCTATTGGTGGCTCTGGCAGGCTAAATGTAGCCAACTGTGCTGTCTTTCCTCTTTGAACTGCTCAAATAGCACACAGCTGTCAGTTTGCTTAGTAGAGTTCCACTAGAAAATGTTTTTTTCTGTTATTTGTGCTTTTTTTCTGTGTTAACTTACCACCAGTTCCTGAAGCTCAGGAAGTGTTGGGTGGTTCTTGCCCTTGTGAGGCAGTCAGCTGAGGCATATTTTGTCTGATGGTTTCTCAGGAAGCCACACTGCATGCTTGGGTTAGAACTTGTCTGGGCTCTTGGCTGGGCTGTTTTGTAGACCAGCTTCTGCTGTGTCTGCACACAGCAGCCAATCCTTTCACTGAGATCCCTGCAGAGGATTATAAGGGTCAAATCTGGTCTTTAGGATCCAGTGAATGTTTTCTGCCTGAAAGGTGAAGGACAGATTCTTAGAACATACCTAGCTTTTGTAAAGGCGATGGTCAGCACAAGACATCACTAAATACTTTCTTCTGTAGAGGCTGCCAGACATTCAGCTTTGTTTCAGAGAAGATTACTTGTAAGATAAAGCTTTATCTTACAAGTAATCTTGTAAGGTTAAGAGGTAGAAATTTTCTATACATCCACACCACTTCATCAAGATCAACAGAATTAAAGTGGCTCAATTGAAACCAGAAACTGACCTACCAGGCCAGCAGTGTGTTCACAGTATCACTTTTTAAAGAGCAGAGAGTTTGGAAGCATTTGGGTTTTGCAGAACATGATGGACTTTGTGCCGACATGGTTAAACAGTTGGCTGGTGTTACCCACTGACTCTCTGGGCAGTCGTAGCTGTGAATTCACAGCTGGATATCCAACCTGACCCTGAACATCATGTGTTGTTTAATTGGAGAGCATGTAGTTTGAAAATATTTCACTTAAACAATAGGTTACTAAGAAAGAGAGGTCTTTGAATGTGTAAATATTGATAGATAGTGAGTGAGGGGCTGAGGCAATGTGAGATGAGCAAAGGACATGAAGCTATTAGCTGCGATTATGAGATCAGATACACTCTTGCATTCAAGTTGTGAATCTTTCTAAGAGAAATGGCATTGGACTGTAAAACTAACTCAGCTCTGATACTGGTGAAGCAGAGGATCCTGGACAGACCTATGTAACAAGCTGTGCAGTGGAAAGCCAGCTGGTTTTTTCTCCGTTGTGCTGCATGCATCAACTGCATTTGCTAAGAGAAACTTTGAAACATTCTTCAATCTTGCTGTGTACAAATATGGACCTTGTAAGGTGAAATTCAAGTTGTTCCTGTTTGCCAGATAAACTACAAAATAACCTTGGCAGACACTGTTCTCTTGGAAGATCAGTTTGTGCTCTATTGGCCCATTGCTGAAGAGGATGAACACCATCCTGTGCTGTTCTGGGGTGGTCAGTACTGTTGTTCCCTGTTCATTGGAGAGACTGTCGACGTGCTAGAATGATGTTGTACCTGCCTACCTTCATGGTCCATCTGTTGAGCAATTCCCCTGGTATCTTCTTGCTAATTAGAGAAGTCATTTCTGGAAATGGCAGATAGGCTCCTAATCTGTTGGACACTTGCTCTCCATGTATAAAGGCTACCTCTTGCAAATGTGTAGAGACGTTCCCAAGACCTTTTAGTTACAGAAAAGCATTTTACCTTCTACTGCAGGTGGGAGTCATGTGCACCTCAAGCGCATTGTCTGCATGCGTCTTCTGGTGTCACAAGGACTGCAGCCCATCTGCAGCCACCATCAGTGACGGTCAGGGCCTAAATATTAGTTAACCATTTAGTCAAATAAAACAGTAAAGCTTTAGTTAAGAAGTTTCATTTTTATTGTGATTAATTAATACCTGTATAGCACTATAAATAAACATGCCACTTTCCAGAGTATATAAACAATTACATTCAGTTTTCCTTCTCCATGGTGCTGTTTCTATTGTTGTCTTAAATACTTTTATTCTTAAAGTTGATTTCAAAATGGTTGTACATGGAAAGTATGATTTTTGAGGTTTTTACTGATCTGTCACACAGAGCTGACTAATAGCATATAACCGGGCTTTGTTTCACTTCTTTGTGCAAATTTAGATTCTCTTTGATTAATTTTCCTGTAATATGCTTTCTGTGAAAGCAAATGCTGCAGTGTCACTGTTGAGATATGTTGGACAGGTGACCTGTACTTCTGAATCACTGCACGTAAGACAAACCATCTTACACAGAAGACAAAGCACTTTTGAGAGTTTTTGCTGTGATATGATGATGATTTGTGATCTGTCACCCTGAAAGTTCCTCTTGAGGACAAAAGCCACTAAAAACTCTTCAGGGCACAGATCTGGTGGTAGTATAAATTTTTTGTTTTGACTGCACGGGCTAAAGTGTGCCTCAACCCCTTGTTTCTTCAGCTTACTGCATGTACAAGTGCTCTCTCCTGCTTCCTAGGGCTGGCTAAGCATCACGTTTTACTGTAGGTGAAAGGTGTTGCTCTGGAAAGGTGTTAAACTGAGAGTGAGTGCGGGGGGCAGGATGGTGAGGAGCAAGCAGGCAGTACACAGTCCCTGCTGCCCCTGCCAAGTCTGGCAGATATGGCTGTCATTGCACCCACAATGGGGTTGTTTGTTGTGCCAGACTGCCTTCCACTTTTCTGTCCTAAAGGGATCCAAGCAGGCTTGCGATTTAAATTGCTCTCAGTTGATTTGAATGGGGGTTTTGGAGGCCAATATTGCAGTAACAGGGTAGGTACAGGGAGTAGCCCTTCTCCTCCTCAGCGGTCCGGCTGATGGATGCTCCATCATGCAAGCCCTGTCCTCTCCAGCACAGCTGCTGGGATTTCTGTAGAGCTCTGATGGGTGTCAGGAAACCATATGCTGAAGTGCTACCCAGCCTGCTTGTGGGGAGTTTCCTACCAGTCAGTAAATGTAAATTCAATCCAAACCATCACCACTGAATCTTTGCTTGTGTAGACTGGGAAATTCAGAGTAATGTGTCATGCTTCAGAGTAATGGAGCAAAAAATTACCAGTATATATTTTAATTGTTATTTATGCTCTTTAGTAATAGCTTGTGTTTAACTGTATTTTACCATGAAGATGTGCATGCTTTTAATTACTTTTCATTATTTTTTCCTTTTCTTCTTTATCAACTTTTAAATTTTTTTTGTGTGTTAAAACTTGATAATGCTTGATGAAAGAGATAAATGTATATACATTCATGCAGACTCTTCAGAAATATATTTGGAATATGGGGGATATGGAGATAGATGTTGGAGAATTTTGAAGGACTGCAACAAGCAACATGCCAATGTGTTTTGCTAAAGTGACTTATTACAGGCTTTAAAAAAATAAACAATTATTGTGCCTAGCTATGTTCTTATCAGGCTGTTCCAGTAGTGTGTTCTAAGGTTGTTTGGCTTTACCTGGTTCACCTCTAGCTCAGAAGATGATCAAGACTCATGGAGTAAAGGGAAAGAGGAATTAAATATTCCTCCACCTTTTACATTCCTCCAATTCTTTGATTCTTTTATTCTCTTGACATAGGGGTCAGGTGATGCTGCTGCCCTGTGGGGCAGGCAGCATCACACATGCCTCTTGGGGTGTGATGTGCAAGGGAAGGCCTTGAAATGGAGAGGTTGACATTTCCATTCTTTGCACAGCTAGATCTGCACAAGGCAAGAGCTTGGGCAAGAGAAATTACCCTTTAGCATTAACATGGCTTTCACACTGCAGAAAAACAACACTCTGCTTTGCTGTTGCAGAGAGGAGATGTAGCTGGAATCTCAAGAGTTTTCTTGGGTTTCAAGGATCTAAACACAAATTTAGTTTGAGAGAAGGGTTGGATCATAGCATTTCTGTCTGGGTTTAGTAACTGGATGCCTTGCCCTATTTATTTTATTTTTGATTTCTTGTTTTATAGGTGCCTGCATGGTACTTTGGGCAAGCATTAGACCTTTTTTTGAAGTAATGACCTCCTCCATCAAGTCCTGCACACAGAAGTTGGCAGGCTCTGACCCCTGTTGGAGCCTGGGTTGCTTTTCAGCACATTGGGAAAGTGTTTATTTTCTGTAACTTTTGAAAACTGAAGACCTACTCTATCTGTGCAGCTCACATTCCTCTAAGCGTTCTACTGGGGGAATTTATTGGAAGCAAGCATGTTTGGGTTTTTTCCCATTCCTTTTGTTCTTCAGGATACATAATGAAGAATGCTCCAGCTTTGCCAGTTAATTGCTTCATGGCTGTTTTTTGTCAATTTGCCAGCAGGTTTCTGCTTAACTGCTGCCATTTGACATTGCTGAAACACAAATGCAGAATGATTGAGTTGCCAACATATCATTGAGTCTTCTGCAAGGGGGATTTTCAGCATATTAACGCTTCAGGCTTTCACGTCAGTATTGATTGCTGAAATAGAAAAGAAACCTTTGGCAGTATTCAGCATTGTGCCAGCATGGATTTAGTGGCAGGAAAAAGAAACTGGCTGTTGCCATTGACTGTGACTTCATCCCTTCCTTTCTTCCTTTCTTAATTTTTTTTATTTCTGTACACACCCACACAGAGTTTTGAAATTTAATACACATCATAGCCAAATGCCAGTTAGCCTCCCAATAAACCAGCAGGGCAAATCAACTACTTGATGCAGTCAGATGTCGAGGCTGTTTAATTTTGCAGCCACCTGCGTTATGCCTGACCAGATTTTATGGCAGCTGGGCAGAGGGTGATGGCAGGGGTTCCTCACAGTGGAGCACAGGTCAAGAGCTGACTTGGAGGAAGGCAGTGGGATGGTGGTCTCTGCCAAGCTCCTCACGGGACAGCCAGGCTGCCACTACATTTGTCCCTGGACGCAGGAGTGTCCATTGTGAAGCTGGGTGGCATGGGGAGAGGAGCAGCATGATGCTGCTGGGGCAATTCTTGGAAAGGGAGCTCCCCTCCCTGGACATAATGAGGCAGAAGATGCCAAGATGGGGCCCCATGGATGAGCAGGGTCGTAGGTGGTGAAGCACGGGATGAAGTGCATGGCAAGGGTGTAGTGCAGTGGCTCAGTGTCGTCCACCAGCAGTTGCTGTGGCACTGCTCATGCATGGAGTAGGCACAGGAAGGGGGAGGAGGTTTTGCTCTGCCAAAGCAGGGAGCAAGAGGGAGGTGTGAGCTTCCTGCAGTTGCTGGAGAAACACCTCTATGTTCTTTGCCTCGCCTGAACCTTGCCTGTCTCTGCTTTGCTTTAGTCTCATCTCCCAGATGATACTTTATATCTTGTTTTAGATTAGATTTTGCAGGAAGGACCACCTGGGCATTCTGAAGGTGATGATTTCTGACTGAAATGATGTTGCATGGGACAAAGAGCTGAGAGGAAATAGGACAGGGCGTGAGCCGGGATTTTGAACATAAAATGGGAAGGACATGCTCACCAGCAGGGCATGGGAAGTTTGCATGTCAGTCAGATATGAGTCCTACCCGACTGCTTTTCCTTTGAGTTGGGAACATCAACTAAGGAAGAGGGGAGTGGATAGGCCAGAATTGCCTGCACAAAGATTGTCAGTGAGAAAGATAATCAGGATCAGAGGAAGATTTCTAAGAACCACATTACAACTAGCAAACAGCAGCAGAGATTGTTTTTATTCTGTTTCTGAAAGATGCTTAATGCTCCCTCCTTTCAGATGTAGTTCAGAGGAACTTTCTGACTCTGATCTGCTTCTCAGTTATGAATTAACAAAAAATAGGAATAATCAAGGGAAACTTCCAAAAATACGCTTCTTAGGAACCATTAATATAATGTGACCATGAAAAGTCCACGGAAAGCTAGATCTTTTGGCCTGAATACAGCATCAAAGAAGCTTCAAGAGCTTATCTTGTGTGTTTGGGGTTGGTTGGTTGGTTGGTTGGTTGGTNTTGGTTGGTTGGTTGGTTGGGGATATTTTAGAGGGGGGTTTGGTGGTTTTTTTTGGTTTTTTTAATTGTGATATTAATGTTATCTCTTTGGTTGATTTGAGCAGACACTTAAAACTTCAGAACAGAAAAAGTAGCTTTATTTGAAAAGGATTAGAAGACACTGGTACCTGGGCCACAGTAAATGCAAGGTTTACGGGGGACGCTCAAATCATAATGGGTACATAGAGCCTTACAGAAAGCCTGTGAAATGTCTCAATTTTTCAGTAGGAGGGTATTTTTTCCACTAAATAACATGTTCACCTTAAAAGGTGCCTCTTCAGAGTTTTTATTTGAAAGGCTGTGATTCAGAATTAGAAAAGCTGTAGCTGATAATTGGAACAGTTTGTTTTGGAAGTCCTTCCCACAGTCAGTTGCCCAGATCTTCTCTGTGTAAGACAGTTCCTAGATGACATGGTCCACAGATAAATCCATGATAAAGAAAAGGAACACAAGCACCTAAACTGCAAATTCCCACATTAAGGTCTCCAAATAAAACAATGCCAGATTTCAAATTTATGTCTGCCAGTTGATTTGTTTTTCTTAGAAGTCTTCATTTGCATCAGGTGAAGGTAAAAACAGGGACCTGAATCATCTTCTAGCCAGATCAATTAATTACCAATAAAACCCTAGCATGTGTTGCATAAGAATTTCATTGATGAAGTGTGCAATGGAGTAAAATCCACTTTCTTCTTCTGTAGCACTGGGGACTGTTGCCTTTTTACACAGGAAAATGAGGATTGGGAAGAGAAAGCGGCTAACAAGTAAAGAAAGTAATCTGACCTTGAATTGCTACAAAGATCTTGGGAATAGGAAGGTCCCATCTAGGCTAAGTGATACAGAGCATGTTTGCCAGGCGTGTGTCTGGATCAGCAGTGTGCGCCTGACAGAAGTCTTACTCTTACTTTGATAAATTGTCTTCTCTCAGCATGAATTATAGTAATGATTCTTTTATTTCTAAATTGCTACAAGGCTTTATAGTCTTTCAGCTTAGTGTGGGGTTTTTTTTCTAGTTTCAAATGAGTAATGCAATCTATGCCTTACCTAAGGACTTTGATGGTATTGTATGCTTAATCTTTAAAATGCTGTGTATGGGGGAAAAGCTTTGCTTTCAAGGGAAATAACTATCCTGGCAGAGAGAAAAATATCAGTAGGATGCTGCCACTGATTTGGCACAGACTGGTTGCTTTGTTAGGTGGCTGTTGATTTTGTGCTTTTTTACTTATGCTTGAAGGAGCTTCCAAAATAACTGGTCTTCAAGTGGGTAGCTCCATTCAGATACAGCAAAATCCAGAAGAATACAGAGCAAACAGAGGAACTGCAAATTTCTAATGAGAAAAGTCAGAACTGGGGACACATCTGAATGCAATTAAATCCCCCCCCGGACAACATGGATAGTGCTCGGAAGAGCTGTGCCTGTTTGCCTGTCTCCTTCACTGTGGGCTGTAGGCAAAAAGATCAGTCGCACAGCTTTCCAAGACCTGCACACCTACTAAAGCCTTTCCTAATAAAAATGAGTAAGTTAACGCCTGTGCGTGAAGGTGCACGGAAGAAAGTTACTCTTTGATCCGTGTGGTGTGTGCCTGCCGCAGTGACCATCTGGCGCCCAGAGGCGGGCGGAGGCGCCGGCCGGCAGTGCAGGCAGCGGGCTGTGCTTCTCCTCCTGCTGCCGAAAGATGCAGGTGGAAGAGCTTAAAACCCATCCCACCAGAGCAGGCCCGTTTAATACACCCAGCGGAATTGAAAAATGCCTCTTCTTGTGGCTTTAACAAATACCGTGAAAAGTCATCCCAGGATCTCATTTTCTGGAAATGCAGTGTTTCTGTCAGGCCACTCTACTCCCCACCTGGGGAAAGCATCTGACTTATTTTAGGCACAGGAATGTCATCCAGAAGTACGGGCATAAGAAACACCTGGGGGAATACCAGGGTGTTTTATTAAATATAGCTTTACTTTTTCATTGTCCCTACAGGACACCCCTTTGACAAGCATGATGCACAACAGGGAACAGACTACTAAAGGAATGTGTATGCAAAGAAAACTGTGTCATTTTTGTAAATACAACTCTGAAAAATAAAGACTCTTACAGAAGGTTGACTTTACAGGACCCCTCTAACATCCCTTGTGTTATGTGCTGCTACATATTTGCAAGCTGACTGTTAGTTCCAATTAAATAAAATGAAAAATAGTATAGGATAATACAGCAATACACATTTTCTATTCCAGTATGGGTTAAAGAACTGTTACAGGACCAAAGCAGCAGGAAGCTGTGTCCAATAGAGTTACTCCCTGCTCTGTGGGACTCAGCAAGAAGAGGAGCAAGTGGAGAGGGAGGACAGGGGCTGGATAAACCAATACTTCCACCAAAACTGCATTGTCTATGCAGTCACAGCATGGGTGAGATAATCTGTATTTCACTGGGACAAAATGAACTCTGGGGAGAATTCTTCACACTCAAGTGTCTTCCATCAAATAGGTTTCTCTTTTTTATCATACCAAGCAATGAACTTCTTAGGCTTATTTTTTTCTCATGGATCATGATTTTTTTAGTCAGTTTGTTTAATTCTTTTAATGAGAGTGAAAGCTTCAGAGCTCTTTTTAGTTCTAAAAGAAAGATTTGAGGCATTCTGCCTATTCCACTTTTCCACAAGGACATTAATTCATAAGCAACAAAGAATATTATAACTGTTTACAGTAGGCCTCAGTGAGTAGCATGAGACTTGGGGATTTTGAATGAAATAAGAGTATTTGGTTATAGAATCAAAAGCTAAACAAAAAGCTTTAGACTCAAAAATGTTTGGAGTTGCTCAAACAAATGCAATGAAAAATTACCAATTTGCCAGCTTTTATAACCCTGTGAATCATCAAGCTTGTGTTGTTTTGTCTCTCTTCTGAGCTTCAGAAACCAAAGCAACCCTGAAGGTCAAAATGTGTAATATTTTACCTTTAGAGATGTCCAAGTTTTATAAAACATACAGTTCTGCTTATGTAGGATATTTTCAAATTATGTGATGCTCCTTGGTAGTGTAAGAGGTTGCAGCTGAAACTGCAGGTTTCAGCTGAGCTACATGTGCTTGCTCTGATGAAACACACCTACCTTCTCAGGCTTACCATCACTTACATCCTAGTTTTCGTGAGATCCGGTGTAAAGCATTATGTGGCAGTCTGCTGCAGTCATTGGGGTAATTTGGTAAATGATCATGGCTGATCAGTTTGCTTCTAGCTAAATAATGACTCTAAGAAAGATATTGGTGCTGGCTGGAGATCGCTTAAAGGTGTTTGTTTTGTTTCCCCAGAGTGTTTCCCAGCTTCCCTATGGCAAAGCCCTTTACACCTATGAGGGAAAAGAGCCTGGTGACCTGAGGTTTAACAAGGGGGACATCATCATCCTGCGGCGCAAGGTGGATGAGAACTGGTACCATGGGGAGCTCAATGGGAACCACGGCTTCTTCCCCGCCAGCTACATCCAGTGCATCAAGCCCCTCCCACAAGCTCCACCTCAGGGCAAAGCACTTTACGACTTTGAAATAAAGGATAAAGACCAAGACAAGGATTGCCTGACCTTCACCAAGGTAGGGGAATAGGTTATTTAAAAATGTTCAGAAATCTGCTTTGGTAGGGAGCGATGGGGCACACGTGGCACTGGCAGCTGAGTGAGGAGCACAGGGGTGCTGGAACTGGTGGGACACCTTCCTGGTCTTCCTGGCCTCCCTGGCCTACCCTGCACTCTGTGAGATAGTTGTGCCACGCATAGCAAGGCTGGTATAAAGCTAGTGAAGCTTAACAAGTAGAAAGCTTCATGCTTTTTGAGAACATTTTTTCCCTCTAAAAAGCATGCATTTCATCTGCATTGAAATGTTCCCCAAGAATGACTCAAATTTCAGAAAAAAATCTAATGGAAATGTGTCTTTTAATGTTCCTTATTGAATCAGATGTTCCAGTGTTTTAAAATTACATTCAGCTTCAAAATGTATATTGCATCATACCATATACCAATTAGCAGTTGAAATACACTATCATCATAATAGTATTTCCTATTTTAAGAACATAAAGACAGTAAAAAGCAGACACTTAAAAAACATTCTCTGGGTTTTTTAAACCAAAATGTTTAATAAATTCCCACTGGAATGACAGAAAACTGAGATATTGTAATTTCCTTTGGATTTAAAATGTTACGTTTCCCCTTTCACCCCCACCTCCCCACCTGCTTTTTGCCTCCCACTCTCTCCCTAGCAATTTGTGTTGACCTTAGATGGGTTTCATGGATATCAAGAAACCCATAGTAAAATAAATCATATCCTCTATTGTTAATTTATGGCAGTGAATGCCATGGAGAACCTGGTCATTGTCATTTTCTGTTTTATTTCATCTGTCTGTGGC
Source organism: Cyanoderma ruficeps (assembly GCA_008694505.1). Lineage (NCBI taxonomy): Eukaryota > Metazoa > Chordata > Aves > Passeriformes > Timaliidae > Cyanoderma > Cyanoderma ruficeps. The sequence continues at coordinate 24,994,000 of VZDJ01007754.1, forward strand.
TGTTATAGTATCACATAAAGTAATAACAGTTATGCTGAAAATGAATATGAAATAGATTATAAAAATATCCTTCACCAGGATTTTACTGACCTCCTCTTTTGAAGCCACTTATTATAGCTGAATGAATTATTTGCAGCATATAATTTTCTCACCGAATGTAACATCTTTTTCACTCATGCAGTGTTTCTCAGCAGAATGCAATTTCCTTGACTGTATACTTTCTCATATTTATTTAACAAAGGATTTGTAAGCACTTTTGTTCCATAGCAAGTGAAGTGTTTGATTGCAAACACTGCAAACCCTGCCACTAACCAGCCTCCCTGGAGCTGTGAATCTCTGCAAGAAAGTGGGCTGCTTAGTGAGAAGTAACAGCCCTGCACTAACAGAAAGTTAGCAGAAGTTACCTCTGAGACCTTAGCAGTAAATATATATTTTCTGGTGCTTTGTTTTTCTCACTGCCTGCCCAGAGGTACAGTGGTGACTTCTCTGAGATGCAGTCTTCCTTGTCTGCTTGAAGTATTCCTTGCTTGCTCAGTCTTAAGAAATTTAATAGGTATGCCAGGCAGTTGTGGTCTTTTTGTTAGAGCAGGTCCTTTCCTAGACACTTTTGTATTTGATATATTTGATGCCATGTATTAGAAAACCTCCTTTACAATAACTGCCTTTGTATAGTGATAGTTCTCATTTTCTCGACTGTCCAATGTCATTTTTACATGGAGCATTTCTTCCTGCTGTATAGTTCTACTCTCAATCTCTCAATTTTCCTTGTTTTCACCCCTCATGTTACTGTTGGCATCCTTTTATCCCTGATAACTGTTTTTCCCAAGGGGGCTTGGTTTCTCTTCTACTGCTATTTTCTTCTTTAGCTCCTTCCACTAAACACACTGTCACCTTGTAACAGTTTTTATGTCCTGCCTATTGTTCTCCCTGACAGTGAATAATCTATTTTTCGTCTTGGGACTTCACCATCATGTTTTCATCAGTTTTCTCAATGCTAATTTTAGCTGTCACCTGTGCTGATGAAGGTTCCTGTTTAGCCCAGATTATAGATCATCTGCTGATGCAGTCAGTTCCTTTGCACAGAGTCCTGAGCACTGCATTGCCATAGATGTGATTTGTCACTCCGAGCAATATGCATAACTTGAATGTCTCAGTTTGCATCTGAAGATGCTGGACCACGTCTCAGTTTCATTTACACCATTTGTTCCTTCCTCTGTTGAAGGGGTTACATGGGCATAACATCTATACAAACTAATAGAACCTATTTGTGTACTCCAACTTATTTAAAGCTACCAGACACTTGTGAATGGATTTTACTTATAAACATATAATAAAGAAATGTTTTCCTCTAAAGAGAAGCTGTAAGAAGGAAACTCAAGCATAGGGATCTTCTGTATCATTCTGCTTTGTTGTTCTTTCGCTGGGCTTTGCTTTTTCCCATCCCCCTTGTTACTATGCACTCAGAATATCTACTGGTACGGTAAAAGAAAACAAAGGAAGGATATTTGGTGTTTCCTCTTACTAATTTGTTTTGCTACATTTTTCAAAATGAAAATGTTCCATTGTTCCAGAGGTATATTGCAAGGAAATGAAGTCTGCTTTACACGATCTTCATGAGCAGTGCTGCGGGGTTCTTCTGCCATTTACCTATTTTAGTTTCCTATGGAAGCAACACTCTTCAAATAAAAGGCCAAACATGTAAATGTAATAATTTTTATGCGAAAGAACAAAATCAGGAGAGGCAGTGAAAAATCTTGAGTATCCAGTGCAAAAAACAAAGCTCCCACACATCATTTTTTTACACCATTTGGACTGCTCCTTCAAGTTGTCTTCCCAGAGAAGCCATACATACAGGCATAGGGTCTCGCCTCTGTTCTCTCCTCTGTGCTGTCTGTAAGGTGATAGAACATCCCAGATTTCCTACTTAATATGTTTTCCCTCAGTGTTTGGCAGTGATTAGCCAAACCAGGCAGTTATTTTTTCACTGTAAAAACTGGTTCCAGCCTTGTGTCAATTTTACACCAATTTAATGCAGTAGTTTCAGAAGTTTTACTCCTGAAGTTCCCTAGTGCAGTTGTGATCATGCTGTGGCCTACAGAGCCTAATTGCATACACTTGGGATATACTTATTGGCTCAGCTTTCTCATCTCTCCTAATGTGATGCCACAGTATGGACATGGGATCCTGCTGCCTCTGTTTTTAAAAGCAGTCTATCCTCCTCTGGGCTGTGAACACTGGTACAAACCACATGCAAGAGGATTTTGCTCTCAAGTATAGCAGTGCAAATCAGAAGTAGTTGCATGGTTGTCTGTGTAGTTGCTCCAGCCTTACACTGAGTCCAGTTCCAGCCCACACATTTGCTTTGGTGTTCGACCACCCTTTACATGCATCTTCACATGGCCATCAGAAGACTGAGAGACGCTGGTAGATGAGTCTCAAACCTGTCAAGGCAGCATCAGCTGTTTGCCATGCTTCATTGCTCATCACATTTTTAATAACATCAACTGTTTCCCTCATTTTCCAACACTTTCGTTCCCAGCCCACAGCGGTGTCTAACAAGAGCCATGCCAATCTTAGAACCATCACATCCAATACTTGTTCCTGGCTGTGGAGCGGCCCCTTAACATTCAGTTCCAGCAGCATTTGCTGTTCGCAGAGGGACCATCCCAGCAATAGCTGGTGACAGGGATTCTCGTGCCAGCTGGCAGGCACTGTTGCTGGACTCACCAAGCACCACGTGGTGCCATCCTGCTATGGCTGAGATCTCCCCAGTGCTCTAGATGGAGTAGTTATCTCTGCAGAATAGCAGGCACAGCTGCTCTGTATTGCTTCGTTAATGGCCATTAATGACTAGAATAAAAATCAGGCTGTGAATCATGACTGTTATTGGACACAATTTTGTGCTGTTTTCTCAGCAAAAGGATTCATTTTTCTGTCAATCAGATTGCTTTTTAAGTGATTTATCTTTGACTTCTTTTCTGATAATGATTATAAACTGGAACTACAGGTCCCACATGCCTGTCACAAGGCTGATCCAGGCCTGATGAATAGAGAGAAACTCAAGCAAGAAGGAGAGAGCAAATAATTAAAGGCTCTAGCAACAGGCATAAAGGGAGAACGACATATCTTTGTCCAAACTACAGTGGATACCATTGGCTTTTGAAATGAGATTTGAGGCCTGGATTCCTTTATGCTGCCTGGAAATCAATTTAGTCAATGTGAAATAGTGAAGTTCAGAAAGCTGAAGTGGTATGCCAAGAGATCTGTGGCGTTTTCCTATTCATGATCCTTTTGGGAACCTTTCTAGGAATTTATAAGTAGCACGGCTATCCAACTAATATAAGGTTCTAAAATAGTTCATACTGAAGCTTTCACCAGCTCTCTGTATAGAATGATGTCGCTGGCTATGAATTCAAAGAAATTCTCTAGTAATAAAAAATTTCAAAAGACTTTTTGGGATTTGCTGTAATTCTAGAGATTTTCAGCACCCTTCTTAAAACTAATTATGTAATGGAATTCTCAAGAATTTGCACTTTGCTCTCCCACAAAGATACTCATTTTGAATGTCAGCATATCTCAGGATGCATTTCTCATATATGACCATATTCAGCAGCCAGGCTTGGCTGTTCAGTGTATGGAAGTTCAGTGTATGGAAATGCTTCCAGATTTCATACATCCATACAAGGTAAAGTTGAAAGGGATCTTCAAAGGTCAGCCATTCCCCACTCCATCCTTAAGCAAAGTGAACACAGACACCTCTCCTGCCAGGTATCTGTACAGCCTGCTCCAGGGATGGAATTGCACAGTGCCTCTAGCAAAATCTGGTCGAAATCTTCTGGGGTTTTACAGTTAATTTTTTTTTCTTAATTTCTTACATGTGTAAATTGATGCAAATATATATACATTTATATGCAGTGCTTGGTAAACATTTCGACTCAATGATCTTAGAGGTCTTTTGTAACCTGAACAATCTGTTATTCTATTCATACCCATATGTATGCACTTACACACACATAAGATTATATATGTGCATGCAGTGTATAATACATCTCATTTTGTGTTTTTTAAAAAACTCTTTTTAGGGAAATAGCTGAGCAAATATAAAAAGTAGGAACACTCACAGAAGGTCCCTGAAGTGATGCAGTCGTTTCTTTTCCTCGTTTACACCCTTTACCTAGATTCTAAATTTATGCTAATCGGTCTTTTGTAAGAGCGTGTGGAAGCTTTGCAGAGATGCGTTACTGTCAGTTCTTTAAACAGATCAAAAATGGTCTGTGCAGACAGGGCTTTGGAAGGGAATGCTATCTGTTTCTTCAGGAAATTAAATGCACAAATTCTTTTTGCATCCTTCCAGCTGTAATAAATAGCTGAAGGACTCAGTTTGTAGCCGTTTCTATGAGCTTTCCCCTAATGGATCATTCAGATGAATAATTCAAAGGAAACATTTAAACTATTTCAGAGTGCACGTGTTCAAAATGCACATGTTCAAAAACTACAAAGTACATCACATCACATCTCTGTTCTGGTCATTTTTTTATCAATGCAAATCCACGGTCTGAACATCCTGGATCAGGAATTTGTGGGGTTTTTTTCTATGTGAGAAGTATCTGCAAAAAAGCCAGCTGCCCTTGCCTGGCCATTTGACATCAGTATCTTGTTACACGGAGTGTGGTAGACCATATGTAGTTCTTATTTTCACAGAGTGAGTAGTGGAAATAAAGTGAGATCGGCAGGGAACTCTGTCTCAGCTTCCTGGAGGAAAGGATTTTCTTCATTTTTGTGAATTTCTGCACAGGAGCAGAGAAGATTGGATACCATGAGGGAACAAAGCTGACTTCCCAGCTTCCCTCAGCCCACTGCTTCCTTTTCTCATAGGAGATCTGAACATCCAGGCAAAGCCCTGTTGAGAGGGCCATCTTCCACAGCTGTTGTAGAAAGTGGTGCTGGTTTAAGCCTGGGTTTATATGATGACCCCAGAAGACATGGATGATAGCAGAAATCCATTGAACTGAGTAGTTCAAACTGAGAAAAGTCAGGGTTTTCTTCTAGTCACTTGAGCTTTCCTAATGGCTTGTACATTCTGAGTTTGAACTATTTGGTTTGTACTTTGCTTTATCTCTTGTTTTATAATCACAAAGTAGTTCATCGTCTGCTGAAATTCTTATATCCCTAGATTAAATATAATATTAAAATGCTATTGGTTTTAGGAAATGATCTTGTATCTAAACTGTAGCTGATCCAACAGGTGAATGCAATTTGGTTTTGCCATGTTATCTTTGGGGTTTTATCTGCTTTGCAATTTTAATTTATAATTTTTTTTTAAGAAAAATTGACATTCAGTGTGTCAGCAGTGTAGGCTTGTTGCTGAGCACCTTGTATTATTCCTTGTTGGAAGTGTTTCCAGGACTACCTGTGCTGAACTGGTGCTTCCCTTTGAATTGTGTTCCAGAGCAGACAAGCATCACAACAGACCCTTGGATGCACAGGGGCAACTTCATGCTGAGGAGTTTTCACCTATGATTTATAGGTGACTTCTCGGGTCAGGCATTCTTCTCTCCCCACAGTGAAGCTAGGAATTACTTATTCCCACCTGCTTTGCCCAGACCCTTGGAGCTGCTGACAGCCAGCATGAGCTGCACCTGTCTGCAGGGAGCTTCAGTGCACTTTGAGTGGGATACTTGGGATATGATGCTGGGCCAGGCATGCTGCTAGCCCAGGCTTCAGGAACAACTTGTACCTGGCTTATGACCTCCTCTGTGTACTCATTCTCTAAGTTCTCATGTGGGTAACTAAAATTTGGCATCTTTCTGCTGAAAATACCTGATTATGTATTTTGTGTATCTCTGATTTTAGGATGAAATTTTGACAGTCATCAGGAGGGTGGATGACAACTGGGCAGAAGGAATGCTGGGCGACAAGATTGGCATTTTCCCTATCCTCTATGTTGAGGTAAGTTTATAACACATGGTGATGGATGCTGGTCTGGAAATCTTGCAGGGGTTTTGTGCCTACAAGGGCAGGATGACCTCAAATATTCTTATATGATATGGATAAACTAAAACAGAGTTACTGAAAAGGGAATTTTTTGGTTGCTGTCTGCTAAGGCACTATGGGGGTACACCCAATTCAACATAAAGTGGTCAGCAAAATATGTTCCATGAACTCCTTCTATAGGCTTCCCCTTTAGTGTAATCTCCACAGTGTGTAGGGAAAATAGGGGAGGATGATGGCAGTTGGGATACCTTGCACACATCTGAGAAGAGATGTGAGTTTTGGGCTGGTGGAGAGCAGCAGTGCAGGTTCAGCCATGATCTGAATGCACAGATGTTCAGAGGGGTGCTGAAGGTGCCCTCTGCCTCAGTGGGAGCTCCGGCACCTCCACCCCTGTGCCCAAGGGCTCTCAATCCATGTGTGCCAGGCCCATCTTTATCTTGAGCTCTTTCCTGTTGTAATTTCCACAGGATTCTCATTTCAGAGTAAATGCTGAGACTTCATTTCCTCTGTGAAGACCTGTGGTTCCACCTCTTCCCACTGCTGCCCATCCTCCTGCTGGTGGTGCCCTTCCAGCCAGATGTTGCTTGGGACCAGAGCTGCAGCCAGCAGTAGTGCAGCTCTGTTGTCCAGGTGCCAGGCAGTGTCTTTGAGGAGCTTTCCTCCCTCATGGGTGAACCAGGGGTGCAAAGAGCAGATGGACACCACACACATGTGTATTTTTCCGAGGTGCTGCCACTCTGCACCCAGTACTCAGAGCAGTATCACCCTGTCTCTGCTTCCAGACATTGTCTGGTGCCTCTCTGTAGTGAAGAATCTCTGTAGTGCCCACAGCAGAGCCTGCTTTACTGTGTGTGGCTCTGGTGCCTGCCTCCAAAATTACTTCTCCAGATTTCTTAGTTAGTGATTGGAGACAAAATAGAGATAATTAGTGCCTGACTACCTAATTATTAACTCCGACAATGACCAATTTGGAATAAACCATCATTAATATACATTCCATTCCCACAGTTGACAAGAACAATAATATTAAAACCAGAATGTGTAGGAACTGTTATTGGGAGACCAGCTGCCTCACATAAGTTAATGACTAGTTTTCTTCTATTCTGAATGTGGAAGACATGTTCAGTTTGTTGTGACTAAATGAGAAAGCTGGGTTTCTCCCAGATTTCATCCTTTTCCCCTTCTTTTTCTTGTCCCGGGAAAGAGCAGTGTTACTGTCCTGAATTTTGCTGCAGAAGGAGTGAACTGGGGACCTCTGCACAGCCAGTCACCATTGCACCTCACCACCTTTCCCCAGCTCGTTTCATCTGTAGGCTGGCACTGCCCACGCACTGTGCAGCATCCTGATCCTTCTCCCACTCCTAGGCATCTGTTCTCCAGAATTACTGCACCTGAAGGGCAAAGGGCTCATGACCTCAGAAGAACAGCCTGTAGGGAACATGTCCAATGTCTTGCTGAAGTTCTCCAAGCACTGGCACATCCTGGGTGGCCATGGAGGAGCAGGAGGTAGCATTGTGCAGAGTCAGAACAGTGGTGCTTGGAGATTCTGAGGAGATGCAAACAGCCAGGTAGCCAGCACCAAGGGCCAAGAATAACTGTAGGAATGTCTGCATGGATATATATTCATACCAGACACACACACTGAGTGGGTAAAATAAGTACAGTTGTGTACATTTATGTGTATATTCATGTGTATACACACACATGTTTTATCTGCATAAATTTGAAATCTGGAGATTTGAAAGGCCTATTCAAATGAGATACTTGGGTGCTATGGCCATAGTATTTGTGCAGTGGTTTGTAAAACCAAGGGGTGAGATCCTCCAGACTACAATATCAGCCACATATTTCATCCACATAGTGGATGAAGGCCTTGTTCTGAATATGAAATGAGCTTATGCAAGTGTTCAAGTTATACAATTATGTTGCTGTTCATTAAAAATTAAAAGGAATCAGCGGGTCAAGTGCCAAAGAAGTTTTGAAAATCTCAGTGCTGATATTTATTAAAAAAATCCATTAAACAAGTAGTACTTGAATTTGAAAACACTCCTCAAGTCCGTCCAAGTCCATTAAGTGATTTTCAAAATCTTGGCAAAATGTGTAGAATAAGCAAAGTTTAGTTCTCACAGTAGCCTTCCATTTGTGTCAGTTGATTGGCTGAAGTGTGTGGGATTTTCACATGGCAGCCTAAGCCCTGCACTCTGGATAGAGTGAATTCCAGCTTGGCAGGCTCTGATGTCCCCAGTTGCTCCCACCGCCCAGACAAGAGCTCTTACCCTTGCTATGCAAGCCAGAGCATTAGAAAACAAGCCGGTCACTTTGAGGATCTCAGGGTTTTGCGTTCCAGGGCTACAAACAGTGGATATAATCCTTGTTGTGGCCTCCTGTGGTAACATTTTGTCCTGGCAATGTGCTGCCATACCCTTCACACAAGTGCTTGCACTAAAGGCTTCTGCAGGTGCTTACAAAGCTGGTTAAAAGTGGGTGGTGAGGAGGGATGGTTAGCAAATTCCTTACCAGGATCACCACTTCTGTAAAGAAAGCCCAGAAAGACAGCTTTTAGAGCCACACCGTGGTGGCAGAAAGAGGCACAAAACCCCAACAGACATCAAAATATACCCTGCCCCTGCAGTGTTTTAGAAAGTCTCTATCTCAGCATTATTCTTGGTTGTCTGTACAGTCACATGAGTGTAACATGGCATGGATCTTATTCTTTATTCCTTACAAGTGTTTAGCAAGGCTGCTTGCATGTCTGCAGCACCCTTGCTAAAGGGCTTTTTCCTGCCTCTGTAGTATCATCTCTGTCCCAGCCTCAGAGAAGCTACAAGTGGATCAGGAACGAGTATTCACAGCTCACAATGATTACTTTTATAGCATGAGTCACAAACAATATGTTCTGTCAGGGAGAGTTGGGGCTATTGTTTCTTCTTACTTTGTTGGTGTCCTCCATCTTAAGTAGAAGTCATGTGGGCTGATAATTTATGTTTTAATTTGTCTACAGAAAAAAACCCCTCAACATAATGAAATTGATCATCAATGTGCCTTCTGTCCTCAAATAAACATTTGGTCTAAAATCTGTATGGTTTGAAGTCATATTCTTGCTAGGAGTTTTGGACCTGCAAGGAGTTCAAAGCCCTGACAAAATTTCTTTTATTTTACTGTCTTCAAGCTACCTCCTTCATTGTTAATAACTGCTGCTATTATCTCTGTTTGAAAGTTGTGTTCTGCTGCTATATGTAAAATTGAGAATAATGAAAAATAAAGTGTGTCCTAATAGATTTAAGTATCTGGTAGTGAAAATTTGAGGGCAGAGGTGTGCCAAGTATTTGGAGGGACGCATCCTGCTCAGATGAGCAGGAACTGGAAATTCAAAAATCTGAGTTGTTAGAACAAAATTTCTGCCTGCAACCCCCAGAGCAAAAAAGACAACTGACCAAGATCAAGAACCCTTATGAGTCAGTGGTAGAGAAAGGCAATTATGTTGGGCACTACTGTGACTGTAATATCAGCAAATTACAATTGATGAAGTGCCAACCCATTGTTATAATGTTTTATGGCAGCAGGAGCACTGAAAGCTGTGATTAAGTAATATTAGGAGCTTTAAAATTCTTTTTACAGAGCACCAAAGCAGGGTAATGAGGATCTTCTCCTGTTCTTCACAGTCAAAAAATAAAGAAAAAAGTAGAAAGGAGGTCCAGGAGAAAGAGGGAGGAGGAGAATGGGCAGAGCTGATGGTTTGAGTGCCCTGCAGCATAGATCCAGAAGACACCCCAAGGAAAATAATTCTTGCCAAGTCAGTGTTTAAAAAGAGCTCAACCAGAAGTGAAAATAAAACAAAATCCTAAGGCAAATGCATTTCCTAAAGAAAACAATGATTTTTCATTCCAAAATTATCTTTGCAGAGCAAAGTTTTGTACTGTACTACAGGATCTAGCAGTCATCCTAAAACAGCTTAACACATACAGGGGAACCGAAACACATTTACCAGGAGCCCAGCTGAGGTTGTTGAGTAGTGTCACAGAGACTCATCTTCCCAGCAGAAGAAGGTCCTTAGTTGTATAACTATGTACTTTACTGAGAGTAGCCTTTAGTTAGCTTGCAAATGAATGCAGATGGTTTACACTTTCAGTCTGGATGGCAGATTTTGTCCTTTTTTTCTCTGTATACAGATTCCCATCAGCCATTTCCCACTAAGCTGGTGTCCCCAGTGGTAGTCATCACAGTCATATTATTGAAAACTCAGACGTGTCTGTGTACGTATTTCTAGCTCTAATAGTTATTTTGACCATTTTCAACAAATAATTGTTGCCCTGTCCACTTCTTGTGTATGTTTTTTCTCTCCTCAGTCTGTCTGGTTTCTCCTTTCAGCTGCAGGACAGATGGGTCCCTATGGGACTCTCATAATTAATTCAACCTTGATGTCTGACCCATCATTTGTTTTTGTGTGGTCTTGGTGCCAGCACACTCTGAATCTTTTTGAGTATCCTTTATGAAAGCCTTCTGAAAAACCTGAAGCATTAGATGTCCATTAAATAGTAACATTTGTTTGGTGCCCTTTTCAAAAAGAACGCACAATCTCTGTTTTTAAGGACTGTAAAATGGTTCATTTTAGCCTTGCAAGTATCATTGAATGTGAATAAAAATGGAAGCTTTTGAAAGGTGGGTAGATGGAAACTAATGTAGATGATTTTAGAAAAGCTGACTTACTAAATCTCAGAGGAGCAAATTCATCCCAGTAGTAAGTAGGTGTAACGCTAATGAGTTAAGAATTATACCCATTAACATCACAATTGATTTTTTTCTGTTCTCTCCTTTTGCATGTCAGATAAAAATGGAATAAGAACCTTGTAAAGCTGACAATAATGTAAGCTCTAAGAGATGTTCAGCCAATTTCTGTTGAAAAGCTTTATTGATATGCATTTTCAAGTTTTGTACATATATTGTTTTAAGAATTTCATTCCTGCACCTTCATAGCTTAAAAAAAAAGGTGATTTTCCTTGTTTTTCTCCTGTAGAATATTCCAAGATACTTCTTGGTATCAGAATTCTATGTGAATGGAGTACAAAATACAGTTCTCGTGTTTCACATTGAAACTAAAAGATGCAGAATTTGTAGGCTGCAAGAGGGACCTCTATTTTCACATCAATCCATGAATAATACTCATTGATTTAAAGTACTCTTACATGCATACAAAGTAATCTATGGAAGTTCAAATAAAGATTATGTTGGTTGCAAAAAGTAAGAGTATTAGCTGTCAGAGGTGAGAAGAAGATTAAATATACAACATATTACAATACATAAATATATATTTGTCTATTATGTATATATTATTTATGTATTTTTAATCTGTGGCACATCTTTTCTGCATAACAGCTTGATTTCTTATGTTCCCTTTTGCTTCTATAAATAAAGAACCTTGTGCTATTTGATTTAATTTCCTATGTAAAATGTAAATTAGCATGACTTTGGGCAGAAAATTTGGGTTTTTTTTTTAATTTGACTAGTTTCTTGTAAGTTTTCTGTTGATTTCTAGAGCCCTTCATAAAGTGAATGTTCATACAAATTCTCTAACACTTTCCTCCATCTTCAGGATACAAAACTGAGTTGCACTATCACCTTTTGACTTAAATATCAGGTTTCCCCTTGACTAGCTGAGCACCTCTGCTCTGTAGACCTTTTTGAGTCATTCACTCCCCTCAGGCTGTGACTGGACAAGTCAAAACAGGGCTGCTTTCTGGTTTCCTTGTCAGGGAACACCACATTTACATTGAAGGTCATCTCAGGTGGGTGCCACAGAGGGGAAGCCTGCATACAGAGGTAGGTAGGAGTACTGTCATATTTGAGTCATCCTCCAGCCCAGACAATTATGAGATCTGTGTGAGCCATGGTGAGAGCCAGCATATAAATTTAGACACAGCTGTAGGTTGTGAAAATTTGCCTTTTGAGAACTGACAGTTTTAGTTACAGGTCTTCTCTTGATTTTACTCTTGCCTACTTTGATTTGAATGAACTCAAAATTATTCGTATTTATATGTTATGACCAATATTTCTATTCATCAAAACCAGATCCGGGTTGTTATCACCTCTTATTGTTTCAGGGCTTGTTAAACCAGAAATTTGCCAGCTGTCATATCCAAAAATATCTTTCCCACCCACCCCTCCTAATTATAAGTAACATCTGAATTTCCTAGACTGTGTTTTGTAAAAATAACTCTCTGGAGCAATTTATAGCAAGAAAAGATTTCCAGCACAACCAACTTAAGCATACAACCTTTGCAAATAAGACCATTTCCTGAAGCTTTCAAAGTCATATAAAACAATTCTATTTCTATATATATATTCCATATCTATATATAGGGCATTTTTGAAGTGCTGCTTCCTACATGCCAAAAATTAGGTTCCTACATATCTAAGCTCATCTGATAACAAAATTTTGGTCTATAGCCATGATCCACTGAGGGACTTCCAGCACTTCCCATGCAAAATCCTGTTTGTCATCCTGCCTGGTGCAAACTGACTGGGGTTTGGCCTACTGTGTTTTGCATCTGCTGCCACTTGCCTGTTCTCTCAGCACATCAGCCCTTCCCTTCACCTCCAGATCACCTTGTGAACCATGAACCATGCTTGTGCTTTAATATATGTTTTCTGGTCCCGAGTGCAATTCTGTCTCATTTCTGTTATTTCTACACTGAGTTTTGGGTTCTGCCTCAAAGTTTTTGTTCTTCTGTTATGGTTGCAGAGTTGCTTGTGTTACAAAACAAGCACTAGTGATGATCTCAGAAGGACCAAGTAAATAGATAGCACATCTCTTAGAGATAACTTCTGCCTGTGCAACAAATGTGTTGGACTTGTCAGCATTTCTCAGAAGCCTCACAGCATGCAGCCATTGCAGTGACAAACTCCAGCAATGGTGCAGGTTTCCAAGCACTAGAAATGAGCATTCCCAGTTGAGCATACCCATTGTCCCAGGGCTCTGAGTGGGGACTAGAGCATATCATCAGTAGTCCATGCTCTCTAGAGAAGGTACTGAAGAGATCTTTTCTCTTTTCCAGCCTTTGATCACCTCTGACAGCTTCTAAAGATTGTTTCAGCACTGATGACTTTCTGGGATCTTTTTCCTTTTGAAAAGAAAGTGTATTTCAGCCTCACTTACCTAGAGCTAATGCATGAATGTATATTAAGAAGCTATATGTCAACAGCTACACTGTCTAGCAGTTAATTAAACATAAAATCCTAGAGGATTTCATTATTTCTCATGCCAGCATTCTTCATCTTGTTTCCTAGTGTCCTTGTTGGTGCATGTTGCACATCTTAATTAGCTTCCTTCTTGGGGAGGTTTCCTGATGCCTTAAAATTCTGAGTGGGAATCTTAAATCCAAATATATATATCTTGAGGGTCAGTAGGAGGGTTTTGGGAGATGCCCCTGGCAAACTGGCTGCCTTCTCTGCCCCTTTGCTGGTGGCCACAGCCCCATAAGCAAAGAGCAAAATGTTTCCACGTATCTGCCGCAGCCCTGATGCCAGGAGTGATGAAGAAAAAAGTGAGTCCAATATTCAAATCCAAGACTGTGAAAGGACCTGGAAGAGGTGGAAGCCCATGTTATTATCCTTTGCTGTGCCAGTGGTGGGTAAGATGCTCTCCATCAGAGGCACAGGAGGGACAGTTGATGAGAGTGACACCAAAACAGAATGGCCAAGGAATGCCTGTTAGTGTCCCCTCTGATCTCTGTTTTCAGAAGATAGCATGCTGCATAAGTATGATGGAGAGACATGGATTTGACAGATGAAGCACTCAGTGGATAAGAAATGGTCTGGGTGGTCACACTGAAAGAGTGGCAGTCAACATCTTGATGTCCAAGTGGAGAGCAGTGATGAGTGGCATTCCTTAGGGGTCAGTACTGGGACCAGTGCTGTTTAAAACCTTTGTTGGTGACATGAAGTGTTGGGACAGATGAGACAGGAAAAGCTTACAAATATGATTGCTTGGCAAGAGATTCTGAAAATATGAAGTCTGAGTGAAAGAGAAATGAATGCAATCTTTGAGATGTAAGCATGGCAGACAGGAAAACAGTGATTAGCTGGAGATGGGTTTAGTAATAGCAAACAAAGGGACACCAAGGGGCCCAAGGGTGTAGCCCCACCAAGGCATCAGGGAAAAGGCAGATAAGATAAGAAAGTAGCCTTTAAGGTTTAGAATACAGAGTGATATGGTAATATAGCAGTTCTCATAGGCTGTATGGAGATTTTGCAGGATTTGTATCTCGCGCAGGTTGGTTACTGTAAATTAGAATATTCAACACAAAAGGAGATATAATGTATTGTAACAAGGAGCTAGCCCTCTCTTGGGGACACCCCTTCAGCCAAAGCTGGTGGCTGAAGGCAAGGCTTTTTTACCCATGACCCATGCAATAAACCATGTGTTCCAAGAGCCTCCCTGGTCTCCAGAGTTCCCTCTCCCTGCTGTCGACGATACTCCTACAATGGAGAGTGGGATCAAGTGCACCCTCACTACATTTGCTGGTGACAGCAAACTCTGTGGTGTGGTCAACCCGCTGGAGGGAAGGGATGGCATCCAGAGGGACCTGGACAGGCCTGAGACGTGGGACTATGTGAAACTCGTGCAGTTCAACAAGGCCAAGTGCAAGGTCCTGCACCTGGGTCAGGACAATCCCAAGCAGAAATACAGATTGCATGAAGAATGGATTGAGAGCAGCCCTTAAAAGAGTCTTGGAGGTGCTGGTGGGTGAGAAGCTCAATGTGACCCCGCAGTGCACAACCACAGCCCAGAAATCCAGCCACATCCTGGGCTGCATCCAAAGCAGCATGGCCAGTGGGGCAAGGAAGATGATTCTCCCTCTCTCCTCTGCTCTCATGAGACCCCACCTGCAGTGCTGCATCCAACAGCACTGCTGGGGACCCCAACATAAGGAAGATGTGAACCCGTCGGAACAAGGCCAGAGAAGGGCCACAAAGTCGATCAGAGGGCTGGAGAACCTCTCCGGTGACAGGGGGGCTGGAAGTAGATGATCTTTAAGGTCTTTTCTAACCCAATCCGTTCCATGATTTTATGCTTATTCTACCATGGTAAATAGTCACAAATGTGTCTGAGCGTGACCTTTGCAACTTTTAAAGAGTAGTTTTAAGAATAACAGTTTCCTGATAGGATGTAGCAATGAATCATTTTTACCTCTTTCTTTAATTCTTATTGCCACAAATGCTGGAATGATCAAACTGTTTTTATTCTAGGCATAAAGAGATCTGGGGGTGTGTGTGTGTGTATGCTGAATGCATGCTTCAAATAATAAAAATAACAGATGAATTTGGTTTTTTTGCCTAAGAATGTCATTAGCTGTGCCCAAACCAGATGTTTAAGTCTGAAATCCTCTGACATTTTGTTCGGTGTTAGAGCTGAACATTGAAAAAAACAAATTGAAATGACTAGAGGAAGAATCTGCAAATTAAAAACAAAAATCAGAAACAGGAGAAGATAGGTGGAATTAATTTAGGAATCTCTATCTTTTCCAGATTTTCTCTAGAACACACAGGACTCTTGAAGGCTGACCCCTTTGTGTTTAGTCTGTCCTGTAGAAGAAATTGCATTGGTTTTGCTTACTTTATTCCTTTACAAAGTAGACCAGCCATTGTTTATTT